>JAQPPZ010001580.1:862500-2062500 GCA_028583015.1 Wollemia nobilis | reverse complement strand
TCGCTTTCACTCGTCATCATTTTCGCATTCGTCATCGCCTTTGCATCTATAATTGCCTACCTTATGAAAATCAAATCTGGTTATGCTACATTACCTGCAACCCCCAAGCACCCCTCTGAGCTTCTAAAATACACTAGGGCACCTTCTAAACTTCGAGGGGCACCCCTCAAGCACCATAGGGCATTCGTGCAACCTTGGATCAACTTTTGCAACTTCAAAACCCTAGTTTTGTGAAAATCATAATAGAATTCTTGAAAACTGCAAGATCAAAAATAAAAACACAATGACAATATAATTAGCATAAATAACCCATTGTGGGTCCCACCATGATCGTCATTTGTGAATGCAAAAACGAAACACCAATGCAATAAATAAAGTAACAAAAGCACTATAATCACACAAAATTGCACAAAACATATATTCTTTTATTGATAAGGGCAAATATCCCAATTGTACAAATAATGTGCCCCAATATGGGGTTTTAAAATACTTTTGATACAGTTGTTGCAAAAGTTAGGATTTTAGAGGCCCTAATCCAATGAACGGTGGTGTCTTCTTGTTGGTTTTTGATCCCAATAGTAGTGTGTATGGGTATGTATATCTAGAGCGGACCACCCTAGCTTCAGTAGTTGTCAAGTGTATGATTCCTAAAATCTGCACATAGCAAAATAATAACGAGTTAATAATACCTATGAGGGCTCCACTGCGTGAGACCCTCAATAATGAAATCACTAACCCTAGTATTACAATAAAAATAGTTGTAAACAAGTGATATGAATATGGAAATAAAGCACAAAAATAATTACCTTGTTACCTTGTTGTTTTGTCTTCATGTATGATGCTTGTGTGAATGCCCTAAGGGCACTCGAGGTCCGTGGAACTTTATATCTAGCGCATAAACACCCACGAATGCTCGGGGAAGACCAAAAACCCCTTGAACGCTCCTCAAAGCTTCCTGAGCACCATCCTGAGCTTCTTCAACACCCTCCCAAGCCTCCAAAATGCCTTTGGATGTTTTTGGTCTTCCTCGAGTGCCTGCGAACGTTTCTACACCATAGTAGAAGTTCCACGGACCTCATGTTCCCCTAGGGCATCCACGCAACCATTAACGATATCATTCATGAAGATAAAACAACAAGGTAACAAGGTAATCATTTATGTGCTTTATTTCTATATCCCTATCACTTGTTTACAACTCTTTTTATTACAATACTAGGGTTAGTGATTTCATTCCTGAAGATCTCGTGCAGTGGAGCCCTCATAGTTATTATTAACTCTTGTTATCACTTTGTTGTGCGCAGGTTTTAGAAATCATACAATTAGCAGCTACTAAAGCTAGGGTGGTCTACTCTAGATATACAAACCATCAAGAGCATTGTAAAACCCCATATTGGGGTACATTATTTGTACAATTGGGAGCCTTATCAATAAAATAATATATGTTTTGTGTAATTTTGTGTGATTATAGTACTTTTGTTACTTTATTTATTGCATTGGTGTTTCATTTTTGCATTCACAAGTAATATCCACACATAGTTTTCCATTTATTTTCTCAATAAAAACAAACATATATTTCACAAAAACAAACCTAAGTTTCATTCAATATTTCCACAAAGTTGATCCTAGGTTTTCATTCAAATTTTCCACAAATTTGCTTCCTAAGAATCAATCAATTTTTTCACAAATTTGCTTCCTAAGAATCATTCAATTTTTCCACAAATTTGCTTCCTAAGAATCAATCAATTTTTCCACAAAATTATAACTCTTCCCTTATACAACAATTCTTGCAAAACAAACTTAAGCAAAAATTACAAAATATTTCACAAGCACTATATTTCTTAACATCCATTTTTCACATAGAAAATTCGAGTACTATATTTCTTAACATCCATTTTTCACATAGAAAATTTGAGCACTATATTTCTTAACATCCATTTTTCACATAGCAAATTCAAGAAGGAACCCCATAATTCCTTCAAGAATGGATTCCCCATCCATTCTTCCCCAATTAGTTTATTGTTTCAACAAACAAACAAAGAGGAAATCCCACAATTCCCTCAAGAATGGATCTCCCATCCATTCTTTCCAAAAAAAAGCCTTTCATTTAATAAGGTAAACTATTTTTTCAATTAGAAAGCCTTTTTTTTGTTTAATCAATTAGTCAAGAGGTAAATCAAATAGGCTATCCATCAGGCTTACTTAAAATAAACGTTAATCAAAAGGATATTTCTTTCAATTAAATCAAATAGGTTATCCATTAGGCTTACTTAAAATAAACGTTAATCAAAAGGATCTTTCTTTCAATTAAATCAAATAGGTTATCCATTAGGTTAAACATTAATCAAAATATCTATAATTCATCCTTTTAAATTATTCAAAAAGTAAATCCATCCTTTTAAATTAATCAAAGTCTATAATCAATCCTTTTAAGTTTTATCAAAAGATCTATGATCAATCCTTTTGAAATCAATCTATTATATTTTCACAATATACTAATTCTCAATATAATTTATTATATTTCTACAATATAATAATTTTTAAATTATTCTTATTATATTTCCATAATATAATTATTTTCAAATCATCCACATGTTATAGGTGAGTTGGAGAGGGTAGAGCAATCCTAAGGGAGGTCCCTGGTTCGAATATCCACCCTACCAAACGCACATCGGGTACTCAAAATCCAATTGATGATGCTGGTGAAGTCAGGGTCGAGCACGACTTTCGGGTGATTTTGATAGTGTGGAACCCCCTGGTCATGGTTTCTCAGCCCCGCAAAGGGTTTTTCGCTAAATTCAAAAAATATATAATAATTTTCAAATTAATCTTATTATATTTCCACAATATAATAATTCTCAAAATAATATTATTATATTTCCACGATATAATAATTCAATCCAAAAATATATACTTTCCCTCGTTAATTAATTCAACCCAATGATATATATTTTCTCAAAACAAAACATTTCAAAAGCAAAATCAAGTAATCAAATGCAAATATCAAAAAACTAATACTAAATTATTAAATATTATCTACCTAGGTATTAATAAAACCTCTATATATCAAAAACTAATACTAAATTATTAGCTTGATATTGTCCACCTAGATATTAATAAAACCTCTATTTTTACTAATATTGTCCTAAGTAGATTGGTGGCTGATCTTTTCTAGTAATTAATCTTACAAAAATCACATACCATAAGACAAACTATATTAGGCATTGAAACAATAAATTCAATACATTTTTATTTCATAAAAGAATCTAGCCAAGGAGTGATGACAGTATCCTTAGGGTTCCTTAAGGCTACTTATTGTGCACATATGGGTCATTTTGAGTTCTCAGTTATTAGTGACTAACGCTTCTTCCACTTTCCAAAGTCTCATAAATTATCTTTTTCTTTGCAAGCTGGTCCTAGTCTTCTTTTATGATATCTTAGTTTATAGCAACTCATGGTAATATCATCTAGTTGGTGTGGACCAAATATTCACCTCTTAGAGAAGAAAATTTTCTTTATCAAAATGTCCAAATGTTACTTTGGGGTCCATAAGGTAGATTACTAGAACATATAGTATCTTAGGAAGGAGTCAAGCTAGATGCCAACAAGATCAAAGCCATGCAAAACTTGCCCTCACCCAAATCTGTTACGCAACTCTAACAATTTGTAGGCCTCACAAAGACATTTGTCTACAAGTTTGGCAAGATTATTGTTAATTCTTAAGCGTCACAAGCTACTAAAAGAATTTTATTTGAAACTATGACAAGATTGTTGCTCCTCTCATTGTTTTCACTAAAAAGGATGCCTTGGCATAGAGCAACTTCCCAAAGCCTTTCAAGTCCTAAAGTAGGCTATGAAATTTGTTTGCAACTATGGCAAGATTGTTTCTCCTCTCATTGTTCTCACTAAGAAGGATGCCTTGGTATAGAGCAACTTCACAAAGCCTTCCAAGTCCTAAAGTAGGCTATGTATACCACCCTTTTTTTGACCACTCTTGATTTTAGAAAACCCTTCAACATTGAGTGTGATGCTTCAATTACATGTATTGCACCAATCTTGAATGGACATCCATTGGCTTTTAAAAAAGAGCAACTATCAAGCAAGAAGAATATGGGATGATCAACTTATGAAAATGAAATATTTAGATGTTCTACATGCTAGAGAGAAATGACAACCTTATTTTTTGGGGCATCACTTCTTCATAAAGACCAACCATAGAAACCTTAAGCATTTCGTAAAACATTTGTCATACCCTAAACAAAATAAATAGTTGACCAAACTCTCAAGGTATGATTTTGTCATTGAATACAAAAAATGAGAGCATAATGTGATGGTCAATATAATCTCTGGTCCTCCTCCAAGATGGTTGGCCAATGTAATATCTAGTCCTCTTCTAAAATAGTTGGCCAATGTAATCTCTAGTCCTCTTCCAAAATGGCTTTGACAACTTCGAGATGACTAGCTTTTTAGACTAGATAATATAAATGGTTGACCAAACTCTCAAGGAATTATTTTGTCATTGAATACAAAAAAGGATAGCATAATGTGATGGCCAATAGAAAATATGTGAAAGATAAAATAAACTTTGTATAGCACTTTGAGAAAGATAAAGAATATGAGAGAAGTAGTAGCTGCATTAGGGAGCTTGAGAAATACCAGTTTTTCTCAAGTTTTCGCTGGAGCAAGCATCGATCCTAATTACATATAAAAAAGTTTGAAAATTTTGGATAAAGAGGAAGCTGATTGAGGAGGGACATTTTTCGCAGGACTGCCCAAAATACCAAACTTGTTTCGGCCATATTTCACTCATCCGAACTCGAATTGAGCTGAAATTTTGAGGGTAGATGCTTGAAAAACCCTAGAAAATCTCCACTAATTTTCATATCATTTGGATCAACACAAATCCTAGCACATAATTCAATTTAGAGTACTCAAAGAATTCCTATCAAGTTCTAAAAGTGATCATAGTCTACGCAAGATATAAAATATCTACCAACACATTAAGCAATGGAATAATAGCTTTTTGCATTCTCCTTGATAACCACATTCCTTGGCATTGACAAGAAATACAAAAAGTAATAATCCATGAGTTAGAAATCTACTAAATTCATATCCTCATTCAATAACTAGAACATATTAATCCTCTACTCCATCTGAGCCCAAAAAATATTTGGACAATGCCATGAAGCAATGAGTATAGTATAAATGTGATTCATCAAGACTAGTACAAGTTAGGTAGTGATGTTTCAGCAACCAAATTCTAACCTGTCATTAATTTTGTATTATGATTCATGTTTAATGTGGAGGTGAACTTGTATGGTTGGTTTCAATGAGAGTGGATTAGAAGGATTATCTGCTCATCAAATTTTGAATTACACATTTTTACAAAACTAGTGAAGGTTCTAGGGTAAAGAAATTAAGGAGTATCATTGGTTCAGGACCTTGACCTCCCATGTAGATCTACAACAGGGATCTATAAATAATAATATGGTAGAAACACATAATGCATAAGCATGTTAAAACTAGTTTATTGGTATAGTAGAAAAATATAAAACACATGCATAGATAGTCATAGGGACACTTCTACTTTAGAACTAAATGTAATTATTGTGCATGTAACTAGGCTTAGGGGTATTGTCAAGAGGAGGAAGAGGGGGAACAGGATGTTGTATTAGACACAAGTGGTAAAACTTAGGTCCACTAATAAAAATGGTAAGAAACCATTTGAAAACAATACCAAGGCAATGAATGCAATATTAAGTGGGTTATGTGAATTAGATTTTGTGAAAGTCATGCAATGCACCTCAGCAAAAGAAATATGGGATAAGTTACAAAGAACATATGAAGGAGATGACAAAGTTAAAATGGTAAAACTTCAAACCCATAAAAGGAATTTTGAAGACTTGAAGATGAAAGATGAGGAAGATATTGTTATATATCTGCTAAGCATTGATGAAATTGTCAACACCATTCGTGGACTTGGAGAAAGTATTGATGACTCTAATATTATTCAAAAAATCTTAAGGTCACTTCCCATGAGGTTTGATGCAAAGGTCTCGACAATTGAATAAATGAAGGATCTTAAAACCTTAAGCATGGATGAGCTACATGGAATTATTACAGCCTATAAGATTAGGACTAAAAATTATCAAACATCCAAATGGGAGGCCGCATTTAAAGCTTCAAAGAAGACAAAGAATAAAGAACCAGAGTCAAGTGAGGAATCAAGAAGTGGAGAAGAAGCTTAACTAAGGGAAAGGAACCCAAATTCAAGCAAGAAGAAGTACCTAAAGAATAAGAAGGAATTAGTACCAGTAGTTCCTTGTTCTCCTTAGGAACTTATAACATAACTCTACCCAGTTTGGTGAACTTATGACACAGTGGATGTTACACTTTACAAGTGTCTTGCCTCTATGAAAAATTCAAACATATTCTTTATCCTTGGTGTTATCTTGGCACTTGGAATTTGCCCTAGCTCGTCCTTTCCAATGCTTTGTCTTCTCCACACACATTCCTTTCACTATCTTTTGCATAAAATACTTCCTCCAATATTTAATGCTTGGAGTTTGCCTTAATTCTTCAATACTCTATCTCCTTTATGTACGTTCCTTATTTATCTTTTGTAGAAACATCTTAGTTACATTTGTTTGAGCTCCTTGAGTGAAGCTATGGCATTGAACCTTTAGCTTGATGGTTTTCTTTCATTTTTCTAGTAGTGGCTCTTCCTTGAGTGGTGGTGGCTCTTCCTTGAGCAATAATGGGTCTTCCTTGAGCGATGGTGGCTCTTCCTTGAGCTATGGTGGCTACTCCAACTTGGTGGTGCTTTCACTGCTTCAAACTGGTGCCTTCTCCTTTTCTTGCATAATGGTTCGCTTAGTGTCTATAGACACTCTAAGATTTGCTCTACTTGGTCTTCTTTTTGCTTAGATAAATTCTCTTATTCAATTTATTTTTACACTAATAAATTTGCACTTTCATGAGCTTATAAAAACAACAATTAATATTAATATTAATTATTCCTTATTTCTCCTTTTCAAGTAAGATTTAATTTAGATCTTTTTTGTTTTATTTTTGCAGATTTTAGGACTCGAATGCTACCACCTTCTTTTGCTTGAAGACTCTCTATTTCAACTTTCTTTTTCAGAATTTAATAAAGCTAATATGGTGCTCTCAAATACTTAATGTAAAACTGATTTTAATGCTCAAATAATAACCTTATGTAGCACCAATATCACATACCTTTTTGGTGATTTTATTCACTCTTTTGCTTTCTCGATCTTGTAAATTTTTTAGCTTCACTTCCTTTCACTTTTCTGCTCTAAAATTATCAATTTTGCAGCTCTAATTGCTACCCAAATGACAACTTGCTTGCTGCCCAAAAACTCTCTCAAATCTACCCCAAAGTTCTCCAAAAACGTAGCTCTTTTTTCTCCTAATGTTGTCCACAAATCTGCTTTTGGTGGCTTCAAATTACCTCCAAATTAGTTTTCTCAAACCCTAAAACTTGCAGCTATTAGTGCTGCCCAATTGCTGTCCAAAATTCTACGATTTTGCAGTCAATTCCTCCTTTGTTTTGTTGTTCAAAAATTCCTAGAAATTCTCCAAATTGTTGCCTTCTTTTGTTGTCAAATATTCCTTCAATTTTTTGTTTAAGGGCACTTCAAAATTTTCCAAAATATTCTCCAAATCACAGCTCTATACCTTCTTCATTTTTTTGTCCTATGACCCTTCAACTTCTACCTCGAAAATTAGCAACCTCTTCTTTTCAAATCAGCCTTTAAAATCTTTGTGGTTGTCCTTAAACTTCTCAAAATTGTGGCCTCTTTAATGTTTCTTCTCCTTAGATCTTCTTGTTGAATTATAACTTCAAATCTGATATCTTCCACTGTCTTCTTCCTTAAGAATCTAAATCTCTTGAGATATTAAAAAATCTTATCCAAAATTTGGCATTCTTGCCAAAACTTTCTTCTTAACTAGGGTCATTATTTTCATACTTTTACTAATCCTATTTTCTTCTTGCCAAAATTATGAGGGAACTACTGGTACTAATCCTATTTTCTTTGATTGGGCTCACTTTTTAAGTACCTAAATTCATAACCAACTAGTTTCCTTGAAGCTAAAAGAGAGTCAGAAATTCTAGTATCCTTCGTTCCTAGCCTGGATTTTCCTTTTTTGTATGCTTGAAAATGTGTATAACATCACACTCACCAAAATAGATAAAAATCAACATTGTTTAGTAGTAGATTGAACCTTAGTCCTTAGAGAGACATCTCCTTATTTACCTTTCAATAGAATATTTTTGGGACCCACCTTGTCATCTATTTATGGTCCAATACCTTACCTTGGTCGTGAAGTTGTAGACAGATTAAGAGGCAGTAGGAGAGAAATTGGAGATTGGTAATATTTGCTAGATGACACAATAATCTGATTATATTTCCAACATTTTAACTCTATCTTGTAAAAGAAACTGCTAAACAATCACCTACCTTCTAAATCTTCTTAAAAGCATCCTTACATTCCTCCTTGCTTAATTTTGTTTCTTGTATTAAAATAAACTTAGGGCTATAACAACGTATTAATTCCTTAATAAATCTTTCTTTAGGGGTTTTATTCATACCTCTAATATTCCATGATATCATTTTCATCATCAACACTTTTTATTTTTATTAGTGTGCTTAACCTCACTTCTTATTAACACCTATGATATTTTTATTTGGCTTCCTAGATCAATATTCTTTTGAGTTTATTTTTCTCTTTTTTCTTTCTATGATAGCCTTCCTCTCCTTCTTCCATTCTTACCACCACTCTCATATTCATCAATCTCTTCCATTTTTTCATATTATTCAAAATGGGACTTATCTTCTAAAGATTTATGTTGCCCTAAAGAGTCGAAAATGCAAGAAATTGCCTCAATAGCATTTTCTTCTTTAGGTTGCCTTGAAAACTCTAAACTGCATAGATGATCATCCATAGTCATCGCTTTCTTATGTTGTATTGAAATACCTAAATTTCCTTGGATATCCTTTACAAGATTTTCTTTACTATATTGCTCTTGAAATCCTAAAGTGCAAGGAATACACTTCGTACTACTTTCATTTTTTTGTAAGGAGAAGATTTTAAGCTACTTAAGGATAATAAAGGTGATTTACCTGAATTAAACTTGACTTCATTCACCTCGTTTGCTTTAAAATTTGTCTCCCCATCTTCATTTAAAAAAAAAATTGTTTTTCCCTCTTCTTTCGTACCTTTAGATCCTTTTATATTTGAACTTGTGCATTGTACTTCCTCATCTCCCATATCATTTTTTCCTTCTAATGATTGATTCGAGTGAACTGTAATGGCCTTTTCCATTTGCACTTTCCATCATTTTCACTTGTTTTTGTCTTTTTCAATTGCATCATTGTTGTTTATCACCTTCTCCATAACTAATTCATCGCTACCTTACATGTGATCAAACACCTAAACATCCAATTACGGACCTATGATAAACCCAAATTCACTAAAATTCGAAGGTCCATAAACATCACCCTTGCTTCAGCTTGGTGATTTGTGGTAATTCCTAGATCCTCAACATATACAGGCCACTACTTGACCTTTGTCATTCCTGATGAGGCCCCCACCACAAGCATGAGTGCCTTTTGTAGTACCATTGAAGTTAATTTTTACCCAATCTTTGTGAGGATGTTCCCATCTAGTATCTAGTCTCACCTTATTGAGTTTTTCATATTTAAGATATATTTTCTCTAGAGAGGATCATTGCAAGATTTTCCTGGCCGACAATGTTTTTAATACATTCCTCCAAGATGGTTGTTTTTATCCTGGCATAAACCTCAATTATTCCTTTGGTTTTATATTGAACACTTCTTTCCAACCAAATCCCCCAACAAATATGTGGAATTCATTTTTACCAAAAAATATTGCTTCCTAAGTGGCACAATTCCCAAATCCTGATTAGAGAATCTTGAATGACCCAAGCAACATTAACTTCTCTCAATAACATATTTAGGATATCATGAAAAATCACAAGTTCCAAACAAGTGGTCCACGCTCTCATCCTCTTTATTACACAACACACAAACAATTGGAACCACAATCCCTCTTTTGAACATATTGTATTTCGTGAGGATCTTATTGAGAATGGTAGTCCAAAAAAACATAGCAACCTTAGGGATGATGTTTAGCTTCCAAATTCTTTTAAGCTTGGGTTTCTCTAAGGTTACTTTACCCAAGACTCTATATCCATCCTTCACCAAGTACTAGCCTTGTTGATTTCTTCCCCAAATTATCTGATCCTCCTTTGAACCTCTACCTACATAATAACTTCTTAAAAGATTTTGCAGATCTTTACCCTCCGAGCCTTGCATATCTTCTTGCAAGGTTTTTCACTCCTAAAAATCACCCCCCTATGAATATAACCATTAATTTTCTTACCATAGTATATGGTTAATGTTCTTTAATATCTTTGAACTTTTTGTAGTTCGCTAAATGCTCCTCTTGAATCCAAGGGTCTTTTCAAAAGTCTATTTTGTCCCCCCTACGTACTCTCCATTTTGGACCTTGCCCTAGAACTTTTCTATTGTTGATAATATTTTGGCAAAAAATAGATCCATGTGAAGATCTTAGTGGTTTCTGCCCTTTAGTGATAATCATGTTTGTCTCTTATTTTCTTGTACCCCATTAATATTAATAAAGTCAGGTGGTGTATCTTCATAATGCTAATAAGTTGTTGTTTTTGATGATGGTGCCTCTATGCTAGCTCTGTCTGGAGCCCTGTGATACTATACTTACCTCCACCTACAACCATCCATGCCTCTAGTTCGGACTACACCCAAGTTATCTATGTGTCTCGCTCTGCCACCATCTACCAAAGTTGATCCCGCTCAACCTCAAGCCTTGACCATTCCTCCTTTCCCTGACCTGGAGGCCTCTTAATAACCTCCTCCATGTCGTTCTAGCCACCATCCTCACCTCCAATCTTTGGAGGCTACTCTGTTGCATCTCTCACCCATCTCCCTCGACTGCTAGATCGATGATGTCTCTGATGTTTGGGGGCCTCATTTATCTTCCCTACCTCTACCTCGCCTCATCATCATCCCCATTGTCCTCATCCACTACCTAACTAGATACCCATGATGGTTGTGAAGCAAACCATGCATCATATTTAGCAGTAGTCCCTGCATCATCCACATCAGGAAGATCTATCTCCTCGTCATCCTCATAGGTCACCCACCATGCCTCTACACAAGGCAAACCCATCTCATCCCAATGGCACTTGTACAACACTGGTACCTCAAGAATCCTCTATTGTAGCCTAAACTATCGTAGCACTCATGAGAATCGGATCAATTCCACCTCACTCCCATACCATCCAACCACCCATCTAGCCTACTGGACTCTCTGTAGTTGCTCCCTATCCCTATCACCAATCAATGGCTTATAAAGGACTATTCATCATCAGTTAATCTTGGTGATGTTTTTGTTTTCTAGTATCATTATTCAATGGCTTATAGAGGACTATTCATCATCAGTTAATATTGGTAATGTTTTTGTTTTCTAGTCACATTATCTCTTTATATGTTAGTGCTATTAATTTGTCTTGCATTGTTATTCTCAAATCCTAAAATATTTTTCTTTTTTATTTTTTAGATTTTAGTTGTTTGTATTTTTCATGTTTTTGTTGGTTATGTCTTTGTGGTATTATGTTGTTTTTGTCATGTTTGTGTTTTGTTATGTTGTTCTTGTGTTCTTTCTATGTGGTTCATGTTGTGGTCTTTTTTATCTTATTGTGTATTTGGTTTTTTTAATCTTATTGTGTGTGTTTGGTTGTGCTTTATCTTTTTTAAAGACACTCAAGGAGCATGTTTTTTATTTTTATTTTATTATTTATTTTAGATCTTATTATGTGTTTGTTTGCTCCTTGAGTATGTCAAAGGTGATAGGCCAGGTTCAAGCCCTAACGATTTTGGTGGAATGGATACCCCTGCCTCCTTGGATCTTACCCAAAGTGGCATCTCTTTTGAGATGTTTTCCAAAAAAAAATAAAAAATGTGATGGCCAATATAATGTATGGTCCTCCTCCAAAATGACTAGCCAATGTAATCTCTAGTCCTCTTCCAAAATGGCTTTGACAACTTCGAAATAACTAGCTTTTTAGCCTAGAGAATGTACAAAACTAATAGAACTAGCTTTCTAGCCTACAAATGTACAAAACAAATAGTTTAAAAAATGTAATCCAAGTCCCCGCTGCCTTCCTTTTTCACATGTTAATAGAAAGAATGTACAAAACAAATAGTTCAAAAAATGGAATTGTTGTCTTCCTTTTCCTTATATTGATAAAAAGTGAAATCCAACTCCACGCTTCCTTTTCCACATGTTGACAGAAAGTGGAATCCAACTCCCCAATGACTTCCTTTTCCTCGTGTTGATAGAAAGTGGAATCCAACTCCCCAATGTCTTCCTTTTCCACATGTTGACAGAAAGTGGAATCCAACTCCCCAATGACTTCCTTTTCCTCGTGTTGATAGAAAGTGGAATCCAACTCCCCAATGACTTCCTTTTCCTCGTGTTGATAGAAAGTGGAATCCAACTCCCCAATGTCTTCCTTTCCGACATGTTGATAGAAAGTAGAATCCTTTCCGTCGTGATGATAGAAAGTGGAATCCAACTCCCCAATGTCTTCCTTTCTGATAGAAAGTGGAATCCAACTCCCCAATGTCTTCCTTTCCCACATGTTGATAGAAAGTATCCAACTCCTCCTTACCTTCTTTTTCTTTTCCTCATGTTGATGGGATTCCTGGTAAGATGGATCCATTTATCTGCCTTCCTTTTCTACATTTGATGTAATCCAACTCCCCAATGTCTTCCTTTCCTACATGTTGATAGGAAGTAGTATCCAACTCCTCCTTACCTTCCCTTTTCTTTTCCTCATGTTGATGGGATTCCTGGCAAGATGGATCCCATTTATCTGCCTTCCTTTTCTACATTTGATGGGATTCTCCGTAAAAATGGATCCCATTTATCTTCTTTAATCCTTGTTTTGTTAAGAGGTGTTCTCCAAAACTTCCATGCATTTCTTTCAACTAGACAGTCTAAATAAATACTTGAAAATGTCAACAGGTGAAACAATCTTTTTAGGAAAAATATTAACAGCTTATATCAAGATCTTTTATGATTGAATGTTAGATATGTCAACAAGACAATGAAAAAAGTGTTAACCCTTTCCATGGATTTCATTGAGGATCTGTCTTGCTTATTTCTATGTTCTACATTGACGAGCAATGTGACTTATCTACATTGAAAACTATTTCGAAATTGCATTGGCATACCTTTATTTTATTTTTGAAGTGCATGGTTATGCAAGACAATCTGGTATGCCCAAGACTATTTCGAAATTGCATTGGCATACCTTCATTTTATTTTTTTTAAGTGCATGGTATGCCCAAGACAATCTGGTATAACCAAGACAGGATTGTCATGGGTGTGACCTTATATTCACCAAAAACTATTTTGAATTTTCAATGGCATAAGTTCATTTAATTTTTAAAGTGCATGGTATGCCCAACACAGGATTGTCTTGACCCATAATTTCACCTTCTAGATCCATAATTTAGGAATTGTTGTCTAAGGAATTGTTTTGTAACTTATGCTTCAGCTTATTAAAAATAATTTAACCCAAAGCCAGAGGGATATGATTCTACTCCCTATCTACTTTTTTTCCCAGCATTTCACTCACACCTTCCATCTACACAACCTCCATCTACTTTTTTTCAGAATTTCACTAACACACCCTCCATCTGCTTTTTTCCAGAATTTCATTTACTCTTCAAAGAAGTGGCTTCAACCCACAACATCCATCTCTATAACCTACGCACAACCCCAATCTGTTTTTCTACTCTACACAACTTACTCTAAAAAAAAAAAAACAGATACTTGGTTATAAGAATTGAATAGCACGTTTCAAATGCAAAAAATAAAATAAAAATAGATACTTCGTTATAAGATTTGAATAGAAGTTAAAAATAGATACTTGGTTATAAGTAATGTTGTGACTTTGACGATGTATTTTACCTACAAAATTATTAAGTGACGGAAGTCAACCTCATCTTAAGATTTTCTTGTTCAGATTTAAAAATTGCTGAACACATGTAATATTTTATTTTTTCATAGGAATGTCCCAACCAAAAATGAGCTTCTATTTTATGCGACGGAATCCCGACTAGAGAAAGATGAGTAAAAAACACAAAATAAATAAACAAAATCATATACCATCAGGTAGATCTTCTAATGTAACCTTCCTTTCTATAATGGTAGAATAACACAAAATAGCAGGCGACATATAAACCTCTTAATAAAGATCTCCTACTATAACCCAAATAAATAAATAAAATAGCAGGCTTATGTAGGTAATATAAACCCCTTAATAAAAGGGAAAATTAAAAAACCGAAAAAAAAAAAACCTAAGTGTTCAAAAACCCCTTAAGAAAAAGAAAAAAAAAAAAAAAAAAGCCCGGAAGAAAATCCTAAGCATTCTGAAACTCTTGCCACGTAGGATATCCTAAGCATTCTGAAAATCTTGCCACGCAGGATTAATAAAAGATATTAAGGTATACCATCCCCATATAATCAATCTGGAACAAAAATGTGAATCCAGTTGATAGACTGAGAAAGATGAAATTAATCTCGGGAGCCCTATTCATCTCAATGGCATGATAAATATTCGCCATAGAGCCAAACTTCTCACTCCCTTATATTTGTCGCTTGCTTTCAAAAGATAATAGCATTGCCTGAGGATCGTATGGCTGTTTCATCATCCAAGAATGATCATCCAGATACACCAAACAATCTAGCCGACAAAGTGACAAAGATGAAACAAATTTCGGGTACCCTCTATCTCTAGAGCCACTGGTATTGGCTATAAAGTCAAACTGAGGTCCCATTATAGCTGAAAAAAGGATATCAGCATTGAAGCCAAATTCATGCACCAGATATATCTGCTCTCGAAGAACTTTTCTGCGACGTGAGCAGCACATCCTCCAGCAACCAAACCTGAGCACCTGCTATTCTTGAAATGTTTCGCTGACGAGCCTAGCGTTTTATAGACCGGACAGATTAGGGTAATGGCAAAGTATTGGTGCTCTAGGGTTTGCGGAGCTGACATGCCTGCGATCTAGAAAATGGTAGGGTTATGGTAAAATATTGGTGCTCTAGGGTTTGCGGAACTGACGTGCCTGCGACCTAGAACATGGAAGGATTAGGGTTTTAATATATTGGTGCTCTAGGGTTTGCGGAACCGGAGAAAGGCGTTAGATGACGATTCCCCCGCCTCGAAAGAAGAATGTTGATTTACGTGGCAAATTAAGAGGGGTGTTATAAAAAAATTATATAGTTTTATTTTTATGTTTTTAAACTTGCATACATAATTACATATAACCTGTTGTGGATAAAATTTGGACCTCTAAAGAGAGAGTCCAAAGACCTTAGAATTTGGGTTTTCAATTGAATATGGATCCTTAAAGAAAGTTTAAAGGTTAAAATTTGGGTTTCTAAAGAGAGTTTTTAATTATTGTATTGTTCTTTAGAAATTATATAGTTTATTTGTTATTTTGTAAAATTTCAATGTTTTCTTTATAGAATCAATAATTTGGGTCTTAGAAAGCCCAAAGACCTTAACGGTTGTATTGTCCTGCAATAACTATATAGTTTGTTTGTTATTTTGTAACATTTCAATGTTTTAGGTTTTATAGAATCAAAACTTGTTTTTAAATAATCTCACATCAGTTATTAGTTATCATATGTGGATATATGGCTAACTTATGTTTTAAGTGAGTTTGAGTGGTTGAAAATGATATTAGTTGTTTTGTCTCAACATTATATTGGTATATTGTTGGACTCTTATTCTTATATTCACGTTCAAATCACGTGGATGGTAGTCCCCATTGTGCCCCTTGGAGGTGGGCCTCAGTTGTACTTTGTTTTTTTTTAATATATTAATTATATAGAATTAAATAACTCTCATTTATATTATATTAAGATTGTGTTATTATAGTGTAATAATATCTTGATAATTAAGAGTTATAAAAAAAATTAATCTTAGTTGATGTATTTGAGCTCCTAAACTCATTGTATTTGTATTTATTGTTTGATTTCAAGTTGGTTATTATAGTTTTGGTATAAACTAAAATATATTATAATTTAAATAATAATTTAAAAAGTGTAAGTTGGTGTGAGCCAAGAGCAAGTAGAGGAAGTGTGAGCAAAACTTAAGAAGTGGAAAGCAAAGTGTGATTAAGGAACAAGTGTCACTTTCTATGCTAGATTTTAAGAGAAACTTTAAAGGATTTATGTGAAGAAAATCTAGGTAACATGGCAAGAAAGTCATTTTTGAAAGTGCTTACTGAAAGTAAGAATGGCCTAGTTAGTTGGAAGTATAGGTGCTCTAGTTAGAGATAAGAGGAAGAGCTAATCTATGGCAAACCCTATCTAGGTAGCAGATACTACACCAAAAGTGATTATCAAGGATGAGATGATTAAGCATGCTATAATGATTCTTAAAACTAAAGTGTTAATATGTAAATTCCTTCGATATTGGCAAAGTTTTTATGAGATTCAAAATTGGATGAAATGGAAGTTGGGATTGAATTTAAGTTACTCCATGACTTTTCTTCCAAAAGGATTTTTCCTCGTTATTTTCTTTAGTTCTGAAATGAGGGATAAAATAATGGATGGAAGCCCTTGGTTTAGGGACAAAGAAGAATTATATTTAAGACCTTGGAGTGATAATTTTTTGTGGAGACAACTATTAAAAGGCTTTCAGTATGGATTAGGCTTTTTGGACTTCTTTATCAACTCGTCAATAAGGAGGATTTAAAAAATATTGATAATACTCTAGGTGAATTCATTTAGGAGGGACCAACTACAAAGGAGAAAAGGCATGATGTATATACTTGAATATGTGTTTCCATGGATATTTCAAAACCTTTACCATAGTCCATCAGGATTAAATCTGAACCACAAGAATGGGATCAACAAGTGGATTATGAAAACATTGTATTATGATGTTGTAAATATCATGAAACTAAGCACATGGCAAGAGACTACAAAGTGAAAATGATGTAGAAAGAGATGGAAATTTTTAGGCATGAGGGTAGCTTCAATATGAAACAAGGAAATAATATCATAGGAGAAGCTAGGTCAAATCAAGGATTTTCCACTCCTAAGAAAGTGGTAAGAAAAATCCCTATACATCATCGGATGGTAAAGGCCATTACAATTGAGAGGTCTTTCTGGGTGGAGGCTGGGCGAAGCATGGTGGGAGCGGCAGCAGGAGCAAGGTTTGGAGCAGAAGCGAACGCAGGGTTGGGATCGGATCCAAAATAGGGCGCAGGTTACTAGGCGGGACCGACACCAGGGTCAGGAACAGGTACGTCTGGGCCCGGGCCCGGACCAGGCGGTTTCGTGGCGGGGTCGAAAGGGGGCTACTCGCTTGAGCTGGATGGTGGGCTGGGTGGGGACGGGATCCTGGGCCCGCGCCCTCTGCCCGGCCTCGACGCGACGGACGGCCTCGGGAAGAAGCCCCCCGATCCTGGGCAAGGGCTTGCCCCGGGAGGGCCCAAACCCTCCTACCAACAGATTTTGGTGGGCTCCAGGACCCCTGCTCGGGCCCTGGGCGCAGGGCTTTCCCTTCAAGGCACCCACATTTCCATCCAGGAGGAGGTTTATTCATCCCTGGTTTCTGAATCATCGTCTTCCTTGGTTGGGAAGTTCCTGGGTGGGCGCCCAGACATGGAGACTATCCGTAGATGGGCGGCTACCAAATGGAAGGTCTCTAGGCATATTCAGTTGGTTGCCCTGTCCAAAGGCTTCTTCATTATTAAACTCAACAACAACGAGGACGCTGAGAAGATCCTGTCGGGCGGGCCCTGGTTCCTGGGTCGCAAAAGTCTTTTTCTCAGACGTTATGGTGCGGATTTTCACCCCAGCACCCAAAGCATCAACTTTGCCCCGATCTGGGTTCGCCTCCCGGACCTTCCCTTTCATCTGTGGCGTGAAGACGTCCTAAAGCTCATTGCTCAGTCGGTCGGAGACCTGGTGGCCTTTGATCCCGTGACCAAGGCTGGCTCCCGTATGGTGCATGCCAGGTTCTGTGCTAACGCCAATCTCGAATCTGAGCTCCCCTCCTCGGTTACCATCTCTTCTGGGTCCTTCTTCTGGCGTCAAACCCTAATCTACAAAAATAAACCTACTTTCTGCACCTCTTGCAGCACTCAGGGCCACCTCCCTCACCAATGCCCGACATCCAGAAAGGCTGATGACCCTAATCCCAAACCCCCTCGTAGATCTGGTCGGGCCCCATCCCGGGGTCCCCCTCGTCCCGACCCCAGTGCTTCCCACAAGGAGGTCTCCCCGTCGGGCCCAAAGGCCCCCCTTGGTGGGCCCGGCTCGGAGGGCGACCTTTCCTAGATTCCTATTCCCAGCGACCCCTCCGGGGACCCGATCCCAGACTCCCCCTCGCTTCCCATTCTGGCTCCTTCCCCTCAAGCCCCGGTTGCCAACCCCATCCTGAGGTGCAGGCCCCCTTCCCCATCGGCTCCCCCTCCAACCGGGACCCGCTCCTCCCCCCTCACCCCCGCTTGGCCCCGGCCCCCAGGCATCCTTCCCGGAGCCTACCCCCTTGGTGTGTGGATTTGAGCGATCTGATGGCGAGACCGAAGCCAGCTCTCCGTCCGAGCCCGACGAAGTCAGCCCCAAAATGACCCGGAGCAGGTCCTTTGCCATAGATTTTGGTAGCAAACTCAAACGAGGGCGGCCCACCCTATGTGAACAACGGTCAAGGATCACGGAGGACGACATAGCTAATGGCTCCTAGACTACGCTCTCCGACGTTGGCACGAGCTCTCACAAGGCGGACGACGCCCGATCCAAACCCCCCGCTCAGGCAGGAAAGGGGGGCAAGCGACCCCACAAGGGTGCCAAATGAAACTCATCTCCTGGAACATCAGGGGACTCAATGGGGTCCCCAAGAAAAGGATCCTCGGTCAACTCCGCAGGGACCACCGCCCGTCCTTCATCCTCCTTCAGGAGACCAAGATAGATGACGCCACTGCCCGGAGGATAGCCCATGCTACCTGGCGCAACTGCGAGTTCCTCTCCACCCCCATGACTGCCTCAGCCGGGGGCCTTATGTGCATGTGGGACCCCCGGTCTTATGAGGGAAGGCTCATTTCTTCGTCGCCCAGGATTATTAATATTCTGGTTCACTGTCTCAAATCAAAGCGATCATGGATTCTGTCCAACGTCTACGCCCCCAACAGCCCCATTGAGAAAGCAAGGCTTTGGCAGGAAATCAGCTCGATGAGAGAAGCTTTTGCTCCCCTGCCCTGGATCCTGTCCGGAGACTTCAACAGCCCCCTATTTTCCTCTGACAAATGCGGGGGCTCTGAGGTCAGGACCAAAAGCATGGATGACTTTGGGGCCTTTATCGCCCTCAACGAGCTCATGGACGTCAGCCTGAAGGGAGCCCGGTTCACGTGGTCCAACAAAAGAGCGGGACCTAGCCACATTCAGGTTAGATTGGATAGAGTCTTCTTGTCCAAGGAAGCCCTCCCCATTTTTGCTGATGCCACCCTGTTGGCCCTCCCCAAAATTGGGTCTGACCACAGCCCCCTCCTCCTCGAAACTGATCATCGCCCCCCTAGGAGGCCCTTTCGGTTTGAGTCCATGTGGCTGCACCACCCCGACCTCCGGGCCCAGGTCGGCTGCTGGTGGGCTCCCCCAGTCCTTGGTCGCCCCGCTGAGCAAGTCTTCCACAAGCTGAGATGCATCAAAGAGCACCTTAAGGCATGGAACAAGGAAGTGTTTGGTAACATCTTCGAAAGCAAGGAGGTTGTCCAAAAAAAACTTGAAGAGATTGAGTCCAGATTCCAAGCAGGCTCCCAAGAACCGGGGCTCAGGGAAGAGGAGCGCATTGCCCTCAGCGAGTACCACAATATCCTGGCCAGGGAAGAAACCTTTTGGAGGTAGAAGTCATGCGCTCTGTGGATCCAAGATGGCGATGCAAACACCAAGTTCTTTCACGCATCGACCCTCCGAAATAGGGGTTCCAACAGAATTGTCGAGCTGGTTGATAGCAATGGCAGAACCATCACTAAGGAGGAGGACATCCGTGCTGAGGCAGTCCACTTCTTTCAAGAGCTCCTGGGTGACGGACCTCCTATGTCCTCAGAGGTGGCTGATTCCCTTCTGGATCACATCCCGTTGTCTGTCCCGGCCATGGCAAATGCGAAGCTGGTGCAGGCCCTGTCTGACCCCGAAATCCAAGCCGCCACCTTTTCCATGAAGGTTGAGGCGGCCCCGGGCCCGGATGGGTTTCCTCCCTGCTTCTTCCAGTATTTCTGGGACATCGTTGGACATGATGTGTGCGCTGCCATCCGGGACCTACAGTTTGCCAGATCCATCCCCAGAGGCATCAACACCACCTTCATAACCCTGATCTCGAAGACTCAGGCGGCCAGATCCCTGTCAGACTTCCGCCCCATCAGCTTGTGCAACGTCCTCTACAAAATCTTGACTAAAGCCATGACCACCCGCCTCAAGGACATCCTCCCCCTGATCATTGCCCCCTGTCAGGGAAGTTCAGTCAAAGGCAGGCTGATAACAGATGGGGTCATCATCATGCACGAGGCCATCCACTCAGCTGTCCTATCCAAAAAGGCCCATTTCCTGCTCAAGCTTGATATGAATAAGGCCTTTGACAGGGTCGATTGGAGCTTCCTGACCAAGGTCCTCCTCAAATTTGGGTTCCACCCTTCCTGGGTCCAACTCATCAATAAGTGCGTGTCCTCCCCTTGGTTCTCAATCCTCGTCAATGGATCCCCGGTCGGGTTCTTCCCCAGCTCCAGAGGCCTCCGACAAGGTGATCCCCTATCCCCGATTCTCTTCATTATCCTAGCTGAGGCCTTGGGGCGAACCATTTCGAACGCTGTGGCTCGCGGTCTTATCTCGGGCATCAGGCCGACGTAGGGCCTACCCCCCGTGTCCCACCAGCAGTTTGTGGACGACACCATCCTTGCCTCCTCGGCCTCGGTCCCTCAAGCTAAGGCCCTCAAGAACATCCTGACCCTGTACGAGGAGGCGGCTGGGCAAAAAATCAACCTTCAAAAAAGTAAGATTTTCTTCATCAACACCCCCTTGGCTAGGCAAATCAGAATCGAGCGGATCCTGGGATGCTCCCCCGGCTCCCTCCCCTCTTCCTACCTCGGGCTTCCTCTGTTCATAGGGGCGTCTTCCAAGACGCTATGGAATGGGGTGATTGAGCGGATCCAAAGGAAACTTGCCCCCTGGAAAGGCCACCTCCTCTCGCAGGCCGACAGAGCCACCCTCTTGGCGTCAGTCCTTCAAAGCATACCGATATACTTCATGTCTGTCTTCAGAATTCTGGCCTCCATTGCTTCCCTCATCGAGCAAATTTAGAAATGCTTCCTCTGGTCAGGCTGCGAGGACAAGAAAAGGATTCCCCTGATCTCCTGGCCCCTGGTCTGTCGCCCCAAAGGAGAGGGAGGGATCGGGCTCAGACGGGTGGTCCCCATGAACAAGGCCCTTCTATCCAAACATGCCTGGAAGGTTCACACCAATACCTCCGACGAATGGGTTTGCATTGTGCATAGGAAGTACTACCACAACCACCCCTTCCTCGATGACACCCAGCCCCGCGACGGATCTGCCTTCTGGAAGTCCCTGCTTTCCACCAGAGACATTGTTCAGCAAGGGACCAGATGGATTCTTGGGGACGGAGCCAAGATTGACTTCTGGGAGGACAGGTGGATTCTCGACGATGCCCTGAGCTCGGATAGGGAGCTCCTCCTCCTCAAACTAGGGCTTGCGGACCGAGGCCCCAGAGCGTCTGACTACATGACCCAGTTCCAGGGGCGGACCATCTGGAAACCCATCCTGAACCCCAGGTTCCCGCTTCAAGCTGCCAGGCTTCAGCGCATCCTCAGTGCGACTGTCATCCCATATTTTAGAGACAGTGATAGATGCGTGTGGCATGGCTCTCCCAATGGCATTTTTTTAGTCAAGTCAGCTTACCACATTCAGAGAACCCCGGGGGCGACCACCTTCCCGACCCAGCAGGTCTGGGCCAAGAATTTGATCCCCAAAATCAGCCATTTCGTTTGGGTGGCCGTTCAAAATAGAATCCTCACGATCGAGAATCTGATCAAGAGGGGTTTCCAGATCCCTAACAGATGCTTCCTCTGCCGTGCCGCTTGGGAGTCAACCAATCACCTTTTCATAAACTGTTCTTTCTCCTCCGAAGTCCTGGGCCTCATCCTCTCCCATTTCTCCATTCAGTGGGCGGCCCCCAATTCCATTTCTGATCTCCTATCATAGTGGCCCACCCCCTTTGCTCACCCCTTTCTTCGCTTCCTCTGGAAGGCCTGCCTTCCTCATATGCTCTGGAAAATTTGGCTCGAACGTAACAGGCGAGCCTTTTCCTCCTCGGCCCGCTCCCCCTAGTGGATAGCGACCAAGGCAGTCTCCTTTGCCACCGAGAATTCCCGCCTCATTCCCCTTTCTGAGGAGCCCCGACGATCGAGCGAAGCCTCCCTACTCTCCTCCCTCGGCATTCAGCTTTCCCCCCCTGCTCCCCCTCCCGCCCCCTCCCGACGCTCCCTAACCAGGTGGACTCCCCCCCTCGGTTGGCTTAAGCTCAATTTCGACGGTGCCTCCAAAGGCAACCCCGGGGCCTCTGGGGTGGGCGGGGTCATCAGAGACTGTAACGGGGAACTGATCACAGCCTTCGCGGTTCCGCTGGGCAGACAAACCAACAATTTTGCCGAAGCAGCCGGCCTGCTCAGTGGCCTCTCGGCCCTCAGGGGCTCCCCCTCAAATATCATCATCGAAGGCGATTCCCAAGTCGTAATCAAAGCCACCAGTAGGCCTGATTCCTGCTCCTGGCGATTCCATAATTCCATCCGGGAGGCCCTCTTCATTCTTCAGGGCTTCCCCGATCACGCCTTTCAGCACGTGTTCAGAGAAGGTAACAGGGCTGCTGATTTCATGGCAAATCTAGCCATTACCGCTGAAGATTTCACCACCTGGTCCTCGCACTTCCCTGCAGGCCTAGTTCAAATCGTGATGCAGGATCATTCCGACCAGGCTGTCAACATTGGAGTCTAGGCTTCCCCGTGACAGGGTCCGAGCGGTTTGAGGACGTCTCAGGGCCCAGTTAGCAGGGCCCTTCTGGCCTTTGGCGGCCTAAAGGTTTTCGGTTTTCATTTTTTGTTGTTCCTGGAGGTTGTCGCCCCTGTCTGACGCTGCTATTTTTTTGAAGGCTTACGGATCTGTAAGGTTATTTTGTGCCATAATGTTTTCTGTAGTCATCAGGGCCCCCGGGTCTGGCCCGATTTTTTGTTTTCATTTTAATGCTTCGGCTATTACTGTAATTAAGGTTTTGGGACCCTTTTCAAAAAACCCGTTGTAAATAATTTGTTACCTATCAAAAAAAAAGGCCATTGCAATTCTCTTGAATCAACCATTAGAATAAAAAATGATATGAGGGATGAGGAAGTACAGTATGTAAGTTCAAATATATAAGGAGCTAAAGGTGTGAAGGAAGAAGGGAAGGTAAATATTAAAGCAAATGAAGACATGGAGACAAATGTAAAAACAAATGAGGTGAAGGAGGACAAGCTTAAACTAGGCAGATCATATTTATTTTCTCCAAGTAGCATAAAATATTCTTCTTACAATAAAAATGAAAGTAGTACAAAGTGTATTTGTTGCACTTTAGGGTTTCAAGAGTAGTACAATAAAGAAAATCATATGGAGGATATCCAAGGAAATTTAGGGTTTCCATGCCAACATAAGAAAGTAATGACTATTGTCCTTGGAGGGATACCATAGTGGTAAGTCCTTGGGTTTACATCCAAGATACCCAAGTTCAAACCCTAGTACGAGGAGATTGAGATCCCTCATAAAAACACATGATCTACCCTAACATTTATTTCATTAAAGAGACCTAAGTTCAAACCTCGGTACGAGGGGATTGAGATCCATCATAAAAACCCATGCTTTACCCCAACATTTTTGGTCCACAAGGATAGTGCAATGGTTAGTGATTTGGCCTCTCTTTGAGGAGGTCCAAGGTTCAAACCATGGTGTACCCAAAAGGGGATAGGTTGGATGGTAGCGATCGAGTTTTTGTCAGTTGGATAGAAGAGATTGATGAAGATGAGTGTTGGTGGGAATGTTAAAATGAGAGGAAGGTCATCAAAGTAAGAACAAATAGAAAAAAAACTCAAAAGGATATTTGATTTGGGAAGCCAAATAAAAACATCACAAGTGTTAACAAGAAGTGGAGCTAAGCCCACTAATAAAAATAAAAAACAATGATGATAAAAATGATTAGTGGTCGCTCGTTATCACCTACCAAGGTTCCTCTCTTGTGCAGGTTTCCTAGGTTCATGTGCTTAGATTCTTTCGCAAAGGTGTGTGATGCATCACCGATTTCTTTTCTCGTCCTACCAAGGATTGGCTCCCTTGGGATGACTTCAAAGCCAAATTTGGGCTTAGTCACTCTAATAGGGATACTTTTGAGGTTTTCAAGGTTGCTCTCCCTGACTCCATGTTACACAAGATTTTTATGCTTTTGCAACGACCTTGGTGGAAGGACTAAAAGTGGTATCCAAACACTCCACTATGAAACTATAAGGCTCAATTGGGGTATGGATGGCTCTCTCATTGCCTCCCCATGATTGATAAGCTCAATCAATGGTGGAAGGTCTCCTCCCCTTAACCTATTTAGATGCGTAGGTTTCAAACTTCTTGGGCTCCTTTCTTGAAGCCCAAACTTTCCTGTTTTGCTTGGAGTCTTTTGCAACAAGGGCTTCCTATTGGAGAGCATCTCCAAAATTTAGGTATACCTAACCCTTCTTACCCTTTTCTCTTCAATCTGAAGACTTTGTCCATATTTTTTGGGTTTGTGCTTGTGTTCATTTCCTTTAGGAGTGGTTTTTTCCTTTTTTAGACCCTATTCATTCACCCTGTTTGAGTGGAAGCATATCATTTTAAGAGACCCCCCACCCTTGCCATCTATTTTCTTTGAAGTGTGGCACTTGTTTTGTATAGCGACCATGTTCAGCATACGGAGAGCTAAAAATAATTGTATCTTTAGTAAGTGTTCTTCCTCTTTGCACATCTATACTTTTGATAAGTATAAAATTATTTCATCCATGTATTTTTAGATTAAAATTCAAGACAATAAGGTGGAAAGGGAGCTCACTCATCTTCAAGAGCTTATCGATCAGTGGGGGAATACATCGTGCACAATCAATCGAGTTCCTCTTGATCAGGATACTCCTCAAAGTTGGTCCTAGTCCAGACAATAGTGTTGCTCACTCCCAAAATACACTTCTATCCTAGCTCAAGGTCCTTATAGAGATGGTTATAGCTACTTGACTATTCTTCTCTCCCCCAACTCCTTGACTTGATATCTAGGATAATTTAGGAGCTTCAATTATTTTTGCTAGCTAAGAGCCATTTGTTTATGGTTGGGAGGATGTTCTCAATATTTTTGGATAGGGGAGGAACTGAGTGCCAAAGTATCTTGATGCTAATGTTGGGTGGGAATTGGTCCCAGGGGTGGCTAAACCCATATAATGAAGCCTCATCATCATGTAATCAGTTAGTTCTATTGTCCATCAATTTTGTAAGGCAGTGTTGATTAGTTACAAATTGTTTGCATGGGTTCCTACTCTGTTTTGACGAGGATGGTTTTTTGGTTGATGGCATTAGCCATGTGGCATGTTTATCTACCTATTTTCTTGTTTATAAAAATGTATTCTGCTAGTTTTTTAATATAATGTATTTTTGACATAAAAAATTATATCATGGAATATATTTTTTTTTTGAAAAAATGAAAACTTGTATTAAAACAAGAACCAGATACAAGCGGGAGAGAACACATCCCGAGCCAGAGCCACAAGCAAAACAACAAGGAAGGCGCACCAAGGCAAAGCTAGGTACCGCAAGGCACAGAGAACGGAAGGCACGAAACAGCAACAGGTCGCGAAAACGTGACATGTCACGAAATCGCGACAGGAAAACCCGTCACGGCCACTTTGGCACCAACAGGCGCGATAACGCGACATGTCGTGAAATCGCGACAGGAATGGCCCTCGACAGCCACCCGCAGAAAGCGTCGCGACAGCGCGACAGAAACAGAAAGCAACATTCAAGCCTCATGAAGGTCGCGATATCGCGACGGAAAACCACCCAGTCACAAAGGAGCCAAACATGCCATGAAATCGCGCAAGAAAAACGCCAGAGACCAGGAGGGCACAACCTGTCGCGAAATCGCGACAAAAACCAGCTCGAAGTTGCATCATCACTACAGGTCGCGATATCGCGACAGTTATCCACCCAGCCGCCTAATTGCCAAAAGTGTCACGAAATCGCGACAGAAGAACCATGCAGCTTCCAAAACTCAAACTTGTCGTGAAAACACGACGAAATATTAACATTTCTATTCAACTTCAAGAAGGGAATGAGAGCGCGGTAAAAACACCAATCGAACCTGAAAAGCGGGACCTGTCGCGATATCGCAACGTGTCGAGGAATCGCGAGGCGCGAAAACGCGTCACGCGCGATATCGCGACATGTCGTGATATCGCAACAAAACGTGGGGTCGCGTCACGCGATAACGCGACATGTCGCGATATCGCAACATGTCGCGGAATCGCGACCCGCGATAACGCGACATGTCGCGATATCGCGACAGAAACCAACCGAGACTGCAGAGGCTCAACCTGTCGCGATATCGCGACAGTAACCAGCCAACGGCCGCGACAGGGCAACATGTCGCGAAATCGCGACAGAAAGGACCCTTAGCAAAAAAAACTTTGCACATTATTTCAGGAATTGTTCAAGGCCTTGTCTGATCTCGACATTCTCCACAGACAAATTGCTATGCAGATGAATCCCAACCTCTCTCTCAGCACCCAACTTAGCAAGGAAATCGGCCGCTTTATTGAGAGATCTACTAGCATAAACAGGAATCACATCCTCAATTTCTTTCCAAAGCTCTAAAATTTGGGTGACCAAAATCCGGAGCCTCCAAGCTTTTAAGGCAAAGTTCCGCATGCAATCAAGAGCACCAACCAAGATTTGGGAATCAGACTCAATGATTATCTTTCTGTGACCATGCTTGACGGCCCAGATGGAAGCAGATTTAATAGCAAAGGCCTCAGCTTCATTGTTTGTGGCATATCCCAGACCTTGCAATTCCCAATATAGCACAGTCCCAGCATGATCACGGCAAATAACACCACTGCCAGCATTGCCCGGATTACCTTTAGCAGCTCCATCAGTATTGATTTTGACCCAGCCTTCTGGGGGAGGTTTCCAACAACTTCTTACCTGTCTCTCCAGATCAGCACCTCTCCCACTCAAAGGCTTAGAAGCAGTCGGTTTTCCTTCTCAGCATAGATGGCAACGGTTTCCACAACTTTGCTCCAAATGATCTGCCAAATCCCCTCCATCGAAGAGAAGGTTTCACGAAAAATACGAGCATTTCTTTCCAACCAAACCTGCCACCAAATAAAAAGGAAACCGATCTCCCAGCCAGTACGAAGAGCTTTAGAAATAGATCTACCTCTCTTCCAGCTTTCCCATAAATTGGTCCGGGACAGATCTCCAAGCACCTGAAGTTTAAAGTGGGAGAACCAACGTTGCCAAATCTGCTGTGTGAAAGAGCAATCAAACAGAAGATGGTTCACAGTTTCCTCATTCCTATAACATAAAACACACTGGGAAGGACCAATGATGCCTCTAATTCTAAGGTTGTCAAAGGTCAAGATACCATTATGCATCAGTTGCCAAGCAAAGAAGTTCACTTTCGGCCAGCCCTTGGGATGCCAAATCTTCCTCCATTCATGGACAGGAAAAGAGTGTGGGGGGGGGCTCAGGTAGGATCGAAGCATAGCCCTCCTTCACAAAATAAACCCCAAGGTTCCCGAAGCCCCAAGCAAGCTCATCTTCCTCATCTCTCCCAGAAAGAAACCTTTCAGCCAAAAGTTTTTCCAGAATTGGGGCCTGCTCCGGAGGGATTGGAATAGGCCATTCACCCAGCCGCTTAAATTTTTTAACCTTATACTCCCCCAGAAGGCTGGTAGTGAAGTAGGTCTGAATATGAATCCAACCTTTGTCTTCAAGAGCTATTTTTAGCGAAAGCAGATCGGGAAACACTGCAAGAATAGGAGGATGCTGATCCCAAGAGTCAGTCCAGAACCGGGCCTTCTCCCCTCTCCCAAATTTCCAGAACAATTGATCTTTGATAATGCAAGAACCAAGCTTGAGCGCCTGCCACACAAGAGAACCATTAACTTCCAGAGGATAGCGGCCCAAGTCATTGGGAGGAACAGGACCCAAGTATTTACTAGAAAGGATTCTGCTGCATAGGGACGAAGGCTGAGAGATCCACCTCCAGTACAATTTCCCAGCCAGGGCCCGATTGTTAAACTTGGAGCTTCTCAAGCCCAGACCACCTTTTTCCTTGGGCTGGGTGACCTTATCCCAACCAACCAAGGCCCATTTCCTCTCTCCATTGGCACCTTCCCAAAGAAAACTTCTAGCCGCTTTGTCCAACTCTTTCCAGATTGAGGGAGGGGCGGCTAGAATTGAGAATTTGTAAATAGGCATAGCCTGAATAACAGACTTCAGAAAAGTTAGTCGGCCCCCATAGCTTAACCATCTATGAGACCAATGATTCATTCTCTCTTTGATGCCATCTAGCAGGTCCTTCCAAAAATTAGCTGTCAATTTTTTGAAATGCGGAGGAACCCCCAAATAAACAACAGGAAGGGAGGTCCGAGTGAAACCCAGAATCTCCATAACTCTCTCTTGCGACCTTTGATCAAGGTTGAAGAAGACCACTTTTGATTTTGAATCATTGATGGCTTGATTAGAAGCCCGAAGGTAGACGTTAAGAGTATCTTTGATTCCTCTTGCTTCTCTGAGGTTGGCAACCCCCACCAAGCCCGTATCATCCACAAACCGTAAATGAGTCAAAACTTCGGCTCCGATTTTAATTCCCGTAACTGTCCTTGACGTCTTCTTCTCAGGAGGAGTCTGCCAAGACCTTCAGCCAAGATAAGAAAGAGATAAGGAGAGCAGGGATCTCCTTGACGGAGACCCCGAGAGGCTCCAAAAGGTGGCGAGGGAAGCCCCTTAATTAAAATAGAGTATGAAGGCGTAGAGATACAGCTCATGACCCAGGCAATCCAGTCCTGAGAAAAACCAAAGGCTGCCAACATCTTGACCAAGAAACCCCACTCTACTCTGTCATAAGCCTTAGACATATCCAATTTGATGAACATTCCTTTGTTACCCGAATTATGCATAGAATGGATAGCCTCCTGAGCCAAGATCACTCCATCCAAGATCTGTATTCCTTCAACAAAACCCCCTTGCTCAGGGGAAATTAAATTTTGAAGAAGGGGTTTTAGTCTTTTAGCCATAAGTTTAGAAATAATTTTGTAGATCACATTACATAAAGCAATAGGTCTGAAATCAGAAATGAGAGCCCCCCCCTCTCCTTTCGGAATTAAAGTGATAAAGGTATGATTTAGAGCCTTGAGCATTCTTTTGTTAATTCGGGATTCCTCAATGACAGCCAACACGTCCTCCTCCAAGATGTCCCAGAAGGCCTGAAAGAACTCAATAGGGAAACCGTCCGGACCAGGCGACTTTCCTGTGCACATCCCAAAGACCACCTTCTTGAGTTCATCACGATCAATGGGCTTAAGAAGGGACTGATTCTCTTCATGAGAAATAATAGAGGGAATTCCGTCAATGACTTCATTTTGAGCTTCCACATCATGCTGCAAACTTTCCTTGAAGAGGTTTGAGAAGTACTCCATAGAAAGGGAATGCATGTCAGGAAGAGTGTCAAAAGAATTTCCAAACTCATCTTGGAGGAACTCCATGTTATTCAATTGCCTTCTAGCACAGGCAGAGCGATGGAAAAATTTAGTATTTCTGTCTCCTTCTAATAGCCAAGTATTTCTGGCTCTCTGTCTCCAGTAGATCTCTTCTTGATTATCAATGTCCTCAACTGCTTTGCGTAAGGCGTCATCCTCAAATTTAATATGCTCAGAAATAATTCCTTCTCTGAATTGTTTTTGCACCTCATTCCATCTGTCCAGCAAGGGGGCTCGTTGGAGCCGGAAATCAGATTTGTTAGTTTGCTTCCACTGTTTCAGTTTACTCTTAACATAGAGGAGTCGTTTGTGAATTTTGAACATAGCTGTTCCAAAAGGGGGACGGCCTTCTTCCCACCACTGTGGAATTTTCCTTCGTAGGTCCTCTTTTTGCAACCAAAAATTTTCAAATTTAAAAGGTTTGTAATACTTTCTTGACATAGTCCCTCCCTCCGAAGAAAATGGGAGAGTGATCAGAAACTGGGCCCTCCAAGATCTGGAATTTGGTATTCCATCTAACATAAGCTTCCTCCGAGACCAAAAACCTGTCAAGCTTAACCCTCCTACTGTATGGCTCTCTTCTCTTATTAGTCCAGGTAAATTTTGTACGAGGGCCTTTGATGTCAACAAGGTTAAAGGCCTAAACGTGGGCAATAAACAGCCTATCCCCTGTATCCAGAACAGGGATGCCACCTTCCTGATCTCTAGTGGATAATTTAGCATTGAAGTCCCCAGGTAAAATCCAATCAAGATCTTCCCGGGAGGACCTCATGTTTTGAACAGCTTTCCATTGAGACCGCTGACCTTCGGTATTCTGAACCCCATAGAAATTTGTAATTAAGACTTGTTCAGCTGTAACTATATTCTTGAAAAGAGATGTTAGGACCCCTCTCCAGGCTATATGATCTATCGCTATCCATGCCAAAGGATTCCAAAGAGTAGCAATCCCTCCCGAGGCACCAAGAGCAACCATCGCCATATGGCCAGCACCCCTCCAGATTCGGCCGACAGTTTTACTCATGAGGTCTAAAGACATTTTTGTTTCCTGAATGAGCAGAAAGTTTGTTTTACTTCTTTCTAACAGTCTTTGAACAACAGATTGATGGGTTCTACTGTTTAAACCCCTCACATTCCAAGATTGTATAATCATTGGAAACCTTGGGAGCAATACGAATCAATTGTTCTTGCCAATCCTCCATTGATTAGCTTATCCCCTTGCACTGCGATTAGATCCTTATTGGATTTCCTGCCCACCCCTTGGGAATTACTATTTTTTGATCTCTTCTCCACCTGGGAAATTCCAAGAGCTGGTCTTTCTCTGAGCTTTTCTGCAATTCCCATAGAAACATCTTTAATAACGGGTCAAGTGGGCGTGGATAACCAGAGTCCCAAGGTTTTCATGGTGCAAAGTCTCAGAGGAATCAAAAGCCTATTCAAGGACAGGGGTTGAGGAAGGAGGAGCATGAGTAAGGATAATATTATCCTCAAGGATCCCATCTGCTCCTTCCATAGGTTGGTCTTCTTGATCCACAAGAGATTTGAAGATTTCATACCGATTTGTTGGCTTGGGGAGAGCTTGCTCTTTACCATTTCTCTTTTTGTTTCTTCTCCTCTTCTTCGCTGTTCAAAGCCATCATTCCGGCCCTCGGACCCGGTGGGAATGACAGATGGTTCCTTGGCCGAAGTGGACTTACCTCCTCGGGAGCGATTTGACATTCCCTGTGTAGCATCCGAATTGGTGCTCAAGATATTTGGACGAGGAACCTTGCCAAATGGCCATGCAAATGACAGACTCTACAACGGAAAGGTAGGGCTTCATAGTCTAGCTGCTGTACCCAAGAATGTCCTGCTAGCTCCAATTCCATCTCAGCTGGTAGCGATTGACTAATATCCAATTCTACACAGATTCTTGCATAAACGGTAGTATTTCCTTCAATGGTATCCTTAGAAACTCCCAAAAATCTACCTAGAGAGTTGCCTATCAATTCAAGAATCCGCTCACCCCAAAAATCCATCGGGAGAGCATACAGCCGGATCCAAACCAGGACAGCCGTGGGTTCAATGCACGGGTCGAAACCCGCTCTCCACGGCTGGACAAATAACCCTGCCCGGCCATGGCTCCTCTTCTCTGATTCAAATGCTCTATTTCTATCCAGTAGGGAAGAAAAACTAATAATGAAATACCCATTGCTAATGGGCCATAAGGAGTACTCACCGATTGGCTCCCAGTTTTGTCTCACCCAGGAATGCAAAAAATGCAGGGTGGGTCGAATGCCCATGAACTTGCAAATCAGATCATGCGTGGTCCGGTAGTTTATCGTGTCTTCAACCAGCTCTGGTTCGATGACTATTTTCGGTCTTGATGCAGATTACGAGAGACAACCATTAATTCTGTGCCCTGGAGAGCCCTTGCCCGCATTCTTGGCTAGCAGATGGAAGGCACTGCGTTGAGCTTCAGCAGAGGAAGACGCAAGATTATCTCGAAGAATCTCCGCATAAGAGGTCTTTTTTCCTTCGCGAGAACCAGGAAGAGACCCCATTGGGCCCTCCTGGGAAACCGAAAGATCCTAGTCCAGAGGCCTGCAACAGACCCCAAACACGCTGAAGGAAGTTGCCGAACTGAAACCCTAGAGCCACGACCGTCGACAGTGCAGAAGGATTCCCGCAAAAACGCCAGAGCTCTCAGCCTGATGGTCAATTATATCATGGAATATTAGGGTTATGAATAAGACCCCTAAAAATAGTTATTAAGAAATTAATAGTTTTTTATAGTCCTTAGTTAAATTTGATACAATAAAAAAAATTAAGTGGTGAGGAATGTAAGGATGCTTTTAAGAAGACTTGGAAGATGGGTGATTTTCTAACAGTTTTTTCTACAAGAGCTTTAGGCGATATTGCAATAATATGGGACAAATCCAAATGGGATGGGTAATTGTTAGAAGCAAAAAGTATTTGGGTTGTTGGATTATTAGTCATAGTTGGGGTTTATAAATGTATATGCTCCAAGTATAGTTACTCCTCATGAAATATGTTGGAAGGACCTTAGCATATTTTTGTCAAATAAAATGATGACTCATTGTGATCTATGGAATATTGGGGGTAATTTCACATTGGTCTATCTCCTTTGGAAAAGAAGGGTGGTATTCCAAGATGGTCTAAATCAATGCAATATTTTGCTTCATTTGTCAATTCAAATAACCTTTGGGATATTAGTCCTTCAAATTATTAATATACATGGGATAATAAACACTTTGGACAAACTCATATGGTAGAAATATTGGATAGATTTTTGTTATCCAATAAATGGTTGCAAATAAAGTATACAATCTCTTAAGAATTTTTATTGCTAGTAGGATCATGTCACAAACCCATTATTTTAGTTTGTGATTAACCTAATAATAGCCATCCAAAACCCAGTCTATGTGGTTCCAAGACCTTTAATTTTTTCTAGATGGTTATGTTATGGTGGGATAAAACAAAATTTGAAGGATCATGTATGTATAGGTTTGTTCAAAAGATGAAATATTTAAAGGAGCAAATAAATATTTGGAATCCCAAATATTTTGGTAACATTTTTAAAGAAAATAAAAAAATTGAATCCAAGCTCAAAAATTTACAAGAGATAGTGGAAACTAATGGAATGGATTAAGATTCTTAGGTGAAAGATAAAAAATTACTTTATGATTATCATAATGCATTGAAAATGGAGCCATGTTGGTTTAAAATTCTAGAGAGAAATGGCTCAAGAGATAGAAATACAAAAAAAATCATGTTACAATGAAAACAAATTATTATTTTTGTCAAATCAAAAATACTTTAACTCTAGATGGAAGAAATATTGAGGACGAAGAAGATATAAGGAAGGAATAAATTAATTATTTCAAAAACACTTGTAAAGTACTAGGCAAGATAAGGAAGCACAATCAAATGGCATTAGCTCAACCAAATAGATTCCTCAACATTCAAGGAGGAGAATCAGATCCAAATATTGCCAAGTGATACATGGATAATATCTAAACTATGTTGTGATCCACTATATAGTGATGATGATGTAATACAAGGGGTCCATTCCAATCCCATATAACCAATTGAAAAAAGAAAAAAAGATGAGGCACAAGATAAGCTTTTGCAAAATATTTTGTCAATTATCACACAGGGACAAAATGAAAACTTGATGAAGAAGATATATATGGAGGAGATCCATGAAACAGTTTTCTCTTTCCATCCTAACAAGGCACCTGAATCCAATAGATTTCCTACATTTTTTTTTTTTAAAAATTGGTATTTATTGAAGAGTGATATGTTAGTTGCAATTAAAGAGGCCCAAAAAGGAAGGTTGTAATAAGTGAGATCAATGTCATTTTTATCATGTTGGTTCCTAAGAAAGGAGAGACAATATATTTTTATAATTTTCATGCAATAAGCCTTTGTAATATGATTTATAAGATCATTTAAAAAAAATTCACAAACAAATTTAAGGTATTCTAGGTTATTTTATCTCAAAGAAACAAGGTGGTTTTGTTCATGGTAAATAAATTTTTGATGGTAAAATTATTGCATAGGAGGCCATACGTTCTCTTCATTCCATGAAAAAACTAGGTATGTTTATGAAATTATATATAAACAAAGCATATAGGGTTTATTAAAATTTTCTACATGTTATTTTTTTGCTGGATAACAAGGGGTTGTACTCGGGTCCCCCACCCTTGACAAATTACAACTCTCTTCTTTAGAGCTTGAGATTTACAAATATATTCACTTATCATCTCAATATAGATGTTATAGCTAGAAATCTACATCTTTTTTTTTGTGGAAAAAATCCCAAAAGGGATGCCACTTTCGGGTAAGACCCAAGGAGGCAGGGGTATCCTTTTCGCCAAAATCGCCCAAGGTTCGAACCTGGCCTACCACCTTTGACATACTCAAGGAGCAAACAAACACAATAAGATTTAAAAAATAATAAATAAATGAATAAAAATAATAAAATAAAATAAAAAACATGCTCCTTGAGTGTGTCAAAAAAGATAAAGCACAACCAAACACACACAAAAAAATATAGAAAAACCACAACACGAACCACATAGAAAAACACAAGAACAACATAACAAAACACAAACATGACAAAAACAATGAAACATTACAAAGACATAACCAACAAAAACATGAAAAACACAAACAACCAAAACCTAAAAAAATTGATACGTCCGAAAACAATGTAAATATATTGGATGTAAGTATGTAAAGGAAAATGGATGAGGGAAAAAAGTAGAGAGGGGAGGGTCTTGATCCCTTCCCTGGTTCCTGCCCAGTCCCTGGCTCATCCTAGGTCATCCCTCCCTGGGATTGTTTGTTGTAGATGATCTCCTTGAGGGAGATCCTTCTCCTCTTTCTACACCTCTCCCAGTCGGTCAGGGTTCCCTTGTTTGAGTTTTTGGCCTGGTGCTTCCTAGGGTTCCTTGTTGTTTTTAGGATCCCTTCCCTTTTTTTTTTCCTCAGGCTTCCCCTTGGGGTTTTTTGCAGGTTTTTGGTGTGGATCTGGTTCCCTGCGGTTCTTTGGGTGGTGGGGGTGATTGGTTGGATTTTTGACGACTTCTTGGGGTTTCCTTTGAGGTCCTTATTGCTTTGGGGGTGGTTTGGGGGGGATTATTTCCCCCTTTTGCTAGTGAATCCTCTATGGGATCCTGTGGCTGCTGTTGGTCCCATCCTTGTGGGGAGGGCCCTCTTTGATTTCCCACTTGGAGGCTTCTTCGTGCTGGTTCTGCTCCTTGGTGGACACCCTGGGCATTTTTTTGGCCTTGGTGGGGGATTTTTCTCTGCCTGGGTTGTTCCCAACCTCAGTCCCAGTTCCCTAAAGTTTCTCCTGTGCAAGGATGGGATTCTTGGCCCCTGCTATTGGGGTTCTCTAGGTTCTGCTACATTTTTCAAATCATGGGGGGATCTGATCTATGCATGTAGACCCTAGATCCCCTAGGCTAGGCTCCCAGGGATCCCATCTTTGTGGTTGTTACCTATTCCCGCCTAGGATCCCCAGTCCCTGTATCCCTGGTCCCTTAACCTGTTATATTTTCCTATTGGTTGTCCTGGGGGCAAGATTATCTTGGTGGTGCTTTTTGGCTGCTTCTCGATGGGCGGGATCTCCTCTTTGGTGGTTTTCAGCTGCTTCCTACTGGGCGAGATTCCCCCTTTTTTTTGGGCAGGATGGTTTCCCGCTGGGCAAGATGGTTTCCTACGAGGTGGGATTCTCTAGAATCGATGGGTTTCCCGTTGGGCGAGTTTTTCTCATTTCTTGCTGGTTTTCTCAGGAGGCGGGATTCACTTGGTAGAGGTTTTTGTTGCTTCCCACTAGGCGGGATATACATTGGGATGGATTTTAGCTGCTTCTCATTGGGCGGGATTCACTCTTTGGTGGTTTTTTGACTGCTTCCCACTAGGCGAGATTTATATTATAATGGTTTTTTGCTACTTCCTGTTGGGCAAGATTTACACGATGGCGGTTTTCAACTGCTCCCCACTAGGCGAGATCTTCAAACTTACCTTCCTTCAAAATTGGTGGTTTCCCGCTGGGCGGGATTGTTCAAATTTACCTATTCTTGCTGGGCGGGATTTCTGTTTGTTTTTCATTTTCAGGGTATTGGTGCCTTGGGCCCAGAATTTTGTTGTAATGGCTTATTCTCGGCATGTTATTTCCAACTCTTATGTAATCAGGTTTTGGGATCCTAGTTAAAACCCGTTGTAAATACAATAGCTACTTATAAAAAAAAAAACCTAAAAAATTAAAAAATAAAAATAAAAATAAAAACAAAATAAAAAAACAACCAACAACAGACAGTAAACAAAAATAAAAAACATAGAAAACACTCACACAAAAAAATATGAATTAACACAAACATACATAAACACAAGAACAAGAACAACAAAAACACAAGAACAATAACAAAAAACACAAAACAATAAAAACACAAGAACAACAAAAAACAACACAAAAAACACAAAAATAAAACAAAACAAAAAAACATACACACCTCAAAAAACTAAACAAAAAAAAGAAAAAAAAATTGAACATAACAATGACCTTTCTAGACCAAAAGACTTTTAAGGCAAGAATCAATACAAGAAACAAAAGAAATAATAGTTTGAGCTAGGGAACTAAAATACCCTGATCGAACCAAAGAGAAGCAAAAATAAAGCAAGAAGAAACTAGGTACCTTCAAAACTGGAGCCATCCAAATAAATGATAGAAAGAAGAGCTTCCCTTATTTGTGAAGCCCACCATCTAGGAGGGTGGCCTTAACAAGTAATATCACCTTTGTCCAAACCCCAATTAGCTAAAGCATCAACACTCTTGTTTTGATATCTAACCACATTATTGTAATTAACTTTCAAAAATCCCATCTGGATTAATTGAATCTTCTCAATAATTCTTTTCTATTCTCCAATCAGCTTTATGATTCTTAGAAGGATTCTTCAAAAGAATAATCATGAGTTGAGTGGCAGACTCAACTAACACCTTTTCCCATACAACCTTAGTAGCATTTTGAAGGCCTCTGAGGATACCATACCCCTCAACAAGGTTATTGGAAAGAATACCCAAATTCTTAGTAAAAGTAAAAACCAGGGATCCATCTAAAAGTCTACCAATTCCTCCCGCACTAGCTTTTCCAGGGTTCCCTCTAGAGGCTCCATCAGTATTGACTTTACAAAAATTCTTAGGATGAGGATGCCAATTTCTTGTCCTATCCATATTACAAATACTTACATTCCTTTAAGTTTGTTTCCCTTAGAAGATTTAATCTTCAATCTTGGCATCACTTGATCCCATATTTGGTGGAATTTTTAGGGGTGGTTAAGGAGTTGATGGACTAATTCAACTAAATTTGCTATGGTATTTTACCAAATATAGTGATTATCCTTCCTATCTTGATTAAAAATTTGGTTGTTCCTTTCATTCCAAATATTCCAAAGAAGAATGATAGAACCCATCCAAACTAACTGCCTAATAAAATGATCAACACCCTCTTGTTTAGGCCAATCCCTCAAAAGTTGTTCAAAAGTTAAAAAATTGGACCACTATAAGCCAAGTAAAGTGGCCATTCTCCTCCATAGCTTAGAGGCTAAAGTACACTCAATAAAAATATGGTTGAGAGTTTCTACATTCTCTCTAGCCATTTCACATCTAAAAGGGCCATGAAAACCACTTTTCATAAGTTGCTCACCAGTAAGCACCCTACGATGCAATAAAATCCAAGTAAATAACCTCACCTTAGGCCAGAGATTTTGAGCCCACAACTAAGAAAAGATGTCAGAAGATTGGTTGGGATTATTATGGCATAAGGTCAAATAACCTTGAGCAACTGAATACTCACCCTTAGTAGTGTTGTTCTATCCAAAACAATATTTTTCATGGGACCAAGAGAGAGATCTCATATGAAGGATGCCTTGGATATCTTGTCTTTGCATTTCTAGGATTTGAATAGGTCAGTCCTCAATAGGGATCCAATATCTACCAACCTTTGAATTACCAGTATGGTATCGACAATAATTAGCCACCTTTATCCAGTTAGCTCGATGAAGCTCCTCCATACAAGACCTCCAATCGGGAAACTGAGTTATCAAAGGCTTGTGACCATCCCAAGAATCTATCCAATAGCTAGAAACCTACATAATTTTACATAAAATGTCTGAATTCTTGATTTTCATGTTTTGGATATTTTTAAAATTTTGTGTGAATTCAAATATTCCATAAGTCAACATAATTCTTGATAATTTCCTATAGCATCCTTCACAATACCAAAACTTCACCTCTACTATCAATGCATTGCATCTTATTAGATTAATATTTCCAAAACATTGCACTATCATAGTTCACTTTACCAAATCTAGATTACTAATTTCCTTCATGAAACACAAGTGCAACCACAAAAATTATAATAAATATATTATATGAAAACACATTAATGTTATAAAATAAAGTGCAGTGGAGGGCAATGGAGATAATTTTAGAAAAAGAGAGAAAGATATTTCAAATAGTTAGAGGGGATTTTAACGCTTTTGCTTTGTTGGAGGAAAAGCAACGAGGATTCAAAGTCCTATATTTAGGGAGTCATTTGTTCATCGACCAAGTGGATAGGTTAGAACTTAGAGATGTGGTTCCAAAAGGCTATTTGTTCACTTGGAGTAATAGGAGACTAAACTTGGACTATATCTAGGAAATATTAAATCATTTTCTAGTTGATAACTCTTGGGCAGCTAGAGGAATAATATTGCACTCAAATATTCTTTCTTTCGTAGGGTTTGATCATTAGTCAATCTCTTGATGTCTTGAGTTGGATTAAACTAGGGAACAACCCTTTTTGATTTCGACTTTCTTGGCTCAACCATGATGGTTCAAGAATTTGATCTTTAGATGGTGGATGGAGGGACACCCGAGATTTGGAATTGCATTTTCTATATTTTTAAAAGACTACAATATGTGGAAGAGAGGCTAAAATAATGGAACCATATAGTTTTTAGAAATGTTAAGCGAGCGTCCCTAGAGGCAATGCAAGCTCTTGAGTAGGTGAATGAGAGGATTTATTTGGAAGGTCTTTCTTGAGATCTCTTAACCCAGGAGACAAAAGTAGTTATGAAGGTGGAGGAATGGGAGTGAAAGGAGGAGGTGTTTTGGAAATAAAATTCTAGAATCACTTGGTTGAGGGATGGGATAACAATACAAAAAACTCCATCGATAAACACTGGCTAGAAGGGAGTTTAATTTTATTAAGTCTCTATCTTGTGGAAGGGAGCATGTTTTAAGGATGTGGTGTGATATGCAATGGGAATCAAGGAAGTTTTGAAGGTTTCTCTAGATGATGAGGTATAGTGGGAGATCTTTTAGTCGATTCCTCCCTGTATTTTAACCGAGTATAATTTGTTCCTGGCCAGAGAGGTGTCTTTGGAGGAAGTGCAAAGGGTAGTCTTTGAGATCCTAAAAAGTAAAACTCTAGGACCAGATGGTTTTCCATTTGATTTTTTTTAATTTATGTGGGAGGATTTAGGGGAGGAAACCCTACAAGTAGTTGAAGAGGCCAAAAGATCTAAATCTGTCATAAGAGCTATGAACTATAATTTTATTTTGAAAAAGAGGCCTCCTCGTTGGATGAGTTTTGGCCTATTTTCATTTGTAATTGTATATAAGATTATTTCTAAGGTTTTGGTAGAGCATTTGAAGGTGGTTTTACCGACCATTATATATGAGGAATAGGATGTATTTATGCAAGGGAGACAAATCATAGACCATATTATATTGGCATAGGAAGAAGGTAATATGTTTATTAAATTAGATATGTCCAAATTCTATGACCAAGTTGATTAGATATTTTTTATTAAGGTTCTCTAAAAGTTTGGGTTTGAGGATAGGTGGATCGATTGGGTGGCAACTTGCTTTACCAATTCTGCTTTCTTGGTCTTGATAAATAGTGTCTCGTTGGAGCACTTTAGGGCAAATAGAGGCCTAAGATAGGGAGACCCTCTATCTCCTTAGCTATTCATTATTTAGACATTATACCTAGGCAGGACTATCCATAAAGCTAGGGAATCCTAGGAAATAAAAGGTTTTATAGAGTCCAAGAGGATCGTGCCTCTGACGTATTTGTAGTTTATGGATGATATTGCTTGTATGGAGATGATAAATATCAAGGAGGCCAAGGAGTTTAGAAGATTTTTGGATATATACGGGATATATTCAGGATAAATTCTTGATGAAGATAAGTTTGAGGTTTTATTTTTCAATATTGATAATAAGGTGCAAACCTATATCCTTAATATTTTCAATTTCACAAGATATAGGCTTGGTCCCCTTTAAATATCTCAATATTCCAATAGTAAGAAGACATCTTGTAAAGGAATCCTAGAGGACTCTTACAAATAAAATTTTATGTAAGTTAAATCATTGGATCCATCGTTGGCTCTCATTGGGAGGGAAGTTGACTCTGATAAAATTAGTGTTGCAGGCTATTTCGGTCTTTCAATATAGCTATAATTGGTCCTAGGCACTGTGCTAAGGAGATTGATAGACTAATTTTGAGGGAATTTCTTTGGGGATGCTCAAAATCAAAAAATAAATGAATTATGGTGAAGTGGGATTTAGTATACCTCTCGCTAAATAAAGGGGGTTTGGATATCTATAGATTGGTTGATCAAAACTTGGCTTTATCGGTTAAATTATTTTGGAATTGGATTCTGGATCAGTCTAGCCTTAATTCAATTGTTCTATTTATGAAGTATGGGGATGGGGTGGAACTTTTTTATAGCCTCCACTTTAACAAGGGAGTTCCATAATTTAGACTACATTTTAAAAGGCTAGTACTACTATTACTACAGGACAATTCCATAAAGTCATAAATGGGAGAAAGGTAAATTTTTGGAATGATGCATGGGATCAATACCAGTCAATTACTTCGTAGTTTCCAAACTTGAATAATGTTTTATCAAATTTTAATAATGCAAATTGGGTCTATGTTAAGGAATTATGGGAGGAAGATTAAGGGGGAGTGGATTTGAGGAGGTGGAAAGACCTCTCGGTTCGGAGACAGATAGCTGAAGAAGACAAAGATAGTCTAATGGCTATTTTGGATTAAAGTAAATGCTCATGGTCAGAAGAGGAGGAATCTTTGGGATGAGGAGACAAAGGAAATGGATGGTATTTCATTAAGAAAGGATATGACTAGCTCATAGAAGGATATGATTAGCTTAAAGAAGGTGTGGAATTCAAGTATCTAGTTGAAAGTCATTTTTATTTGGTTAGCCATTTAGAACCGGATTTTGACTCAGGATAATATTTGTAAGAGGGTATTGGTGGGCCCATAATGGTGTGTGCTCAATTATGCAATAGGAGAATTCATTAACCACCTTCTAGTTCAATGTCATTTTGCTGGTTGGATTTGGGAGCAAGGTGAAAGGCTATTTAATTTACCTCAACTTGGTGATGTCTTGTTGGAGTAGTTCTTTGATTTATGAGGCTCTAGATAGGTGGGTGGATAGTCTACCCTTCTAGTTCATTGTTTCAAGGCATTCACTTTGTGGCATTTGTGGCCGAAGTACAACGAGCATAATTTTTGTGATGAGTGCTCATCCAAGGAGTCAATTATCTTGATAATTTTACTAAATATTAGAGAGGTTGTAAGAGGAATCAAAGGTTCTCAGCTTATACGTAGAGATAAGGAGTCACTGGATCTTCTTAGGATTTTGATTCCTAGGTGGGTTCAATCCTAGTCGTTATGGAATTGGAGCTCGAGAGTAAAGAAGGCTTCTCTTTCTAAAAATCTACATAAGGGAGGGAAGTGGAAGCCATAACTGATGGATTGGGTTAAGGTTAACACCGATGGTGCCACTTGTATTAATTTGAGGGAGGTAGGTATTGGAGGGGTGGATCATACACACGAAGGAATTATGGTTTTCAGCTTCCATAGGGGTATTAGGAGGAACAACAACATGATGGAAAAGGATACAATCATTTATGAAGGCTTAGCCATGATCTTAAGCAAGGATACTCAAGAATTGAGGTGTATTTTGACTCTTAGGTCTTAAGTAAAATGTAGAACAAGCAGTATGAGGGGGAAATCGAATGGAGGGTCCAGTAGATCTTGGACAATATTATGGGTTTAAAAAATAAAGCACAAATAAAATATCTTCATACCCAGGTGTTGTAGGTGAGTTGGAGAGGAGAGGGCAATCCTCCAAGGGAGGTCCCAGGTTCAAATCTCCACCCTACCAAAAAGTTGAATTGGGTACCCAAAATCCAATTGATAATGTTGGTGCGGGCAAGGCCAGACGTGACTCCCGGATGAATTTGATGGTGTAGAACCCCCTGGTCATGGTCTCTCAAACCAAGGTGGCCCTGCAAGGGATTTTTTGCTTAAAAAAATAAAATTAAATAAAATTAAATTTTTCCATGTGGTGAGAGAAAAGAACAAAATTGCAAATAGACAGGCTAATTGGGGAATAGAGAAGTCATCATTGGTGGGATTATGGTAGGGGGCAAGACTTAGGGGAATATTACATGGACTTGCAAGTTTTGCTTTGGGAGGATTACCCAAATTATGGGGAAGAAATTACTAATAACATGGCAACTTTTGTGTTTCATGATTAGAAATTTTTCAAATTACTATGTACATGGGAAGGTGGAGATAGGTCAGACATATAACAGTGGATATTAGTAGCATGAGTTGGTGGATTTGTAGGAATTTGCAATTGCCACTTGAAATGAAGACCTTTTAATTGTGTTTTCAAAGGATATGCGATATAAAAAGAAAATGAACCAATGATTTTGTCTTATTACAGTTTTGAGGAGTCCTCCTACTCTGATATGTTATTCGGTGATTTGGTATAACAATGCTTTTTTGTGTAATTTTTATCTATTCTCTAATTAGGCATTTAGACTTCATGGAATTATAGGCATGTATATCTGGAGGCACTTCCAAGATGCACCCCATGTATGGAAGGCCTAACGACTATGTAATTTGGTTTTTGTTTAATAAAATTTAGTCTTTTTTCGTCAAAAAAATAAATAAAATAAAGCAAATATTACCAATGGAAAACATTAAAGTAAATCTTAATCATTATTTGATTTATGTAGTCAACCTTTTCTTGTCAGCTTTAGCTAAACTTAATACTTCCTTTAACCATGGAAAAGAGAATTTAACTTCATGATCCTCGCTTAAAACCCCTCTATTGGCTAGTCTATCTACACATTTGTTTCCTTCCCTTAATATATGTGTAAATTTGATTTCTTCAAACTCTTTAGCAAGATCTTTGAATTTCCACAATTATCTCTTATATGTTCCATGGAGACTTTATTTTGATCAAAATTACATTTATTACTACGAGTGAATTACCTTCCACCCATACTCTATTCTATTTCATTTGTTTACATATTTTTAAACCTTGTAAAGTTGACCAAGCTTCAACTTCATTATTTGTCTTAAATTTACTACTGAAAGTGTAATGAGACAAAATATCTTCTCTATTATTTTTAATTATTCCTCCTACTACTAGTCCTGGATTTCCTTTATATGCTTCATCAAAATTTAATTTAACCAACTCCACATCTGGTGGTTTCCACTTTATGTTCTTTGTCTTCTCTTGTATCCAACATCATAATTCCATTTGATGACTTGACTCCATCTATCAAAGATCTCTACTTCTATATTAGGTATTGGGTGAGTTGATAGGGTTGGATTAGGCTCTTCTATGACTAAACATATATTCCTTTTTATTACCTCTAAACTACTTTTCTTTCCTTTAAATATTCTTCCATTCCTTTGTATCCATATAGCCCAAATTATTGTATCTTTTGATACATCTCAGATTATCTACAAAGCCTTGCTTTTAAAAGTGTTTTACCATTTATTTAATCATTCTTAAATTCTGCTATTCATCACCATGCATTTACCAAACATATTGAGATTCCATTGCCATAGTTTATAGACTATTGAGCAATGTCCCAAGATATGGTATATAATCTCCTCCTTTTTACAAAGAACACATTGATAAAGGACCATGAAAACCCCTTTTCATAAGGTTATCCCAGGATAAAATTATTCTATGACCTACTATCCAAACAAACATTTTAACTTTAGGAATGCTTGGGTAATCCCAAATATCTCTTCATATTCTTATGATATTCCTAATTTGTTGATGCTTTACACTATATCCACTTCTTGTTGTGTATTCTTATGAGCTATTCAACTCCTAAATCAATTTATCCTTGCTTTCCCTCGAAATATTCACAATTGTTATCTTTCTACTCAACTACCTCTTAGCATCAATATCTTGTATACTTGTAAAAAAGTATTCTTTCCATTTGTATCTTCCTTCCTAATCCTTGTACAAAGTATCTTGAAGTAATCTCATCCAAGGTTTCAAAATTAGATATAGATTGTGTGGTTTTTTATCACCCCAAGTATCCATCCAAATATAATTTTTTCTCCAGTTCCCACCACCCATATTAAACCTTTAATTACTAGATAAAAATATTTTTTACACCATTTTAAAGTGTAGAACCATTTGGTAGATAGAATGTTGTAAGTATTAACCTTGGGTTATTGGGCTCAACCTACTTAGAAGAATTATTTCCCATTGTTTTTTATCTCTTTGTACAATCTCCATATTACTTTTTCCCCTAATAGCTAAGTCTACATCTCTAAGAACTCTTAAATTGAGACCTCCCCTAGTTTTATCATCACAAACCTTGCTCCATTTCACAAAAGAAAATTTTCTTTTATCATGTAAACATAACCACAAAAATAATCACACAATATAGATCAAAAATATTTCTATTGAATTTGTCATAGTATACAATGACGTATAATATGTCGGAATGGCCTGTAAGACTAAATTAATTAGATGCACTCTTCTTACTAATAATAACCATCTACCTATCCATGCTGGTAGTTTATTTTAAAATTTACTTATAATTGTATTCCATAATTATATCCTCATTCTCCCCTCAAATAAAGGCATCCCTAGATAAGTTGCTGGTAAATTTTCCTCCTCTATTTGAAGTAACCTATAAATTATTGCTTTGATTTTATTTGGAGTGCTTAGGAAGTAAATTTTATATTTTGCCCTATTAATTTTTTCTCTGATGCTCTTTCATAGTCCTTTAATAAGTTATTTAAAGCTCTGGTCTTGTTTATCCTTGCCCTTCCAAAAAGGGTTGTATCATATACAAACTATTGATGGGTGATGTTGTCGATGTTATTACTAGCCTTAAGTCCACTTATAAGCCCATATTTGTTAGCCTTATTCAAGTTCCTACCCAAAACCTTTGCCATAATAATGAACAAATATGGTGATAGAGGATCTCCTTGTCTAAGGCCTCTCTTGGCTTTAAATGGTTCTATTACTAACCCATTGACCAATATTGAATATGAAAATATAGAGACACAAGTTTTAGTCCATCTAACCAATTTCTTCCCAAATCCAAACTTGTCTAATACTATAAAAATAAAATACCATTTAACCCTATCATAAGCTTTACTCATATCAAGTTTTAAGACCATTTCTTTCTCTTTTATTGAAGTTGTTAAATGTATAAATTCGTGAGCTACTGTGATCCCATCCAAATGTTGTCACCCTTTCACAAATCCTCATTGCTCTTCTAAAATAATTTTGTCTAACAATGGCCTTAATCGACTCACCACCTTTCACAAATCCTCCTTGCTCTTCTAAAATAATTTTGTCTAACAATGGCCTTAATCGACTCACCATAACTTTGGAGATAATCTTATATGCCATATTACATAGGCTTATTGGTATAAAAGAATCAAATAATTTAACATCCTTATTTTTTGGAATAAAGGTAAGATATGTTATAAAATATGTATTGTTTTACCCTAGATTGTTCCATTGTCACCAATAAAGAATCCTTCAATATATCCCAATTATGTTTGTAAAAATTTACAGAGAGCCTATCTGGACTTGGGGATTTATCTTTATTAAAAGAGAAAAGAGCTAAATTGAATTCTTCAAGATTCATAGGCTCCATTAGTTTCCTATTGTCTTCATTCACTATAATTGAATTTACCTCTTGAAGAAGTTTATCAGTAAAAACTTCAAAGTCTCCTGATCCTAGAATATTATGATAAAAAGACCTTACCTCTTTTCTTATTTCACTATGGTCTTCAATCCAAACCCCCTTTCCTTTGAGTTTGGATTATTATGTTCACCTTTTTTGAATTGTGAAAGTTTATCTTTTAGTTATTCTTTCTTAAAAATGTTTTTAAAAGTGTTATTGTTTCATTCTTTTAATCTATATGTCATTAATTTAATTTGTTTTGGAAGTGCATACAACCCATTGTTTCCTAAAGAATTCCATGTTTGTACTATCATATCAACAAATTGAGTATGGTCTTCCTACATCTATTCATATTTAAAATGTGATATTTTTTGAATTCACTTACCACCATTTTAACTCTTATTGACTAGTGATATGAACAAATCCTTGTTAAGGTATTAATTATAGTACGAGTTCCTTCGTCTAGCTAATGATATGAGAGTATGCATTTGTTTATTTTTTTTCTATTAGGTTATGACCTCTCATATTTTTGGTTTACGTATAGTTATATTTTTCAAACTCAACCTCCCATAGATTATTATTTTGAATAAAAGCTAAGAAATATCTCATACTTTGGGTTAATTTCCTAATTCCCCTAATTTTTTCATACAACTTGGTTGTGACATTAAAATATCCTATCATCATGTAGTTTTCTACATGATTTTATTGGGCTCTTCTTAGGGCATGATATTTCAATATGCCCCACCTCATGAAAACTTCTTAATCGAAAAGATATGTTTTCACAATCTATGGTTTGGATCCACATCTTATCCCCATACTTAAGAATGATTTATTATAGTAAAGCTTTAATTGTATCAATCATGACCAATATTTGAGCATAAATAGCCAATGATCCATATTTCATAGTATCTAAAATCTCAAGGAATTCTCCTAGAGTGTTGCCTATTGCTTTGAAGGTATCTATTTTCCAAAATTCAATGCACAACCCATACATCCTAACCTATATAGGTACTAGGGATAGATTTACATTTCATATGAAAAGCCTTCATACTAGTGAGTAAGGAAGAGTCTTTCTCTTCCTATAAACCAAGGATACCCTTTTAGAATTCTATCTCTTTCTTTCCTATAACAAAAAATGGCTAGGAAGAAACCTTTAGGAAGAAAGGATAAAATAATTCTTGGAGACTTCCAACTCCATCAATCTATTTTCTCAAGGTTGAAGCCCCTAACCAATACCCATTAAATTTACAAAAAAATACCCTATCTTGGAGCAACGAGGATTGATACTTTATGGGGCATTCACTAAACTCTACCACTAGAGATGATTCTAATGATTTAGCTATAAATTAATCCATGGAAAGGAAACTAAGACTCAAAATCTATTGAAATTTACAAGAATATACTATAGCAAATATAATATTTGATAAAAAGTTTATAATAATTTGCTTACAAAATTTCTAAGATAAAGAAGGAAAAAATAAATTTAGCTAAAATTTCTTATGCCCAAATAGAATGTCTTGTATCATTGAAGTCCTAGCCCTTCATTGCTCCTCCCATCATCCAAAACCTAGTTGACAAATATTTAAAATTTTATTTTTTGCAACTTGAATAATGGTCATTGCCCTTGTTCTAGATGGTTGATTCCATAGGGTCATATCTCCCTCAATATTGCTTATATTCCTTTACATGACCACTCATTTTAAAGCTATTCAAATTCTACACAAATTGGTCCAAGAATAAGCTAAATCGAATAACCCTTCATGAATATGTGGCTCCTAAAAGATGAGATATTTAAAAAAAAAAAGGGTTTTTAAAGGATTGTCCTTTCTAAAATTTCTACATGCTATTCTCAAAATTTTTGGTTTTGATTATAGTTGGTGTGAATGGATTAAATGTTTTTATAATATTGTAAACTTTTATATTTCGATTAATAGTTCTTCTATTGGTTACTTCAAGTCACCTTATGGACTTTGTCAAGGTGATCTTCTATCTCCTTATCTATTTATTATTATTGCAAAAGCATTAGGGATAGCTTTCTTAAAGGTAAAATTGGAAGGAAAAATAAAAGGTATTCAAGTTGCAAAAAATGCTTCCTCTAAATCGCATCTCTAATTTGTTGATGATACTTTTCTTTCGATTCATACCTCAGTCAGTGATGCCATGGAGTTTAAATCAATATTATCATGATACGAGAAGGTTACTAGACAATTCGTTAGTATTACTAAATCTACGATTTTTTCATTAATACTGCCCTAGATTTACAACAAATTATTGTGAATATTTTAGGGTTTAAAATTGAAAAATTTCCATCAACCTACTTGGGTATTCCTTTGTCTCATAAAGAAAATAAAAAGGAGCTTTGGATCTCTTTTTTGGATAGAATGAAAGCTTGTTTGGTAGGTTGGAAAGGTAATTTATTAACCATGGTAGGAAGGCTACAACTCATAAAGACTACATTAAAATACATCCCTACTATGTCACTTTCAAGGCTGCCACCAAGTATAACATCAAAAATCTATAAAATTGCTATGATTATTAGAACCAAAAAGTAATTGGTAGCAGGATTATTTTACAAGAAAGAGGAAAATATCAAAGTTGGTCTTATAAACGTATATGCCCCAACTATAGTTAATCCTCGTGAAAGATGTTTTGGAAGGATCTTACCACATATTTTGTTGATCACAATTATGGTAATGATGGATCATAATTTTAATCTATGGATTCTTTGGGTTAACTTTAACAAAATTCTATATCCTTTGGAAAAGTAGGGTGGTAATCTAGATGGTCTAAATCAATGCCAAATTTTGTTGGATTTGTCAATTTAAATGGTATTTGGAATTTTATTCTTTTCAAGTTTTTAATATACATGGGATAATAGACATATTGTGTACACTCATACAACATAAATAAGGTTTGAATCCTATGAGGGATAGGGTTGTACACCATGCTTCGGTAACTAGAGTATGGTTGGGGATAACCATATATTGGGTAAAAAATATCTATCTCATATGGCCTATGGCCTCATGGACATTAAAAACTATGTTGCTTTTTAAATATTGGATAAATATTTTTTATTTACCTCATGGTTGCAAAGAGAGGATGCAATCTCTTAAGATATTTTATTGTGAGCAGGATCATATCATAAACCCATTCTTTTGAATTGTGATTTACTCGATAATGGTCATACAAAGCCATTTCACTTATAGTCTATGTGGCTTCAAGACCTTGATTTCTTCTATATGGTTATGTTTGGTGGGATGAAGCAAACTTTGAAGGACCATATGTGTACAAGTTTGTTCAAAAGATGAAATACCTAAATGGGTAGATGGAGATCTGAAATTTTAAATCTTTTGGTAACATTTTTCAAGAAAAGAAAAAAATTGAATCCAAGCTCGAAAATTTAAAAGAGATAGTGGAAATAAATGAATTGGACCAAGTTATTATGTAAGAAATACAATTACTTTCTTATTATGATAATGCTTTGAAAAAGGATTCAAATTGGTTCCAAAAATTTAGCAATAAAAATGGCTCAATGAAGGTGATAAAGACATCAAATTTTCATGCTACAAAATTGTAGACACCAAAATCCAGCCACTTGCAAGTCATCTATACCTTCCTGTCAGCCACGTGTCGGTCATCCACCTTCCCGCCATTATTTGGCCCAAATCCACACTTTCCCGCCATTATTTGGCCCAATTTCACCTTTCCCGCCATTTTTCATCCCCAAATTTATTTAAATTAATATTTATATATATATTTTAATATTTTAATATTTTAATATATATATTTAAATAATAGTTTAAGTGATTTAATCTGAGCCGTCCGTCCTTCATTTAATCTCATCCGTCCATCCATCTTAATCCATTTCACAACCTAGATTTATTCTCTACCCTTAGATCCACTTTAATCTTAGCCACACGTTCAAAGTGTCGTTAAAACCCTAAAGTGTGCCCTAAGAGTAGATTATAAATTGAGTCACCTTGATGGCTCAAACCCTATGTCTTTTGCTACTTCTATCCTGGATCTTTTCTATCTTCTTAACTTCTTCTATCTCCTTTTCTGATCCCCTCTATCTCTCTTCTGCTACCTTTTCGTCGCATCCATCGCCGCATCCATCGCCGCTTCCGTCGTCGCTTTCGCCGCCATCTCTTCTGCAACATTCTGCAGAATCCCCCATTCTTGTCGCAAGTGCCCGCGGGCGTTTACCCCTTTACCAAGTGCCCACGGGCGTTTACCAAGTGCCCGCGGGCGTTTACCCACAACCACAGACTCAGACCGGCGTCTGAAACCTTAATCCAGAAGCACGCGGGCGTTCAGCGAGTGCACCAGGGCGCCTTCCGTAGCCGATTTGACAGCCACATTACTTCCAGGTGTCGCCTGGTCTAGCTGCGTTAACAGAGAGAACAGGTATAAATTAGTTTAAAGCAAGTAACTTCTTTTCTTTTATTGATCTCTTGTTGAATTCCTGAATTCTATTTTTCTAGGGTTTTAGATTGTTTCTGAGGGCTCACACAGTGGAGCCCTCTTATTAATTTCTAACTCCTTGATAGTGTTAATGTGTGCAGGTTTTTGACAGCAGATCCGGTTTATTGATGGCAGTGATTAAGTCGGAGTGGTCCAAGCAAGGGATACAACAAAGCCCACTCACTCTGTTGGGATTGAAGATACATTCTTCGAAAGCGCCACCATTTGTGCCAGCTAGGGTTTCAGAGAACCCTAGCATAACTTGTAATCTTGTATCACAAATAAAGGGTTACAGGCCCTGTTGTACTCAAAAGGAGTTTTTAAACTCCACTGATTAATAATAATCGTTTGTTTTGTGCAACTATTCTGTATTCCATTATTGTGGTTTTATCTTTTGTTTGGCGTTGTATTTTTAATCTACAAATGGCGATCACGGTGGGACCCCCTAGGGTTTCATATTTTTAATACTTGCTTTACTAATCTGTTCCTATTTTCTGTTTTATTTTGCAGGTTCCAGAAATCATGAAATTCGTTGTTCCAGTGAACTAGGGTTTCTGAGTTTGCAGAAAATGCAGCAGACGCAGAGGGGCGTCTGGAAGTCCAATACGAAACGCAGAGGTGCGTTTCAGCCTGTGCAGACTCCCGTGGGCGTTTGAAGTCAGTTTAAGAAAAGCGTAGGCTTCCAAGTAAGTGCTGTACTTTTTACGTTTTTGGTTTTTCTGCCATATTTTGTTTCTTTTTCAGATCATTACTTTAAAATGAACAAAAACTAAGTAATCTGGAAAAGAACAGTTATTTTTAATTACATTTTTCTTTGCATTGCATTATTGATTGTTGCTTGCATTAAAAAAAAAAAAAATTTTGCATACCTAGCTGCATATTAGAATAGCTACGAATTATTTGTTTTAATTATCTAAGTAGGACTATTGATTGGATGTCAATAGTACTCCCGCCATTGGGTGATTCCGAGCGAGAGAAGTGGACGAACCTTCCGGTTGCTCCTTTGATATCCGATATCATTGGTAGGAGGGGGTTTTAAACGGTGTACTTCACTTCTTCAGAGGAAATGACATGTTTTCAGTAGCCTCTTGCTTAGATCATTAGAACTTTTGATTTATAGCCTTGTATGTACACATTAGATAACTAAAACATTTAAAAAAAAAAAATTCATTGCATTTTCATATTGCATTTAAAACAGTAATATATGGATTTCATCACTAGGTATTGCTTGAAGTTTAGTGACGGTGGAATTCATCTCCATCCATTAAACTTCTGCCTTAGACACCATAGGTCACCCCCGAGCAAACTTGCTGGATTTCATCACCAGTAAGAATCTCGTTGTCCTTTCCTAGCCATAGTTTTTACCTTTTTTGTGAATAATTCAAGATTAGATCACATGCAAAACTCATAAACCGGACACTTAAAATTTACTACAGGATTAAGATCAGAAAATAATTAATTAACCGCAAGGTAAGACACATTGGTTGAAACCTAGGTTGTGACTGTTTTCTGATAATTTTTTTAGTGTAAATTTATCATTCTAGTTTTGCATTCTTCTTTTCTGAATTTGTTTAGATTTATTGCTCTATGGTCTTAACAAGGAATCAATCTAAAATGTTAAATCTAAATAATCAAATGGGAAATTCACGGAACATCCCCACCACCAACATGGCCACTTATCCTAGTGAATTTCGAGCGAGTTCGCCTCGCAGGTCTTTCACGTCCTTCTACCATCTACCACATGGCCATGCCCATGGAGGAAGACAATTCCTCTCATATTACCCACATTGATATGGCCCAAGTGCAAACTCACTTAAGAGATGGCACCGGCTATGTCCTTGAGCCAATCCAAGATTCCCCTATGCAAGATTCTATTTTTCAGCAGGATATTGCATCAACCATACCCGCTGGTTTCACTCAGGTCTACACTAACCCTTTTTTTGAGGCTAATGTTGTATCTGCTCAGCCGGCTTCATCTCCAACATCTTCCCAGATGCTCAATTGTCCTCCTTTGGAGACAAATGTAGTGTCTTCCCGACCACCTTCTCCTCCATGTACCCGGGTGTACACCAATTCTCTTTATGAAGTTGGTGGAAACTCTTCTAGCCATAACCAATTTCAACCCTCTTCTTCCCAAACCATTTATGGTTTCACCCTACCCGGGACACGCTCATCTGTTCCTTCCCGTGTATCGCCTACTTCAGCCACCTTCATTGCTCCTGTCCCGACTACCATGGCCCCCTCCAACTTCACCCCTGCTATGCGGTCTTCGTGACTACCATGGCAGCCTGCCCTCCACCTTCATCCAATCATCCCACCTCCCTTGGGTTAGAGATTAATAAGGTTAGGGAGTATCTCGACAAATTGATTTTGCAACAACAAGCAACAAAATGCTCAACCACCTGTCGTAGTAAATCCTACACCCCAACCAATTTCTACCCAACCAACTTTTATTAGCTCAGGCCCCACCTGGGTACCCCAATCTTCGGTGGTGTCCATTCCTACCCCACCTTTCTCCCAACCTAGTCCAATTCATCATCTACCCCAATCACCTTCTTTCCGGTATCATCCATACCAACAACCTGTCCATTCCACACCGCCTAATCCAGGCAATTTCATCCCATCTCATCAATTTTCCACTCCTCCATTGCATCCTCATAATCATCAAACAAGTCAAAATTTTAATGAAGATCCACGACTCCATGCTATGCAACAACAGATTGACAACCTTATGCTCAACATGCCTGGCTCATCTAGTCAGAAACCTACGCTAAGGTCATTGATCAATCAACCAATTCATCCTTCGGTACCTTCACCACCATATCCGATTGATTTCACATTACCGAAGTTTGACAAATTTTGAGGAACTGAGGATCCTCATGAACATGTGAGCTCATTCATGCATGCTTGCTTTAGAATCCAAAATAATGATGCTCTTATGCTCAGAACTTTTCCTCAGACATTAGGAGGAGATGTTGTACAATGGTACAATCATTTAGCTCACCATAGCATTTATGCTTACGAGCAATTGATTAATCTATTTTTAGAACGATTCTCCCTGAATGTACAAAAGAGAGTTTCATTGTCCGACTTATACAAGCTCAAGCAACATGACGATGAGACTGTTTATGACTTTGGAAACCGTTGGAGGGCTATCATTAATAAACTGCCATTCTCCCTACCAATGGAGGAGTTAACCAAAATGTTCACCCAGAGTTGTCTAAAACCTATCTCTTGGTTACTCCAATTACAACAATACAGGACTTTTGAAGAGGCTTTGGCCCAAGCAAGTATCATAGAAGACATTAAAGTCCAAGAGGGTGTTTTAAAACCCCGTAGAAAAGAATGGCAACAAAAGGGCCAACAACGAAATAATAATTATGGCCAAAACAAACAAGCACGAGGCTAGTACAACCTCAAATGTTAACCAAGTTAATCAAGTGGTGGCGAGCCAGCCCGTAATGGCTCAACAACAACAAGTAATGCAAAGTCAACCGCAACCAATTGCTTATCATGCGGTACCCGCCCCTACTCAACCAGCTCCCAATACTGGGCCAACCATGGAAACTCGACCTTGGCAAAACAATCGTCCCAAGCGACAATTCACACCTTTAGATGAACCATATGCGGTCATATTCAACAAGTTATATAGCACAAATCAGTTAACTTTACCTGAGTTTAAACCTTTAGACCCATCTAGAAGGGGGAAGTATTACAAGGAGTACCTATTTTGTCCTTATCATAGGCAAAATGGGCACGATATCAATAATTGTACAACTTTCAAACATGTGATCCAAGATCTTATTGAGATTGGAGCCATTAAATTGGATAGCCCCTTAGCCCAACAAAATCAAAATCTTGGTATATTTCAAACACCCCTTCCACATCGGGAGGAAGCTCCAACAACTTCAGGGGGAGTAACTCAGGTAACTCCTCCTAATCAAGTCAACCATGTACAACAATACCAAGGTTTTGTGGGTACTATTAACGTAGTAACCCGGGGTCAAAGGGCGAACCAACCAAATCAGGCTGAACCACAGCCACCTGTACAAACCCCCAGTCCACCTCAGGTAACAGTGACCCAACGACGTGCTAGTACTTCTCAACAACCGCTAAATCATTCTACTCAACACCAACGACCCATCATGTCATTGAGTAGCCGGTTAACTACCAGTTTAAAAATGGCTTCTGCCAAGTTATCGATCTATGACCTCATTCAACAATCTCCCCCGCATAGAGAGGCATTAATGGAAATATTAAAGTCAATCGAGCTTCAAACTCAAGATACTAATGCCTTCAACAACTTTGTGGGGAGTATTCAAACATGCATGGAGCCCTCCATCACTTTCTATGATTTTGAAATCAAACCTATGTCAACGAAAGTATAGATCCTCCACTACATATCATGGCCAAGATCGATAACAAGCCATTCAAGAGAGTCTTAATTGACACCGGTTCCTCAATCAATATCATTACAACATCGGCGTTGAGTCATCTAAAGCTGTCGCCATCCCTTATCACAAAGTCGACTTTTACTCTTAAAGCATTCAATGATGCTTTATCTTCCCTGGTTGGCACAGTTATCTTGCCCATTGAGGTAGGGGCCCGAACTTTGCATACCTTGTTTCACATCTTGGAAGGGACCATGGCATACAATGTATTGCTTGGACGGCCTTGGCTTAGGGAGATGAGATGTGTCCCTTCTATACTGCATCAATGTCTGAAGTATGTATATGAGGGACAGGTTCATTGTGTACCTGCTGACATTGAACCCTTCAAACATTGCAACTATGTCTCAAATCCTTATGAGATTGTGTTGCCATCCACTCATCTTTTCTTGACCCCATCTACTTCTTCTATACCATCTTCTTCTAAAGCTCCCATTCCCGAGGAGCTACCCATCATATCGCAACCATCTTCCTCTTCCGCTATTCCATCTCATTCACCACTTTCTTCATCAACTAATCTTCCTTCTTCTTCATCAGTGACCACATGCACATGTGGCCATGACCAATCATCTCTTTCCACGTCATTACCCCCTTCTTCTACACCTTCTTCAACATCACCTATTATTCCTCCATCTTCCCAACCATCACCAGCCGATGTTTCACAAGTTAGTGAAGCATCAACCCAACCAAATCCTTCCAATTCTTCTATCCCACATTCTTCTATTCCATCATCTAGTCCATCTCCCTCCCAAGTCAAGGTCCATCTCATTGATGCAGGTATTGGTGAGTATGCCATCCAAGATGTCCACATCACACCGTTCAATGTGCAAACAGTTAAAGATTTTGGTCGTCCACATGACCAACATTTATCCATTGGATCGGTTTATAACATGGGTTCTATGCCAAATTCCATTAATTTTGTATATGGGGGAATAGAGTCATCTTCTAGTCCTACCACCATACTAGAACCTAAGCATCCAGTCCCTGCCAATATCGAAAGGATGGAGGGTTTTCCCTCTCGCTATTTCCAGAGACATAATTGGCAGCAATTTGGCCTAGGTCGATACGAGCAAGGGGTAATCGAACGCATCGATATGCCATATCGGAGACCCACCGAGCGTTTTGGTCCGGGCTACCAACCACTTCCATCCCTTTCTTCTTTTGAACGAGCTTTTCAAAGCATTAATCTTAATTTCGAAGAAGAAATCCTCCACCCCGACGAATCCGAAGATGAAGCCTATGAAGAATTTGACATCATGTCAAATGGTGATGAATCCGAAGAAGAGTCGGCGCCCATTGTTCCCCTCACTGAACAAGACGAGTTTTATCTCCAATTGTTCCCTCTCCAAGAGGCCATCTTTCGCTTGCTTCTTCCACAAGAACGAGGTGAACCACCCCCTCCGCCACATCCATAAGCCATAATCCAAACCTGTATTATATGTATATACTAAAATAGTGGTTTTCACCACTACAAAAAAAAAAAAAATAAAAAAAAAAAAAAAACTCAAAAACTATGTTGTTTTGCATCTCAAGTCTTCCGAGGTCTTCACCGGTTTTCCCTTCCATTCCGCCCATCCTTTCTTCCATAAGTCGACAATGAATTTCGAAGACTTATTCACCCCGCTCCATAATCCATATGATCCAGATAAGCCTAAGAAATGTGTCTTTGGTGTTACCTCGGGCAAACTCCTAGGTTTTATTATCTCTAAACGAGGTATTGAGGTGGACCCAAACAAGGTCAAAGCCATTATGGAAATGTGTCCCCCAACTAATTTGAAGGAGTTGCGTAGTTTACAAGGAAAGATTAATTCAATCCGTCGCTTTATTGCACAACTTTCTGATAAATGTAGGCCATTTTGCCACCTACTACAAAAGGGGGTACAATTTTCATGGAGAGATGAGTGTCAGAAAGCCTTTGATGACATCAAGCAGTACTTAGCGTCTCCGCCAGTCTTAGCTCCGCCTCCTCGAGATCCCTTCCTTGCGAATTTCTTTGCAGGAATTTATCGATAATGATACTGCTAGACAAGCACGTCTTGATCAACTCACACTCATAGATGAAAAACGAATCAATGCTTTAGAGCATTTGCGAGTTTATCAAGACCGATTGAAACGTGCTTACAATGCCAAAGTTCATCTAAGAGAATTTCAAGTAGGGGATCTTGTCCTTAAAGAGAATCAACAAAACACCAATGCATTGCCGCATCTTCGAGATAAATTCGCGGCTAATTGGTTAGGTCCATATATGGTCACCGAAAGAGTGGGTAATGGAACTTATAGACTTGCCAGTTTAGAGGGAGAGGAAGAACCCGAACCACTTAATGTTATACACTTGAGGGCATTCTACGCATAGTTTGAATTTTATATGTACATATATACATGGCTTGTACAAAAAAAAAAAAAAACAAATAAAATAAAAAGAATTTGCATTTCATTGTTAGTTGCATACATCTCATTCAAAAACATTGCATTTCATGTGCATACATCTCATTGAAAACCATAACATTTCATTTTCAGCCATAGTTGCATATCATGTTAGAGACCATTCTATCTTTTGGATATAAAATTTGGTCAAGCAAAAGTCATGTTGCCTTAATCAGGGGCACCTTCATAAAATCCATCAAACCGAATTGTCATTCGTACACCCATTTTCCATTTGCACATATTTACATTGCCAAAATGTTTTCAATCACTCAGCCATTCCTAGTGTTTTAAGCAAACTTTGAAATGCATGTCAAAGTTCTCTAGGGCCATATCACAAATTACACTAAATAAAATCTTGAGTATTGGGAAATGATTTCAAAAGCGGTCTTGAACCTATCACATTTTCACATCTTAAAAACATCTTGTGTCAAAGAGAGATAACACCATCCTTGGGTTGTGCCTTGAAGTGAAAAGGGTAATCCTCGTTTGTCCTATCATGCAAACATAGTCCATAAAACAGTGGTTCTTACCACTATCACAAGCAATCACAAAATATAAATATAAACAGAGTAGTAAGGATAGGGTAAAATTCTCATCATACTTCGGTTGAGAATCCGATTCCCCAAAGCTCTAAGGAAATGAACATTTTTCACACACCACCGATCCCAAATAAGTTGTAAGGATCGTACTACTTGTCCAGTCAGACGGATAGGTAGTCATCCCCAAGGCTTACAAAGGTCAAAAACAACATGGACTATGGAGTTAACCTTCACCGGGGCTATAGACGCTTGACTGGCAATGGAGTATACTCATTGCGTGGCGACATGTCTCTCCTCAAAAAGAGACCTCTGAATGCTCATACGGACAAACTAGCTTCGGGGTCTTCTCCATAACAGGGTTACCTAATTTATGCAAGATGAGGTTAATGAACACACTTGCACACACACAGGTTTTTGATTGCCTAGAGTCACTACCATGCTTCCGATTTGGTTAATGAACTCGCATGCACACACATTTGGTCCTAGTTGAATTAGGCGAGTATTAGTAAGTTTGTTTGATACCACTAGCATGTTTGAGTCTTTGTAAAACAGTCTTCCTCAATATCTTCTTCCATATTCATGTCATTCCATACGTCATCCATTCACAAGCCACCAAGTTCGGTGCCCCTGATTAAACAATTATGATAACAGTTGGCTAAATCTAACTATCTAAAAGTATGAGTGCTTCTTAGTGCATATTTCATTTACTTAGTCTCGCATTAATCATCTATAAGTTTGCATTCCATTCCATCACATATGCATCAAAAACATTAAAACATATAAAAACATGCATCACAAAAACATAGGCATTCACACAAAAGAGAGTAAAACACCAAATAAATAAAAGCCATGTATATATATATATAGGTATAAAGGTCAAACTTATGATAAGAATGCCAAAAGGCTACAATATACAATAGAGCACCAAGGCTCATAAAGAGTGCATCTAAGCACTAAGCTAACCATCAAAAGAGGACCCTCTGAGACCTAGTAGGAGCCCTAGACCTAGTGCCCCCCCCCCCCCCCCCCCCCCCCCCCCGTTCCTCCCCTCCAATATCTCCCGATCCCTGGGACAATGACCTCCTCATCCCCGGAATGATAGGGGAGAATCGGTGTCGTGCCTCTAACACCCTAAGTTGCAAAACAACAAAACAAAAATTTGTTACAAATTTTTTCCAAAAAAAAAAAAAAAAAAAAAACAAATAATAAGTACTTGCTTAAATAAACAAATACCTCAGCTGGCTGCACGGCGCGTCCGCTCCCATCTCCGCCATAGCTCCCTACTCTCCACACAACCTTTCACTTCACTTCACTATCCACTCCCTCAGACGCACTTCTCTCAAGCTCGAACGCACAAATGAGCGAAATTCTCGCTGAAACTGTTTAAATAGCTGGTTTTGGCACCCTGAAACGCAGTGGGGCATTTCATGATGCATTCAAACACCGGCGGGCGTTTCTGCCACCTCCAAATGCATACCGGCGTTTGGTGTCAGTATTGAATAAAGGAACAAAACTTACAAAATTGAAGCTTACCTCCTCCAAATTTCATCAAATTGCATCCATCCATTCTTCTTATCATAATAAAACATTTTGTGAAGGTTACAACAGTTTTGGAAACAAATTTTGTCATTTTGCTCAAAAAGCGCATCATTCATCATTGATTTACAAATTGGGTTAAAAACATTCAAAACCTTCACAAAATTAACAACATTCATCAATTCTTCTGATCTATCGTCAATTTCATTCATTCTTCTTTCATCATGCATATTTTTGCCAAATTAAATTAAAGTAAACCTCGTATCTAGTGGTATATTCTATCACCTTGGCGATTGCAGCGATTTGCATCCATGCAATTCGGTAAGAGGATTAAACCACCATAAGGATACTTACCATTTATCATCATCAATTATTTCACTTGTTTAAAAATTGGAAATCAATTTTGGGTATCCTACTTTTCAAGTGACCTCATACCAAGATTAATTTGCTCAACGAGTTGTCATTGATGGCCTAGTTCATGGGGCCTTAAACGTGGACAATCTTCAATATCATCATTATTTTGAGTCTTGCTAGAGATTAAGGCTACCTAGGTTGATTGGTTCCGACCCGAGGAATTATCCATAAAGTCACTAGGAGCATCTCTGAAGTTCCGGACTCTTTCATATTGCATCTCTCGCATATCAATGGCGCCAACAAGGCAATTTCATCAAAAGTATGGATTCACCCACAGGAGTTGGGGCATCCGTTATCAATTTTTAACTTTCCTAATAGTAGAATTCATCTTACATGATCATGGAATTTAAAATTTGGCAAAAATCCCTTTCTAACCGTTGAGGCAGAAAACGGTTCATCTTTCACATCACTCATATCGTCTTCAATCATATTATTTTCTGGTTTGTACACCAACCCCTTTTCTGTTGGGACATAAACAGATGGTTCATACACAAACCCCTTTTTCACCGTTGGGGCAAAAACGGTTCATTTTCTTCCGAATTTCTTCCAATTGGCTCGTGAGAACCATTCTCGCTCGCCAATTGAGGGGGTAAGTTGATAAATTTTAAATATTCTTTTATTCTTTGGTCTTCAAAGTTGTGCTTTAGTCTTGAGAGAGAGTTGCGTCTGATCCAACTTTTCAGGTGTCCTAAGTTTTTGTGCTGCATTGTGTCTTAACACAAAGCAACTCAAAAGGGGCATCTGTAGACACCAAAATCCAGCCACTTGCAAGTCATCTATACCTTCCGTCGGCCACGTGTCGGTCATCCACCTTCCCGCCATTATTTGGCCCAAATCCACACTTTCCCGCCATTATTTGGCCCAATTTCACCTTTCCCGCCATTTTTCATCCCCAAATTTATTTAAATTAATATTTATATATATATATATTTTAATATTTTAATATATATATTTAAATAATAGTTTAAGTGATTTAATCTGAGCCGTCCGTCCTTCATTTAATCTCATCCGTCCATCCATCTTAATCCATTTCACAACCTAGATTTATTCTCTACCCTTAGATCCACTTTAATCTTAGCCACACGTTCAAAGTGTCGTTAAAACCCTAAAGTGTGCCCTAAGAGTAGATTATAAATTGAGTCACCTTGATGGCTCAAACCCTATGTCTTTTGCTACTTCTATCCTGGATCTTTTCTATCTTCTTAACTTCTTCTATCTCCTTTTTTGATCCCCTCTATCTCTCTTCTGCTACCTTTTCGTCGCATCCATCGTCGCATCCATCGCCGCTTTCGTCGCTGCTTTCGCCGCCATCTCTTCTGCAACATTCTGCAGAATCCCCCATTCTTGTCGCAAGTGCCCGCGGGCGTTTACCCCTTTACCAAGTGCCCACGGGCGTTTACCAAGTGCCCACGGGCGTTTACCCACAACCACAGACTCAGACCGACGTCTGAAACCTTAATCCAGAAGCACGCGGGCGTTCAGCGAGTGCACCAGGGCGCCTTCCGCAGCCGATTTGATAGCCACATTACTTCCAAGTGTCGCCTGGTCTAGCTGCGTTAACAGAGAGAACAGGTATAAATTAGTTTAAAGCAAGTAACTTCTTTTCTTTTATTGATCTAGTTGTTGAATTCTCGAATTCTATTTTTCTAGGGTTTTAGATTGTTTCGAGGGCTCACACAGTGGAGCCCTCTTATTAATTTCTAACTCCTTGATAGTGTTAATGTGTGCGGGTTTTTGACAGCGAGATCCGGTTTATTGATGGCAGTCGATTAAGCCGGAGTGGTCCAAGCAAGGGATACAACAAAGCCCACTCACTCTGTTGGGATTGAAGATACATTCTTCGGAAGCGCCACCATTTGTGCCGCCTAGGGTTTCGGAGAACCCTAGCATAACTTGTAATTGTGTATCACGAATAAAGGGTTATAGGCCCTGTTGTACTCAAAAGGAGTTTTTAAACTCCACTGATTAATAAAAATCGTTTGTTTTGTGCAACTTTCCTGTATTCCATTATTGTGATTTTATCTTTTGTTTGGCGTTGTATTTTTAATCTACAAAAATATTTATTTATTTATTTTTATTTTTTTGTCATATAAAAAATAATTTAACTCCATATGGAAAATATCGAGGAATAAGATATCAGGAAGGAAGTAATTGATTATTTGAAAATAGTTTTGTTAGATACTAGGCAAGATAAGGGGGTACAAGGTAAGATTTTGCAAATATTCCATCAATTATCATAGAGGGACAAAATGAAAGTTTGATGAAGAAGATATCTATGGAGGAGCTACATGAAGTCCTACAATTTTCTTTCAAAATATTTGGAATTTTTGAAGAGTAACATGTTGGTTGCAATTGAAGAGGCCTAAAACAATAAGGCTACAATAAGTGAGATTAAATGCTACTTTTATTACATTGGTTTCCAAGAAAGGCAAGAAAATATTATGATAATTTTTGTCCAATAAGCCTTTATTAGTTTATAACATAATTTCAAAATTTATGGTTGGTTGCATTCTAGATTGTTATCTTAGATGAATAAGGTGGCTTTGCTTGTGGTAAACAAATTATCGATGGTATAATCATTGCAAGCAAGGTTATACATTCTCTTCATTCCATAAAATTTTATTTTTGGATATGAACAAAGCATATTATAAGGGTAAACTAGAGTTTATAAAATGCATTCTCCAAAAGTTTGGTTTTGAGCAAATTTGGTTTTGAATAGTGGTTTTGTTATACATTCTCTTCAAGCAAAATTTTCCCCCTTTTTTCGGAGCGATTGTCGGGATTCCCACGATTGGTGGGTGTGGGTGGTTTAGCCCACGAGATTGTGCCCATTGTATTCTAATACCACATAGTGGTTTAGGGTTGTGAGAGTTTCCTCTATATTTTATTATAATGTCCCATTTTCGGGAAAGAAAGAAAAATAATAATATCAAGGAGGAGTGGCTCTTGTTTTTTACTAGAGTAGCCCATATCGGGTGAACCAGGGTAAATCTCGTGTGTCATATGTGCATTGTGTGGTGTCATTTCTTCTAAGTTATTTATTTCTGCATTATTTCTGGAATAAGTTTCTACAAATCTCTTCATAGTTGTATATATAAGATCATTTCTAAGGTGTTGGTAGAGCATTTGAAGGTGGTTTTACTAACCATTATATATGAGGAAAAGGATGGATTTGTTTAAGGGAGACAAATCATGGAGCAAATTATATTGGCACATGAAGTTACTCACTCCACGAGATTTAGTAAGAAGGTAATATATTTAATAAATTAGATATGTCCAAAGCCTATGACCAAGTTGATTGGAGTTTTTTATTAAGGTTATACAAAATTTTGGATTTGAGGATAGGTGGATCAATTGGGTGGTAGTTGCTTTTCCAATATTAATTTCTCAATCTTGATAAATGGTGTTTCATTGGAGCAGTTTGGGGCAAGTAGAGGCCTGAGAAAGGGAGATCCTTTGTCTCCTTACTTGATTATTTAGGCAGAATCACTGGGTAGGGCTATCCACAAAGTGAGGGAATCCCAAGAAATAAAAGGTTTTACAATATTGAGGGGGGTCATGCCTCTGACACATTTGTAGTTTGTGGATGATATTGCTTGTATAGGGATAATAAAGATCAAGGAGACAAAGGGGTTTAGAAAATATTTGGATCTATACGGGAGAACTTTGGATCAAGCTATCAATGAAGATAAGTCTAAGATTTTATTTTTCAATGTTGATAATAGGGTGCAAACCCATGTCCTTAATATTTTAAGTTTCAAGAAAGGATTGGTCCCCTTTAAATATCTCAGGCTTCTAGTGGTAGAAAGACATCTTGGAAAGGAATCCTCGAGGACTATTACAGATAAAATTCCTATAAGTTAAATCAATGGACCCATCATTGGCTCTTTCTAGGGGAAATATTGACTCTGGTAAAATCAGTGTTGTAGGATGTTTCGGTTGGGAGGAATGATGAGGATACTATTGTACCTTAGGCTTATCCTTAAGCCTAAGATATTATTTTGCATTGTATAGGCTTATCCATAAGCCTAATATTTCTTATCTTGCATTGTACTCATGTGAGGCATAGTATGCCCACGTTGGATATTGATTTGTTAGTGGTTAGGATGCATGGTGAAGTAGGAAAAAAAGGTGCACCTAAATGCTAATAATGAGTTGCATGTATTTTCTATTGCCTAAGAATGCCAAAACGAGATGCATGCAAGCAATATGGAAATGAAAGCGAATAACAAGAAATGAAGCGAAAATAAACTGATTTCTTATTAATAATGTGGATCAAATCCAAGTTACAAAATTTCCCCTTGAGGGCTCAAATAGTTGATACAACTGTTACAAAACTTGGGTGCCCAAGGATCGAAATCCTTCAAGAAAACGTGGTGCACATCCACTGTCTTTTCGCATACCCACACTTGAGGTGGGCGGGCCAAAAGTCACCGCCACTTGTATCACTAATATTTATGTCTTACACTGCTCCCCAATGCATTATAGGACCTGAACCTATGCACAAGGAAACAATAAATGTCAAATAGCAAGAGTGTATGATCTAAAATATGCAATCCCCACAGGCAAGAAATGAGCATATATAGCGCACCTATACTAAATTAATTCCAAAATGCACAAAATTATAGGGATAATCAAAGTGATATATTTTGGGAAGATTTCACCTGAAAGTGCATCAAAATTGCATCCGTTGATAGGGCGTAATCACAGTGCGCTTCCTCAACGTACAAAACCCAAAGCATGCAATTTCTTGACCTAAACATGTCCAAAACCTATGAAATTTGGATAGTAAGCATAAATAAACATTCTAAGACAACCCATGTGGTAAAATTTCATATATCAACCCCATATCCATGTGCATGCTCCAGTGGGTCCCGCAAGCCTACAAAACCTTAAAATCGCAATATCTCGGCCAATATAACTCAGAAAAGCATGAAATTTGAACTGCAACATAATATGATCATATATAAAATAAATAATTAAAAATAGTAGCAAAATTTTTGATATATTTCTATTCGTACCAGGGGAGACAAATTCGATTGTCACAAATTGGGGGACGCCCACCAATTCCATCTAAATTTTGCCACCAATTCCACTGGGAATTGATGCAAAACACTATGGTATGTATTGTAGTCAAATTTAGAATGGATATTCACTTGATTGATTAGTTTTTGGGAATAAATTGTGCCTCTTTGAACCACCCTATAACCTCCTTCGCTAAGAAGAGATTACGAATGAAAGAGAGCACAAAAGGGTGAGGGGAAATCTTGGCAGCACTCCATTGCAAATTCTAGAACTCCTCTCTTCTGATCTGGGTGGAAATGGGATCCAAGTTATAGGTTGAGGCCCATGGATAAAAAAGCATGCAAGGGTAGGGGTGCCATTTGGCCACCAGGGTGGCATGTATTGGAGGGGGAAGAGAATCTCCCAAATTGGCCTCCATAATGAAGCATGTCATAGGTGTGTTGCAATATCAGGCATGCATGCTTTGATAGGAACAATAAATGGCATTTTTTGGGTGCCATTTGTTCAAATTTGAATTTTTATCAGTCAAACCTGCTATTCGCCCCACCTTTGGATGAATGTTGCTATTCGTCCTTGGGTGGGACGAATAGAATCTGTATTCATCCCAGGGTGGGACAGATTGAAACAGGGAGCCAAAAGGTCCCAAAATTGGCCTGGAACCTTCCAAAACCTTGTTGGGAGTGGCTAGAACCATTGCATGACCTCTGAGGGCTACCTTAAGGGCTTGGTACATCAATTTACCCATTGCTTTCAGTAGCATAATCAGATTGACATGATTTTAGTGTCTATAGATGCCCCTTATTGAGATGCGTTGTGTGTAGCACAATGCTGAGAAAAAATAGATAACTAAAGCATTCAATGATTAATGTTATTCAGTATCCTAACCAACTTTATACACCCCAATCATGGAAAGAGCATGCGTTCTTGAATCCTTGCTTCTGACTCAATAAAAACATTGGTCTTGGTTTCTATTTAGCTTTCGGGTATGCTCGGGGGACTTATAACCCTAGGCATTTAGAGAATACCAAGTATTTTGGTAACTTTTGAGGTGTACCAAACATGATGGTTCATATGCATTGTTATGTTCTTATTTGAGATATTTGCTTGTTTGCTGCCCCAAGCAGGGGTGTGATTGTCTTTGTCAATGATTCTTTGAACGAACGCAAATTGCATGATTGGGTGTGTGATTGTTGATTTGGACTGAGTATGACTACCCCCTCAAGCAACGAGTTGATGAGAGAATGACCAGTGAGAAAAGCGACGAGTCGCTTGACCTAGATGACTTATGGAAAGGTTGCCTTCAATTGTACTTATTGAAAAATGGAGCAGTTTTGAAAGGACTTGGATGATGCTATTGATGTTGCATGGAAGAAAAGAGTTGAAAACCTCATTCCTGTGGGGTGGTCTAGCCATCATGGCTTTCTTAGGGAGTAAATTAGTAAGTCTTCAGTGCATCCATGACAACTTTAGGTTTCATCTTGATCTTGAATGACTTCCATCAAATTTAACTTATTTTTGGTGGGTTTTGGACCCTTTTTGTTGTTTTTGTGTTGCTTTTGTGATGTTTTTTAATTTTGATTAATATACATCTATATATATTTGACCAATGGGCTTTTTGGATGCCATTGGAGCATTTAGAGTGACCAAAGAGTTTATGGATACCTTTGGGGATTTTTGGGTGACAAAAGGGTTTATGATGCCTTTGGAGCTTTTTGGATGACCAAAGAATTTATGGGTGAATTTGAAGCTTTTTAGGGTGACCAAAGGGTTTTGTAACCATGTAAAAGGCTAACACCTAATGCTATAATCATTGAACATCATATAAAATTGGGTATGCACATATAAATTGACAATAAATGACAAAAAGAATAAAATAAATTCTTCTCTTATTAATATTTTGAATCAATCCAGATTACATATCCATCCCTCTTAGGGATACTCATTTTATACAACAATTACAACATGACAAATTCCCCCCAAGGGTAGGTGTCTTCCAAATGCCTTCTACAAGGACACAAACTACTCCAAGGAAAATGTGGCCTTCTTCTCCACGATTAGAGGAATTTTATACTTTGAAGAGTAAGACCCTATATATCATGCGTAGAAGAAACAACAAGAAACGTTAAAAGACAAGGTAGCCTCTCTTGATGAGGCCTTAAGATGAAAATTACATAAAATATAGCATAACTAGTATAAAATCAAGAAATTAGAAGAAAGATATTAAAACTATGAAAAACATAAAAATATGCCATGAATCATACAAAACAAAAGAAGATCTATCTATCTACTGATATAATTATGCGAAATAAAGCATGGAAGCATGGAAATTAGCCATCAATATCCTACTTGCAATAATGAGGGAAATTAACTAAAAAGTACAAATATATCAGTCAAAGTCTCTAGCAACATGAAATAAACCTACAAAACACCTAATATAACCTAGATAAGTGAAATGCAAAACTAAAAATGAGGAAATCAAGGATTATACCTTGACAGTGGATCTATCGAGCGGTGGGCACTGTTAGCCACGATTGACAGCCACGACGGAGCCTAATGTAAACTTGCCCTCCAAATCAAGGTTGGATCTCTAAATTTCCTTGCCAAATTGATGATCAAGGGTTGCCTCTGTGTCCTTTGATAGGTTTGGCAATTGAATTGATCAGATCATGCTTTGATTGCATGAATTCATGTTTCTTGGCTCTTCTAGCCTCCTAGGACCTCCATGGCATGATTTGCCATCTCAATTAGCAAATTATGGGCAAAAGCTCTCTCTCAATACACTCAATTGAGTCGTAATCTCGATAGGGCTTCACCGCTTGAAATCTCCTATGCACTCTTCATAATTTGTCTCATTTGTAAGGGGGATTTATAACACTTGCCAAGGGTGAGGGGTGGCTTCATGAGGAATCCAAGATCAAGATTGGGTAGTTGAGTTTGTTGGATGGAAGGATCTAGAACCTTCCTCGCTCAAACCACTCCAATCTGCAACCAATTGGCCGTTGCAACTAATTTTGGGTTGGATGAAGGCCAACTTATTTTGAGGCCTGACCGTGGCTAACAAGCACGATCAACTCTACTAACCTTGGGTGTCAGGAACAACTAGCACTGACTAGGCAAAGGTGCCCAAATGAGTTTTTAAAAACCACTTCTATATCTTGGAATCTATCCAAGATCTTTCACATGGTCATCTAGTATATCCCATATGAGTAGTCGCCATCAACATGATGCGTTTTAGGTGTCTACAAATATCCCTTTTGCGATGTGTTGTGAGATCAGAAAACGCATGAGCAAAAATAGACCTCTTAAAATGATGCCAAAGGTTGCATGATGATCATTAGTCTAATCAACATTAGATGCCCCAAGTCCTACAAAAGGATGCGCATTCTAGAATCATTGCTTTCAATTGGATGAAAGGCTTAAATTTGCAAAGCTTGTGCCCATCTCTTCTCATTCGGTGCTTCTGTGCATACTATAGGATTGAATGCCTATAGATCCAAAAGGAGGAGAGAAATAAACTAAACTATCATATTTTCTATTTTCCCCAACAAAGGGTAAGCTTATGATAGTCGTTGACAAGGATTCATAAGACGAACACACAATTTGACAAGATCAAGGGATCTAGGATCAATGGATCTTATGTTGACTTTGATTATGATTTGATATTATGACTACCCCCTCAAGCAATGACTTAATGAGGGTAATGACAATGAATGAAGTGACGAGGTCGCTTGACCACATTGGTAGATCTGAACTGACTTAAGATTTAGCATTTAATTACTTGGCAAGGCCTAATCGACAATGATTGCAACCATTAAGAGTAATTGTACCTCTCTATCCCAACGAGCGGTTGGGCCATGATGACCTTCTCAGGGAATCAAAATGATAGCAATTCCAATTAGGCATATGTTGAATCATATTATCGATGATCTGCTGAAAAATATCATAGAATAAATGACATGAACGTCTCGTTCCCGTGGAGCGGTCTAGCCTAAAAGGCCTTCTTCAGGATTGAAAAGAAGCATATCATTTCAATGATGATAAAATTACCCCAAATATCCTTATGGTTATTTACTCATCCTGCCGGATTACATGGAGCACCAGTCGGTGCAACCGCCAAGTGTATAGGGTAAATAACTGGATACAAGGTGCATTTGGCTTTTGGATTTTTTAATTTTTTTTAAATTTGAATTTTTTTTATTTATGGCTGGGAGGTATGTCACTTAAAGAGATGATTTTCATTGCGATGACCTTAGTTGATGTACTTTATAACACAACCAGTTATTCTGTTTTTGCTTTGTTTGGACATTTTCCAATACCGCTACATTTTGCATTTGTTTAAATTTTCGTTATTTTGCTCACTCTAATGAGTTTGCATCACCAAATTTGTTTATTTAATTTTTCCTTTTACAATTTAGGTATGGTAGAACATTTTAATTTAGAATTTTGAAGCTCCTCATAGTGGGATTTCAGGGAATTAATTACAGTTTGCCAATCGTGCTTATCAAAAACGATTGAAAATTCAAATTTTCTTAACCGCGACTCAGACACGTGGGCAGAAAACCCTAATTCGGGGACCGTAGTTGTTAGACGTGATCAAATCCAAATTCGAAAAGTATATAAGGATTTTTCCAAATTGATAATTCATTATTTACCTACCGCAAACAATAAATCTGAGAGCTCTGAGAGGTCAAGAGTAAATTCTAACACAAAACGCTGTCGAAAACCTCCTAGATTACCTCCTATCCACACCGATGGCAAATCAACCAGAGACCTCTACCAGCAGAGGAGTCGATACCTCTAAGGTAACATGCAAATCGAGACCACACTCCTCATTTACCAGATTAAAAATTAACCTCACTAGGCAATGGGTTAAATGAACATCATTAAATCATTGATAATGAACCTCACCCTAGCTAGGATAGATTAGGTTAGATTAGGAGGTGGGTGTAATTTTTGGGATTGCCAAGAATAAAATAACCCTAAAAAGGTTATGTTCCTTAGTCACAGGTGGCAGATGTGGTGCCCAATTGGCATATTGGGAACCGTGGCTATCAGACGCGATGGGATTCAAATCCCAACGGTCACATTTTTGACCATCATGTCGACCGCAGGTCTAAACTGTGACTCAACAACTTTAGGAAATATTTTTCAAATTTTCCAATTTTTTTCAATTTTTTGGGTTTTAATGTATTGTTTTGTGTTTTTGAAGTGCTTTTCTATTTTTTTTTTATGATTTTGTGAATTTTTCAAAAAAAATTGACATTTTTAAGTCATTTTTTTTTCTTTTTAGTTGATTTTTTTAATCACTTTTATTTTTTTTACCTGCTTTTATCCAGACTTTGATCGCAAGAGCGAGGGAGACCAATCCCCTTTGTAACCTGTGCGATACTCTCACATCGGGTGAGGTTTGTTGGTTTAGAGCCATGGGATTTGACTATGTACTTAGTCTTACCAGTATTAGGGTCGATCATGCCTACATGACAACATTGGCCCATTGCTAGGATGCACAGACCAACACCTTCCACTTGTCGACAGGTGAGATGACCATTACATTGGAGGACATGTACCAAATTTTTTGATTGCCCATAGATGGGGAGCCCATCACATCCTCACTAACCACAATGAGGAAGGCCATATTTGACTCTGTATTCAGCTGACGAAGCACTGAGGCTTAGGGTTGTGATGACCATGGAGGAGTACACGTCTAGGAGTGGTACACTACAGGGCTCTTTTCACAATGGGCAATAGTATTTATGCACCTCATCATTCATATCATGCTCTCGAACACTTCAGGTGTGAGGTTCCCATGGAACCTCTTGGCTAGGATAGATATGTGATTGTGAGCACAATAGATCAGCCTCTCATTTTTGCATGGGGTAGTTCTCTCCTAGCACAACTCTATCATGAGTTGTATTAGATTACCCAATGTAGCAGAGTGGGCATTGGCTGCAGATTGCTTCTATAGCTCTGGGGCTAGCAACATATCCTTATTGAGCATCCCATTGACTTACCCCTAGAGATCACTATTATTGATGATGAGCATCAGTGTTATGCAGCTTGCTAGCCTCAAGATCAGGAGGGCTTCCAGAGTAGGTCTCATGCAGGAGACCTAGAGTACTACATAGATTGCTTTGCATGACTCTGCCCTAAGTAGATTCAGTGGCACCCCTACACAGACTACTCTACATGGATAGAGGAAAATAGATACCTATGCCAAATGCATAGAGACGAGTGGTTGATTGGACGTAAGTTCAATATACGTGAGTTCCAGTACTACTCTTGTGTCCTATGACATTTTGGGATGAGGCAGGATGTACCTGATCTTTCCACCATCTATCGACACTTGGTCCTAGAGAGGGACTTGACCTAGCCCCAGGTTAATCCACTAGGGGATGATAATGATAACTTTCAGGAGTCAGGATTGGCAGACGTAGGCACCATAGCAGAGTACGACTCCTGGTGGACTGCTAGGATGTGGCATGGCTTTGAGGGTCGACTGGACAGATTGATAGATGGTGACACAATAGAGGGTGCAGAGGGTGTGGAGGTCGATCCACATGGTCGTAGAGTCCATCAGAGGACTAAGGTTGGATGGGAAAAGGGTTTCATAGAGGAGGAGGCTCTCAAGGAGGGTGAGGTTCCACCAGATAGTGAGGTAAGACAACTCAAGGCCCATATTATTGACCTCCAGATATATATTGGAGCACTGCATACACAACTCCTGGGTCAGGATACTACTATTGCCACTCTCTAGACACAACTCTCACATGGCTAGAACTAGTGGCATGGTTATGAGGAGGAGAGGATAGCTCTCCAGGCACAAGTGGCTACAATAGACATTGAGATTGAGAAGATCACTAGCCAGTGTGATCTTCTACAAGCGTGGTTAGATGTAGTGACTACTGAGCGAGACATAATCAGGGTAGTGAGGGTAGATCCCTCTTCTCCACAACTTATAGTAGTTGTGCCTAGAACCATGCCACCTCCAATAGCACATGGACCTACAGGTTTAGACTCTTCAGTAGAGATTAGGAGGTTACATACCCTCATGGAGGAGGATAATGACTATCATACATCAAATGTGGCCCGCATAGCTCAGTTGAAGGGTGTGATTAGGCTGCTAGGTAGGCAGGTTCTAGAGAGGACCACCACTATAGGATCACACCAGAGCATGACCAGGACCAAGGAGATAGGGCAGTCCAATAGGCGATCCATACAGTGGATAGCATCTTGTGTATTGAGTCTAGTTAGCTTAGCCCAAGCATAGGATCCACAACAAGACCCATAGTAGGTCCCAGAGCAATCCCTAGGGATGTTGCTAAGGGAGGTGGAGAGAGCTCCGATGTAGGCATATCAGGGGATGTAGGTGATGCAGGCCAAAGCTAGCACTTTTGCATGGCACAAATTTTGCTTCTTGTATATATCATTTTGGGTGTAAGGTCTAAGGACCTACACGATTGTAGCCTGTGGGCATTTTTATGTACCCCCATTGTACTCTTGTGACACATATATATGATATCAAAATTATGACTCATTATGTGTACTTTATTTTTTTATTTTTGATGTTTTATGTTATGCATATGGATGTAATACTTATATTTATTTAATGCTATATGATGTGATGTATGGATGACATGCACTAGATAGCTATGCGATGTATTTATGATTTAGATGCTATAAGTTGTATTGTAGATGGACTACTTATTATGGATGCACATGGATGCAATGTTTTATTTAAATGGATGTTTAATTTGATCTATTTGTTATGCATTTAAACTATGATGTTATGGTATGAGGAATGCAATGTATACAATGCATAATTTACATGATGATGATCTAATGTAAATGAACTTGTATTCTTTAATCACTTAAAACATAAGGTATAAATGCAATATGTGTTTAACAATCTAATGGATGACACCACAGAATGTATAACGATCATGAATATAATTGATTAACCTTATCATAATAATTAATAAATGAATCACCCATAACTACAATTATGTAAGTGATATAATGTATCTCTTTATGAGATTTTGTATTCTTTTGTAAGTTTCTTCAATTAAAATATATATCCAACATAATCAATGGCCATCTAAATATCATTTCTGATATTCATTCGGTATCTAACCTATGTTGTAAACACCTCTTAATAAGCAAAATATAATACACTGGATTTTTTGATAAACTTTGAATGATTGATGCAATTTGTTGCTATTTGGGAATTTTTGAGGTTTTCCATGAGGCTCAAACACCCTAGTTGACTCATCAAAGGTTATATACTCACTATACAAAGCTTTTTTTGGACAAAGATTTCGCTCTGAATGACCCAACTATTCATTATCCCTATGTGTGCAAATGAATATATTTAGAAAAATACAAGCATACCCCAGTGCCAAGCGGGATTCATTCAGCCCATTGCTAAATTGGGAATCCTCAAATGTTCATCTCATCCTAATTTTAGACTTAGTTAGACTAGACCACTAGGCAATCCCAAGCACCTATAGCTAGCCTACCTTGCAACTTGCGTAGGACTACCCATCAATGTTAGGTAGGATTCTTTCAGCCCATTACTGAGATTAAGGATCATCCTATGGCTTTCGAGCAGTGATCAATCCAGGCATTCAAGTTCTCACCCTTCTTTTCTTCACATTTATTGGGATAATTGCTCATAGATAGTGATAAAAATCACTATTTATTTTATTTTTATTTTTATTTTGAGCAAGGGATTTGATTCTATATTTTGATGAGTATTCTTTATGTGTTTCTTTGAATCTGGGATTTTTTTCCTTTGATGTAAGCAAGGGATTTATGGGTAGGGGAAATTCTTCTCCTTTTGCCAAGGACCACCACTCTAGACCATTGCTCCTCGCAAGATGAGCAAGTAATGAAACCTTTCACCCTAAACGCTCAGGACCACTTCATAGCTTCACCCTCCCTTATCCTAGGTAGGACTTTAAATGTGTTAATTAGTGTTGGAATCCTGATATGCCAAGTACTACCAAAACTAGACCTCATCTACAGAAGCAACAATAACTTTCTATAACCTTTGAGAAGTCCACTAAGTCTGGTTGAATAACCAGAAAACCCTAGTATATTATTGATAGCAATAGGAGGGGTTGTGTTGAAAATCACATTTACTCACAGGGGTGATGAATAATGATAACGCAACGGTGCATGATTGAAACACAAATATGGTGTCATTTGTAAGATTGCCACACACAAACTATCCTAATGCAAGTACGACGAATGGCCATGCCTAAATACAATGCAAATAAATGAAATGCTTATGCATAATGAAAATACGAAAATGCAAATGTTTTTTTGAATTTTTAATATTTTACAATATTTTTGGATTTTATTACTTTTTAATTTTTATGGATTTTAACCTTTTCCATATTTTTTTTGAAATTTTGACTTTTATGGTTTGACCAAAGGGCTTATGATGCCTTTGGGGCTTTTGGGGTTGACCAAAGAGCTTACAGATGCCTTTGGAGCCTTTTAGGATTTAACCAAGCGATTTTAAGAAACCCTTGGAGCTTTTGAGGTTGACCAAGCGGTTTAGAGAAACCCTTTTAGCTTTTTAGGTTTGACCAAGCAGTTTTGAGAAACCCTTGCAGCTTTTGGGTTGACCAAGCGGTTTTGAGAAACCCTTGGACCTTTTTAGGTTTTACCAAGCAATTTTGAGAAACCCTTGGAGCTTTTTAGGTTTAACCAATCAGTTTTGAGAAACCCTTGGAGATTTTTAGGTTTGACCAAGCAGTTTTGAGAAAACCTTAGAGCTTTTTATATTTGACCAAGTAGTTTTGAGAAACCCTTGGAGCTTTTGGGTTGACCAAGCGGTTTTGAGAAACCCTTGGAGCTTTTGGGTTGACCAAGTAGTTTTGAGAAACCCTTGGAGCTTTTGGGTTGACCAAGCGATTTTGAGAAACCCTTGGAGCTTTTGGGTTGACCAAGTGGTTTTGAGAAAACTCTTGGAGCTTTTTACATGCCTTCTAAGCTTGAAACACCTTAAGATGAATGATGTTGAGAGGCTCAGGCTCTTCAAAACCATCAAGCGATTTAAGGTGATAGGTCCTAGGTCCAATCTTCTCTAAGATTATATAAGGACCTAGTTTGTCTCGTATGTTTGGCAACAAATTGGAGTTTTGTTGGTTCTCTTTTAGCATAAGATCCCCAACCTCAAAGTCTCTTAAATGGAATTTGGTATTGTAAGCTCATTTCAAGTGCTCTTAATAAATGCAAAGATGCTCAAGAGCATTCACATGACGTTCATCAAGCAATGTCAATTAATCTAGGTGAGCTTGTCATGCAGTGTCATCATCAATGAACTCTTTCAATGTGATGCACAACGATGGAATTTCCAACTCTAATGGCATAATGGCTTCAACGCCATATACTAGTAAAAATGGGGTTGCCCCAGTGGGCATTCGAATGCTAGTCTTGTAAGCCCATAGTGCTAAGGGTATTTGATTGTGCCAATCTTCGTGGTTTTCTTGTATCATCTTTTTCAAGATGGCTACCATTGTCTTGTTTGTAGCCTCAACTTTAATGTTAACCTACGAATAATATGGAGTTGAAAAACTTTGTTTAATACGATATTTGGACGTCAAAGCCCTCATAGTTTTATTCTTGAATGAAGTTCCATTATCCAAGATTATTTTGGATGGTATCCCATAATGACATGATATTTTGGAGTATGAGCTTCGCTATATGCATTCCAATTGTTATTGTTAAGGGAATTGATTCCACCCATTTAGTAAAATACTCAGTAGCTGTGATAATGAAAGTATGCTAGTCCGATGATGGATGAGAGATCTTCCCAATGAGATCCAATCCCCACTGATAAAATGGCCAAGTTGCTTAGATGGGTTGTAAGGCCTATAATGATAAGTGCATAAAATTAGCATGATGCTAACATTTAATGCATTTATTGACATACGCATTACAATACTTCTTTATAGTGGACCAATAATAACCCATTCAAAGGATGCACTTGACGATAGCCATTCCACTAAAATGGCCACCACAGGTACCATCGTGAGCTTACAAGATGGCCCAAGATGACTCTTGGGGCTCAAGAAAATGAAGGAGGAATCTATTGTAGCTTTGACAGTACAAAATGTCTCCTAACAAGACATACTTTATCATTTTTTGCTTAAATATGCATTTTGCGACATGCGATAATCCATGGGGATTAAAACAAGCTTCATAAAATCTTGAATTTGTGACATCCAGTTCTAATAGGCTTCAACTTTGACTGAAAATATGACTAGCTCCCCCTACGATTCTACACTTATGAATACAGACTAGGAAACAACCTTATGATGAATGGTGGTACCATTCCCCGTAGGACCCTACGAGATCAATGACCCCCAAGGTGCCTTCTTAAGAAAGTCTTTGGACCTATAGAACCACTCATGATTTGGCTCTATATAAATCATGTTGACTGATTTCTTGTTATCAAAAGCCTCATGCTGCATTACAGAGTGCGAAAGCATTTTTACATGGATGGAAAATCAGTAGACGAATTTTGTGGGATTAAGGACCCCAAAGATGCCATGGTGTTCGTGAACCTATTTGACGAACGAGGGACTGCCTCGATATCATACCATTCCAATTTGTCTAGATAAGTGTTAAAAAAAATCCTTGTAAGCTTTAAGGATGGGACACCTACAATGAAAAAGTCCCTTCACTTGATTGACTATGGGAAGGGAATCGCCAAATATGTTTAACATTTTAATCTTCATGGTGATAGCTATTTGGAGACCTAATATTAGGGCTTTGTATTCAACATTATTATTGGTGCAAGGAAAATCTAGCTTGAATGACAAGGTTATTGGAGCACCTTGAGGTGTGAAAAACACTATTCCTGCACCACCCCCTTTCTCACACTTAGAACCATCAAAGAACAAAGTTATATCAACTTTTTTATCTGGTTCTTTAGGTTCGAGGTCCTTCAATAATGCGAAGACTACATCATCGAGAAGCTCAATGGTGAGAGGTATACTATTTGGAAGTTGTGCCTCAACCAACTGATCCGCTATGACCTATCCCTTAAGGGAATTTTGGCTTATGAATTCCAAATCGAATTCTTTCAACATCATGATCCACTTTGTAGTACATGTATTATGATACATCTTGCTCATCATATATTGCAAAGGATTTTGTTTTGATATGACATATGTCGTATGACTTAACATATAATATCGTAATTTTTTTGTTGCAAACACTAATGCTAAACACAACTTCTCCACATATGCATATGCTATATCATAACTCACCAAGGTTCGAATGAGGTAATATATGGCTTGCTCTTTGTCCAACGCATTCTTTTCGGCCAACATGGTACATAATGCAAAGTCAGTCATCGATATATACAATAAGAAAGGCACGTCTGGCCTTGGTAGAGCTAGTATTGGCGGTGTCACCAAGTATTGCTTGATTTTAGCAAAGGCTTTTTGATGGTCCTCATCCCAGTTGAATGGGACTCCTTTATGTAGTAGTCGATTCATGGGTCAACATTTATCCAATAATTGAGTGATAAATCTCTTAATGACCACTAATTTGCCATGGAGGCTCCTTAGCTCTTTGATATTCCTCAAGGGAGGAATTTTCAAAATAGCTTTGACCTTTATTGGGTCAACTTCGATCCCTCATTTAGAAACGATGAATCCTAAGAGTTTTCTTGAAGTTATGCCAAATACACACTTCTTAGAATTCAACCTGACATTATGCTCTATCAGGTGATCAAAGACCTTTCTTAGGACCTTAGCATGCTCTTCTTGCAGCAATGACTTAGCCAGTAAGTCATAGATATAATCCTCTAGGATTTTATGCATGTAGTAATGGAAAATATATGTCATGGCCCGTTGATACGTAGCACCAATATTTTTGAGACCAAATGGCATAAATTTATAGTAAAATATCCCCCATGGCGTTGTGAGCATAGTTTTATGCTAGTCTTTGGGTTTAATCTAAATTTGATTATAACAAAAAAAAACCATCCATTAAGGAGAGCATTTCATGACCCGTAGTTGCATCTACAAGAGCATCTATGTTTGGCAAAAAAAATGAATCCTTGGGTGTTGCCTTATTGAGGTTTCTAAAATCTATGCAAATACGGATCCTTCCATTACGTTTTCCTATAAGCACCATGTTAGATACCCATTCTGGATAGTCGATGGAGATAATAAATTCTACATCCAATAAATTTTGCAGCTCATTCTTAACCATTAAGGTGACTGTTGGATGCATCTTCCTAAGCTTCTGCCTGATTGGCTTCTTAGCAGGATCTAGCGAAAGGTTATGAGTAACCAATTTTGGATCTAAACCCGACATATATTTATAAGTCTAGGAAAACAAGTTAGGTCTCTCTTTTAGTAGAAGGATTATGGTATCCCGTTCATCAGGAGTCAAACTCTCTCCAAACTTAACCTTCCTAGGGATGGTAGGATCATTGCTGATATCCACCTCGAAGGTTTCCTCTACTGACATATGTGATCCTTCCTCGAGCTGGTGAGGGGTAGGGATCAAATGAATATTATCAGTTGGGTTTATGGGTTGCATTTCAGAAGTATCCTCAACATGATATACATCATAAGAACAACCTGGTCCAAAATAGAATGGTTGTAACATTTCCTCGTTAGGGAAGAAATCTTCAGGTTCTAGAGGTGAATCAACATGATCTCGATCGATAGCATCCATTTTTAGATACAACGGTCTGGATGGATCTGTTGGATTGTGGAGTGGAGTGGCCAAATCAATGGAGACCATATTGATAAAATGGAATTGATCTCCATGACCACACAGACTTACTTCTACATTGTTAGTATAACTTCCATACCCAATATGAGGCTCTAGAGGTATGGGGATCTCTTAATTCGATCTATGGACAAACTGGAATGCGGGATCATTGGGCTCTAGGAGCTCCATATATGTTGGTGGATCAGGAAATACCATATGATATATCTGATCTAAATCAGGTGGTCTCCCAATCAATGAGGACCTAGATATACTTGACGGTACATCTCCTCGATATCTACTGGCATATGACAGTGATGGTGTTGTTGAGGCCCAAGATAGGCCCTCTCCATTTCATATTTGTCATCGCTATCATATATAAGTCCTTCACCATGGCCTATTGGAGTTGAGCGATGTTCCAAATGTGGCCCCACGTAAGCTAATTATTCATAGCCATTATCGATCATGAGGGGCTCCTCATTCTCATCTATTATTTCCATGGGTAAAAGATGATGAAAATTTAGAGGGCCAAGGTAGGCCAACTCAGTTTCATCCTCAAATTGTTCATTGTTAGACACATCATCATCGCTATCAGAAACACTACTTAGTCCTTATTCAAGGATGGACTTTGCTTTATCCTCAATAGGAAGATTCTCGGACTCAAAATCCTCTTCTATGGGAGTGTTCTAAACCTGCATGCCTGTGTCATTAGTTGCTTGATGGTTTTGTTGACCCAGGTTGACTCTAGGGATATTCACTGAACCAATCTCCACCAATATGCCTTCATGGTATACTTCAGGTGGTTCTATGGTGACAAATAACACCAACTAGTTATCCCTCCAAAGGATAGAGGGATTAGGGTGATAGGGATTTAAATCCACTTCATCCCCTAGGCTAAGGTACAAGCGATCCAAATATGCCATGAGTAAATCATGGAAACCTTGAATAACATATCCCAACCCGAACCTATCAGTTGCTAACTGATAATGTGGATCAACTAGAGTTATGTGCCCTTGCTCAAATAGACCAAGACCATAACCATGTCAATGGTGATGTTCGAAGATTCATAGAGCATACTTTGGGTTAGACAAGTAGTGAAAATTTACTACAAATGGTTCACCATCATCTTCATCCATGGGCGTTCGATGAATGAGTTAATCTAGCCCTCCATAGATGAAGTTAGTTTGGTTAGGTGGCACCCCTAGTGGTACCATCGTCCTTATGGGTAAGCGATGGGCTTGTGGTCGGCCCATCTCTTGTGCAGTCTTGATAATTGGAGTGAACATGACATTCTGCACAATATATTCCTCTAAATTGAGATTAACCAAATGTACGATCACCTGTGGTGCAGATGACCCTGCTGATGAAGTAGGTGAAGCAAACTGAGGTACCTCTTTGACTTCATTGTGGGAATCCTTCACTTCCATGGGAGTAGAAGCCTCAATGAGAATTGGTTTGGGTGCTTGCTTTATCTTTGTCTCACCCACTTTTAATTTCAGCTTTCTCTCATTCTAAAGCATCGTAGATGCGCTCGGTCTGGTAGAGTCCACTGGTGCGTGCTCTGATATATGAGATGTGGATGTTGAAGGTTTAACACACACAACTTTATCTTTGCCTCCTAGATCCTTTATTGGTGATGTAGACCTAATGTCTAGGTGCGTTGAGGGAAAAATGAAATCCCCCAAAAAATTATCTAAGTTCACATATTTAAATGGTTCTTCATTAGAAGGCACCATGTGAACTTGTCCCTCATGTACATACTTTACACATTGATGTAATATCAAAGGGACACAATGCATTTCTCAAATCCAAGGCCTCCCTAGTAGGATTTTATACTACATAGCACCCTCAATAACATGATACATCACAGGGATGGTCTTCAGTACCACCTGTATAGGCAAGACTATAGTGCCGACTATTGAGCATAATGCATCATTGAAGGCTCTCAATGTGAATGCAGAAAGCACAATGTGTGACTTCAACAACTTGAGATGTGTCAATGCCTTGGTTGTTATTATATTGATTGATGAACCAATGTTAATTAGGACCCTCTTGAAAGTTGTGTGATTAACACATGCAATTATGTGCAATGATGGGTCTGTCGTATCAGTAGAAACCATATTTATCTCATGATCATGAAATTGTATGATAGGCTCCTGACACTATTGGACATACCCCATGAAGTTCGTAAACGCTTTTGGGTTTTGGGGTTGTACCTCAATGGACCTTAGAATGTCCATAAGAGTCTCCTTGTGCTTAGGGGACTACTGAATTAGCTCATATATAGACAACTTTGCTGGAGTTGTCTGTAGAATATGAACTAGTCTACTCCTGATGGTCACCATCGGTCTAGTTGGTGGGCCCGACACGTTTTGAGGTAGCCTTTGAGGAGGTGCAGTGTGTACTCTGATAGGAGCTAGTGGTGGATTTGGTTATTCGTACCTCCCATTTCTTGTGACAACATTGACCATTCCAACGAACCCTTGAGTCGGTGGCTCGATGCAAATTTGATTGACCTGGCCAGCATTGTGCCTAGGCACCTCACGATTGGGCAGAGGATTTTTAAATATCCCCATATTTTGATTATCTGGCGCTTGTGAATTTTCCACAAGAATCTCACCCTTCTCAATTATGTTTTGCACAATATGTTTGAACGAGTAACATACTTCTATGTCGTGTCATTTCATTCTATGATATATACAATACAATTCATCCCTATATCCCTTTGGCTTGGGTTGATTAGGGTCTATAAGTTTAATTTTTGGTAAGGTAATGGCCTTCACCTCACAAAGTTGATAGAATATCAAAGTCAATGATTCTTCCAATGGAGTGAATTGGTGAGGAGGACATCTTTCTTTTTTCTTACCCTTATGATTTTTATTGCACTCTTCGTACTATGCAGGAGGAAGTTGGGCTTGATAATTGCACTGTTGCTGCCCCTTATCCCCTTTTTGGAGTTTTAAGACCACCTGATTCACATGTACCGACTTGGCCAATTGTCATTTAGTGTTCTTACTCCATTTTTGTTATGGAGCTTCAAGTTACCCTCTTGTAACTTGATGTCCTCTATGACCTTGGCTTGTGCCAAAGCTTCCTTGAACATTTGATACTGCTACAACTGCAACAGTAAGAAAATATGCTTGGTGTAACTTTTTGTAAACATATGATTCAATTTAGTAGATGGAATGGGGAATGGAAACTTTAACATTAGTTTCCTCCATCTCTCTCCATAATCCATAATGTTTTCATCAGCATGCTGCGCTAAAGCAGCTAAATTGGAGAGATTCACTTTCTTCTTGATGCCAAAGAAAAAGCATTCAATAAAGGCATCACCGAGTTATTCAAAAATGGTGATGTTGTGCCTCTTCAATTGATTGAACCACTCTCGAGCTAGGCCTGAAAGGGTTGTGATGAAGGTCTGTAGGAGCAAAGCATCATTGCTTTCAATCTGAAAGCACATGTCCAAGAAACTTATGACATGCTCCTGAGCGTCCCCATAACCATTAAATTTGTCCAACCTAGGCATTTTGAAATGCTCAAGATAAGCTAGAATAGGCACTGATGGGCATAAAGGTTCATTATTATTTTTTATCAAAGTAGGCTTCTGATAAGCCACACCTTGCCTTTCTATTGCTTTGAACTTTTTTGCCAAGGCCTTATAGGCCTGTGAGGATAAGAATTTCTCTTCCCTAAGATGTCTTGAGGGAGGCTTTAGAGGTAAGTACCTCCTCTACCTTGATGGGGGACTAAGATCGTCACCAACATCAATTAGGGAGATCTTCAGATATTCTTAATATTGCTTGTCTCCCACTCCCTCATCATGCTAACTATGCCTATGATGATCTAGAGACTGGTGCTGCTCTCTATGGTGGGTCGTATGACGAGTGTGAACATCATCACGCTCATAGTGTAGGTTGGGCTATGACTCAGCTCGTCTATGAATACGCTCTTTATACTCACTACAAGGATGTAACCCGATGCTGGATAGTCAATCCTCCTGCTCAACATGGTCCTTCTACTCAAGGATGCGTTGTTCACTCATGCATTGCTCATATAGATGTTGTCTAATAAGCCTTTGATTTTGAGTATTCTTGTTTTTGATGCGAGTCTACTCTGCATGAACATCCTCTAATTGGTTTTGGAGGATCTTACATTTTTGATTTGACACCAGTCTATGTGATCTGTCTATGTGATCGATTATGAGAGGTCTCTCATGCGTGTGCTCTGTTCGAGCGACTTAACGGGTGTACTCCCCAAAATATTGTTGCACTAAGCTTTTGCCTTTGTTCGTGTAGACGACATTTGCATCATGCAATCATCTATACTCTATGCCCTCATGCATAGATGGGGCATGCATGTTATGAGAGTGCTTGGAGCACTCTCTTGGTTCTCTGATAGTCCTAATGGTACTACTGCTATGCACACTCGCTGGACAAGAGGATGCAGGGGTAGAGTTACGACATAACTACTTTAAGACCTTCTCAAGACCGTGTAATTATTTAGTATGCCAAGGCTCATTGGGTGGCATGCCATTTGCTCCAAATTTAGAGATATCTATGGTGATCATACATGGATCACCTCTATGGAGAGTCTGCATGGGCCTACGCTCAGAAGCAACCCTATCAATTAGCCCCTGAATGGGTTGATATTAAGCTCATCTATATTAAGACAGTGGATGTTTAGAACCTCCCTTAGACACAAAAATGCAGGGGTACAAACTTGGATTCCTCTATGATGAACTCATCAACAAATCTGCATGGAGTACGATCTCTATAGTGACTACCATGTGGGCCACCCCCATGTTGGGAGGTCTTGTGCTTTGGTCTGTGTCTCGAGGAGTGTATGATGGCTCCTCTATCTAGGGTGCACTTAATAGGATCCCCGTGCATCAAATTTTCCCATCTATTGCTCATCGAACAACATCTAAAAGGATCATGTGGTTGAGGGCTAGGCACGTGCTACTATGTATCAACTGGAGCTTGAGCATTGAACTCGATGCCATGCCAAGATCGCTTACTCCATGTCATCACCATAGTGTGTATCCTATGTCTAAATTTAGCTTTTATTAGCACGCAAAGAATACAAAATGATTATCTTTTTTATTATTTTAAAATGAATCCTAAACTATTTGATGTTATTTTCAAATGTGTTGTATTAGTATAGAAACTCTCATCATGTTTTGAAAACCTTGTTGGATGATATTCTTAATTAAATTGGCTTTCACCTGTATGCTCGCAACTCGACAACCTGGTTGTGAACCCAGGCCACGTAAATACCCTAGAATGTGGCAATGAAAGTCCACACTTGGGCAAGGAGCATAGGTCCTACCAGACTCTCACCTGTTTTCACCCAGTCAACGTTATACCCTTCAAATAGAAGTACATGCAAATTTTTTGGGCTATGAAAGGTTCTTGAGTCTGGCCTTGGTCTAGAACATAAGGTACATGGGATTTGGGCCAACGAATGGAAATAACTGCCACCGTTGTTGAACCCCACTAGTGGTTGGATATGAATTCCAAATCACTAGTGTTTAATGCATGTCGTGGTGTGTGTAGTTCATTTTATTTAAGCATGAAAGGAAAATTCATAAAAAAATTCAAATGATGTTTTCCTACATGTTATGCAAAAGAAACGTTTCACTTTCAGAAATGCACACTACACTACATGCTCTTTTAGGAAATACAAGCTAATGATGATGTGGCCTCTTATTGGGCCTCAAGCAAGCAAACCAAAATACGACACTCTAGCACGCTGGAGTCAAGGGCGGACAACACTTAGAGGTACACTTTTCCTAGTAGTTCCTAGTGAAAACAAAAATGACAACCCTAAGGACCCTAGTTCATTTTATCCTTCTTTCATGGTTATCCTAATTAATTTTCATTTCAACATTCTGCAAATAAATAGACAAAGAAAATAAATATAGAGGGTGAAAATAGGACCTACCTCAAATCCTCATCTGATTTAGCTTTTCTCCTTTGTTGTTTGCTATCTCTGTCGTTGACCGCGGCTTTGCAACGTGATTGCTACTGTGGCCCGCAACTATCAACCACGATGACAAATTTTGAACGTGGTTGTCACCAACGGTCAGTTCCTGTCATCAAAAAACCCTAAAAATTAGTTTTCTGATGCATCAAATGTGGGATTCCCGTCGTGATCGCATTTTGTAACCATGTAAAAGGCTAACACCTAATGCTATAATCATTGAACATCATATAAAATTGGGTATGCACATATAAATTGACAAGAAATGAAAAAAAGAATAAAATAAATGCTTCTCTTATTAATATTTCAAATCAATCCAGATTACATATCCATCCCTCTTAGGGATACCCATTTGATACAACAATTACAACATGACAAATTCTCCCAAGGGTAGGTGTCTTCCAAATGCCTTCTACAAGGACACGAACTGCTCCAAGGCAAATGTGGCCTTCTTCTCCACTATTAGGGGAATTTTTTGCCTTGAAGAGCAAGACCCTGTAGATTTTGCATACAAGAAACAACAAGAAACATTAAAAGACAAGGTAGCCTCTCTTGATGAGGCCTTAAGATGAAAATTGCATAAAATATAGCATAACTAGTATAAAATCAAGAAAGTAGAAGAAATATATTAAAATTATGAAAAACATAAAAAGATGCCATGAAAAATATAAAACAAAAGTAGATCTATATATCTACTAATATAATTATGCGAAATAAAGCACGAAAGCATGGAAATTAGCCATAAATATACTACTTGCAAGAATGAGGGAAATTAACTAAAAAGTACAAATCTATCAGTTAGAGTCTCTAGCAACATGAATTAAACCTACAAAATACCTAATCTAACCTAGATAAGTGAAATGCAAAACTAAAAATAAGGAAATCAAGGATTATACCTTGATCGCGGCTCTGTCAAGCGATGGGCACTGTTAGCCGCGGCTGACAGCCATGGCAGAGCTTGAAGTAAACTTGCCCTCCAAATCATGGATATCTAAATTTCCTTGCCAAATCGATGATCAAGGGTTGCCTATGTGTCCTTTGATAGGTTTGGCGGTCGAATTGATCAAATCATGCTCTGATTGCACAAATTCGTGTTTCTTGGATCTTCTAGCCTCCTAGGACCTCCATGGCATGATTTACCATCTCAATTAGCAAATTAGGGGCAAAATCTCTCTCTCAATACACTCAAGTGAGTCGTAATCTTGATAGGGCATCGCCACTTGAAATATCCTATGCACTCTTCATAATTTGTCCCATTTGGAGGGGGGATTTATAGCACTTGCCAAGGACTAGGGGTGGCTTCATGAGGAAGCCAAGATCAAGATAGGGGCAGCTGAGTTTGTTGGATGTAAGGATCCAAAACCTTCCTTGCTCAAACTGCTTCAATCTGCAACCAATTGGCCGTTGCAACCAATTTTGGGTTGAATGAAGGCCAACTGATTTTGAGGCCTGACCATGACTTACAAGCTCGATCAACTTTGCTAACCATGGGTGTCAGCAGAAGCTAGCACTGACTAGGCAAAGGTACCAAAATGAGTGGTTAAAAACCACTACTATATCTTGGAATTTGTCCAAGATCTTTCACATGGTCATCTAGTATGTCCCATATGAGTAGTCGCCATCGACATGACACGTTTTAGGTGTCTATAGGTTTATGATGTCTTTGGATCTTGTTGGATGACCAAAGGGTTTATGGGTGCCTTTGGAGCTTTTTAGGGTGACCAAAGGGTTTATGAATACCTTCAAAGTTTTTTGGGTGACCAAAGGGTTTATGATGCCTTTGAAGCTTTTTGGATGACCAAAGGGTTTATGGGTGCCTTTGGAGCTTTTTAGGGTGACCAAAGAGTTTATGAATACCTTCAAAGTTTTTTGGGTGACCAAAGGGTTTATGAATACCTTTGGGGCTTTTTGGATGACCAAAGGGTTTATGGGTGTCTTTGGGGGGGTGACCAAAGGGTTTATTATACCTTTGGAGTTTCTTGGATGACCAAAGGGTTTATGAGTGCCTTCAGAGCTTTTTAGGGTGACCAAAGGGTTTATGAATACCTTTGGGGATTTTTGGATGACCAAAGGGTTTATGGGTGCCTTTGGAGCTTTTTAGGGTGATTGCTTACCTGTTTGATTATTGATTAGGGGAGGTATGATACCAATAATGCCTCAGTTGATGTTTAGAAATGTTTGTATGATTTGCAATCATGCGATTTTGGACTATTAGGTTCTTGATGTGTTATGATAGATGGATGCATTAATGAATGCATGCATTGTACTATCATGTTATTTGATGATATGCAATGTGTGTATTTGCTTTATGATGATTTTGTAGATGCTTATCATGTATGCATATGGATTATTTTGTGATATGATGTGATGTTTATGTATGCACATGGATGCTTTTATTTTTATTTGATGCTATCTAAATGCGTATTATGCTTTTATGATTTGATTCTATCTGTATGCGTGGATGCACAATGAGATGGATGAATTGATTGCTTTGGTATAATGAACTGTGACTAATGGTTTGACACACTATGTTAGCACCATAGATTGTATAAACTTCATTAATTATTTTTGTATTATTTTTGACATGATGGATAAATGAAAATGTGTTATTTCAATGTGATAAAATGGAATACTTGAAATGAATGTTATATAATGTAGATGAGGTTTTCCTGAGACTCAAACACTCTAGCTAAATGATCAAAGGTTGTATATTAACCATACAAGACTTTTTGACAAGGTATGAATCTGACTAAGCTGACCTAGATACTCAATATCCCTGTGTGTGCAAGTGAGTTCATTTATGTGAGATGCATAAAGATACCACCATTGATAGATAGGCTATCTACCAAACCAGTAATGAGGATCACTCGATGAATGCCACAACCCTATGTTTTGTACTTAGTTGGATTAGACCACTATGCAACCTAGGATACCACAAGCTAGCTCATCCTAATCCAAATATTGGTCTATGCAAAAATAATATGCTAATGCGATAGACATATCATCGTGTGTAAGGATATCACCATTGCCATGTAGGCTATCCACAAAACCTGTAATGAGGATCACCTTATGGCTTTTCAAATGCTGAGAATTCTAGGGATTCAAGTTCAAACTCCCTTATTTTATTTTAATTTATTTGGGATACTTGCTCATATGTAGTGATGATAATCACTATTTATTTTGTATTTTGTTTTCTTTGAGCAAGGGATTTGCTTAGTGATGAAAATCACTGTTTCTTTTGCTTTTGATTTTTGGAACTTTTGATTTTGCTTTTTGGGGATTTGAATTGGAATTTTGATAGTGGTGAAAACCACTATTTATTTTGGGGAATTAGGTAGGGAAGATCTTGTCCTTTTGCCAATTCTCAACATTCTTGAACCATTCGCACAGGGGGATGAGTAGGATAACCTTTTCACTTACGGTAACCTAGACCACTTTGCAGTTTCATCTTTCCTTGCACAAAACATGGATTTATTAATGTGTAAAATGTGTTGGGATTTTTTGTATACAGGGTACAATCTAAGTAAGACTCTACCTTCTAAAAATTAGGATAGCTTTCTACAAAATATGAAAAGAAAACTAGAGACGATTGAGTGACTGAAAACCCTAAAGTCATTCTATAACAAATGACTAGGTGGTGTGAAATAGACACTACTGTGACCAATGTGAAATGTAGGTGAATGTAATATGTGAAAATGGAATAATATGGATAATGACTTTGACATAATTGTTTTGGAACCGATGAATAATACACAGTCTTAGTGCTAGACACGTATGAACAACTCTAAAATGCAAAGTGCAATGACGAGTGTGCCTAATGTAAATGACTGTATAATGCAACAAGATGTGCTAAAATGCAAATGCAATATGGCATTTTTATATTTTGATATTTTGATGATGTTTTTATATTTTTGATTGATATATGATGTTTGAAGATGCAATGCAATGCAATATTTTTGTATTTTGATGTTTTGATTGATGTATATGATGTTTGAAGATGCAAGGTGATGGAATATTTTTATATTTTGATATTTTGATTATGTTTTTGGATTTTTGATTGATATATATGATGTTTGAAGATGCAATGCGATGCAATATTTTTGTATTTTGATTGTGTTTTTGAATTTTTGATTGATATATATGATGTTTTTGAATTTTTTGATATTTTGAAGATGTTTTTGTATTTTTGATTGATATATATGTACATGTGACCAACGGGCTTACTGGGTGCCATTGGGGCATTTTGGGTATTGACCAAGTGGTTTTGGAAACCCTTGGAGCCTTTTGGGGGTTGACCAAGCAGTTTGGGAACCCTTGGAGCCTTTTGTGGGTTGACCAAGCGGTTTGGGAACCCTTGGAGCCTTTTGAGGATTGATTAAGTGGTTTTGGAAACCCTTGGAGCATTTTGGGATTTGACCAAGCGATTTTGAGAACCCTTGGAGCATTTTGGGATTTGACCAAGCGGTTTTGGGAACCCTTGGAGCATTTTGGGGATTGACCAAATGGTTTTGGGGACCCTTGGAGCCTTTTGGGATTGACCAAGCGATTTTGGGGACCCTTGGAGCATTTTGGGGATTGACCAAATGGTTTTGGGAACCCTTGGAGCATTTTGAGGATTGACCAAGTGGTTTTAAAAACCCTTGGAGCCTTTTGAGGGTTGACCAAGCGGTTTTCGGAGCCCTTGGAGCCTTTTGGGGATTGACCAAGTGGTTTTTGGGACCCTTGGAACCTTTTGGGGATTGACCAAGCGGTTTTGGGAACCCTTGGAGTATTTTGGGGATTGACCAAGCAATTTTGGGAACCCTTGGAGCCTTTTGGGGGTTGACAAAGAGGTTTTGGGAACCCTTTGAGCCTTTTTGGGTTTTGACCAAGCGGTTTGGAGATACCCTTGGAGCATTTTGTAACTTTGCTAATCTTAATATTTTATGGGGAATGCATGGTATCTTGTGTACCCCCAAAATTGGTGGTTATCAAAGGAAGCAATGGAGGTGTGATACCTTTAGGATCCTCAATTTGCTTTATTTCTTATGATGTAAATAGTGGGGGAGGTGTAGCACCTTGGATACCCCCAGTATGTACCATAATTGATGTAATGTTATTGGCTTAGTTATGAGGAGTGATAAGGTTTGAATTCCTCTGTTGTGGAGGGGAATTTTGGGTGATGCCTATGTCTCCATGGGGTAGAATGAGTACCCCATTCATGGATAAAGCATCCTTATCAATAAGATTTTGGACCACATGCCTGAAAATATGACAATGGCTAATGTCATACCCTCTCATCTAGTGATAGAGGCAAGAACGATCCTCCCTGTATAGTTTATATCTGGACCTATTAGGGTTGAACAAGGGTATGTTAGGTAAGATGATTGTCTTTGTTTCTTGCAAGTTGTGAAAGATGGTTGACATGGACTCAGTTAGTGGAGTCCAAGTGTGATGTTGATGCTTTAAATGAGGTGGACGCGGTTGACTTCTTTTATGATATTATAAGGTTGTATGCATCTCAGTCACCTGTTTAGATTGCTCTTCTTGACTCCCATCTATGGGTAATAGGTTCTGAAATATGCTAATTTGTTGATTATTGATTTGAAGCTTATTCCTGTCAAGCATATCCTGTACCAGGTGTTTGAACTTAAAGCACATATGCACATCATGCCCATTTAGCCTATGGTACTTGCAGTATAGGTCTTTCGATATTCGTGGGGCTTAGGTGCATTTGGGTCGACAGATCGAATCTCAAGTAAATTAATTACCTTTGTTGCATAAAGTTGCTCAAATAGAGAGTCCCTGGACTTGGTAATGGGTGTAAATTGTTGCTTAGGGTGATGTTGTTGGTTTAGCCCTTGATTTGTTTGAGACTTAACATTGGATTACATAGTAGTGGATTGGTCCTGACAATCAAGGGGTTGAGGTTTTGGATGACTCAACTATGACTCAATTCTTGCGAGTCGATTCATGATCTGTTGTAAATCATTCTGTTGGTGACTCACTTGTAACTCCATATTGGCTAGCCTATCCAAGACATATTGTGAAAATAGTGGAGGTGATAACTGGATGGCTATTGAGGAAGTTGTATGACAACTAATATGTGTTGGAGGTGAATTGGGTGTAGGATCCATGAGACAATTGAGCGAAGGTGGATCAAAAGTCCACAATATTTGAGTAAACGTGGGTGCTTCATGATGATTGGGGCTAGTGAGTATATCCACATGTTCTTGTTCCTAATTTATCTCATGCTCATGTTCCAAATCAGAGTGTGCAATTATGACAGTTGGGTTATCTCCAATTTTGTGTAATGGGTACACGTGTTCTTGATTTTATGGATATGTTGAGTGATATGGAGTATGCATGACCGAATCCATCGATGGTATCACTTATGGTATGGATGGAATGTTGGATGGAGTCACAAGTGGTAGAGATGGATTTAGAGGGCTTTGGTTCTCTACCATCACATTGATCATTCCCACAAACTCATGAGAAGATGCTTTTGCACTAGGACAAGTCATGGATGCCTCATCAACTTGTCCAAGGTGATATTCTTGGACCCCATGCTAGGGGGGTGCATCAAAAAACTATCAATGGATGATGACTTGGTAGGAGGATAACCTAGATCCTTGATTGACTCGATTATAGGTATGAATATAACATTGGGTACTATGCACTAATAAAGTTTTGGGTAGGTCAATTGAATTGCATCCTCCAACATGATATGATATGATTCATCTGTATCAACAGGGGACTCTTCCTCCTTTTTGGTAGAAGTGGGAAGACCTATTGCAGGTATATTGATGATGGTTGTAGGAGCCTCTATAGCTGGCTCTTCTAACTCTTCCTCGCTTTAAGAAATAGAGGATGGTACTAGCAGTGGTGAAGGTAGCTTCATGACTAACCACGGAGATGCATCTGGACTCTAGATAAGGTCATTGGGTTTATGGTCTAAGTGCATGGGTGATATATTAGGTTCCTGTGGAGGATCCACCTATTTATAATACTTTAAGGGGTCTGGGTCAATATCGACCACATGGATCTTGCCTTCATGAATATATTTGATGCACTGATGCACTATAGATGGAACACATTCCATGTCTCTTATCCATGGCCTTCCAAGTAGTATGTTGTACTGTCTTGCACTTTCCAAGATGGAGAACAATGTAGGTACCGTATTTTGTCCAAATTCAATAAGTAGGATTATCATACCCATAGTGAAGGATAAAGCATTATTGAATGCTTGCAAGGTGAAATTTTATGGTACAATGCATGAGGATGGAAGATTGAGATGTTTTAGTGAAGATGTGGTAATAATGTTTATTGAGGAACCTGTGTCAACCAATACTCGCTTATAGGGGAGCCTATTGATGCTTGCAATGATGTGCAAAGTAGGATCTAGTGAATTGGTAGGAACGGGTTTGACCTCATGATTTTGAAAGGATATAACAAGATTATTGTGCATTTGTATGTATCCCACAAAGTTGGTGAAAGCATTAGAGTCGTGAGGTTGTACCTCAATGGAATCCAAGACCCTCATGAAAGTTTACCAATGTTTGGAGGATTGTATTAGAAGCTCACTCATGGTCATATTAGCTAATGGTGCATGCGAGCTTCACATATGCCTACTCTGGATTGCTAACCCTTGTTTGATGGGAGTTCTAGGGGGTGAAGACCATGATGTATAGGGAGTGTAAACCTCCCTACTAGGCCCCTTGGAAGGTTGATTATATATAGTTTGAGCTTGGAATCAATGTTGGCTAACCGAATAACGCACTTGATCCTATGGATAACCCATTGATGTTCTCTTGGTAGAGGTACTTTGGTGGTCGGATACTCTAAGTGAGGAGTTGACCTCACAACAACATTCAGGGTGTCATGCAGGAATCATGAGATCCTCAGGAGAATAACAAAGGGGACTAATATCGGGACACCATGCAGGACTAAGGAGATCCTCATAACTATAATGGTGATGCTTAAGGCCTCTCATAAATATTTTTGCTTCACTAGCTCGTGATCGAGCTCGGCTATGCATGGTTGTCATAATGTGCTGACTAGGCGAACCCTGAAGGAAACCCACACTAAAAAAAAATTTGACTTTCGAAAAAGGTTATAAGTGTTATATATCAAAATGATCAATGCAATGAGATGATCGCAATGGGCTAGGGCTCTAAAATTTGACTTTTGGATCAAAAATTTGTATTTTTGAAATATTTGGCCAAGCAGGGACTGTGGGAAATGCCCACTTTTAGGAATTTTTGAGAAATTTTAAAGCATGAAGAGTTAGGACTCAAAATTTTTGTGAGAGGTGCAGAAGGGGCTAACTAAGACAACAAAATGAATTTGGAACTTTTTGGAGTTTTCTAGACCATTCTATGAACATTTTAGTGCAATTTTTCCCTATTTTCGGTCTCAAAAATAGATTAATCATAAAACCAACATAAAATTTTTGTTATCGCTCTGATTTGCATGATTCTCAATCCATTGGATGTAGAATCAAAAAGTAGATTTTTTTTCAAAAAATTAGGGTTTAATCCTAGGTGATAGGATCTAATATAGATTACCCGATCAATAAGGAAACACACAAAATAGACAATATGATTATCTCTTTTAAGGATTATATTTGTGTGATTTATCTCTTTTAAATCTTAAAACACATAATTAAAATCTCAAAGAAGCACACAAGCAAACAATGTGATTATCTCATTTAAGTTTTAGATGTGAATCTGTATCGCTCCAAATTTTTTGCATCCTTACCTTCAGGCTATTGGATCCGTGCCCGGAAGGAGGATGGGAAAAGGATGTCGTGGTACCTCGAACTGAGAGGACTTTGCGAAGGTCCCGCCTCTCAAGGGAGGTGTATTTTGATGATTTTTCGACGGATGGTGGGTTCACCAAAAAAAATTTAAGGGCAGTTTCCATGCCTAGGTTTGGAATGTGTTTTAATGTGTTCGTTTTTAACTTTAAGCATTCAATTCCTAGGTTTGGCCAAATGAATCTAGATTAATCTACATGAAAATGCAAATTCAATGAGTACAAAAAACATATTTAAAGACATAAAATAGAGAATTTACAGAATACAAATGAGGAATACCTGATCTGGATGTTTGGTGATGATTATGATGTTTGAAGCAGTCAGGATCGTCTAGAATTCGATAGAATCGTCTGAGATCTGACAGAATCGTCTGAGATCTGACGAATTCGTCAGAGACCTGCAAGCAAAAAAATAGATACAAAATACAACGAATACTACTGTGCTAACAGAGGGAAACAACACCAAATGACTGTATGAATACTAAGTAATAGTTATGAATAGAAATTCAAGCAAATTACGATATTCTAATGACAAATCATGATCTTAGTATGCAATCTAAGCTAAATGGGTGAACTCCAAATGCAAAATAACATAAACACTGAATAAACTATCTAATTTACAGAATAAAATAGTAGATAAAAGGTTTAGAAATGCAAACTTTAGGCACTGATTGCCTCAAAATGGACTGCAGTCGAGATCGTCTCACATCAGTACGAAATTGCCTTGGATTCGACAGGTTTGCCTCCGATCTGGATTGGGATGGTTCAACGTAGATGGAGTTAAATTGCAAATAATTTCAGCCAGGGGGGTGCTAAGGGAATAGCTTAGGATTAAATAGGCTTAGGGGAGTAGTTAGGAGGTTGGAGATCATCCCAATTTGGGAGATCTCCAACGGGGGAGGGTCCCTAACGGCGCAGACACGCTTCTGCCTGGATTGGAGACTCGTTGGAACAGAAGCTAATTGTGCAAAATCAGTTTTGCGACAAGATCGTCTGGGCATCCTAGCCCAGACAAAATCATCAGATCTAGGGCGATATCGTCTGATCGGCGATGATATCATAAAATGGTCAAAACAACCTCTAAAAATGGCACAGAAAAGGGGGAAACGGATTACCCGACGGTTAACGGGTGGTTTGGGAGGTTAAATTTGAATTTTAAATTATTTACTAAGGTGAATGTAATTATTATAATTTTACTGTGCCAATTTTAGGGTGCTACATTTTGCCCCCTCTTTAGTGAATTTTTCGAAGAAAATGCGTTAAAGATGAGTTCTTCTCGATCTATGAGAAAGCAAAAATTATTCCCATTTTTAGGCGACGATTCTTGGTCGAATCGTACGACAGCTTACTATGGTGCCCCCTCCGTGTTTTTACCCAAATCAAACGTTTGAGGTAAAAATGCGAAAAAGCAAAAAATTATTTTTGAATTATTTTTGAATAAAATTAAGAAAAATAGGGTAAAACCCTAATTCATTTTTACTGTTCATTTTCTGGTTTTTAGAGCTCTGAAGCAAAAATGGTGGAGACGACGCACAGATCGACAGAGGTCCGGTGCGGTCTACGGGTAAGAGTCTAGACTTAACTAGGATGCTTTAATTTGAATTTACATGCTTTGTAGGTAATTTTTAGATGATTTTTGAGCATCGCGGCCGTTTTTGGGCCGTCGACGTCGTCGAGACGAAATCGTCTCGATTTCGACGAAATCATCTCAATTTCATCAATTTTTCCCAAGGGCGAAATCGGCGAAAGGGGGATGATTTCGTCAAATTAGAGATGATTCCAACTAGTGAAATCAGAGATGATTCTGCTCAAATTTGGGACGATATCGTCCAATAGTGGGCGATATCATCAATTGCAAAAAAATTGAACTTTTAACTTGCATTATTAATTACTTGAAATGTTTATTAATGATTGTTTGTTGTTTTGTTGTTTATGTTTGCAGAGAGGATTACTAAAGAGCAGGGAATGGAAGTATGGAGGGTTGAGAGATGACTTGGCCGCTCTCACATAGGTAGAGCGAGATCAGCTGGCACAAGCCGGCTTGCAGCATGTGGCAGAGATGCCACAGGTATCCACAGATATGGGGCTACTGATAGCCCTAGTAGAGAGGTGGTATCCGAGTTCTTCATGTTTCTGGCTATCGACAGGGGAGATGACTCCCACTCTAGAGGATGTATGGAGGATTCTAAGAATCCCCATACAAGGATGGTTGATCACTCCTATGACCAATTAGGGCCATGCTATGGGACGATTGTGCGGTGACCCGAGCTTTGCCCTGGAGAAGGGCAGAGTTAATATCGAGGCATTGCACTAGATGCCTGGGGCATCTAGACTCACACGGGTGCTAGCTAGAGTGGTTTGTGGACTTTTGCTATGCCACCAGAGTGGGTGCAGGGTGCCATGGATTCTCGCAGATGTGATCTACGATATGCGGGACCACGGGTATAGGTTCTCTTGGGGCAGCTATGTACTATGTCGGTTGTACAAGATCTTGTATGGGGTCATGTACAAGGGCGGTCGATGTCTGGTCATGACATCACTCTTACAGGTTTGGTGCTGGGAGCACATTGTAGTGCGGAGGCCGATAGGGCTTCCTCTGACAAGGGTTGACAGGGAGAGGCCCTGAGTCTTCTACTGGTGGCTCCCGAGAGGGTCACAGTGACGGATCGACCTCCCTATGTCCCGAAGGCTATTGGATGACTTAGTCCCGGATCAGATCACCTGGAGGCCATGGAGGGAGCATCCAGGGTGGGCCAAGGACGGACAGGAGTTGGCTCGCGTCAGGCGAGTCTGCTGGCTATGGATGGAGAGAGGAGAGGTGGAGCTCCACCACTATGACCAAGTTTTGAGACAGTTTGGTCTGCAGTAGGGGATCCCATCTCTGAGGGATTACGAGTTTTTCCAAACTGTCCGGGATAACACCACAGTTAGCGGGGTGCCAGACATGCAGCAGTTCTGGAGCCAGGACACGGACGATGCCCCCATCCAGCTAGTGGATGGCGATGACACAAGGGTAGCCAATGGCTACGATGCCTGGTATGCAGGCATCCGCCCTCCTCAGATTACGATGGCACATGGTCCGATACACATGATTGTGCTTTAGATAGGGAGGTGACACCAGGCAGCTATGGATGCGGCCCAGGGTCACGGTAGGGGAGAGCTGAGGAGGCCACAGGCACAGGAGAGGCCGCGACAGAGGGAGAGGAGGGAGGCGAGACCCCCATCTCCACAGAGGGAGAGGCCACCATCACCCGATAAGGGCAAGGGTGTCGACACAGGAGAGAGTAGCGAGATGGCTACTCTCTAGGCAGAGAGATATCGTCTCCAGGCCCAGATGTAGACTCTACAGGATGAGGCTGCACGCCATCGAGCTGAGGTGGCACAACTATAAGACAAGATTGCACACCTCAGGGCACGGGGCAGAGGGGCGAGCTCTAGAGAGCTAACACGGGCTATCACCTAGCTTACATTCTATCAGACATTGTATTACCAGCTGGTGCCAGAGGCAGATAGACTACCCCTGCCAGCCAACATTGCAGATCCGATCAGGATTGGGTCGTCGAGGACCACATCCCGATCGAGGACTAGGATTACACAGACTGCGATGGGGCCACCTCGTCCACCTCAGGCCGGAGGAGGAGATGAGGTAGAGAGCTCGAGGGGCTCTCGAGGCTAGAGGGCTGCACTGACATTGTATTATTATTTTTTTGTTGATAGAGGATTGAGTATGCCGAGGTACATATTGTGGCATACCAATCCAGTTTTGATGATGTACATATATGTTGTTATATATATGATATGAGATATGTTTTTGATCACATGACTTGTATAATGGTATGATGCTTATGATGCTTTTTTTGATTGATTGATTGATTTGATAATTCATGTAATTATGTCGTTGAAAATATTATAATTTGAATGTCATGCTGTAAGATTTTAAATGAAATAATCTGATGTAACAAATTGGTTGTTTGTGATGTGATGATAAAAATAAAAAGATACTTCTAACAATAATTTCAAAGGACATTGTCGCTATTATAAACCATTTCATGGAGTCGCTGCTCACTCGGTCGTCAAGCTAATCCCAGTATAGAAATATAGTTAAAAGTAAAAGAGTGCTTAAGAGACTGTCTTAAGACTTTGGTGCAATGATGAAAATGAAGGTGATGATGATTTTGTTTTTCATATTTCCATGAAAATATTATGCATGAAATATTTTAAAATGACTTTTGCTAGGCATAAATTTCTAAGTATGATAAAATTTTTGGATAATTCCCTAGGAATTATTCCATCATTGCAAAAGTGAAGTTTGAAATGATGACATGAAATAGAATAGGTGTTTGTTTTTTTTAAAGCATAATTGTGTAACATAATGATTTAAGTCATATGTTTTTCATGATTTTTTAATAAATGGGGAATAAAAATTGTTACAATGGTTTGCGCTAGGCATAGAATATGTAGGTATAGACTTATACCATCATCGCGAAAATCCAAAAAAGAGATAGATTGTTTTATTGCATGGTTGATTTGTAATTGTTGAAAAGAAACAGAAAATATGAAGAGGAGGACTTGCGCTAGGCATAAGACTCCCATTTAAGTTCTGGAACTATACCATCGTCATGAAAGTCAACCAGATATATATGTTTTGATTGGATATTTTGAAAGAAATTTTTGATTTTTCTATTATATAGTTGTCTTTATGGTAAACAACTGTACTTGATTTATTTCAAACAAGTTGCAAAAATAATATTTCAAAGTATTTTGAAGACAAAAGTTAGATTTATAAGGAATCCCATGTGCATATGTGAATTCATTTCCAATCTTGATTTATCATATTGATACACATAATATCTCAAATACAAATGTGTGTGCAATTGCTTTGTTCATTTACCAGTTTTGAGCACGTTAATATGATACAAGTGATTTGAATGAACCGAATAAGTGTTCATTAACCATGATGTAGATGCATATAACCATACTAGACTACTATGTAGATCGGATTATCAAGAGCTAGCTAATCCATAGCGAGACATAGGTCTGTACAAAAGAAGGTCGCTAATGTGACAGACATATCACCACGCTAGGAGTTACCCAAGGCCAAGCGAGGTTGGGCACAAACCACCTGTTATGGGGCTTACCTCATAATTTTCGAATAATTGAGAATTCCAGGGATTCAAGCTCATCAACCCTTCTTTTCTTTTCAAAGGGTAGGGAAAGGGATTTTATTGCTTTCTTGCTTTCTTTTGAACTTTGCTTATTTTTCTTTTTGTATTTCTTTTGTATTTTTGGTTGATAATGTTTGGAACATTGCTGTAATGATATAAAAGAACAATTTTTTTTTTTCTTGAACCTTTCTTTTCTTTTTCTTTGCTAGGGATACTTGCTCAAATTAGCTGTAGAGCAAGGGATTTTTATTCTGGGTAGGGGTGAGCTTGTCCTTTTGCCAGTTCTCAAAGATTCTAGACCATGTGCATGATAGGATAGCAGGGGAAACTTTTCGCTCAAGAAATCACTTCTACTATGTAGCAAAACATGGAAATTACAAATATAATCATTTTATTGTGAAAAGATGTGTTTGGTTTAAGTAAATAACAAGATCAATTCTCTATGCTCAAACTTTATTTAATTGAATTTTGTGGACTTTGATATAAGAGAGATTAGTAATCATGCCAGATAAAATCAAGATATTTATTGTTGTGAGTGTGCAAGTGAGGGATTCCAAATAAATGGTAATTTATCCAAAATAATTTGAAACGTATAACTGCAATAATTGTAAGAAAATATATATAAATAATTTTTTGAGAAGTTTTGAGAATGTTGACTCTCTCTTTCTTCTTTATTTTATTTTGGTTTCGAAAGAGTCAAGCATATAGCTGTTTTTATATTTTTATTCTTTATTTTGATGTTTGGTTTTATTTTTGTTTTTGAGCAAAAAATTTAACAAGTGCCATAAATAAATGCAATAGATAGTTTTGAAGATTTTTGATGATTATGAATATTTTTGATGTTTTTGGATTTTTATAAATTTGAAAGAAATATAAGATAAAATTTTTGAAATATTTTAAACAATTATATACAAGGATGAAATGACCAAATTTATGCATAGTAACGTTTAAGATGCAAAATATTCATGGGTTCTTTAAGTTCTTTACCATCTAAGGTAGATAATTTGTATGCTCCTGATTCAAATTTAGCAGTAATAATGTATGGTCCGAGCCAGTTGGGCTCAAATTTACCTTTAAGGTCCTTAGTTGCATTTGTATTTTTTTTATTTTCTTTTAAAACAAGGTTGTCGATCTCAAAGGATCGATGACGAACTTTCTTAGCATATGATCTTTTAAGCTTGTTTTGGTAAGCATGGAGATGTTCCAAAGCATTGATGCATTTTTCATCTAGGAGTTTCAGCTGACTGAGTCTGCCAGCTCGATATTTATTTCCTACTTCGGTATCTTGAAGTAGCAGAGCCAAAGAAGGAACTTCCAATTCAAATGGAAAAACTGCTTCACACCATATACCAAAACAAATGGTGAAGTTCCAGTGGGGGTTCGAACACTAGTTCGATAGGCCCATAAGGCTGGGTATAATTGAATGTGCCAATCACGACCAGTTTATTGACTAATCTTTTGAGAATTTTGATTAAGGTTTTGTTAGATGCTTTTGCTTGACCATTACCCTGAGGATAATAGGGAGTGGACCAGCGATGTTGAATCTTATATTTTTGGCATAATTTTTTAACATCTTTATTTTTGAAGCAAGTTCCATTGTCGAGAGATGAGATTGGCAAGAATTTCGAACACGCAAATGATTTGATTAAAAATAAATTTAAAAACTTGTGTGCCGGTGCAAGAAGCTAGAGGCATAGCTTCGACCCACTTCGTGAAATACTCGATGGCGGTTATGATGAACTTGTGTCCATCAGATGACAAAGGATTGATTTTGCCAATAATATCCAAGCCCCATTTAGAAAAGGGCCAAGGAGATGAAATAGCCTACAGCTCTTGTGCAGGCGCATGGACAAGGTCAGCATGTTTTTGACACTTGTCGCAATGGCGCACATACTCATGTGCATCCGTTTCCATGGTAGGCCAAAAGTATCCTATCCGAAGGAGCTTTTTAGCAATGACACTACCACTAAAGTGTCCTCCACAAGATCCATCGTGGGCTTCACTCAAGGCTGATTTAGACTCTTCTAAGTTTAAACATCTTAATAGGATACCTTCAAAATATCTCCTATATAAAGTATTGCCAATTATTACAAAGAATTGGCAGGGAAAGTCCCATTTTGGAGAAAATCAAATATGTTTGTATACCAAGGTTCAGGAGTAGTTTCATTGATTAGAAATACATCCAAAGGCTCTAAGCATGATTTATTTGAAGCGGGTTCTTGGAGTCGACGAATAATGATAGTGGCATATTCGTCATCTAACTCCAAGGGCAGGAGAGATGCAGTCGTGGCCATAGCATCAGCTACACGGTTGCTAGTTTGAGGAATAGTTTCCAAGGTAACTTGATCAAATAAAGACATTAATTGTAAGACATAGGCCTTATATGGGCGCAGTTTATCATCTTTGGTCTGATAAACTTCATTAATTTGGTTTATAACCAATTGAGAATCACCAAAATCTAAAAGATGTTTACTTTTTAGCGCTAGGGCAGCTCGTAATCCAAGAATTAGAGCTTCATACTCAGCAGTATTGTTGGTGCAAGCAAATGTCAATTTGAAGGACAGAGGAATAAGATGTTTTTGCGGAGATATTAAAATAATACCCGCACTAGCCCCACTCATGCATCGAGCTCCATCAAAGTATAAGGACCATTGTTCGGTATGGTCTGCCTCTAATTGAAGGCATTTATCTAGAAACTCGATAATGAGGGGATGGGTAGACTCTAAGGGTGCAGCAACTAATTGATCTGCTATGATTTGACCCTTAACAAACTTTTGTCCTATGAATGTGAGATCAAAATCGCTTAGAGCAAGAACCCACTTGGTTGTGTGACCCGATAAATAAGGTCGACTCATGAGATACCTTAAGGGATCATATTTAGCAATGACATAAGTTTTTTGACTAAGCATATAATATCGTAATTTTTGCATAGCAAACACGACTGCTAGACATAGTTTTTCCAACACTATGTAGTGGGTTTCATAACTGATGAAGGTTTGGCTAATGTAATAATTAGCATGTTCTCTCTTTTCATCATCAAGCTGAGCTAACATAGCTCCTAAGGCAGAATCTGAAGCGGAAATATATAGGAGAAATGGGCGATCGGATTTAGGTGGTGAAAGCATAGGTGGATTAAGGAGGTATTGTTTGAGAAGTTCAAAAGCTTCTCTACATTCTGTGTCCCAATTAAAAGGGACATCCTTCTTAAGGAGTTTAAGAAAGGGACCAGTTTTGTCCGTCAGCTTATCAATGAAGCGATGGATGGCTTGAAGTTTACCTTGTAAACTTCGTAACTCAGATATATTAGTAAGTGCGGGCATATCAGTGATGGCCGCAATCTTGAGAGGGTCAATTTCAATACCACGTAAAGAAACTAAAACCCCTAATAGCTTGTCGGATTTGACTCCGAATATGCATTTTGCTGGATTTAATTGAATGAGATATTCTCGTAATCGATTAAAGACTTTCCTCAAATCATCTAAATGATTATTTTCAATAATAGAGCGAGCTATAATATCATCCACATAATCATGTAGGATATCATGCATCATATCATAAAAAATATAAGTCATAGCTCGTTGATAAGTTGCACCTGCGTTCTTTAAGCCAAATGGCATCACTTTCCAAAAAAAGGTACCCCAGGGGGTAATAAAGGCTGTTTTAGCCTAATCTTCAGGAGCTATCCTGATCTGATTATAACCGAAGAATCCATCCATTAAGGACATCATCCCACTCCTGGCAGTAAAGTCAATGATTTGATCCATGTTTGGAAGAGGAAAGTCATCTTTAGGGCATGCGACGTTAATATCTCTAAAATCTGTGCAAACCCTAACTTTGGTAGCTTCTTTCTTGGTGATTGGAACTACATTTGAGATCCATTCAGCATAATCAATAGCTTGTATAAAGATAACATTCAGGAGTTTTTCTAACTCCCCTTTGACTAGCAGAGCCACTTTGGGATGCATTTTTCTAAGTTTTTGTTTAACAGGTTTAGCATCCGGATGGACCACTAGATGATGCATGACTACGGAAGGGTCTAGACCTGGCATATCTTCATATGTCCAAGCGAAGACATCTTCATACTCTTTAAGAAATGCAATGTATTGTTCTTGTTTTTCTTGACTTAATTCTGATCCAATATTGATTATGTGAGGATTGTCCTCAGTTCCAATATTAATTTTAATGACGTTTTCTACCTCCATGTGTAGATCTCTTTCAAAATTAGGTGGGGCGAGTGAAACGCCCAATTCTTGTAATTCTTGTAAGGTTAATTTAGATAATTCATCTTGAGGATTAGTGGCCTCAAGTTCGGCTATAGTTGGTATAGAACCATCAAAATAAAATCCATTGTGTAACATCTCTTCAATAGAGACATCATGGAAGATATCTCCTTCCAACTCTTCATCGGGGTCAGCAATCATTTCAGGGTATGGATAGCATGTTACATGAAAACGATTGATTTTTAAGAGGCAAATGAACATGCCCATCCAAATAATCTTGATAGCATATGAGATGATCATCATATTCAAAAGGAAAGGGTTGACCATTACTAGGAAATAGGCCCACACCACAGCGGGTAGGCCACGGTTCTACCTCGAAAGGTTCTTTCATGCCATTTTGAAAAGGTCCCAAGCCTTTCCCTTTATATCCCATTTTAAGCATCATGGGTTTAGCTTTACCATATTCATTGGTAAAATAACACCGAGCATATCCTTCATGATGAGTTTTGATATTCCGAGGGATTCTTCCCCAGTCATATCCTTTATAAATGAAGGCACAACTCCCGACTTGGTAAGTACTTCCCATAGGTTGTGGGAGGCCCAAAGTACGGGGAGATGGTGGTAAGTTATTTAAAAGAATTGAATCTTGCATGAAAGCATTTGTTTTTTTTGATATTAAGGTTATGGATAAATCTGGTAAAAGTTCATCAGAAAGGGCATAAGATGTAGAAGGCTCATTACCTATATCTTTATATGTAGAAGGTATGATAGTTGTTTCTATAAGATTTGAATTTATAGGGGTAGAACTTGAAGGATTGGTTGTAGATTTAAGATATTTTTGAGGTTCTAAAATGATTTTTTTAGAGGGTTGTTGGTCTATATAGGAGGATGAAATTAATGGAGGGGAAATAGGTGAAGTTATGGGTGTATGTTTCATAGTTTTAGATGAAAAATAAGAACTAGGATGTGTGGATGACAGAGCAGGGCAAAATTGCACTCCAACGGGTTCTGCCAAAGCACACATATCAAAAGGTCTAGGGTCACCATGGATAGTGACCAACTGATTTTTAAACTCAAATTTAACACATTGGTGTAAAGTTGATGGGACCGCTCGCATGGCATTGATCCAAGGGTGACCCAAAAGTATATTGTACGATGCTGGGCAATGTACAATAAACACGGTTATTTCTAGGGTTCTAGGACCAACTTGCAATGGAAGGGTAATAACTCCACACGTTTCTTGTGTTTCGTCATTAAAAGCTTTGATAATCATATAAGTTTTCTTCATTTCATCACTTCTAAAGCCAAATAGTTGGTAGAAGTCAAAAGTGCAAATGTTTAGAGATGAGCCATTATCAATAAAAACTCTTTTGATAGCTACATCTCCAATTAGAGCAGTAATGTATAAGGGATTATCCTTATGTAAACTGTGTTGAGGGATATCTTTATCCCGAAGTCAATACAATCAATCTCTCGAGTGATGATAGTATTGGCCATAGCTTCAGGTTGAATGTTTTGAGGTACCATCATTTGGCTCAATGTAAGCATCAACTCATCCCTATGGGTGGGAGAGGATCTTAATAAATCCAAAAGGGAAATTTTGGTCGTAGTATTGGACAATTGCTCATTAATATTGTAAGGGGGTTTAGGTTGAACAATAGGAGCATGATTCCCTTTATTAGGGTTTTTCAAAACGAATGGAGCTGATCCATCGTTCTGGTTTGGTTCTTGTTGAGAAGTTTGAGCTTGTTGTCGAGTAACTACTCCAATGGTACCTATAATGTTATAGTGAAGACGCTGAACTGGTCCCGGTTGAGCATTAATGGCTTCTTCATTAGAAAGGAATATATTGGAAGAAGGTCGAGTAGTAACTCTTCTAGGAAATGGTTCTTCTGGAACCATAGCATCTGTGACGGGTTGAATATGATCTGATTCGTTTTTAGAACTATTCGATTGGTTTGAAGTAATGTCTAGTTCACTTTCACTATCTGATTCTATATCACTAGAATCGAAGTTTGAAAAATTATGTAAGGGCCTGGTCGTAACCAGGGATAAGGTCGTGTCAAATATTTGAGGATCTTGAACATGTAATTGTCCGCTAATGGTTCCTACATATCGGGTAGGAGGGGGAACATTATGATGTTCGATTTGATTAGCTACCTCTTTACCATGTCATGGTAAAGGGTGTTGAAATATGTCTAGAGTTTGATTGGCATTTTGATTTTGATTTTGGGGAACGGTCTTTTGAGTATTATTAGGAGGGTTTTGTTTAGGTTGGAAGGCTTGCACTTCCATTTCATTATTGTCAATCAAATCTTGTATTTTATGTTTCAACCTTTTACAAGCGTTGGTAGAATGTCCAGGTCATCTATGGAAATCACAGTGCAAGTCGACTCTATATCCGGGTATAGTTGGATCGAGGTTCCCGGATAGCTGGTAATTGGATCAAACCTCTTTCGAGTAATTGAGGTAAAATAGTTGATAAGGGTTGGTTTAATCCAGTGAATTCTCGAGGAGGATTATCAGGAGGTTTCAATATAAATTTTTTTGTTGTCTTTGTTGCATTGATATTAGCAACATTTCTGCTGTCAGTGACTCCGTCACCGACAACTTGTTTGTTTTTATATTGATTTATGGATGTTTTCTCATCATCCTTCTTCCTAAGTTGGCCTCTCCTAATGAGGACATCTTCTACTCTTCGAGCTAAATCTATAGCTTGATCGAAGGTAGTTAAAGTAGTAGTTGATAGCTCATAAGATATTTGTTCTTGTAAATTATTGATGAAAATGTCCAACATTTCCCTATAAGGCAGCACAAAGTGTAGTTTTCCTGTCAATTGCCTCCATCTAGCTAAGAAATCGGCAAAACATTTATCCTTGTCTTGTTTTAAATTGTATAGGTCTTTAATAGTTACATGCCTCTCGATGTAGGCACTAAATTGATGGATAAATGATTCCGCTGTTTCTTTGAAGTTTCTCAAAGAATGAGTGGGCAATTGATAGTATCACTCTAATGCCATTCCACCTAAACTTTTCGGGAACATTTTTAGTAATAGCAAGTCATCATGTGATATATCATGACATGCTATCCTAAACATGCGAAGATGCTCTATGGGATCTTCGGTTCCTTTATATATAGGTAGGATGGGCATGGGAAAATGCTTAGGGTATGGTTGAGCTACAACTATGGGATCCAAAGGTTGACTACAGATCTCTCGATAATTATACAAGGGACGATAGGGATCTATCTGGTCCATACGTGAAGCTAATTATTTCACCATGGCTTCCAGATTACTATTTTGCCCCCCATATTGGTTCGGTAGGGCATTGACATGGGTTTTATGGGCATATGATGGAGGAACATGCAGATTAGATGCCATGTTACTATTGTGTAAATTATTGGTAGGAAAATTATTATGAAGGAATTTTGAAGTTGTATTATGATGTATTTCAGATTGTTGAAAATTTGTATTTGGCTTCGTTTTAGGTTTTTGTTTACTTGAAGCATATTGCTCAATAGTTTGGCAGAATAAAGTAGTGAAGGAAGGTTTCTTTTGTGTGGGAATGATTTTGGGTTGAATAACAGGTTCCTTAGGAGGTTGGGTAACCTGTTGTTTTGACATGTTTTGAGCCATAGTGACCATATCCATATTGGATGGCCCAGCCTTGTCACTTTCTTGATCAATGAAATACAAGGGATTAGTGCGCATATTACACATATATTCCATGGCTGCTTGAGTATTACTAATTTGCCCTTTATCAATACGAATTGCCACATTAAGTTCATCAATGTTATCAATGAGAAATTTCTGAAAATGCTCTGCATTTTCAAAAGCAATAGTTCCATTTGGAGCTACTCTAGGGGAAGAGGATCCATCCTCTTTAACACTCCCTTCTTGTTCCTTATCTTCACCTAAGTCTTCTTCTGATTGACCTAGAGTTTCTCCTTCCGGATTTGGATCTCCAAGAAGGACATTTGGGTCTCTAGTTGTATCTTGTAACCAATCTTCTTCTTCTCCTAAATTTTCTTTACCATTCCTAAGTTTAGGCATGGTGCTTTAATTTTGATTTCAGCAAATATATATATATATATATATATATATATATGCAACAAATTAAGAGGTATATGTTTACTATATACCTACTACAATATTTGAAATGAAATGTTTAATTTTTTGCTATGTTTTTTAATTTTTTTTTTTTAGTTTTTGAAATAATATAATAAAGACAGCAAATAACACAATAAAATGCAAGAAATAATACTGAAGTAATAATCTAGTTTTCTATAAACAATTTATAAATATCATTAATAGGCTCGAGTTGTTCAGGAGTCATGAAATGTTCTTCTTCAAATTGAAAGTTTTCTTTTAAAAATTTGATCAAAAGAGCTATAGTGATATTGTCTGTTTCAGATGCTGGTTGATAAAAGTAAAGCTCGTGGCAATACTCTCGATATAACACAACTCGCGAAACTCTATTCCATATTTCCTTATCTGTAAGAACAACTGCTTGGTCTTCTACACAACCTAGGAACTAGTGTACAATGGCTGCATTCTCGAGGTATTCCTCGAAGGTGAATAGTTCTGAAGATACTAGAGCTCTCCTATATGCTAACCATCTATGGCAGGCTCTCTGAAGTTCATGATAAAAAACTAGTTGATGAGGATCCAAGATTCTATCTAGGACTAGCCTCTTGATTTGCTTAATTTGTGTGGACCTAGATGAGATGAGACTAAGTCTTCTATCAAGTTCGTTCCACAGGAATTGATTCCTACTTATTTCAGGCACATTAAGCATAGAATTGATTTCTACGATTGCCAATTGGTTTTCTACATTTATAGTAACTGCTAACCTTTTCTTAGGAGCTACCATCTAAACATGATTTCAAACTTAAAGGATTTAAAATGCATCTATGTTTTAGTTGTTCTATATATATATATTTGTTTTGTTTTTGTTTTCAAAAGGTTATGATGCATTCACGTCGGGTTCACCAAAATGTATCGCTCCAAATTTTTCGCATCCTTACCTTCAGGCTATTGGATCCGTGCCCGGAAGGAGGATGGGAAAAGGATGTCGTGGTACCTCGAACTGAGAGGACTTTGTGAAGGTCCCGCATCTCAAGGGAGGTGTATTTTGATGATTTTTCGATGGATGGTGGGTTCACCAGGAAACATTTAAGGGCAGTTTCCACATCTAGGTTTGGAATGTGTTTTAATGTGTTCGTTTTTAACTTTAAGCATTCATTTCCTAGGTTTGGCCAAATGAATATAGATTAATCTACATGAAAATGCAAATTCAATGAGTACAGAAAATATATTAAAAGACATAAAATAGAGAATTTACAGAATACAAATGAGGAATACCTGATCCGGATGTCTAGTGATGATTCTGATGTTTGAAGCAGTCAGGATCGTCTGGAATTCGACAAAATCGTCTGAGATCTGACGAGAATCTTCTGAGATCTGACGAATTCGTCAGACACCTGCAAGCAGAAAAATAGATACAAAATACAACGAATACTACTGTGCTAACAGAGGGAAACAACAGCAAATGACTGTATGAATACTGAGTAATAGTTATGAACAGAAATTCAAGCAAATTACGATATTCTAATGACAAATCATGATCTTAGTATGCAATCTAAGCTAAATGGGTGAACTCCAAATGCAAAATAACATAAACACTGAATAAACTATCTAATTTGCAGAATAAAATAGCAGAGAAAAGGTTGAGAAATGCAAACTTCAGGCACTGATTGCCTCAATATGGACTACAGTCGAGATCGTCTCGCATCAGTATGAAATCACCTCAGATTCGATAGGTTCACCTTCGATCTGAACAGGTTCGTCGACGATGATGTGTGCTGGCTCCGGCTGAAAAACAGTGATGTACCTACAACAAAATTGGTATGGGACCAGTGCAAATGAAAAATTGGGATGGTTCAGCGTAGATGGAGTTAAATTGCAAAGAATTTCAGCCAGGGGGGTGCTAAGGGAATAGCTTAGGATTAAATAGGCTTAGGGGAGTAGTTAGGAGGTTGGAGATCATCCCAATTTGGGAGATCTCCAATGGGGAAGGTTCCCTAACGACGCAGACATGCTTTTGCCTGGATTGGAGACCCATTGGAACAGAAGCTAATTGTGCAAAATCAGTTTTGCGACAAGATCGTCTGGACGTCCTAGCCCAGACGAAATCGTCAGATCTGGGGCGATATCGTCTGATCGACGACGATATCGTAAAACGGTCAAAATAACCTCTAAAAATGACACAAAAAAGAAGGAAACGGATTACCCGACGGTTAACGGGAGGTTTGAGAGGTTAAATTTGAATTTTAAATTATTTACTAAGGTGAATGTAATTATTATAATTTTACTGTGCCAAATTTAGGGTGCTACATAATCCCTAAGCTATTTGGTGTGTTTAGATTTGTTATTGCTCTTGCTTTCTCGTTTTAGACTTAGAATGAGGGAACTCAACCAAAGTGGTGACTAGGGACACTAGTGCCAAACATGAGGTCCTCAAAAGAGTCTAGGGTACACCGCTTAAAACCCATAATGAGTGGAGAGTTTTCCTAGCTCTTCCACTCTGAATCGATAAGTGATTCCATCAGTGGGAGGGAGTTTGAACACTAGTGACCTATTCCATATTGAGAGAGTGCCCTATTCTATCTAAGGTGTCTAGGGGGCAAGCTGGTGGAAGGAGGTGAAATCCAACATCACTAGTATGAATTGGGGGTTGGTGATGAAATCCAACTTTACCAATGTTATTGTGATACGTGCAAGTGTGTGTGGTTCTTTTTACCTCAAAAGAAAGCAAACAAGGAAGCAGTCGATGAATGTTCACTAAATGCATGTAAAGTGCATGTTACTTTTAGAAATGTTAGGATAAAAAAAGACCTACAAAAGCAATTTGTAATTGCAAACCCTAAATGCTAACTGTTGATAATTTTGTCACATTGCCTAGAGGGGTAGTAAAATCAAAATTTTGTGAAGTATTTCTTTTAATTTGTTCCTTTGTTTTTAGAAGACATTTTTGAGTATTGCAGCAATTTTGGCTTTCATCGCCATCCCCCTTGTACATAGAATGGAGATACAAGTGCTTCACTACTGAGCAAGCTAAGTTTAAGAGCTTCACAAGAAAAGGAAGACGACTTCGTTGAAGGAAGGAAGTAGAGAATAAAAAGAGCTTCGTGCCCGAAGCATCCCAAACAGATGCTTCGAGCGAAAGTTTTACGAAGCGGGATTTGAAGAAGTCCAAACATTGAAAAACTACTTCGCTAAGAAATCAGCGAAGCACCCACTTCGGGCCTTCCTACTGGCGAACCATTTTTACTTCACCCAAAGTTGTTGCGAAGCATCCATTTTGGATAACTTTCATGCGAAGCATTTCCACCCAAAGCGATAGTGGCCCGTGAAGTACAAAACACTTTTCCAAGGCGAGAATGCACTTCAACCGAAATCCTCCCAAACCGTGGCTTTGAAGAAGGTTCGCGGTGAAGCATTTTTACAGCCCATCAGTGAAGCATCCACTTTGCATGGAGAATCTTGCGAAGCAACTTTTAACATGCCTTTCCAACGAAGCAACCAAAGATTGAGAGCCCAACCTTGATAAGAAATATCTACTTTGACATTTTATATCCCCGAAGCCATTTTACGAAGCTCCTTCGTGCGAAGTACATAACCAAGGGAGATGATCTACTTCAGCTTACATCCATTGCGAAGCAGGGTCACGAACTAGAAATCGGCAAAGCACTTCAAGGGCACGCACTCCAAGCCCAAGTATTTTTTTGAGGCAATCAAGTGCCTCATAAATGAATTTTTACGTGCTCGATGAACTCGTTGCTCATTTTTAGCAATCTAAAAAGAGGTATCGATCTCAGAAGGAGAGCCTGACGAACATGGTGGCCACTCAAGCTCCACACCCAGAAGCCTAGGATGGATTAGGTGGCTCATAAATACGAGTTTCCCTGGCTGACCCGGTCGTAGCTGCCAGTTATAGAAAAATATTTGAGAACTCAGTCACGGGAGTTGCGGAGGCCGACTCCTCAGGTTTTCAAGGATGTACTCCTCCATTTTGTGCATTGATGGCTCAGAGGGTTGGATCCTCTATAAAAACCCAAGCATTATAATACAAAAGGGGGGAACTTTCTCCTAGAAATTTGTTGTAACTTGAATCTCTGCGATTAATACTAAAGAGCTTCGAGCTTGTTGAGAAGCAACACACCCCCACTAAAAAATGAATTTCCACCCTTTGAAAATTTTGAGCTTTCATTTTGCAGTAGGGACCCTCTTGATGACTGTCAGGTTTTAATTCCAATTTTTACTTGCCTCTTTCTTCTTCAAGTTTTGCCTGTTTCTTTATCCAAGTTTTCTTGCATTCTGGCTTTTTTATCTCAGACTTCACTTTTTACATGCTAGAATCATTCATGGATAAAGAAAATCTTTCACCGGTATGAAAAAAATGCAGAAAACAGAGATAGATAAATTCATTGAAAATCAAAACTTTTCTTTTTTGGCAAAGTCGCGAAATCGTGACACTTCCATTTATGGAAATGTCACGAAATCGCGACAGGTTTTCAGAAAATCGGCTAAGTCAGAAAAGCGTAGCGAAATCGCGACACTTTCCATTTTTGGAAATGTCACGAAATCGCTACCGGATAGGAGAGAGAAATTTGAAATTGTACGGAACATCATGAAATCGTGACACTTCCATTTTTGGAAGGGTCACAAAATCGTGACACTTTTCATTTTTGGAAGGTGTCGCGAAATCGCTACAATTCTTGAGAGAGAAGGCAAGATTGTACGGAACGTCGCGATTTTGCGACATGTTGCATTTTCACGACTGAAAGAGAGAAAAATCGACTAAGGCATGAAACAGTCACGATTTCGTGACATGTCACGAAATCGCGACATGTCGCATTTTCGCGACGCGTGAAGGAGAAAAGGACGCAGTTGTACGGACTGTCGCGATTTCACGACATGTCGCGAAATCGCGACGAGTCCAAGTCAGGAAGTAATGCCAGCAAAGAGAAATCAAAGTTCAAAAAAGTCTAAGGCATCAAAAGGTCGTGAAATCGCGACGTGTTGGAGAGGAAAGGCTCAGAACGAAGAAGGTGTCGTGAAATCGTGACACAATGCAAAGAAGTGCAAGGGGCGGCCGTGTCGCGATTTTGCGACACGGCCAAAACAAAGAAGTGCAAGGGGCGGCCGTGTCGCGATTTCACGACACGGCCAGAACGAAGAAGTGCAAGGGGCAGTTGCTGTCGTGATTTCACGACATGTCACGTTTCATGCGGCAGCGACGAAGATAAGCTGCAAGACGCTGGACAGGTCGCAAAATCATGACATGTCGCATTTTCGCGACCTTGGCAGAAAGAGCCCAAAAATGGAAGACAACTTGAAATGGACACGTGTCGCGATTCTGTGACACATGTCAAAACACTGCAAGCCACGTATCAGATAAATAGAGCTGACATACAAGTGAACTTTAGGGTTTTTAATCTGATTTAATAATTAAAGTTTTGATTTAGTATTTTTAAAATACTAATCCATCTTTTGTCTTTCATGCAGGAAGCCATCTGGCACTTACATGATAACGGAGAAATGGCCATAAAGACAAAGTCGAAGTGCAAATTAATCAAAGACAACCATATTGAAAAGAAAGATGTCGAAAATTGCTGTTTCATCCAATTTTTTCAGATCTGGCTGCAAAGAGACTTTACGATGACTAAGCAGCTGCCCATTTAATTGAGTATGTCGGGAATTGGCCGGAAAGTGGAAATATCTACACTCAGTTATCGAAATTTGCCGATGGATGCATTTAATGAAAATTCATGGCAGAATTAATAGTTTGCAGAGATTTTCAACTCAGGGATGGCTTTGCGGGGATGAAATGTCAGAGAAGTTGTGACTCATCTAGATTATTCGAGGGAATTAATGAGGGTTTTTATTCACAGTTGCGGGTGAATGCAAGTAGCATTCGAATTCTATCTTCTCCATTTATGGCAAGTGACTGCAATGAGTTGCAGAGTGGTTAAGTTTTATCCAGACTTTGTTTTAAATGGCTTTATATTGTAAAACCCGGGTCTTAGGGTTTAAGATGATAAGATTTACGGTTGGAGAATAAGACATTTCTGAAAAGATCAGGGTTTGCCCTGAGTCTATAAATACTTCTTCTCAATGTAATCGCAAGAGGCGAAAACTTAGAAATAAAAGGCTATTGAAGCAATTTCTTGCAAATTTTGTTAAATACTTTGTTTCTGGACTTGGAGTTGATGTGCTTTTGTTTTCTGTGATAGCATGGCCAGGAGCCTAATCTTTTGCAGATTGTGATAAGTTCATCTTCTCTTGTTATCCGTTTCTTTAAATTTTATTAAACATATGCTATGAATCTGTGTTATCAAGATTAAATATGCTGTTAGGCTTCAGTTGTTCTATTGTATGCTAAGGAAAATTATAGATTTAAGGTTTAAGTCTGTTCTAATTGCTCTATCCTCACTGTGCGAGCTAGGCTATCGGTGAAAGATATCAATTTTAACCGACTTCCCTTCGGTTTATAATTTTTTGTTAGATCTATTCCATCTCTGCCTTATGCTCTTAGTAGGAAGTGATCTTAGAAAACTAAACACTTTCTTCTTTGATTTGTTCTGTTGTGAAGCTGATAGTGTAAATAAAATTGGTAGTTCTGTTTTATGGTTAAGTTTGATAAACTTCTCTTTTTGCCTTACCCTACCCTCTTTGTTTTACCGTGAAATGATCCATTTTTATTTTCATTTAAATTTATCTTTTATTTAAATCTGCTGACCCATGAGAGCTAGATCAAAGAATCAATTTTAAATCTGATTGTCAACAAGTGACAACTACTGAACATTCTTGAACAAGTTCATTGAGCCCGTTGTAAGGTAACAGACAGTCCATATTAAAGACTATTCCGAAGCGAGAAAAGAGTGAATTGACATTCGACCCGACTCTGTAACTCACACCTTGGATAACCAGTTAGATCCCAAAGTGAGTGGGATTTATCCCGTATAAGTGTTATCAGAGTTTTGTGCTCATTCTTCATAGGGTGTGTACAAAAGTCGGACCAACATTTAAACATGGCGCTAGAAGGAGGGCCTAGTGAACTCCGGTCAGTATTGTAAGTTGTCAGAAACAGTTTTATCACAGCTGATTTTTACTCCAACCTCAACTCAGAATATCGCTGTAAGCCAAGTAGTGATGGCAAATTGGTTGGGTTCCACTGCTTTGAACATTTTGGGTATAGCCCATGACCTACCCAGAAATCCGAAAAGATATCTCCCCAGATATAAACATGATGGGACAAGAACTACGGAAGAACATTTGGTTGCATTCAAGAATGCTTTGAAATTATTAAATGTACAGCATGAGGATGTTGCCTGCAGACTATTCCCGTTAACTCTCCAAGAGGGAGCATATGATTGGTTTCTAAACCTCACTAATGATTCTATCACCAGCTGGAATGACTTAGAAAAAGTTTTTGTGTCACAGTTTGGAGAAGTGATAGATCCTAGTATATTGTACCAGCAGTTTTTTGGCATCAAAAGAGAATTATCTGAATCTATCAGATCCTATAATGTTAGATTCCGGAAAGCTTATGGTAGACTTGCTTGGGTATTATGTACCGAATGTTGACCTGGCATTAGAGATCTTTAGAAACTCTCTGGATCCAATGACCTCTTGTCTTTTTGAAGAGAGATCCCATTATTACTAATTTGACGAAGCTTATAAAGAAGCTTTGATTCGGAAAGACAGTTGGGACCCCAACCATTAAATGCTCGAGCAAGTTCCTCCGGTTGCACAAGCTGCCCTCGTGTTCAATCCTATTCCACATCGGATGATCTTGCCGGTTTGTCGAGACTCTACCATCAACAAATCCATTGGTGTAGCACTTTGTTGAGAATGTACAGCACCCAGGTAAAGAGGCTGACAATGCAAGAGTTGAAGAAGTCTCAAATATTGTTCAGAAGCTGGCCAATGATTTCTTGAGTTTTAAAAGGCAAGTTTCTATCGGGGACAACTCCAACAGGTATTCATATCAACCGAACAGATTCAACCCCGTATGAACCTAATAAAGATTACAAGGGTAAAAGCCATGATGTGAATATTTGCGATTTAGCTCTGCCTAATTAGTGTAGAATACATGCCACTTCTCAGCATGGGGAGTTGGATTGTCTAGAATTTTGTAATGCATTTGAGGCCTTGTCTGGGGATTTGATCTCTCCAAAAAATCAAAGAACTGCTGGCGATGGCCCAAGTTCATCCGAAACTGATGCGACTATGGTCCTGGATTCTTTCACTTTCTCGGATGAATCCGAGAATGTAGTTGAAATGCCTATGGATGAGGTGCAGGATTTCCAGCAGTACAGAAGAGATAATTACAACCTGAGGAAGAGGAATCCAGAGCCTAATACTACATCAACTCCTCCGGAAAACTCTCACAATATTCCTCCCGACCCCTCTCCAAGCAATAATCCATCTCCACCAAAGGGAGGGATTTTGAGAGGATCAGATGCTTTTGTTCCTCCACTTAATAAAGGATATAACATAGAGGAGGATATGAAAAATATTAAGGCCAACATTACTCTACATGAGCTGGCACAAATTTCAGAGCAGAGGGACAATCTGATAAAAACATACTATGGCCCCACTACTAAACCTGTGGACAAAGGAAAGAAAATAACACATGCCAATCTAGCCATGTACAAAGAAAAAACTGAAGTTCCCCCCTTTTTACTGACTGTCCGTATTTTTGGGAAGATCTTACACAATTGTTTGGTAGATTTAGGTGCATCTGCTAATGTTATGCCTTTGGCCATTTGTCAGCAGTTGGGTCTGACCCCAATGAATTCTGAAAGGAGAGTTGTCCAGTTGGAAAAATCAAAGGTTAAAGTTGTTGGAGAGCTTCAAAATATTCATATCCAATTAGCATCTGAGCCAAGGGCTCAACATAAAATTGAAATTCAGGTTTTGGATATCCCTGTGGGGTACGGGATGCTGTTGAGTAGGGATTGGTCGAGATCTCTGAACGGATACTTGGAAACAGATTTTTCACACATGTGGTTGCCTTGGAAAGGAGTGGCAAATCAATTACGGGTTGAAAGAGAACCCAGGTACAAACATACAATTACAGAATACAATGCAGAGAATGAAACTGTAAATATTGCGGAGGTAGACATTGGAGTCTACAATTTAACAACTAGACAGATTAACAAGTTTAATAAAGCTCATCCTGTACATACTAATGAAGTTTGGACACTTCATGTGGATGGGGCTAGATCTAAACAGGGTTTTGGAACAGGGGAAGTCCTTAAAGGACCTGAAAGTCGGACATATTTTATGTCTTACCGCCTACAATTCCCTTGTACAAATAATTTAGCAGAGTATGAAGCTCTGGTATTAGGTTTGAAGTTTGCTTTGGACAAAGGAACAAGAAATATTCAAGTTTTTACTCATTCAAAATTAGTGGCAAATCAAGTCAAGGGTAAATTCCAGTGTAAAGCATCTTATTTAAAAGGATACAAACATCGGGCTTGGGATCTTGTAGAAGACTTTGATGCTTTTAATCTGACACACATACCCAGAGAACAAAATTTACATGCAGATGTCTTGGCTTCTTCAGCTGCAAGTTTAAAACCATTGGAAGATTTTAAATGGAACAAGTTTTCAATTGAGTTAGTCCCTTGTCCTTCAGTGCCAAAAAATATAGATAATTTTCAGGTTTTCTCTGATGATCAACAGATTGTAAACTTTTTGCAGAGTACTAACACATTTGAAAATGCTATAATCGATGAAGGCCAAAGGGATACCCTGTTGGAACAGTTAGATGATGACAGGGGAATAATGAAGTTGAAGGACAACAAAATTCCAAAAGGGATGGTGGAGCTAGAGCGGCTCTTTGATGTTGACAAAATCAAGCAAAAGATGAATTATGAGGATTATGTGGGTGCCACAGACAGTGAGACTAAAAACCTGAACATAGGGACTGAAGAATATCCCAGGCACATCAAGTTGGCTAAGAACTATGATTCAAAAATAAAAAGAAGTATGATTGATTTTCTACATAGGTCCAAGGATGTCATGGCCTGGTCATACAAAGACTTAAAGGTATTTGATCCTAAAGTTTATACTCATATTATACCTTTAAAAGAATTTTGCAAGCCTTTTCGACAAAAACATAGGCATGTCAATGCTCTGTTAGATCCCCTCATCCAGAAAGAAGTAGAGAAACTCTTGAGTGCAGCCATTATTTTTCCCATCAGGCATTCCACTTGGGTGGCCAATCTGGTGCCAGTCAAAAAGAAAAATGGGGAGATCCGCCTGTGTGTGGATTTTAGAAATTTAAACAAGGCATCTAAGAAAGATAATTATCCACTGCCTTCTATGGATGAAGTGTTACAGATTGTCAATGGTTCAGAGATGATGTCTTTCCTGGATGGTTTCTCAGGGTACAATCAGATATTGGTTGAGAAGGAAGACAGAATGAAGACTGCTTTCACAACTAAGTGGGGAACTTTTGCTTACAAGATGATGCCATTTGGATTAATAAATGCCGGAGCTACATTTCAAAGAGCAATGGATCATGCCTTCAAGGGCCTTATGGGTAAATGTATTGTTGTTTACATGGATGATTTAACGATCTTCTCTAAATCTCGGTTTGACCATGTAAAACACTTGGAGTCCGTGTTTAACAAGTGCAGGGAGTTTGGCATTTCTTTGAATCCGAAGAAGTGCATTTTTGGTGTAATAGAAGGAAAGCTCCTTGGGCACTTGGTCACAAAAGATGGCATTTCCATGGATCCGGACAGAGTTGAAGCCATATCCGGCATACCATTTCCCAACTCCAAGAAAGAGTTGAGGTCCTTCTTTGGAAAAATTAACTTTGTCGGGAAGTTCATCTCCGATTTTGCAGAGATAGTCAAGCCAATGAATGACATGCTAAAGCAAACTGCTCAGATTGTTTGGACCACAGAAGCTAAAACAACATTCCAGGAAATCAAGACAGCCATCAAACAAGCACCAGTTCTGGTAAGCCCAGATTTCAGTGCAGATTTTTATCTGTACACCTTCTCTTCCGAACACACACTTGCTGCAGTTCTGACCCAATGGAGAGAAACTAGGGAACATCCAATTGCTTTCAAGAGTACTAATTTAAAGGGAGCTGAGCTAAAATATTCTCGTTTAGACAAACAAGCTTATGCCTTGGTGAGAGCGGTTAAGCAGTTCAGGCACTATATATTAAGAAGCAAAATTCATGCTATAGTTCCAGACCCGGCTGTTAAATATCTTCTAAGTCAAAATGAATTGGGTGAACTGAGGGGTAATTGGGTTACCAGGCTGCAAGAGTATGACTTAGAGATTCAGCCTGCTAAATTGATCATAGGACTTGGTTTGTCCCGACACATTGCCGAAGTACCTGTACAGGAAGAAGTTAATTAGTTAAATTTTGAATCTGATGACTGGTATGGAGATATTATTCATCTGCTGTAATTTGGAATTTGCCCGTCTCACTTGAACAGAACCCAAAGGAGAGCATTAAAGCTGAAAGTCTGCTCATTATCTCCTCAAAGCGGGTAATTTGTACGAGAGAGAATTATCTCGGCATTTTCTTGAGATGCATTTCTCGGAGTGAAGTCAATGAAGTCATGTCCGAGTTTTCATGAAAAGTTAGGGGCGGGGCATTCATCGGGATCTGCTACTACGCATAAAATATTGAGAGCGAGGCTATACTGGCCTACACTATTTAAAGATGCACATCAGCATGTAAGAACCTGCCATCAGTGCCAAACTTTTACAGCCAAAGAGGCCAACCGGGCTCTACCATTGCAACCTATTGTAATAAATAAACCTTTCATGCAATGGGGACTTGATTTTGTGGGAGTGATTAATCCAAATTCTTTAGCAGGGCATAAGTATGTTCTAACAGCTACTGATTACTACACAAGATGGGTTGAAGCAGCAGCCACCACAAGAAGTACAGCTCATTAAGTGATTGAATTTCTAGAATCAAATGTCATAACTAGGTTTGGGGTTCCTCTGAATTTGGTGTGTGATAATGGACCAGCCTTCCAATCATTGAAGTTTGCAGAATGGGCATACCGGATGGGGATAGTTATCAGATTCTCATCCAACTATTATCCCCAAGGCAATGGACTAGTTGAGTCCACAAACAAGAATTTAATGAATGCCATCAAGAAATCTGCAGCAGATAAACCCAGGTAGTGGCATACATTATTGAAATATGCACTTTGGGCTAACCGGATAAAATATAAAGTGGCTCTTAAAACTTCCCCTTTTGCTTTGTTGTATGGTACCCAGCCAATTGGTCCCATCTCTCTGAAGTTACTGTTGGTCACGAATCTGCCACAAGAAAGGATTTTTACAATTGCGCCCTAGACCCGGCCAACATTGAAAGGCTGGAAGCAAGAAATGGCTCCCAGACCAATCTCCAGAGTGGGTTGGTTCCCTCTACTATTCTAAAATTGGGTTTAAGATAGGGTTGTCTGGAAAGAGATTTAAAAGGTTGCAGAAAGAAATGGGAAATATGGCCACAGCCGAAGTGATGGGATCGAAAAACAACAAGCAGGAAACTACAAACGCAACAACAGCAAGTAACATAAGAAATCAGCTTAATCTTCGCACAATCACATGCCGCAAATCCCTCCAAACCCACATTCCAGGAATCGTACTCGACCGCAATATTTAAATCCAGTATGCAGAATTTAAATGTAATAGCAATGCAGGAGTACGAATGCTATTAGAAATGCAGAAAACAGAAAAGAAATTCATCCATGCAACGCTTGAAAAATTAGAAATTGATCCTTTTATTCCCGCAGATACAATTCCAGTTTCTAGCAGCAAGTTTTTCCAACCTTCGTAAATGAAAATTACATTGGTTTTTATAGAGGTCCGTCCTCTTTGCAGCATTAAAAACTTAAAACCAACTTCCTCGTGATCTACAACCATCACTTGGAAATCAGGAACACGATCCCCTTAATCGCGGCCTCGAGGAAGCAAAAATTAAATGCAATGAGATAATCGCGGGCACCTTCATTAAATTCGTTTTTCAAACATGTGCATGCAATTGTTAAATCAATCCACGAACAGCAACTTCGAACCAATAAACCCTTTAATTTTGGTGGCCTGGGCACTCTTCGACCTTAACCGCATCGAAAATCCACAAATTATTTAATTCGGGTCAGCATTAAATCATCGGAAACCCAAAAACCCTTCTCGGCCGTTCATACTTGCGTTTTGGCGGGAAACTGTCGCGGGTCGCGAAAACGCGACGGGTCGCGAAATCGCGACGGGTCACGAAATCGCGACATATTATAATGTCGTACGCTTTGACCACCTTTGACTCGCGAAAATGGCACCTGTAGCGATATCGCTACGTCTTCGGCTTCCTCTTCTCCATCGCAAGCTTGTTCCGCGAAAACGGAACATGTAGCGATTTCGCTACATGTTTCCGTCGTTGGCTCCTCCCTGCGCTCTGCCCCGCGAAAACGGAACATGTAGCGATTTCGCTACATGTTTCTTCTCTCCGTACCAATCGCCATTTTCCGTCGCGATTCGCTGACATGTCAGCGACGCGCTGCAAGTTTTCAACTTTGTGCCTCTGAAGCCGCCAGTGTCGCGATTCGCTGACATGTCAGCGAATCGCTGCAAGTTTTCGACTTAATGCCTTTGAAGCCGACCGACCCGCGATTCCGGAACACGTCGCGATATCGCGACGGTTCCGCCCAACCTGCCTGCGTTGATCGCGCTCCGTCGCGGTTCCGCCTCGCGTTGATCGCGTTGACCGCGATTCCCGCAACATGTCGCCGCATCGTCAGCTTTTTGACTTAACCATTTTTTGCTCAATTTTCCTCCCTTTTTTGCCCTAAGCCGCATCAAAGCCTGATATCAAAGGTCAGATTTCCAACAATACACTAATGCATTAATCAATGAGAATCAATGTGGCAAAAATGCCAACATTCTTGGCGGCTCACGGGGTATACAGCTCGCTGTATGCAAGAATCCAGGCCTTAGTCCATTGGGCACAGAGTCATATCCGAACAGAAGCTGGCTGCTGCAATACATGTTCTGCTGAAAAATTGAAACTGGAAAAAACTGCATATAACTGATTATGAAACGAAACTAATGGAACGTGATGATGGAGTGAGCTCTTGCGATTGCGCAAGCGGTGACTACAAATGGAGTGATGAAATGAAAATGAACGAAGTTATGGAGTGGGAATGGAACTAGGAAAGCTGTGAAATGAAATGAACTAGACTGCGAAATAAATGCATAAAAGACTGAACTTAGAGGAAAGGGATAAGAAGGGACGGGGAAAAATAGAAAAGGGAAAAAGAAACAACAGTTGTGGCTTATTTTGTTTTAATGCAGAAGAAAAAGAAGGAAGAAGATGAAGAAAGGAAAGAGAGGAAACGGGGAAGGGAAAAGAAGAAAGTGCTAGAAAGCCACCAAACTGTTGGGAGGAGAAAAAAAAAGGAAAAACAAGCATCTACGGCTCGCAGGCAACAAGAGCCGAGATGAACAAATAAAAACAATACCACTCTTTTTTTTTTTTTCTTCTTTTTTCTATTTTTTTTGTTTTTTTTTCAAAATACTATATACAATAATTCACGACATGATTGGCATGTCGCCACCAAACATCCAATCTCATAATGTTATCCGGTAAATCTGCAATGTCCCGACCAGATCTGATCATACTTAAGTCGGTCCTTGAAATTGGGCTGGCTCCTTCCCCGAAGTTCTCCATGGTGCGAATAGGATGCAATGCGACAGATTATCCTTCTTACTAGTACCCACATGGAGGACTTCTTCAGGTACTGGATGTAGTGGCTGGAACCAACACCACCACTTTGCAGACTTTACTGGCTGTGGGCTGAGTACAGGCTCCTCTAACTCCTTGATGTGATCACAAGGCTCTTCAAGTGAGAAATCTAATTCTGGGATCTCCTCAGGCTCTGGAATTTGAACTTGTTCTTCTACTTGGCCCATCTCTTGATGAAAACTGCAAGCAACCATATTGTTCATTGCTGGAAAAGTGCTTGCATGTCCCAATCCTTGACTTTGGACGAGATCTGTCCCTTGAACTCCACATGACTGCATCTCAGGTTTCTGCTCAGTATAAGGGATCTGGCATGAAAAGTACTGTGCAGGGTAAACAGGAGCAGCAACCACCGGAGAAGGTAATGGAGTTTCTCCCCACGGTAACTTTCTTGATAAGAGCAACAACTGTTCCGCTCGCACTGCTTCCTCAAAGATTTGTGGGAACCGTTGTTCACCTGACTGCAGCAAAAAGAGACCTATGTCAGAATTAAAAGCTCGAACATAAAAGAGGTGGGCTTGGGTGGGTGATGGACGGATCTTCTCCTCGGAATTCTCTTCCAACTTATCAAGAATCGGACATTGAAGTCCGTGATGCTTTCTTGAGGTGCTCTCTTGATGTACATGAAAAATTGGTAGAGATCCAAAGAACTGTAGAAAGGATCTTCGTCAAATCTTTTGATCAGTGCTCCCGCTAGATCATCCCATGAGCTGATGCTTTGACATTTGAGCAATCTGTACCACTGCAATGCTCTTCCTTCCAAAGACTGAACCATAAGTCGGATCATGACATCTTCGTGTTCTATGACATGGATCATGGATAGAATAGCAATGTCTTCAACATGTGCCAGAGCCATGCCTTCGGTACCATCATATTTTGCCAGGTTCTTCAAGGCACCTTCGGGAATTTCATGCCGAACTTGGAGATTCAGAGGGCCAGGATCATCCCATCTAGAAAAAACCCTCGCCTTTGTGGCAGTGGTCTGTGGAATCACGGCCATCGCCATTAAGTCGTAGTCGCCAGATGAACATTCTTTGAATTTTTTTTTTTTTTTTTTTTAAACAAAAACAAACCGCCCACGAACGGATCTTCAACTCAAGAAAGTCGCCGGATGAACTTACAAATCTTCGCTATGAGGCCAAGACAACTCATCAAATCTTGAGACCTCCCGGTGTTAAAAGCGTGCCAAAACTGTTGGCACCGGTGGGGTTATCACTTTGGAAAATTATGCGTATCCCACCGATTATGAATTCTTGGAGACAGAAACAGTCTGTCCCACCGGGCGTGCCAAAAACTGTTGGTCACGAATCTGCCACAGGAAAGGATTTTTACAATTGCGCCCTAGACCCGGCCAACATTGAAAGGCTGGAAGCAAGAAATGGCTCCCAGACCAATCTCCAGAGTGGGCTGGTTCCCTCTACTATTCTAAAATTGGGTTTAAGATAGGGTTGCTGGAAAGAGATTTAAAAGGTTGCAGAAAGAAATGGGAAATATGGCCACAGGCCGAAGTGATGGGATCAGAAAAACAACAACAGGAAACTACAAACGCAACAACAACAAGTAACATAAGAAATCAGCTTAATCTTCGCACAATCACATGCCGCAAATCCCTCCAAACCCACATTCCAGGAATCGTACTCGACCGCAATATTTAAATCCAGTATGCAGAATTTAAATGTAATAGCAATGCAGGAGTACGAATGCTATTAGAAATGCAGAAAACAGAAAAGAAATTCATCCATGCAACGCTTGAAAAATTAGAAATTGATCCTTTTATTCCCGCAGATACAATTCCAGTTTCTAGCAGCAAGTTTTTCCAACCTCTCGTAAATGAAAATTACATTGGTTTTTATAGAGGTCCGTCCTCTTTGCAGACATTAAAAACTTAAAACCAACTTCCTCGTGATCTACAACCATCACTTGGAAACGAGGAACACGATCCCCTTAATCGCGGCCTCGAGGAAGCAAAAATTAAATGCAATGAGATAATCGTGGGCACCTTCATTAAATTCGTTTTTCAAACATGTGCATGCAATTGTTAAATCAATCCACGAACAGCAACTTCGAACCAATAAACCCTTTAATTTTGGTGGCCTGGGCACTCTTCGACCTTAACCGCATCGAAAATCCGCAAATTATTAAATTCGGGTCAGCATTAAATCATCGGAAACCCAAAAACCCTTCTCGGCCGTTCATACTTGCGTTTTGGCGGGAAACTGCGCAGGTCGCGAAAACGCGACGGGTCGCGAAAACGCGACGGGTCGCGAAATCGCGACATATTATAATGCCGTACGCTTTGACCACCTTTGACCCGCGAAAATGGCACATGTAGCGATATCGCTACGTCTTCGGCTTCCTCTTCTCCATCGCAAGCTTGTTCCGCGAAAACGGAACATGTAGCGATTTCGCTACATGTTTCCGTCGTTGGCTCCTCCCTGCGCTCTGCCCCGCGAAAACGGAACATGTAGCGATTTCGCTACATGTTTCTTCTCTCCGTACCAATCGCCATTTTTCGTCGCGATTCGCTGACATGTCAGCGACGCGCTGCAAGTTTTCAACTTTGTGCCTCTGAAGCCGCCAGTGTCGCGATTCGCTGACATGTCAGCGAATCGCTGCAAGTTTTCGACTTAATGCCTTTGACGCCGACCGACCCACGATTCCGAAACACGTCGCGATATCGCGACGGTTCCGCCCAACCTGCCTGCGTTGGATCGCGTTGGACCGCGATTCTGCAACATGTCAGCGCGTCGCTGCAGTTTTTTGACTTAACCATTTTTTGCTCAATTTTCCTCCTTTTTTTGCCCAAGCCGCATCAAAGCCTGATATCAAAGGTCAGATTTTCAACAATACACTAATGCATTAATCAATGAGAATCAATGTGGCAAAAATGCCAACAGTTACCTACTTACCAATTTGTCTTAGATTATTTTGAGGATCAAGCTGATGCAGAAGCCCGTGTTTTAGATCTAACTAACTTGCAGGATGAAAGACTCCAAGCCCTGGAACACTTCAGTCGGCACCAAGAAACCGTCAAGCGTTGGTTTGACAAGAGGGCCAAAGTGAAAGCTTTCAGACTAGCAGACTTGGTGCTTCTATGGTACAAGGCCCATGAGAATAAGGGTAAGAATACAAAGTTGCAACCACTGTGGATAGGCCCCTATCAGATTGCTGAGATTCTGGGTAACAATGCATTCCGTTTATAAGACCTTGATGGTAATTTTCTGGACCTCCCTATTAATGGTCAATACTTAAAACATTATTTCTCGGCTGTTTCGTCCAATGTATCATTTGAATGAGTCATAAAGAAGTTGTAACATGTGTATACATTGTGAATAACTCTGCAGTTTTATTTTGCTTTAGCTTAATTTTAATTGCCTCTGCAGTTTTTAGTTTATTTTAGTTGTTTTAGTTTTGTTTTATTTTAGTTTAACCCTTGCTGTCTGTGCAATGTTCTTTTATTTTAGTTTAATTCTAAAATGTTTGTACAGTGTTTTATTTTACTTTAGTTTAATCCTTGCTGTCTGTACAGTGTTCTTTAGTTTTATTTTAAATGCCTGTACAGTTTTAGTCTGTTTTGAAGTTCTATATTTTATTTTCTTTGTAAATAACCCTGCAGTTTTAATTCCTTTCAGGTCTGTACATTTATGTATTCTATTTCCTTTGCTGTCTATACAGTGTTGTTTTTTTTTTTTTTTAAGTTCTGTACTTTATTTTTATTTAAGGTCTGTGCAGTTATTTCCTTTGTAAATAGCTCTGCAGTCTTGTTTTATTTCATTTCCTTTAATGCCTGTACAGTTTTATTTTATTTCCTTTATAAATAGCCCTGCAATTTTGTTTTCTTTATTGCCTGTACATTTTTATTTTAAAGTCTGTGCAGTTTTATTTTATTCTGTTTTAGAGGCCTGTGTTTATCCTTGGAAGTCTGTACAAAGTTCTTTGGCTTTTAAAATTTTGTTCTTTAACCTTTGCCTGAGCATCAATAAAAAAAAGTCACCCTTCCAAAAAACTGTTTTATTCTGAGCTGATCAATCCAGTGTTCATTATCAATTGTGAGATAGTCTGTTTGAACTGAACAGTGGAACTATTTTTTTAGTCAGAACAACAGTGGAAGGATGATTGGATTTTGTGTCTTGCTTGCCACGAGTTGTTTTAATTATAAAGAAACCGCTATCTTTGTTTGGTTGGAGGAACTCCCGGGGAATCCAAGAAAAGTTGGTTATAAGAGGGGACTATGATTCATGTAATTATTTGAGTATCCATAGAGGCTATCAGTGCCTAGGCTAAAGCAGTTCTAGATTGATGAAATATTAAAAAAAAATTGTTATTCTTTCTAGGGCTTTTCAGATGATGTATTTCAAAAGAAAGAGATGAAAGTTGAATTAGCACTATGTTATTTCCAATATATATATATATATAAAAATAAAAATAAAAAGATAAAAAAAGAGATAAAAAAGAAAAAAGAAAAAAGAGAGTTATATAATGAAAGAGGCAGCCAAGATTTCAAAAGATGTTTTTCTTCTACCAAGTTGTAGATTCTACCTTACAGTTGTAAATTTGGGTCGTGTAAATCTAAAGGGTAACTCTGTCGGTCTTGTAAAAGGCTAAACTAGTAAACAGAGCTCTACTCGGTTTCCCCTTTTTACAATCTAGAAAAGCTGATCAGTCCGGAGTTCAACATTCGATCCAGTCATTCTTGAAGAAAGTTTTATACGCTTGTAATTGCACATCGAAATCTTCCTTAAGTAATTCAGCCTAGTATGTCCTTGGGAAATTTTAACAACTATCAGTTAGTAGTCAATTTATTTTGAAGAATATCTGTGGCAAGGCTTGATGCATGGTCTATGTTGTTTTGAAACTAGAGTCCTGGGTTCTAAAATAATGCTACTATTTTACCCGCAGATATCGCCATTTGTTGAGAAGCAACACACCCCCACTGAAAAATGAATTTCCACCTTTTGAAAATTTTGAGCTTTCATTTTGCAGTAGGGACCCTCTTGATGACTGTCAGGTTTTAATTCCAATTTTTACTTGCCTCTTTCTTCTTCAAGTTTTGCCTGTTTCTTTATCCAAGTTTTCTTGCATTTTGGCTTTGTTATCTCAGACTTCACTTTTTACATGCTAGAATCATTCATGGATAAAGAAAATATTTCACCGGTATGAAAAAAATGCAGAAAACAGATAGATAAATTCATTGAAAATCAAAACTTTCCTTTTTTGGCAAAGTCGTGAAATCGTGACACTTCCATTTATGGAAATGTCGCGAAATCGCGACAGGTTTTCAGAAATCGGCTAAGTCAGAAAAGCGTAACGAAATTGTGACACTTTCCATTTTTGGAAATGTCGCGAAATCGCTACCGGTTAGGAGAGAGAAAGCCAAAATTGTACGGAACGTCGCGAAATCACGACACTTCCATTTTTGGAAGGGTCATGAAATCGTGACACTTTTCATTTTTGGAAGGTGTCACGAAATCGCTACAATTCTGGAGAGAGAAGGCAAGATTGTACGGAACGTCGCGATTTCGCGACATGTCGCGAAATCGCGACATGTTGCATTTTCACGGCTGAAAGAGAGAAAAATCGACTAAGGCATGAAACAGGTCACGATTTCGTGACATGTCGCGAAATCGTGACATGTCGCATTTTCACGGCGCGTGAAGGAGAAAAGGACGCAGTTGTACGGACTGTCGCGATTTCGCGACATGTCACGAAATCGCGACAAGTCCAAGTCAGGAAGCAAAGCCAGCAAAGAGAAATCAAAGTTCAAAAAAGTCTAAGGCATCAAAAGGTCGCGAAATCACGATGTCACGATTTTGTGACGTCGCAAAATCGCGACGTGTTGGAGAGGAAAGGCTCAGAACGAAGAAGGTGTCGCGAAATCGTGACACAATGCAAAGAAGTGCAAGGGGCGACCGTGTCACGATTTCGCGACACGACCAGAACAAAGAAGTGCAAGGGGTGACGGTGTCGCGATTTCGCGACACGGCCAGAACGAAGAAGTGCAAGGGGCGGTTGCTGTCGTGATTTTGTGACATGTCGCGAAATCGCGACATGTCGCGTTTTCGCGGCAGCGATGAAGATAAGTTGTAAGACGCTGGACAGGTCGCGATTTCGTGACATGTCGAATTTTCGCGACCTTGGCAGAAAGAGCCCGAAAATGGAAGACAACTTGAAATGGACACGTGTCGCGATTCTGTGACACATGTCAAAACACTGCAAGCCACGTATCAGATAAATAGAGCCGACATGCAAGTGAACTTTAGGGTTTTTAATCTGATTTAATAATTAAAGTTTTGATTTAGTATTTTTAAAATACTAATCCATCTTTTGTCTTTCATGTAGGAAACCATCTGGCACTTACATGATAACGGAGAAATGGCCATAAAGACAAAGTCGAAGTGCAAATTAATCAAAGATAGCCATATTGAAAAGAAAGATGCCGAAAATTGTTGTTTCATCCAATTTTTTCAGATCTGGCTGCAAAGAGACAATACGGTGACTAAGTAGCTGCCCATTTAATGGAGTATGTCGGGAATTGGCCGAAAAGTGGAAATATCTGCACTCAGTTACCAGAATTTGCCGATGGATGCATTTAATGAAAATTCATGGCAGAATTAATAGCTTGCAGAGATTTTCAACTCAGAGATGGCTTTGCGGGGATGAAATGTCAGAGAAGTGGTGACTCATCCAGATTACCCAAGGGAATTAATGAGGGTTTTTATTCATAGTTGCGGGTGAATGCAAGTGGCATTCGAATTCTATCTTCTCCATTTATGGCAAGTGACTACACTGAGTTGCAGAGTGGTTAAGTTTTATCCAGACTTTGTTTTAAATGGCTTTATATTGTAAAACCTGGGTCCTAGGGTTTAAGATGAAAATATTTATGATTGGAGAAGAAGATATTTCTGAAAAGATCAGGGTTTGCCCTGAGTCTATAAATACTTCTTCTCAATGTAATCGCAGGAGGCAGAAACTTAGAAATAAAAGGCTATTGAAGCAATTTCTTACAAATTTTGTTAAATACTTTGTTTCTGGACTTGAAGTTGATGTGCTTTTGTTTTCTATGATAGCATGGCCAGGAGCTTAATCTTTTACAGATTGTGATAAGTTCATCTTCTTTTGTTATCCGTTTCTTTAAAGTTTATTAAACATATGCTGTGAATCTGTGTTATCAAGATTAAATATGCTGTTAGGCTTCAGTTGTTCTATTGTATGCTAAGGAAAATTACAGATTTAAGGTTTAAGTCTGTTCTAATTGCTCTATCCTCACTGTGCGAGCTAGGATACCAATGAAAGATATCAATTTTAACTGACTTCCCTTCGGTTTATAATTTTTTGTTAGATATGTTCCATCTCTGCCTTATGCTCTTAATAGGAAGTGATCTTAGAAAACTGGACACTTTCTTCTTTGATTTGTTCTGTTGTGAAGCTGATAGTATAAATAAAATTGGTAGTTCTGTTTTACAGTTAAGTTTGATAAACTTCTCTTTCTGCCTTACCCTACCCTCTTTGTTTTACCGTGAAATGATCCATTTTTATTTTCATTTAAATTTATCTTTTATTTAAATCTGCTGACCCATGAGAGCTAGATCAAAGAATCAATTTTAAATCTGATTGTCAACAAGTGACAACTACTGAACATTACTGAACAAGTTCATTGAGCCCGTTGTAACGTAATAGACAGTCCATATTGAAGACTATTCCAAAAGCGAAAAAGAGTGAATTGACATTCGACCCGACTCTGTAACTCGCACCTTGGATAACCAGTTAGATCCTAAAGTGAGTGGGATTTATCCCGTATAAGTGTTATCAGAGTTTTGTGCTCATTCTTCATAGGGTGTGTACAAAAGTCGAACCAACAGAGCTTAATTTCTCTCTTGTATGCTACCTTCTATGATTATTTTTGTTATTTCTTTCTTCATTTGCATACTGTAATTCTGCATTCTAGATTTAGGCATGCGATTAGGGATAGAACCCTGGAATTTTCCCGAAAGATACATAGGGGAGAAAAATTTTGTAATAGTTCTCTTGTATGCTGCCTATGGATAGTGTTTCTGTTATATTCACTCATTTCCTAGTCACCGTAATTCTAAATTCTGGATTTTGACATAAGGGGGAGGGTAATCCTGGAACTCGTCTAGAGGATACATAGGAGGACTAGTATTGCGTTCATTTTGTTTTATTCTTGGTATTTATTGCTGTTGTTTCGGGCTATTAGCCAGTAATCATGTTGTTGGTTCTTTCCCACTTTAATTCACCAATATTTCTTCCCTTACATTGTTTATTTCTTTCCTGCACCCTTACTATTTTTATCTCCTTCCTGCACCCTTACTATTTTTATCTCTTTCTCGCACTCTTGTCTCAAAAACACCAAGTAGTTTAGTAAAGGAGCCGGCCTTTCTTCGGATATTGGCACGAGGGGCATCTCTTCCTCTCGACCTTTCAATGTTGGTCTAGGTCTAGGGCGCGTACACTTCCCAAAATCCTTTCTTGGGCAGATTTGATGACCAACAGTTTTTGGCATGCTCGGTGGGACCCGGTCAGTCTCACCTTGTGAGTGGTAGTGAGAATCGATGCTCGTCTCATTGTCGAAAGACTCTTAGCATCTGGAAACTTTGTTTAACTTGAGAATCTTAAAGTCGTAGAGACCGATACTTAAGTTTGTGCCTTCATGCAAACAAGATGGAGAGTTAGGAGTAGAGGAGAGGAGACTGAGTTCTTTGAGCTTGATATTGACGCTTTCGGGGAACGCTCTAGGTTGGTCACCCCTAATTCGTTGTTACATGGAACATCCTCACAAAAGGCTACTTTTGGCAAACAAGGATTAACTTCGGATAGCATAGCAACTAGCTTTCCTCCTAATCCTCCCAACTCACCAAAGCATCCTAACACCTTTGTTCCTATTAGTCATCCTGTTAGCAACCAAAGAGGAACTTCGAAAATCCCTGTTTCTCATAATCCAGGCACAAATATGGCACAAAAACAACAACAACAACAAATGCAACAGTAGCAGCAATCGCCATCCAGACTGTTCCCAGCATGGAATTCTTTTGTACCGCTAAATTTAGCGGGACAAGGGCAAGTTTCGCCTGCTGCTATGAAGAAAATCCCAACGTTCGATGGAACTGGGAAGACTGCTCTGGAGCACATCCAGGACATAGTTTCTCTGGCGACGATTCATGACATCATAGAGAAGCGAGTTATGGTAAAGCTTCTGGTTCTATCTCTTAGATGGAAGCTCCTCTACTAGTATATATCTTTACCACCCGGTACTATAACGAGATGGGACCAGTTAGCTTGACAATTGATGAGAAGCTTCAATGAGTCCATTGATCCATCTTCTCTTTTGCATCAGTTCACAATGATCCAGAGACATCCACAAGAAGAGATCACCGATTTCAATGTTAGGTTCGCTCGAACCTGGCAAAGGATACTAGTTGGACTACGACCAACTAGCGAAGCTATAGCATACTATTTCCTTAGGGTGTTCAACCCTGATATCAGTGTAATGGTAAGGTATTCGAATATCAATACCTTCCCAGAGCTATGTGAATTAGCCCAAAAAGCAAAAATGGATCTAATAGCTGTGGGTAAACTTCTCCAATGGATGTCGATGCCCATACTTTCTGATTTCCCTCAATCCCAGTATGCGAATACAGCCACTTTGCAGATCTCTACAACTCTCGCGTACCTGATCTCATCTTGGAACCAGAATTCCATTGTATCTCAGATCGCTACTCCGCAAATCCATTTTCCCACATTCTTAGTATCACAGCCCACTATCTCTTCGGCGTTTCCTGTATTGCCAACACCACCTCAACACCCCGCCCTACCTCTAATACCAATGATGGCTCCATTGCCACCTATTCGCAAAGCTGATGATATGCAAGCCAAAATACTATAGGAAGTTCAGTCCTTGAACTCCACAGTGCAAACTCTGTCCAATGACATGACCATTATGAAAAAGAAGCAAGCGCAGCAAGAGTTTCTACCAAGAAGGTCTTATCCTACACCCGTGCTTACTAAAGATCAAGTGGTTTAGCAAGGGAGAGCGTCGACAAGAAATGTCGTGATTGATGAAGCTTCGAGCACCTCCGACTACATACATTGGTGCTCCACGTGTAATGACCCTCACGAAGAGAATACTTGTATGCTGCACCAAAATTATGTGCAAACGCTGGCGAGTAGTAGTCATGGTGGTCAGGTCAACATTATTAGGCAAATGGATCAGAACCTATTAATTTGTGAAGAAGAGCAAGTCGCAGTCCTCACCAGAGGAGGAAAAAGGTCAATAGAGGTAGACGTTGTTCAAATGGCTCCCTTAAAGGTGCATGCTCACCACAAGAAGGGACAACAACTTCCCCAAGCCTCGAGTGAAGCTTCTCAGATTCCACCAGTAAAATAAAAGGCTCAACAGGCCCCTACAAATCCACCTCAGATGGAAACTAAAGAACAAGCTAGAGAGAAGCTCAAGCTTCCTTCGCTGACCAAGCGACAAAGGGTCGAAGCCATGGAGCAGTATCACACCAGGTATGAGGCAAAAAGGGAATCTGAGGTGCCCAACTCCCTAGTTTACAATATTGTAGATGAGATGAAGAATACTCCGACCAAGATTAGTCTATATGATGCATTGCAGTTACCCTAACAAGTGGACTTGCTGTAAGAATCGTTGAAGACAACTAAGACGAGAAAGCCAGCATCGCTCGCCCTAGTGCAGACCCTATCCACATCCATTATAGGAAATAATAGGCCACCTCCATTCTACCTGTCTCTACAAATGGAAGGGTATGTTGTACACAACTGTATGATTGACTCCGAGGCCACGACGACAGTCATGCCCAAAGCAGTGTGCAAGGAAATAGGAATGGAGTACACCCGAAGCAGCCATGGCATGCTCCAACTAGATGGTACTCCTGTGAATACTGTGGGTGTAATTAAAGATATACCTATCCGACTACTCAAGATGCCTCAGATCACGGTTATACAAGAGGTGGTGGTTGTTGACCTTGAGCCATATTTTAGTATGTGCTTGTCAAGAGAGTTTACAGCAAAGCTAGGAGGATATCTATCTACAGATTATTCACACTTAGAGATTCCATTCAAAGGGAAGAAGGTAAAAATATACAATGAGAAACCTTCTACATTCCTCATACAAAATATGTACAAAGAAGAGAGCAGTGATCCCGTGCATGTGATAGTGGAAGGGATAGAGTAGGTGGACTTGGTCGAGGAATCCCTTGCACAGTTAAGTTATGAAGATGAGTTTTCATTGGCAGAATTTAATGCCATGATAGAAACAGAGATGGGATGTTATGCCATCACTAAACTAGGGAAACACATCAAGTCAGAGAATAAAACATGTGCCCAAGAATGACTATGGAGATTGTTCTTCGATGGCGCCCGATGTAGGAATGGCACTGGAGTAGGAATTCTTTTACTATCACCATTAGGGGAGCAAAAGGAATATTGCTACTGGTTGGTATGGAGCTACACCAACAATGCAGCAGAATACGAAGCTTTATGCCTGGGACTGAAGAAAGCAGAAAAGTTAGGCATAAAGCATCTCCAAGTCTTTGGAGATTTAGAATTGATATGCAATCAAGTCACAAACAAGTGCATTTCAAAGAAGCACTATATCAAGGCATATCATAACTGGGTATGGGACTTGTTTGACCAATTCGAGTCTCTTAATCTACAGTCCATTCCCCATGAAAAGAACCGATGTATTAGCATCCATCATAGCTAGGTACTCTCCAGCAGAAGACATGATGCATAAACCTAAAGCTGTGAGGATGATTTACAGGCCCTCTGTCCCAGACAGAGATCTGCATTGGCAAGTTTTTGATAGTGATGAGTAGATTGTGAATTTTATGATTCAAGAAGCAGCAACAATTGAAAGAAGAAGCCCAGATGATGAGGAATATGAAGGGCTAGTTCAATTGAAGAATAATCACGTTCCCAAGGGATTAATTACTCTTTAAAGCCTCTTCGATCGAAATGATCGAGCAATTTCTCATAGGATCAAAGTCAATGCGAAGCAGTATCAGGATTTGGAGCTTGAACCTGGAAAAGCAATAAAAGTTGGAACAGATTGCACTTTGGAAGAGCTAGAACAAATTCGATCTTTGTGCAAAAGGTATCCCGACATAGTGGCATGGTCTTATCAAGACCTAAAAGGATACGATCAACAACTGTTCCAGCATACAATTGAATTGCAAGAGGGGATCAAACCCTTATGGCAGAAGCAAAGGCCTGTTAATCCAAATATCGAGGTCCTGATGAAAGCCGAGCTCCTAAAGATTCTTGAGGCGAAGATAATTTATCCCATAAAGTATTCCTCTTGGGTAGCGAATCTATTCCTTGTTAGAAAGAAGAATGGAGATATATGACTATGCGTGGATTTTCGCAACCTGAATCAGGATTCGCTCAAGGATCATTACCCTCTCCCAAAGATTGATCAAATATTGCACTCAATGGCTGGGGCTCAGCGCTTATCCCTACTTGATGGCTTCTCAAGATATAATCAGATCTGGGTTAGGGATGAAGACCAGCATAAAACCGCATTCACTACTAAGTGGGGAACATTCACCTATTAGCGAATGCCATTTAGCATTTCGAATGCGGGGGCCACTTTTCAGAGGGCCATGGATTTAGCCTTTAGAGAATTGTTGAATAAGGTTATTGTTATCTATTTGGATGACATGACCGTCTTCTCCCGAAGAAGGGAGGATCACCCTTTACACCTACAACAGATATTCAAAAAATGTCAAGAATTTGGCATTTCAATCAACCCAAAGAAGTCCATATTCGCAATCAATGAGGGGAAGTTATTAGGACATGTGATATCAGAGAAGGGTCTCACCGTAGATCCTGATAGAGCTAAGGCTTTCTTGAAGCTCCCACTCTCGACGAATAAGAAAGGACTACAATATTTTTTCGACCAGATCAACTTCGTAAGAAAGTTTGTTCCAGATTTCGCCCAATTCATTAAACCAATGTCTGAACTCTTGAAGAAGGGCACTGAATTCATCTGGATGGATGAAAGGAAAGAGGCATTTGAAGAGATCAAGGCTCGAATTGCTCAGGCGCTAGTCCTGACCAACCTTGACTACAACCAAGATTTCATCCTATATGCTATAGGAGAACCTGAAAGCTATGCTGCAGTCTTGACGCAAAAGGGGGAAGACGATGAAGAATGCCTTATCGCGTTTCTAAGCCAAGTGATACACCCTCATGAAGAGAAATACAATTTCATAGAAAGGTAGATGCATGCAGTAATGAAATCCTTGAGGAAGTTCAAGCACTTCATTTCTCAGAGTTGGGTTACAGTGTTCGCCATTCATCCTGATGTGCGCAACTTCATTATTCAAAGAGAATTGGGTAGCAAAAGATCCGGTTGGGTCAGCTAAATACAAGAGTTTAACATCGAGATTAGACCCACAAAATTGATTCGCGATCACGCACTATGTCAAGAGCTTGCAAAGAGCGTAGCGACTGAAGTGACAGCTTGTCAGTGGGATGACTCTGCAACAGAAGGGTGCTTCACAAATCAAGAAGATGATGATAAGGACTAGGTTAGTGAGATAGTTGAATATTTCAACATCGGGAGATGTCCTCCACATTTGAATGCTTCACAACGAAGACACTTCAAGATGCGGTCTCTCTGATATATGTTACGACCCAAAGGCCTATTCTTCAGGAATATTGATGGCGTTCTTCTTAGGTGCATAAAAGAAGATGATAAGAAAAGAGTCCTAGGTGAATTCCATTCGAGGTTATCCAGGGGCCACTTCGTAGGAAGAACGATGGAATTAAAGATAATTAAGGCGGGTTATTATTGGCCTACACTCTTCGTCGATGCTTTTGCAGTCTATCGCAGATGCAAGCAATGTCAGAAGTTCACCAGCCGAAGCAGAAGTGCTTCTATGCCCCTTCGATCAATACAAGTAGAAACGCCCTTCCAACAATGGGGGTTGGATTTCATAGGAGTTATATCGCTGAACTCCTCCACAGGGCATAAGTTCATCCTGACTGCAACTGACTATTTCACTATATGGGCCGAAGCAGTACCCACAAAGCATGCTAACCAGGAGACTGTCATTGCATTCCTAGAAGGTTTGATCACCTGGTTTGGCATCCCAGAAGAAATCATAACGGACAATGATCGCGAGTTTTCAGGCACCAAGATCAACGAGTTCCTCTACAAATATAGGATATATCATAAGGTCTCTTCTAATTACTATCCATAGGGTAACGTATTGGCAAAATCGACTAATAAGACTCTATTAAGGGTGCTGAGAAAACTCATGGAGAAAAACAAAAGAACTTGGCACCTCCTTCTAGATCGGGCCTTGTGGGCCGATCGGATTTCTATCAAGAAGTCAATCAAAACATCACCTTACGCCATGGTGTATGGCAAGGAGGCCATCCTAGCAACCCATGTAGAGATCCCTGCATTGCAGTTGTTGGATGAGAAAGAAGTTAATCCTATGAAGAACAGGCTGGCTCAGCTACTGCAGCTAGAGGAAGACTGTGAGAAGGCCTACCATAGCTTCGCTAAACATGCTCAGATCACTTGAGACTGGTTCAAGAAAAAATCCTCCGATCGCACGTTTAGAGTGGGATATCTGGTATGGAAGTGGGAACACCTGGAAGGCTAAGCCTAGGAATCACGATAAATTGGACACTTTCTGGGATGGACCATTCAAAATTGTGAAGGTAAACTTAGCCAATTCTTTCATCCTCAAGGATGCAGATGGTCAGATCTTGTCGATTTCTATCAATGGTCTTCATTTGAAGACTTTCCATCGCTGAGACGAAAAAAAAAAATGGTTCAAGTTTTACTTTTGTATGTAAGATTTTTTATCTTTGTATATATCATGTTTCAATATTGCCAAGAGGTTAAGTATCACACTACCACAGTGACAAGCCCCAACTTCGCTAGGCTTAGCAAGAATCTCCTTCGGGAACTTTGTGTGCAAAGTGACTGATGCAAGATGGTTCACAACGAAGCACTTTGGCCTAGAAGGAGTCCTCAAAAGAAATGAAATTCTGAATGAAGGCATGAGAAGTGCTTTGCAAAAGGAGTTTGAGTGAAACAGTTTTCGAAGGAAAATTAGCAAATTGTTTTTCAAAAGGAACAAGCTTCGGAGGTAACCTTTCGCAAAACAAAGTGGTGACGCGGCGAGGTAAAAATACTTTGAGCCCGAAGTATAAAAATCAGTGGACTGCTGGAGGTTCACCGCGAAGCATCTTAAGCGACAGTTTCAACTTCGCCAATCCAATAGTGGGTGAGACGAGGAGCATTTAAAATGTGCCTTGAAAGACATGTCGATGATAACTTACGAAAATGCTCGTAGTAAGTGATTTTAATGCAAAGGTGGTGGGGCACATCCTGAGAGAATTTGGTTATGAGAAAAGCTCGTGCCTAGATAGGAGGTGGCAGGAAGTTAAGTTTCAAATGCTAGGCAAAATCATCGAAGCGCATGGGCCCATGTACAACGTCGTCGTAAAGCCAATCAAAAGGCAAAGCAACCTTCCCTGTTCGAGTTGTAAATTTAATTTTGGTAGGTGCCATAAATAGAGGTAGTTGCCTTTTAGGGCTATAAAAGTCAAGCCTCAACAGTAAAAAGGTTGTTCACCTACTAGTTAATGCGAGATTAAGAGCCTCGTTGATAGCCTGCATTTCTTCACGCCTTCGCGTCGAAATCCTTCACGTCAAAGCCCTCTCGCATCAAAGACTCTGCTATCGCGTATATCCGGAATGGGGAAGAAGAATTCTAAGGAAAATAGGAAGGAGCCCGAGGTAGTAGGCCCGAGAGAAAATGAAGAAGGGCAAAGAGGAGAAAAAGCATAGACCAAAGAGAGTCGACCTCAACCTTCATCCCAAAAAGCAAGCCGTAGAGGAGAGAGAGGATTTAGAATAGGAGCAACTTTGAAGAGCCACCAATTGATGGGTGGGAGAAAATAAGGGACACTGAACTTTCAAAGAGCATGGCTAAGCTTCGATATACTATTGAGTTCATGAAAAATAGAATCTCCACGAAGAACAAGAGAGTCGCTGCCTATTACTTGCAGATATACTTGTATCTGACCCCGCCCACGCATCATTGTCCCGAATTAATTTTTTCCATTGCACAAAACTACCAGACCTCCTCCAGAAAAGTGTTGGACACCACAGGCCATAAATTATATTCAATTTTAAAAGAAGATGTGCAAGGAGCTTTTGCGCCACAGCAAGGACCGCCCTAGGGTTATTCGATTTGCATGTCATCTTGAGTGAACAAATGGAGAGGTTCACCTCCTCCAGCTATATTTTGAAATTTTTGAGTGAGAACCTCAAGGACGGGCTCCCTTTAGGAAGGCTACCCCAAACGCCTCCCCTTGATAGATTTCAAGAGCACAGACATCTTCTCCATCATTGCATGGGTCGCGGGCCTGTCAATCGATGCTTCGGTGCACCCCTGGCAGGTGTCTTTGGCTGAGTGTATTTCACAAGGGAAGTTCTATGCCCCAGATGCATCAAGGTCAAACACTAACCCAGTCTTCTTCGACTGGGCGTAATGGGTGGCCCAGACCTTGCACATGTGGCTAACCAGCATGAAGAATGCTGGAACAGGTCAGTACTTTGGGCCTTGCTCTTTCCTAGTCTGGTTATTTTTCTATCATGTTCATAAGAAATTCTCCCACATCGCCATTTCTTCGAGTGGCAAGGATGGAAATCCTCTGCCAGTATACCAGTGGACTCCCCTCTTGGCGAGGACAGAGTCATATTATTATTTTAATCAGCAATTCTTGGGACCTGCTATTCAACTGTTGAAGGGTTCCTACCCTCGGGTACCCATCAGTCTAAGGGACAAAGTGGTGAAGGAGGAAAAGGGGGATGTATTTAAATTAACGTAGGGGCTTGTGGTTCGTCTATTCAGATTAACAGGGAATCCCTTCCTGCTACCCATTTACCCCTCGAAATACCAGTTTGCGTTGGAGGTCGCTCGGTAGAGCGACGCGACAAACGTTGTCTACGACCACGGCCAAAAATGGGCACACACATGCAACTTCCCTTTCAAAATGGGAGTAATTGAGGTATTTTCCCTAAAGCAACATGTGTACTTGAAGAAGAAGCTTGCCAACTTCGGTTTGCTCCGGATTCCTCAACGGTGGTGTTACGACCCCTTGGGGGTGATGAGGGATCACCTCCGATTCAAAAAATTTCATGTCTGCCCTCACCCAAAAATCGTAGAGCAAAGGAATAACCCCAATGGGAGGGATTTGGAGTGGCATCTAGAAATAATGAAGACCTTACCTCCTTGGCATGAGTTTTACCCCATAGAGGTTGAGTATGATCCAGTTCGACACCCTTTCCCGGGCCCAGACTCCACATTTTGGAGAAATATGAAGGATGAATTGAGGGAAGAATTGAAGGGTTGGGACGAAGAACAATTAAAGGAATGGTGGATAATGAGTCCATCATCGAGGAAGATGAAATCATACAGACTCTTGTAGATGTGATAGAGACTTCACAATTGTTTACGAAGCCAATGTTGGGACTTGGAAGCCCACCACCTTCGCCGACTTCATTCCCCCTAGTGCCCCAGGTTCGGGCGAAAGCCCAAGGAGAGCCGATGATGCTTTGAAACAAGAGAAAGAGGAGGAGGTAGAGGCGACACCACAAGAGTTTCCTCGAGAACCTATGGAAAGCCATGACACGAGCGTCGTAGGGTCGTCGTAGCAATCAAAGAAGGGGGAGAAAATAAAAAGAAAGAAGATGGAGCAAGCTCAAGTGCCTCCAAGCCACCCAAAGTGACCATGTACAAAACCTCCAGGTGCTTCTGGCGGACAGCCTGTGATGAGCTCATCCAAGGTAAATGTTGGAGGGATGACGTTGCAAAGGGCCGAGGTAGTCTTAGACATAGACATCATCGATGTGGAGGAACTCCTCCAACAATAAGGGGGTCCTAAAGAAGAAGTCATGGAAGTCGAAAGTGCAGAAGCTGGAAAGGAACAAGAGCTGATCACGTAGAAAACCACTACTTCTGCTCTATCAAGGGAGAACACAGGTATGCACCCCTCACCCTTCACCTTGGTTTCTCAAGGTATGTCCACCACGGTCTCGATCGAAGGTCCTCATTAGTCTCTCTCTCTCAAAAGTTCGGTCACCCCATCACATGTTGCCCTTTGCCACCTTGAGTTTACCTCATGATCCCGTTAGCCCCACAAGCGGTTGGGACAAGTCCATCGATACTGCTTTGCTCACCCACACCACCATTCCCTTGGTCTTTAGTCAGGGTGAAGGTAGTACTCCAATGCCGAACCCCATCTCCTGCTCCCCTATCATGCACAACATTGTTTTTCTCACCAGAACTCCTACCACACCCGCCATCAAACCTACTAGTGAGGCATCCCCTGTACACTCACTATATTTGTTTACCCCTTTGGCTGGAGACCCAGCCTCATTTGAAATAGAACTATCCATGATCAAGGAACGTCCTCTAGCTGAGATGTTGCTCCAGGCCTGACAAAACATCGACAAGATGCTAAAGGAAGCCAGGAAAAAGAGGGGGCGATCTCTAGCTAGAGTAGAAAAATGCGTTGTTTTTGACTTGAAAGGCAAAAAGTTGCATAAGGTGAAAAGGTCCCCAAGGTCCAAAAACCACTGGATGAGATGACCCCTGCAGATTATGACTTTTAGGAGAAGTCCAAGGACCTGGAACACTTGGATGTAGATAATGAATCTGCATCTATGCATGTACGAATAGAAACATTTCGTGCACATGCAAATATTGCCAATCAGCGTCGATTTGAAGTAGAGAGCGCCAACATCAAGTTGGAGTAGGAGCTAGCCAAGACCTGCTCTAAGCTGGAAGATGCGAATAAATAGTGCGAGATGATGAAAAAGGAAGTAGACGCCTTAAAATAGCAAGTAAAACAACTGCAGGGTATAACTAAAAATCAAAGCAAGATACAGGCCGAGGCTGATCTAAAGGCCAAAGAATTTGAAAGCAAAATCTTGCAAATGTAGCATTAGTTGTACGAAAAAGAGAGCCTTGAGCTGTTTGATAGAGGCAGAATAAAGGAAATTCGCTCGCACCTACTCAAAAACTTCAGATCTCGGGCCTCCAGTGCCTTGTCAATTTTAACCTACATCATCGAAGCCTAGTATGTCGCTACTCAAGAAGGGCCAATAGTGGATGAAATCATACAAAAAATTAGAAGCCAACTCAAACTGGCTTTTGAGGTCCAAAGTATCAAATATCAGGACCTGCAGGTCATTGTGATGATTCGGACAGCTAGAGATTGGTCCACAGCCCAAGCCACGGTTCGTGCCTTCTTCTCCAAGGTGAGGAAAGCACAAAAGGTGAAGGACCTCATGGATGTGTTTGAACACAAGCAGCGCACATCACTGGGGTATTTCCAAGATCTCTCTTCATTAGGTTTCCCAAGTTTCACAAATGATGATGGGAGCCTTTTGACTAAGGAAGAGCTCAAGCCGACTTGGCTACATTTTGAAGGCAACATATTAGATATAGACAAATGGGAAGAGCCAATCACAGAAGGGAAAGTTACAGATTTTATTCTGAGACATTGCAAGATCGCGGCCTTCCTGAATGATCTAAGCACAAGAGCCAAACATGCCGACATAGGGAAAATTGATCGGTTCCATGTTCTGGTCAAAGTGCTACAAGATAGAGAACCTTTTTAGAAAGGCGCCTGGGCTCACGTTCGCCAAACCATGGAATGCATCTGCGATCACCTTCCCCAACCGCCGCAATAGGAGGCCATGCCAGAAGAGGAAGGAGAGGAAGAAGAAGAAGTTGTGGAAGCACCCCTGAAAAGAGAAAAAGGAGAAGGGTTTGGAGGTAACTTTGGCCCAATGGATTAAGGCTGAGGGTTCTTATACCGAGGCAAGCTCGTTTCCCCACGAGCCGCCAAGAATGTTGAAAATTTTGTCACATTGCCTAGAGGGGTAGTAAAATCAAAATTTTGTGAAGTATTTCTTTTAATTTATTCCTTTGTTTTTAGAAGACATTTTTGAGTATTGCAGCAATTTTGGCTTTCATCGCCATCCCCCTTGTACATAGAATGGAGATACAAGTGCTTCGCTACTGAGCAAGCTAAGCTTAAGAGCTTCGCAGGAAAAGGAAGACGGCTTCGCTGAAGGAAGGAAGTAGAGAATGAAAAGAGCTTCGCGCCCAAAGCAGCCCAAATAGATGCTTCGGGTGAAAGTTTTACGAAGCGGGATTCGAAGAAGTCCAAACATTGAAAAACTACTTTGCTAAGAAATCGGTAAAGCACCCACTTCGGGCCTCCCTACTGGCGAACCATTTTTACTTCACCCAAAGTTGTCGCAAAGCATCCATTTCGAATAACTTTCATGCGAAGCGTTTCCACCCAAAGCGATAGTGGCCCGTGAAGTACAAAAAACTTTTCCAAGGCGAGAATGCACTTTGGCCAAAATCCTCCCAAACCATGGCTTTGAAGAAGGTTCACAGTGAAGCATTTTGATGGCCCATCAACGAAGCATCCACTTCACACGAAGAACCTTGCGAAGCAGCTTTTAACATGCATTTCCAACGAAACAACCAAATATTGAGAGCCCAACCTTGAGAAGAAATATCTACTTCGACATTCCTAGAAGGTTTGATCACCTGGTTTGGCATCCCAGAAGAAATCATAACGGACAATGATCGCGAGTTTTCAGGCACCAAGATCAACGAGTTCCTCTACAAATATAGGATATATCATAAGGTCTCTTCTAATTACTATCCATAGGGTAACGTATTGGCAAAATCGACTAATAAGACTCGTTAAGGGTGTTGAGAAAACTCATGGAGAAAAACAAAAGAACTTGGCACCTCCTTCTAGATCGGGCCTTGTGGGCCGATCGGATTTCTATCAAGAAGTCAATCAAAACATCACCTTACGCCATGGTGTATGGCAAGGAGGCCATCCTAGCAACCCATGTAGAGATCCCTGCATTGCAGTTGTTGGATAAGAAAGAAGTTAATCCTATGAAGAACAGGCTGGCTCAGCTACTGCAGCTAGAGGAAGACTGTGAGAAGGCCTACCATAGCTTCGCTAAACATGCTCAGATCACTTGAGACTGGTTCAAGAAAAAATCCTCCGATCGCACGTTTAGAGTGGGATATCTGGTATGGAAGTGGGAACACCTGGAAGGCCAAGCCTAGGAATCACGATAAATTGGACACTTTCTGGGATGGACCATTCAAAATTGTGAAGGTAAACTCAGCCAATTCTTTCATCCTCAAGGATGCAGATGGTCAGATCTTGTCGATTTCTATCAATGGTCTTCATTTGAAGACTTTCCATCGCTGAGACGAAAAAAAAAATGGTTCAAGTTTTACTTTTGTATGTAAGATTTTTTATCTTTGTATATATCATGTTTCAATATTGCCAAGAGGTTAAGTATCACACTACCACAGTGACAAGCCCCAGGTTCGCTAGGCTTAGCAAGAATCTCCTTCGGGAACTTTGTGTGCAAAGTGACTGATGCAAGATGGTTCACAACGAAGCACTTTGGCCTAGAAGGAGTCCTCAAAAGAAATGAAATTCTGAATGAAGGCATGAGAAGTGCTTTGCAAAAGGAGTTTGAGTGAAACAGTTTTCGAAGGAAAATTAGCAAATTGTTTTTCAAAAGGAACAAGCTTCGGAGGTAACCTTTCGCAAAACAAAGTGGTGACGCGGCGAGGTAAAAATACTTTGAGCCCGAAGTATAAAAATCAGTGGACTGCTGGAGGTTCACCGCGAAGCATCTTAAGCGACGGTTTCAACTTCGCCAATCCAATAGTGGGTGAGACGAGGAGCATTTAAAATGTGCCTTGAAAGACATGTCGATGATAACTTACGAAAATGCTCGTAGTAAGTGATTTTAATGCAAAGGTGGTGGGGCACATCCTGAGAGAATTTGGTTATGAGAAAAGCTCGTGCCTAGATAGGAGGTGGCAGGAAGTTAAGTTTCAAATGCTAGGCAAAATCATCGAAGCGCATGGGCCCATGTACAACGTCGTCGTAAAGCCAATCAAAAGGCAAAGCAACCTTCCCTGTTCGAGTTGTAAATTTAATTTTGGTAGGTGCCATAAATAGAGGTAGTTGCCTTTTAGGGCTATAAAAGTCAAGCCTCAACAGTAAAAAGGTTGTTCACCTACTAGTTAATGCGAGATTAAGAGCCTCGTTGATAGCCTGCATTTCTTCTGCCCTTCGCGTCGAAATCCTTCACGTCAAAGCCCTCTGCATCAAAGACTCTGCTATCGCGTATATCCAGAATGGGGAAGAAGAATTCTAAGGAAAATAGGAAGGAGCCTGAGGTAGTAGGCCCAGAGAAAATGAAGAAGGGCAAAGAGGAGAAAAAGCATAGACCAAAGAGAGTCGACCTCAACCTTCATCCCAAAAAGCAAGCCGTAGAGGAGAGAGAGGATTTAGAATAGGAGCAACCTGAAGAGCCACCAATTGATGGGTGGGAGAAAATAAGGGACACTGAACTTTCAAAGAGCATGGCTAAGCTTCGATATACTATTGAGTTCATGAAAAATAGAATCTCCACGAAGAACAAGAGAGTCGCTGCCTATTACTTGCAAATATACTTGTATCTGACCCCGCCCACGCATCATTGTCCCGAATTAATTTTTTCCATTGCACAAAACTACCAGACCTCCTCCATACAAGTGTTGGACACCACAGGCCATAAATTATATTCAATTTTAAAAGAAGATGTGCAAGGAGCTTTTGCGCCACAGCAAGGACCGCCCTAGGGTTATTCGATTTGCATGTCATCTTGAGTGAACAAATGGAGAGGTTCACCTCCTCCCGGCTATATTTTGAAATTTTTGAGTGAGAACCTCAAGGACGGGCTCCCTTTAGGAAGGCTACCCCAAACGCCTCCCCTTGATAGATTTCAAGAGCACGAGACATCTTCTCCATCATTGCATGGGTCGCGGGCCCGTCAATCGATGCTTCGGTGCACCCCGGCGGTGTCTTTGGGTGAGTGTATTTCACAAGGGAAGTTCTATGCCCCAGATGCATCAAGGTCAAACACTAACCCGGTCTTCTTCGATCGGGCGTAATGGAGTGGCCCGGACCTTGCACATGTGGCTAACCAGACATGAAGAATCTTTGGAGCAGTCGATACTTTGGGCCTTGCTCTTTCCTAGTCCGGTTATTTTTCTATCATGTTCATAAGAAATTCTCCCACATCGCCATTTCTTCGAGTGGCAAGGATGGAAATCCTCCGCACGATATACCGGTGGACTCCCCCTCTTGGCGAGGACGAGTCATATTATTCTTTTAATCAGCAATTCTTGGGACCTGCTATTCAAGCTGTTGAAGGGTTCCTACCCTCGGGTACCCATCAGTCTAAGGGACAAAGTGGTGAAGGAGGAAAAGGGGGATGTATTTAAATTAACGTAGGGGCTTGTGGTTCGTCTATTCAGATTAACAGGGAATCCCTTCCTGCTACCCATTTACCCCTCGAAATACCAGTTTGCGTTGGAGGTCGCTCGGTAGAGCGACGCGACAAACGTTGTCTACGACCACGGCCAAAAATGGGCACACACATGCAACTTCCCTTTCAAAATGGGAGTAATTGAGGTATTTTCCCTAAAGCAACATGTGTACTTGAAGAAGAAGCTTGCCAACTTCGGTTTGCTCCAGATTCCTCAACGGTGGTGTTACGACCCCTTGGGGGTGATGAGGGATCACCTCCGATTCAAAAAATTTCATGTCTGCCCTCACCCAAAAATCGTAGAGCAAAGGAATAACCCCAATGGGAGGGATTTGGAGTGGCATCTAGAAATAATGAAGACCTTACCTCCTTGGCATGAGTTTTACCCCATAGAGGTTGAGTATGATCCAGTTCGACACCCTTTCCCGGGCCCAGACTCCACATTTTGGAGAAATATGAAGGATGAATTGAGGGAAGAATTGAAAGGTTGGGGCGAAGAACAATTAAAGGAATGGTGGATAATGAGTCCATCATCAGAAGATGAAATCATATAGGCTCTTGGAGACAGATAGAGACTTCACAATTGTTTACGAAGCCAATGTTGGGACTTGGAAGCCCACCACCTTCGCCGACTTCATTCCCCCTAGTGCCCCAGGTTCGGGCGAAAGCCCAAGGAGAGCCGATGATGCTTCGAAACAAGAGAAAGAGGAGGAGGTAGAGGCGACACCACAAGAGTTGCCTCGAGAACCTATGGAAAGCCATGACACGAGCATCGTAGGGTCGTCGTAGCAATCAGAGAAGGGGGAGAAAATAAAAAGAAAGAAGATGGAGCAAGCTCAAGTGCCTCCAACCCACCCAAAGTGACCATGTACAAAACCTCCAGGTGCTTCGGCGGACGACTGTGATGAGCTCATCCAAGGTAAATGTTGGAGGGATGACGTTGCAAAGGGCCGAGGTAGTCTTAGACATAGACATCATCGATGTGGAGGAACTCCTCCAACAATAAGGGGGTCCTAAAGAAGAAGTCATGGAAGTCGAAAGTGCAGAAGCTGGAAAGGAACAAGAGCTGATCACGTAGAAAACCACTACTTCTGCTCTATCAAGGGAGAACACAGGTATGCACCCCTCACCCTTCACCTTGGTTTCTCAAGGTATGTCCACCACGGTCTCGACCGAAGGTCCTCATTAGTCTCTCTCTCTCAAAAGTTTGGTCACCCCATCACATGTTGCCTTTTGCCACCTTGAGTTTACCTCATGATCTTGTTAGCCCCACAAGTGGTTGGGACAAGTCCATCGATACTGCTTTGCTCACCCACACCACCATTCCCTTGGTCTTTAGTCAGGGTGAAGGTAGTACTCCAATGCCGAACCCCATCTCCTGCTCCCCTATCATGCACAACATTGTTTTTCTCACCAGAACTCCTACCACACCCGCCATCAAACCTACTAGTGAGGCATCCCCTGTACACTCACTATATTTGTTTACCCCTTTGGCTGGAGACCCAGCCTCATTTGAAATAGAACTATCCATGATCAAGGAACGTCCTCTAGCTGAGATGTTGCTCCAGGCCTGACAAAACATCGACAAGATGCTAAAGGAAGCCAGGAAAAAGAGGGGGCGATCTCTAGCTAGAGTAGAAAAATGCGTTGTTTTTGACTTGAAAGGCAAAAAGTTGCATAAGGTGAAAAGGTCCCCAAGGTCCAAAAACCACTGGATGAGATGACCCCTGCAGATTATGACTTTTAGGAGAAGTCCAAGGACCTAGAACACTTGGATGTAGATAATGAATCTGCATCTATGCATGTACGAATAGAAACATTTCGTGCACATGCAAATATTGCCAATCAGCGTCGATTTGAAGTAGAGAGCGCCAACATCAAGTTGGAGTAGGAGCTAGCCAAGACCTGCTCTAAGCTGGAAGATGCGAATAAATAGTGCGAGATGATGAAAAAGGAAGTAGACGCCTTAAAATAGCAAGTAAAACAACTGCAGGGTATAACTAAAAATCAAAGCAAGATACAGGCCGAGGCTGATCTAAAGGCCAAAGAATTTGAAAGCAAAATCTTGCAAATGTAGCATTAGTTGTACGAAAAAGAGAGCCTTGAGCTGTTTGATAGAGGCAGAATAAAGGAAATTCGCTCGCACCTACTCAAAAACTTCAGATCTCGGGCCTCCAGTGCCTTGTCAATTTTAACCTACATCATCGAAGCCTAGTATGTCGCTACTCAAGAAGGGCCAATAGTGGATGAAATCATACAAAAAATTAGAAGCCGACTCAAGCCGGCTTTTGAGGTCCAAAGTATCAAATATCGGGACACTCAGGTCATTGTGATGATTCGGACAGCTAGAGATTGGTCCACGACCCAAGCCACGGTTCGTGCCTTCTTCTCCAAGGTGAGGAAAGCACAAAAGGTGAAGGACCTCATGGATGTGTTTGAACACAAGCAGCGCACATCACTGGGGTATTTCCAAGATCTCTCTTCATTAGGTTTCCCAAGTTTCACAGATGATGATGGGAGCCTTTTGACTAAGGAAGAGCTCAAGCCGACTTGGCTACATTTTGAAGGCAACATATTAGAGATAGACAAATGGGAAGAGCCAATCACAGAAGGGAAAGTTACTGATTTTATTACGAGACATTGCAAGATCGCGGCCTGCTCGAATGATCTAAGCACAAGAGCCAAACATGCCGACATAGGGAAAATTGATCGGTTCCATGTTCTGGTCAAAGTGCTACAAGATCGAGAACCTTTTTAGAAAGGCGCCTGGGCTCACGTTCGCCAAACCATGGAATGCATCTGCGATCACCTTCCCCAACCGCCGCAATAGGAGGCCATGCCAGAAGAGGAAGGAGAGGAAGAAGAAGAAGAAGTTGTGGAAGCACCCCTGAAAAGAGAAAAAGGAGAAGGGTTTGGAGGTAACTTTGGCCCAATGGATTAAGGTTGAGGGTTCTTATACCGAGGCAAGCTCGTTTCCCCCACGAGCCGCCAAGAATGTTGAAAATTTTGTCACATTGCCTAGAGGGGTAGTAAAATCAAAATTTTTTGAAGTATTTCTTTTAATTTATTCCTTTGTTTTTAGAAGACATTTTTGAGTATTGCAGCAATTTTGGCTTTCATCGCCATCCCCCTTGTACATAGAATGGAGATACAAGTGCTTCGCTACTGAGCAAGCTAAGCTTAAGAGCTTCGCAGGAAAAGGAAGACGGCTTCGCTGAAGGAAGGAAGTAGAGAATGAAAAGAGCTTCGCGCCCAAAGCAGCCCAAATAGATGCTTCGGGTGAAAGTTTTACGAAGCGGGATTCGAAGAAGTCCAAACATTGAAAAACTACTTTGCTAAGAAATCGGTAAAGCACCCACTTCGGGCCTCCCTACTGGCGAACCATTTTTACTTCACCCAAAGTTGTCGCAAAGCATCCATTTCGAATAACTTTCATGCGAAGCGTTTCCACCCAAAGCGATAGTGGCCCGTGAAGTACAAAAAACTTTTCCAAGGCGAGAATGCACTTTGGCCAAAATCCTCCCAAACCATGGCTTTGAAGAAGGTTCACAGCGAAGCATTTTGACGGCCCATCAACGAAGCATCCACTTCACACGAAGAACCTTGCGAAGCAGCTTTTAACATGCATTTCCAACGAAACAACCAAATATTGAGAGCCCAACCTTGAGAAGAAATATCTACTTCGACATTTTACATCCTTGAAGCCATTTTGCGAAGCTCCTTCGTGCGAAGTACATAACCAAGGGAGATGATCTACTTCGGCTTAACTAGAAATCGGTGAAGCGCTTCAAGGGCATGCACTCCAAGCCCGGGTATTTTTTGAGACAATCAAGTGCCTTATAAATGAATTTTTATGTGCCTGGTGAACTCGTTGCTCATTTTTAGCAATCTGAAAAGAGGTATCGATCTCAGAAGGAGAGCCTGACGGACGTGGCGACCACTTGAGCTTCGCACCCAGAAGCCTAGGATGGATCAGGCGGCTCATAAATACGAGTTTCCTTGGTTGATCCGGTCACAACTGCCAGTTATAGAAAAATATTTGAGAACTCAGTCATGAGAGCCATAGAAGCTAACTTCTCAAGTTTTCGAGGATGTACTCCTCCATTTTGTGCATTGATGGCTCAGAGGGTCGGGTCCTCTATAAAAACCCAGGCATTGTAATACAAAGGGAGGAAAACTTTTTGCTAGAAAGCTGTTGTAACTTGAATCCCTGCAATTAATACTAAAGAGCTTCGGGATTAATTTCTCTCTTGTATGCTTCCTTCTATGATTATTTTTGTTATTTCTTTCTTCATTTGCATACTATAATTCTACATTCTGGATTTAGGTGTGCGATTGGGGATAGAACCCTGGAATTTTCTCGAAGGATACATAGGGAAGAAAAACGTTGTAATAGTTCTCTTGTATGCTGCCTGTGGATAGTGTTTTTCTTATATTCACTCATTTCCTAGTCACCGTAATTTTGAATTCTAGATTTTGACATAAGGGGGAGGGTAATCCTGGAACTCGTCCAGAGGATACATAGGAGGACTAGTATTGCATTCATTTCATTTTATTCTTGGTATTTATTACTGTTGTTTCGAGCTATTAGCCAATAATCGTGTTGTTGGTTCTTTCCCACTTTAATTCACCAATATTTCTTCCCTTACACTGTTTATTTCTTTCCTGCACCCTTACTATTTTTATCTCCTTCCTGCACCCTTACTATTTTTATCTCTTTCCTGCACTCTTGTCTCAAAAACACCAAGGAGTTTAGTAAAGGAGTCGACATTTCTTCGGAGATTGGCACGAGGGGCATATCTTCCTCTTGGCCTTTCAATGTTGTTCCAGGTCTAGGGTGCGTACACTTCCCAAAATCCTTTCCTGGGAAAATTTGATGACTAACACTAACCTACCCAATAGATAGGCTACAAGCAAGCAGAACATAGAGATGCATTCCTACTCTAAATTTCTTTTGATTTTTATCCTTTTATATGTTTTTGTTATTTTGAATTATGGAAAAGGAAACCTAACTTTTAACCTTTCTAAAAAAACAAAATGATGCAAGAAAAACCAAATAAAATAGCTTCTAAAACTGCAAAATTAAAATAGAGGGTTTAGGTAGCTACCTCATCACTTTTGAAACCTGCCATTTCTGGAATTCTGATCATAAAGCTCTCTGGTTTCTATTTTATCTAAGGTGGAACTAATAGTAGGTCTGTATTCATCCTAGGGTGGGATAGATTTGAATCCATCCCAGGGTGGCATGAATTGCAGGCCAAAGTTTGTTTCAGGCTAGAACGACCAACACCTACAACATAAAAAGGGCAAATTTGAAGTTAAAACTTGACCTAAAGCAAAAGGGACAGGGTCCCACCATTATAGAAATTTAAGTAGGGAAAAAAATGCACCTAAACACTAATAACAAGTTGCATGTATGTTCTATCGCCTAAGAATGCCAAAACGGATGCATGCAAGCAATATGGAAATGAAAGTGAATAACACGAAATGAAGCAGAAAATAAACTAATTTCTTATTAATAATGTGGATCAAATACAATTTATAAAACATCCCCTTAAGGTCTTAAATATTTGATACAACTGTGTTGAGTGGTGTTTTCACCCAATTGTGAAAGCACACTCTCCGGTAGGATCTGAGTCCCAAAATCCTCTGCTTGCAAAGAAATTATAACAGAATAATTTCTCCAAGGTTCCTGTTATGCTGGCTCTTTGTTTACCAATGATGTTGTTCAATTTAAATGCTGGGAATACCTTAGGGTTGCAAGTGGATGTTAACAAGGGGCACTATGGTTTATTTTAATTTGAATTTACAATGGACTCAAAGTGAATAAATCTAAGAACTGAATCTATTTCGATCTTGAGCTTTGATGGATTTTCAGTTATTTATTTGAATGACGAGTAATTAAAATGCAGAAAATAAAATAAGGGATTGAAAATAAAAGAAATGCAAATGAAAATGAAACTAAACTACGTCCAGAGTGCGACCATCCTGATTGACAAAACCGAAGATAATGAGGTTTCTGCATGCAACCTAACCTATTGAACCTGCAAATTCGCACAATCCGGATAAGCTAGGTGCGGGTTTCTGGGGTTTTTAATGTAATTTCAGATTTAGACATTCGCATGAAGCAACCAAGAACACTTGCATTAAACTTCACCTAAAAGCCTAGAAATCTGAAAGGGAAAGATAAAACATTAAATCATGCATGCAAAAATGACTCCTTCTTTCTCATCAATGAGATGCCAACTCTCTGTATTTTTGTATTAAAATGATATATCAATTACATTGATAGAATGTTCCAGGTTTAACAAATCCAGAACAAATGAAGGAAATTGCTCCAAGTGCAGGCCTAGAATGGCTTGCAGCCCTTGTCTCTGCAACTCTGCTAGCAGCAATTTCCAACCCTCGTATCAATCTGCGCTTCTGATTTTATACTATCTGGTGCGGCTCTCTGTTTCACCCTGCGTCGCTTCGTTTCACCTCCTAGAATGCATCATTTCGTATTCCCACCTTTTCGTTGCTTTGAATTCATGCTCGATGTCGAAACGTTCGATATTTTTTATTTTCATGTAACGCTTCTGTAACCCCGACACCTGTATGCCACGTGTTTCACGCTTTCTACACATTCTGTAATGGCCCCATGTAAATCATGACATTATTATGCATGCAGCTTGTTCCTCTGCCTTCACAGCGAAAATGAGACATGTCGCGATATCGCGACGTTTTTTGGCCAACAACCTTCTTGCCTTCTTGCCCAGCAAAAACGCGACATGTCACGAAATCACGACGCTTTTCACCTTCGTACGCCTTCGGCCGCAACTTGTCGCGAAATCGTGACGTTTTTCTTGGCCTTTGTGGCAATCGTGACGTTTTTCTTGTGCCTTTGGCGTCACGATTCGCTTTTCTTCGCCTTTTTTGTGGATTTCACGACGTTTTTCGTCGTAACGTTTCCTCCAAAAGTTGCAGAAATCGCTACGCTTTTACCACTTAGGCCTTTTAGTCCACTTGTATCGAAAAGGGACGGTCGCGATTTCACTGACACCTTTCGACTTATGCCCTTTGGCTCCATTTTCGTCACGATTTCGCTACACTGCTATGCCTTATCGCCTTTGGCTCGTTTTGTCGCGATTTCATGACAATTTTACATTTCATGCCCTTTCCCTTTCAATCACGAAATCAAACACGTCACGATTTCGCGACGGTTCCCCCACCTCCCCTTGACCATTTTCGACCGTCGCGATTATCGCTATGCTTTTCTTCGTGCTTTTTCTCTTTTGACCGGTTTGACCCATGATTTTGTGACATGTCACGATTTCGCTACGCCTTTCCATTCTGCCTTTCTCTCTCCTCTTTCGTCGCGACGGAGCAACATGTCACGATTTCGTGACACTTTTCATTTCGATGCACATGTCGAGTTTTCCTTTTATGCGACATGTCGCGATTTCGCGACACTTTTTATCCTTGTGCAATTTTGCCCCTTTTTCTTGATTTTTAGCATCTGGGTCACTGAGATTCCTTTTGAAAGCATGCAAAAAAGGTGGGTCCCCAATTTTGGGGTGTGTTGTGGATCAGCCACAACAAATGGCGACTCTGCTATCAAATGCTCTTGAGCATTTTAGTGAGAACCCAACCTAAAACATATACAAACTCGAAAACATGTGTTAGCACATAAGCAATATAAACAAATGCCCAAAGATCAAAAGTACATGAATCATCAGAATCATCAAGTATTAGCTCAGTGTGTGCAATGAATTTCATTCCCTATCGTTTGAAATTGATCAACATTCCATTGTCAGTTTTACATGAATGCATATGTGAGATTGTGAATGATTTGTGTAACCTAATGAATATGCTAGGAGATTTTGCTTTTATAAAAGGCATAGACTTTCTAGTATCATGCACAAACCTTCAAGATTGCCAAACCCTCTTAGGATCCACTAATTAATTGCTTTATTATATCCCAAAGTTGGTTATGAGTCCCTACTATCTTGAACCCATGTGCAAGTGAATGTGAAATCAGAACTTTGGGGAATCAGACTCCCAACCTAACCGAGATGGGAGTTTAACCCTATCCTTACTATTCTGATTTAGAGTTCATTACCTCACTTTGAGCAAAATAATTTAACCAATTATGGAAGAAATGGTCATGCTAGTCTAACCCTTTGGACAATCAGTGGTCTTGTTTTTTAGACAAGACATGTTGCCATGCATGGGCATACCTAACCCCACAATCCAAGACTTATCTTCATTTCTTTGGACCTTGGGGATGACTACCCATCCTTTGCAGAGGACAAGTAGTACGATCCTTCCAATCCAAAATAAATATGAGATGGGAAAAATTAATTTTTTACTTCTTGGACCTTGGGGATGACTACCCATCCTTGCTAGGGACATGTAGTACGATCCTTCCAATCCAAGCTTTGGATAAAAATGGAAAATATTAATTTATTGCTTAGACCTTGGGGATGACTACCCATCCTTTGCAGAGGACAAGTAGTACGATCCTTCCAATCCAAGACTTATTATGAAATGAGACATAAGAGCTTTGGGGAATTGGATTCTCAACCTAAGCGAGATGAGAATTTATGCCCTATCCTTACTACTCCATGTAGGTCAAATCAAAGCTTTGGGGAGTTGGATCCTCAACCTAAGTTCGATGAGGATTTAATCCTATCCTTACTACTTGATTTTAGGCTTTAAGCTTTATGGAAGTGGTCAAAACCACTGTTTTAAGGATCATGTTGCATAATAGGATAGACATGAAAAACCTCTTTCGCCCAACCTTTTCTTCCAAGTTAGGTTTTGATCATTTTGCTCAAGATCCTTTTTAATGTGTATAAGATGTGCTTGGTTCTAGACATCTCAAGACTCAGTTTCCAACCTTAGGATTTTTTTATATTTATGTTATAACACAACCCTAAGAGGATTTGACACACTTTAATGATTTGTACCTAAGATGCATATGCAACTAAGATGGAATGTATATGTAAAGTGAGATGTAACATGAATGCATTATCTCTTGAATTGCAAATGAAATATTTGCCATACAAAACTGACTACTTCATGCATCACAAGTTTCAAACGATATAACTTAAAATGTTTGTGTTACTTGTGGAGCTTTTACAAGACAATTCCAATATTTCATATTCTCCTAGTCTTAAGCATAAGTTGACATCTCAATTTATTTTTTTTTTTTTTTTTTTTTTTTATAAAAATAAACAAAACATGTCAATTGAAATCAAACCCACAACCTAAATCCTAACTAGACTAACAATCCTAAACAATGAAAACAAAATCTGAAAATCCCCACCAAAACCGAAAAGAATAACATCAAACTCTCACAACCTAAGGGCTAAAATAATGCTTTAAAATCTGCCCATTAACCGGTAGCATAAAATCTTTCCCTTCTAAAGTTTTTAGCCTGAAGGTATTTTTCCCGAGAATTTCTGAAATCTGATAGGGGCCTAACCAAAGACAATCAAACTTTTGATGATTCCCTTTTTCCTCATGTCTTTTGTCCCATAGTAATACCAAATCTGAAATTCGAAGGACTTAATTTTGGCCCTTCTGTCAAACCATCTCTTGATAACTTCCTGGTGTTTATTCATGTGATTCATGGCTTCTTCTCTCTTTTCATCAAGGTGCAGCAAATGACTTAACCTGGCTTCAACTTGATCATCTGTCCCCAAGTACTCTTGTATGAAATGCAAGGTCTGCAACTTCAAATTTGCAGGAAATATCGGGTCTTGCCCATAGACCAAATGATAGGGAGTATTCCCTATGGATTCTTTTACTCTGGTCCTATCTCGCCCAAAGGGCAAACTTTAATTGGTTGTGCCAATCCCGAGGGTTCTTTTCCAAGCAATTTCTTAATGGTGTTCAACAAATTTTTATTTGAAGATTCGGCCAAACCATTTCCTTGAGGGTAATAATTAGATGCAAACTTTAAGCTCACTTTGTTGTCATATGCCCAATCTGCAAATTGTGTAGAAATAAAAGCTTTACCATTGTCACTGACAATAGAATCGGGCATTCCAAATCTTGTTATAATATGGTCCTCAAGGAATTTTATTACAACGTCTGTGGTGGCATGTTTAGTAGGAATCGCTTCTGTCCACCTTGTACAGTAGTCTATAGCTGTCAATATGAATTTATGAGAATCAAAAGAATTTGGGTTAATAACCCCAATGAAATCTAGTCCCCACTGTGCAAATGGTCTCATTTCAACTACAGGTTGTAATGGCATGGCTGCATTTCTTTCTCTATTGGCAGCCACTTGACAGATATGACAAGATCGTACATGGGCATGTGCATCTTTGAAAATGTGGGGCCAGTAGTATCCTGCTCTCAGGATTTGATGCGCTGTAGCATTTGCCGCACCATGACCAGTTCCATGTTTCCCGTGAAATTCCTGCAACACCCTGGCAGCTTCTTCTTTGTTCAAGCACCTCAGGTAGATCCCTTCATGATTCTTCCTGTAAAGAACACCAGATTTCATCAGATAATTGATAGACTTAAGCCTTAAAGCTCTTCTTTGAGTTGAATTCAGATTAGAAGGACACTTACCATTCAATAGAAATTGCACAATGTCAACATACCAGTCATCCTTAGAGATGTATTCTGCATTTGAATACTGGCATGTTATTTGCGGATTATTTTCAGCGATCGCCTTCACCAGTCCCTGTCCTCGAACTAGTTTCATAGGTTGGATTTCGAGATCAAATTCTTGGATGGTGGAAATCCATTTCCCTCTTTTCTCACCTAGTTCATTCTGTAAAAACATGGTCTTAACAGTAGGGTCAAGCACGATGGCAATAACTCTGCTGTGCACAATGTAATGTCTAAATTTTTTTACCGTTTTAAAAAGTGCGTACATCTGCTTATCAAGGATGGAATACCTTAATTGAGCATCTTTTAGAGGGGCACTTAAAAATGCTATGGGGTTTTCTGCACTATCCTCACCTTTCTGGGTTAAGACACTCGCGAAAGAGTGTTCTGATGCGAAAGCATAAATATAGAAAGGTTTGGAATAGTCTGGACTTATGAGGACCGGGGCTCTGGAAATGGCATCTTTGATGTTCTGAAAGGCCACCCTACTTTCCTCGTTCCATCTCACATCTACATCCTTTTTGAGCATTTTGTTCAGAGGCTTGGCTATCTCAGCAAAGCTTGAGATGAACTTCCTCACAAAATTAACCTGCCCAAAGAAAGATCTCAATTCTTTTTTACTACCCGGGAGAGGCAAGTTTTGGATAGCTTGTATCCTTTCCGGGTCGATGGATATGCCCTCTTTTGAAATGATGTGACCAAGCAATTTTCCTTCTGTTACTCCGAAAATGCACTTTTTGGGATTTAAGGAAATTCCATGTTCTCTTGCATCTTTGGAGCACTTTCTTCAAATCTTTGACATGGTCTTCTCTCTTCTTTGAGAATACTGGAATATCATCCACATACACGATGATACATTTGCCTATAAGCCCTTTGAATGCATAGTCCATGGCACGTTGAAATGTTGCACCAGCATTTAACAGTCCAAACGACATTCTCTTATATGCAAATGTCCCCCACTTGGTGGTGAAGGCTGTTTTCATCCTGTCATTTGGATGTATAAGAATTTGGTTGTATCCAGAATACCCATCAAGAAAGGACATCATTTCAGATCCATTTACCGTTTGTAGAATTTCATCGATTGATGGCAATGGATAATTATCCTTTTGAGAGGCTTTATTAAGATTTCAAAAATCTATGCACAACCTAATCTCTCCACTCTTTTTTCTTACTGGAACGAGGTTAGCAACCCAGGTTGAGTGCCTAACAGGAAAAATGATTTTCGCTTCCAATAATATTTTGACCTCCTTTTCGATCAAAGGCTCCAATAGCGGGTTAACAACTCGTTGTCTTTGCCTAAAAGGCTTGGAGTCTGGCTTCAAAGGGATGGTATGTGTGATGATGTCTTGGTTGTATGTTTTCAGCTCATTGTAATTCCAAGCAATGCAATCTATGTAATGCTTCAATGCCTGTATTATGTTGCTCCTTTCTTCATCTGTACATGCCTTTGCAATGTACACCTCCTTTGGATTGTCCGCACTCCCTAGATTAATTGAATCACATGCATCTTTGGGGAGTGGGACCCTTTTTCCTTTTTTGGTCTTGTATCCCACGTCGAACATTTTCTCCAATGAAACCACGTCTTTAGGTATTTTGTTGGATTGACATGCGGTTTCACTCTCGTTTTCTGTTTCATCTTGCCACCTTTGCTCCTCATCAATCACCTGATTTTCAAAAATACCCGAGTTCGTGACAAATTTGAAGATGTGTCTGTCATTTTCAAAAACCTGGAAATTCTTGACATTATCGGGTATTGATGGACAAGGAACCAATTCAATGGAGAACTTTTACACCTTTTTATGTCAACCGGATTTAACATGCCCGCGGCGATTGCAAGAGAGTCTTCTATTCGATTTCCTTTTCTAGAAATAAGGGCTATATTGAATGCGTCGAATTCCTCAATAAGGTCCATAACCCTAGTTCTATAAAGGCTCAGTCTCCTGTCACGGCATGTATACTCGTCCTTTGATCTCGCTTGACTACTAGCTCAAGAATCTCCCAATACCTTCAAGCATTTAACTTGCTTGCTCAATGCTAGACGTAAACCAAAGATCAATGCTTCGTATTCTGCCACATTGTTCGTGCAAGGAAATTGCAATCTATAGGCAGCCAATAATGGTTTACCTCCTGGACCAGTGAGCTCGACTCCAACTTCTACTCCCTGTCTAGATTTTGATCCATCAAACCCGAGCAACCATGTGCAATCATTTTCCTCAAAAGAGCCACCATGACATGTTTCCTTTTTAGGCTCTTCAGTAGCTTCCTCAACATCAAGTGCATAAACCCCTAGTTCTGGCTCAGAAAATTTAACTTCATTCGGCTTGTTAAATTTTGTTATGATTTCTTTAAGCCTCGGTTCATTTTCCACTCTAATTTGATTTGCAATTCCTTTCCAGGGTAGCCACATATGTGAGCAGTCTGTTGAAAAATAGCCATTCAGAGTTTTCATCCAATCCCTCGCAAGTAGCATTCCATATCTACTTGGGATATTAACAACCAGAATGTCGACAACCTGCTGGACCCTGGGTTCAGAATTTAATTGAATTTTGACATCATATAGGGTCCCTACCACATTTACCTCCGATCGGTCCAATTGCAGGACCTTGCATTTGGATGAAACAGGTTGCAGACCTAGCATTTGACATATCTCCGAAGGCATGAGGTTGCTCGTGGCACCCGTGTCCACCAAACAGATTATGCAAATTCTTACCCGCAATTCTCAGAGTCAATAAGAATGGCGGGACATCCCGTCTCTCCTTTCGTAAAATCAGATGGGACTCAACTCCTTTTCCCTTCCACATTTGATCAGGTGAGTTCAGAGCCTTTATCAACGCCTCCTTTTGGCCAGGCAATCTAGCCGCGTCCAAGAACGAAAGGCTAGATTTGGACTTCTTTAGATCCTCCACTATGTCATAGTTTGGTTTTTCGAATTTGACTGTCTTCTCGCACGTCATTAGACATTTCTCTTCCGAGTGGAGGAGGAGGATTATTATCTGCCTTAGTATCCGGAGGAAGAATAGAGTTGTTTGGAGGTGTTGATGAGGTTTTAGGGGCTTTAGATTTACTTCTCAAATGGTATCCATGATTCCCCTTTCTAAAATCTCGAAAAGCTTGCACCTCCTGTTCCAAAATTTTGTCTTCTTCTTCCTCACTCTCACCTTCTTGATGATATACAGTTTCCATCACCATAATGTTATCATCTTGATGTTGCGATGGACCCTCATTTGATACCAGTTCCAAATCATCAACTTGTGCCTGAAGACAATGAGTGTATCTAGCAATTTCAGGACAATTCCTCTCATTGTGTTCTTTTGTGTTGTGCAACCTACACCCCCTTTCCCATGCCAAATCTGAAAGATTCAAAAGGGAATTGGATTGACTAGGTCCTGCAGAAGTATCTAGTTGATTAGCAATGGGAGCGGGTACTCCCCCATTGTTTGGCTTTGTGTTCCAATGTCTCCCTCTATTGTTAAAATTTTGATTTGAGTGAGGGGCATGGGATTCATACTTCTACTTTTGAACCATGTCATGGCTCGGCTTATGAACTATTTTCTTGAGCTCTTCGACCTCCGAATAAATCTCCTTCGGTGGAATCACATTGTTGTTAACCCCCGTTGGATTTGCATAATTGGTGGGGTCTTGATTCAACATTTGGGTCGGGTTTTGAGGAATTTGATTCCCGTATGGATTGACACTTTGAATCGGAGTTGGATTTGGGAAAGGAACTATAGCCTAAGAATTAACTTGGTTGGTTCCTTGCATAGTCGATTGACTATTCTACAAAAATGCGGGAACAGGTGGAATGGATGTAATTGGTTGGATTGGAATGGGTGCATACGCAGGTGCTGGTGGATACGGTTGCTGATATGGGAAGGCGTTCATGCTTGGCATTTGCGGTGCCATGATCTGATTTGCCAAGGGAGCTTGACCATATGGAGCATATTGTCCCATCATAGGCATCTGGGGAAATCCATAGCCCTGTGGTGTCATTTGCTGCTCGATGGTCATGGCTTCATTATAGGCTAGAGCGAGCGTGGTGACTTGAGGATTTCGTCTTGCAAACATGGCTGTCATGGGGTCCAATGCCCCAAAATATATCTGCAAAGCCACTGCGGGATCGATGGCAAAATGTCGAATTGCTCTATTATAGCACTTTTGGAATTTTTGATTAAATGTTCTGATTGGTTCCCCCTGGCCCCTTTTGCATGTAATGAATTGATTGTAAATGGTTGCGGGATCCAAAGGTGACCTGAACTGATTAACAAAGGCATTCTCCATTTGCGCCCATGAAGTGATTGAACCAGTTGGTAAGCATATATACCATTCATATGCTATTGGATCTAAGCTCATGGGGAAAAGTCTGCAAGCCACATCTTCATGTTGGACTTGCAGCCTAATTAAAACATCCCTATAGGCTTGGATATGTTCTTCTGCTGTTCTTGGGCCATCTGGTTTGTATTTAGGCAAAAATATTTCTATGTTCTTGGGGATTTCATGGATATCCCCTGCAATGTTCAAAGGAATATTGTTAGCTCCATACCAAGGAGCTGCTGGAGGTTGAGCCATTTGACTCAAAATCGATGAAGACAACCCTACAAGAGCAGTGGAAATATTATTGACAATAGGAACACTAGTGGCAACTGATATCACTGGTGTAGGTCCACTCGATGTTCCTGGAGCAAAAAGGTCTTTTGTGACTGGTAAGCTTACAACTTGCTTGGTTTTATTCTTGGGAGTACCAATGAGTGTAAGGTCATGGAATATGGTTTCCCCGGTTGTTTGGGACCTAGTCGCAATACGACGCGGTGGGTCCAGCCTGCCTGATGAAACCCTCGGTTATCTCCAAGAAAACCTACAACAAAAAAAACAAATGCTACAGTTTAGCCGTTTGTGAGATTTAAGATACAATTTCAAAATCAAATCAAAAAGATATTACTTATGCATGAAAATCAAAATAAAGTAAACCAATCGGGCCCTCCTTCTAGCGCCAATCTGTTGAGTGGTGTTTTCACCCAATTGTGAAAGCACACTCTCCGGTAGGATCTGAGTCCCAAAATCCTCTGCTTGCAAAGAAATTATAACAGAATAATTTCTCCAAGGTTCCTGTTATGCTGGCTCTTTGTTTACCAATGATGTTGTTCAATTTAAATGTTGGGAATACCTTAGGGTTGCAAGTGGATGTTAACAAGGGGCACTATGGTTTATTTTAATTTGAATTTACAATGGACTCAAAGTGAATAAATCTAAGAACTGAATCTATTTCGATCTTGAGCTTTGATGGATTTTCAGTTATTTATTTGAATGACAGTAATTAAAATGCAGAAAATAAAATAAGGGATTGAAAATAAAAGAAATGCAAATGAAAATGAAACTAAACTACGTCCAGAGTGCGACCATCCCGATTGACAAAACCGAAGATAATGAGGTTTCTGCATGCAACCTAACCTATTGAACCTGCAAATTCGCACAATCCAGATAAGCTAGGTGCGGGTTTCTAGGGTTTTTAATGTAATTTCAGATTTAGACATTCGCATGAAGCAACCAAGAACACTTGCATTAAACTTCACCTAAAAGCCTAGAAATCTGAAAGGGAAAGATAAAACATTAAATCATGCATGCAAAAATGACTCCTTCTTTCTCATCAATGAGATGCCAACTCTCTGTATTTCTGTATTAAAATGATATATCAATTACAATGACAGAATGTTCCAGGTTTAACAAATCCAGAACAAATGAAGGAAATTGCTCCAAGTGCAGGCCTAGAATGGCTTGCAGCCCTTGTCTCTGCAACTCTGCTAGCAGCAATTTCCAACCCTCGTATCAATCTGCACTTCTAATTTTATACTATCTGGCGCGGCTCTCTGTTTCACCCTGCGTCGCTTCGTTTCACCTCCTAGAATGCATCGTTTCGTATTCCCGCCTTTTCGTTGCTTTGAATTCATGCTCGATGCTGAAACGTTCGATATTTTCTATTTTCATGTAACGCTTCTGTAACCCCGACACCTGTATGCCACGTGTTTCACGCTTTCTGCACATTCTATAATGGCCCCATGTAAATCATGACATTATTATGCATGCAGCTTGCTCCTCTGCCTTTCGACACAGCAAAAATGAGACATGTCGCGAAATCGCGACGTTTTTTGGCCAACAGCCTTGTTCGCCATCACGCCCAAACGCGACATGTCGAAAATCGTGACATGTCACGAAATCGCGACGCTTTTCTTCTCCGTACGCCTTCGGCCGCAACTTGTCGCGAAATCGCGACGTTTTTCGCTTCGTGCTCTTTCGCTGCTTTCTATCGCGATATCGCGACATTTTTCGCTTCGTGCTCTTTCGCTCGTTTCTGTCGCGATTTCATGACGTTTTTCACTTCGTGCTCTTTCACTGCTTTGTCACGATTTCACGACGTTTTTTTGCTTCGTGCTCTTTCGTGTCGCGATTTCACGACGTTTTTCGCTTCGTGCCCTTTCGCTGCTTTCTGTCGTGATTTCGCGACGTTTTTGTCCGTCTGGAACGTTTCCTCCAAAAGTTGCATGAAATCGCTACGCCTTTTACCACTTAGGCCTTTTAGTCCACTCGCGCCACGAAAACGCGACGCGTCGCGATTTCGCGACACCTTTCGACTTATGCGCTTTGTGTCTGTTCTCGTCGCGATTTCGCTACACTGTTGGGCCTTATCGCCTTTGGCTCGGTTTTGTCACGATTTCGTGACCATTTTACATTTCATGCCTTCCACCCGCTTGCAAGCCACGAAAATCAAACACGTCGCGATTTCACGACGGTTCCGCCCACCTGCTGCCATTGACTGCGTTGACCACGATTTTGCGACACGTCACGATTTCGCTACGCCTTTCTGCTTCGTGCCCCGTTTGTCGCGTGATATCGCGACATTTTTTTGCTTTGCCCTGTTTGACCGGTTTGACCCACGATTTTGCGACATGTCACGATTTCGCTACGCCTTTCCATTCTGCCTTTCTCTCTCCTCTTTCGGCCGCGACGGAGCAACATGTCACGATTTCGCGACACTTTTTCATTTTCGGCAGCGATGGCGCAACATGTCGCGATTTCGTGACACTTTTTCATTTTCGGCAGCGATGGCGCGACATGTCACGATTTCGCAACACTTTTCCATTTTCAGCAGCGATGGTGCGACATGTCGCGATTTCGCGACACTTTTCTATCCTTGTGCAATTTTGTCCCTTTTTCTTGATTTTTAGCATCTGGGTCACTGAGATTCCTTTTGAAAGCATGCAAAAATGTGGGTCCCCAATTTTGGGGTGTGTTGTGGATCAGCCACAACAAACTGTTACAAAACTCGGGTGCCCAAGGATCGAAATCCTTCAAGAGAACATGATGCACATCCATTGTATTTTCGCATACCCACACTCGAGGTGGGCGGGAAAAATGTCACCGTTGCTTGTATCACTGATATTTCTATCTTAATATGCTCCAAAATGCATTATAGGACCTGAAATTACACACAAGGAAACAAGAAACGTCAAATAGAAAGTGTGTATGATCTAAAACATGCAATCCCCACAGGCAAGAAATGAGCATATATAGCACGCCTATACTAAATCAATTCCAAAATGTATGAAATTTTAGGGATAAGTAAATTGATATATTTTGGGAAGATATCACCTAAAATTGCATCAAAATTGCATCCTTTGATAGGGCGTAATCGCAGTACGCTTCCTCAACCTACAAAACCCAAAGCATGCAATTTCCTCACCTAAACATGTCCAAAACCTATGAAATTTTTATAGTAAGTATAAATAAACATTCTAAGACAACCCATGTGGTCATATTTAAGATATCAAGCCCATATCTATGTGCATGCTCCAGTGGGTCTTGTAAGCCTGCAAAACCTTAAAATTGCAATATCTTGACCAATATAACTCAGAAAAGCATGAAATTTGAACTACAGAATAATATGATCATATAGAAAATAAATAATTAAAAATAGTAGCAAAATTTTTGACATATTTCTATTCATACCAGGGGGACGGATTCAACTATCACAAATTAGTGGGCGCCCGGGGTGGGATGCCCACCAATTCCACCTAAATTTTGCCACCAATTCCACTAGGAATTGATGCAAAATACTATGGTATGTATTTTAGTAAAATTTGGTGTGGATATTCACTCGATTGATCAATTTTTGGGAATAAATTATGCCTCTTTGAACCACCCGATAACCTCCTTCACTAAGAAGAGATTACGAATGAAAGAGAGCACAAAAGGGTGAGGGAAAATCTCAGCAACACTCCGTTGCAGATCCTAAAACTCATCTCTTCTTATTTGGATGGAAATGGGATCCACTTTATAGGCCAAGGAGGCCCATAGGTCAAAAGGCATGCAAGGGCATGCAAGACCAGGGGCACCATTTGGCCACCAAGGTGGCATGTATTGGAGGGGGAAGAGAATATCCCAAATTGGCCTCCATAATGAAGCATGTCATAGGTGTGATGTGATATCAGGAATTCATGCTTTGACAGGTAGGACAAATGGCATTTTTTGGGTGCCATTTGTCTATATTTGACTTTTTGTCAGTCAAACCTACTATTCGTCCCACCCTGGGATGAATGATGCTATTCACCACTAGGTGGGATGAATAGAATCTATATTCATACTAGGGTGGGACGAATTGAAACAGGGAGCCAAAAGGTCCCAAAATTGGCTTGAAACCTTCCAAAACCTTGTCGAAAGTGGCTAGAACCACTGCATGACCTCTGAGGGCTGCCCTAGGGCTTGGTATGTAAATTTAGCCATTGCTTTCGATAGCATAATCAGATTGATAGGATTTTAGTATCTATGCATGGTTATGTTGTGAAGGATTTGTTTGTCTTCTAATTGTTCCTAAAGTATGGGGGGAAAAGGGTGCTGAAAGAAGTAAAAGTAGTTGAAGCTAGAACTTATAGTGGTTCATATTATGCCACATCAAGACACATACATAGTAGAGGACTATGCTATAAAACAAAGAAATTTTCTAAAAAACCAACTGGTTTATCATCAATCACAAAAAATTTACTTCAATTATTGTGTAGCTTAACATATTACAAATTCTAGGACTAGTGAATGTATCATAAGCATAAATCTAGATACCATAATAAACACTAAGGGCATTCAACAAGCTTGAATTAGAAATAGGTAATCATTCATACATACACATTCTACGAAAGAAGTAAACCAGAGGCCAGACAACAATCCCTTTGTATTAATGTGCAAAACTTCTTCTTACATTCTTCTAACATGCAAATTGTAAAAGCCTAGGAGCTGATATTTTTTTCTTCTACATTATAGTATTTAGTATTTTATAATGTATTTAGTAAGTGAGGCATCATTGCCTTAGAAATATATTATCGTTATGTCAGAATATTTTACAGCTTGCTAAACTATTTAGAAGCATGGTTGTTCTAACCACCAAATCATGGCTTGTTGACCTAGTTGGGATTTGCGTCATCCTGAGTCTTGTTGACCCTATTGCTTGCATATAGTTCATTGATCTCTACTGACTTCTTCAGTTGAGCCACCCTATCATATACACAATAGCCTTGATGAGGACTATGTTGTTAAGATCTTCTGACAAGTTATTTTACCCTATAAGCATCATGAGAGGATGACCACTTATGTGTTGATAGATTAATATTGGATTTTACATTTGAATTGATTTTGCTCATTCATGATTGTTGGGTGTCTAGCAAGGCTACTAACAGAATCTCTGCACATTCATATTCTCTGATAGGGTGGCAAATATTGAGTACCTTAATGGATTTCAAACAAGTACAAATATTTCGATGGATTCAGGACTTCGCTAATTTTTCTTGATCCCCTTATTCGGGTATGGTGATGGACTTTCAGTACCCTAATGGGATCCAACTAGGAACAAATATTTTGACGCATCCAACACTTAGCCAATTTAGAAGTCTTGAGTCCTTTGGTAATTTTATTATCCTTGAAGGAGTTAAATTTGATTGAGCTTCTTTCCTTTTAGATAATTTATTTAGGAAGATTAAAAAATTTAAAAATACTAGAGCCCTAGAGAGGCCTAGGTTCCATATGATTGCCTTTTTTTATAGATATCCTGTGTGCAGTCTCACCACTCAATATTAGAGAAGTTTTCTTTCTTAAATTTCTAGAGAGGCCATATGTACATATATTTTTTTAGAAATATCTAGAAGGAAAACATGAAGGAGAAAATTTTCTATTATATATATATATATATTTGTGGAAAACATCCCAGAAGGGATGCCACTTTCGAGTAAGACCCAAGGAGGTAGGGGTAATTTTCTATTATATTCACTCTATTGTTTTTCCTTGTATTTATTCTTTATTAAATAATTCTTCTTACCCCTACTACACTAAGGAAGCCAAGAAGACTTTACAACCATATGCTAGCTTATTTATTCAAGCCCATCATAAATACATTAGACTCTTAGGCTTCAAAGAGAAGCCCCATTTGTTACCCAAGTGTGTACCAAATAAATTGCTACTCAAAGAGGTAGCTTATCATATGATGGGAAACCTCAATGGCTACATTAAATAAATTCACTGGCCCATCCATGTGTTTTTCACCCATTCTTTTTTCCATTGGATATTTTACCATAGGGAATTTGGGGCATTGTACATAGTTGGCCTCACGATTTGATAAGGTTTAGTTTATATATATATATATATATATATATATATATATATATATTTTTTATCATATTTTATGATCATGATGGAAATTTAAAGAAGAATTTAAGGTCTATCCAAAAGACCTGGTCTTTTGAATGTACACAAGGGGAGTTCAAAGTAGACCTTTCCAGGGATACAGATTCTTGGGCAAAGGTGATTGAAAGAAGGAAGAAGAATGCTTTGAGGCATGACTTGGGAAGCTCAGGTTAGGCCCCATTCCAAACTGGTACTTTGACTTCTTTCAAAAGGAGAAGTATTAAAGTAAAATAAAAAATTGAATTCCTTGTGAGGATAGTTGTAGTAGAAGATACTCTTGTACAAACAAGGAAAAAGGACCTAAAAATGGAGTATGATGTTTTTAAAAAATTGTTAATTATCAATAGTAGTAACCTTACACAAAATAGTCTCAGATATCTACAACAAGCATTAAATCATCGAGTATGAGAACAAACTAGCCTTCTATCCAGACTGCAAGAAACAATGTCATCTCTCCTCCTAATGCCCATCCTTGAAACTAGTGATGATGGCAAAATCCCATGTCGAGGAATTCAATAAGGAATAGCAATGTTCTCAACCCAAAAAAGAGTAAACAACGTATGAAGGAAAGACTCATACATAACTTCTGATGGAGCTATAGGGGTGACTTCCAAAGGCAAGGAATCGATGGCTCATTCTGGTGTTGGCTCCTCAGCCTAGGTATATTATTCTCTATCCCATATTTTAGATTTCCTTTCTTCTTATCCAAATCCCCACTAAGGATCCAATATTGGAGGCCAAACCTATAGAATTTGATCTTTGTGCCCCTATTCTTTTTAAGATCTACACTTCTCTAAACCCCACTAATCTTACTTTCTCTAAGGAGTCCCTTATTTTGCTTGGTCATGAACTTATCCAATTACCTCCCACCTCACCCTCTGGTGGATTGATGCCCTTTGTGCTTGAAACCTCCCCTCCCTCTCTCATCATATCCAACCAGATATCCTCGCTAAATTCCACTTAAAAGGTTGCTTCTTTAGCCTCCTTGTACCTCCCCTCTCAAAGCCCTCCCAGGTTGGTGACTAGAAATTAAAAAAATATCTTAGTTGATGTCAAGAGTGATATGAAGAAAGGATGGTCTTCCAACCAAGATATCAGATGAAGGGAATTTGAATAAGATATAGCCAATGGAACCCAATACACCATATGCCTATCTAAAAAATAATAGTGGATCCAACCCCTTAAGATGAACACTAAATCAAACACCCCTCAACCCAAAGCAAGGAGAAGAAATATTCTTCTAAAATTCATAAATAAAGATTCTCTCATGGAATATGAGAGGCCTCGATGGGCACACCAAATAGCTTCTGGTGACATCCATGGAGAAAGATTTGAATCCCTCCATCATTATCCTTCAAGAAACCAAAATTGAAGCTTTAAATATTGATAAAGTTTCTAGAACCATTTGGAAGAATAGTGAATTCCTTGTGAGCCCATCTCAAGGAGCCTCTAGGGGGTTTTTATGCCTTTGGGACCCCTCTAAAGTTGAAGGAAGAATTCTCTCTACCTTAGAAACAATCACAAAAATTATATTCTACTACAAAAATACTAAATCCAAATGGGTCCTCTTGAACATTTATACCCTGAACACTTCTTCCATAAGAGCTACCATATAGAACATTCTAAGTCAAAAGAGGAACATTTTTGCTAGTAAACCATGTATGTTAGCTAAAGAATTCAACTCTCGCCTCTTCCCTTTTGAAAAATTTGAAGGTACTGCCATCACCCCAAAATGCTATGAAGACTTTGCTAACTTTGTGAATAGCAATGAACTAATGGACATACAATTAAGAAGCATAAAATCACATGGATAAATAAGAGCTTTCGTAGCCAACTCATCCAAATCTTTCTTGACAAATTTCTTCTATCCAAGGAGGCAATCTACCATCATCAAGATCTTAGTCCCCTAATTTTTTAATGGTGGGGGAAAACTTTTACTAGGCCTCTCATCTCTTAGGTTGATAGAAAACTTCACTTCATCATAGCCAATCTCAAATAGTGGAATAAAGAAGTCTTTGGCAAAATATTCTATAGGAAACAAAATATTCAAAGTCAACTAAATCACATTGAAGACACCTTCCAAAATGGTGTTTTAACACTAGACCTCGAGTACACAAAGAAAGAGCTCTTATTAGAATTCGATAACATTCTAGACTATGAAGAAACCTTTTGGAGGTAAAAATACAAAGCAATTTGGCTTAAAGAAGGGGTCTCCAACACTAAGTTTTTTCACACCACCACTCTCAGACATGACAATTTCAATATAATCAAGGAGTTAATAAAAATTGATGGATGGTGACTCATGACATCCTAGAGATCATATCCAAAGTCGTAGCCTACTTTGAAAGCCTTCTTAGTTTAGGTAACTCTTGTGCCTCCCAGGTTTCTAATAGACTTTTGGCCAACATTTCCCATTTAATTCCTCTAAATTTCAATTCCTTTTTGATAAGTTCCTTCTCTGTGGATGAAATAAAAAAGGTTATATTTTCCATGTCTAGCAATAAGGCCCTTAGTTTTAATGGATTCCTAGCCATTTTATTTCATAGATTTTAAAATGTGATTGGCCTTGACATTATGACAACTATCCAATAAATCCAAATAATTAAACACATCCCCAAAGATATCAATTCAAATTTCCTAGCTCTCATACCTAAATCCATAGAATCCAAGTTTTTCTCAAATTTTAGACCCATTAGTTTGTGCAATATCATCTATAAGACCCTTACTAAGGTCATGGATAATAGAAAGAAGAAAATTCTCCCTCTCATTATTAATCCATGTCAAGTAAGTTCTATCAGAGAGAGACACATAATGAACGAGATCATCACTATTCACGAACTCATCCACTTTGTTGACAAAAGTGGGAGAGCATGGATTTTCCTAAAATTTGACATGAATAAATTTTTCATAGGGTCTCATGCAGATTATGGTTCTCTATCCTATCCAAGTTTGGCTTCCACCCTGAATGAATTGAGCTCATAAAAGAATGGACCACCTATGCAATATTTTCTATCATTGTGAATGGATTGATATTGGCTACTTCCAAAGTTTTAGAGGCCTGAGACAATGATATCCCCTCTCACCCTTTCTCTTTATAATTATAGCTAAAGCTTTAGGGAGAACTCTCAAAGTGACCTATCTCCAAGGATCCATCCTTGGAATCAAAGCAGCCTCCTCCCTCAATCCCATTTTTCATCAACAATTTGTTGATGATACCATCCTCACCTTATCCTTAAATTCCTAAGCTAGAGCCATCAAATCCATCCTCAACCTCTATGAGGAAGCTACTGAGAAAAAAATTAATTACCTTAAAAGTAAAATCTTCTTCCTCAATACCCTCATCAGCAGACAACTTTAAATTTCCAAAATCCTTAGGTGCACCATCCCAAATCTCCCATCCAACTACCTTGGCCTAGCCATTTTCTTTTGTATTCTAATCACCTCTAGACCATCATCATTGAAATGGTGTAAAAAAAGCTAACAAGATGGAAAGGGGCCCTTATTAGTTAGGCTAGGAAAGCCACTCTTATTCAAGCTTCCCTTCAAAGTATTCCTATTTATTTTCTATCTCTTCTCAAAGCCCCCTCATCTATATACCATAAAATTGAACAAGTTCAAAAATACTTCCTATGGTCTAACTCAAAAGCGCGTAAAATATTTCCATTGGTTATGTGGGACCAGATCTACTCCAAAAAATACCAAGGAGGACCAGGATTTAGGAAAGCCAACCAAATGAATTTGGATCTCATAGGTAAACAAACTTGGAAGCTCCAAAGACAAGGCATATTGGTCTGACATCATCAAGGCTATGTATCTTGGGTAGTGTGGCAGTCTCCTTAGTGCTAAATACCCCTATGAGATCTACCTTCTATAAATCTCTTAAAAACCATACCCTTGATTTAGAAAGCGATCATATGGAAACTCAACAATGGAAAAATCATTAATTTTTTAAAGGATCCTTGGATTTTGAACTATCCCCTCATAGACCACCTTGAGATGGTCATCCTAAAATCTATCATTTACCACCTATTTGGTAGTAAGGTCTACAAATTTATGGAGATCAAACATGAAAGAAATATCTAGAAATTCATTCCTCAAAACAACCTAAGTGAGAGATAGATAAGAGCTAGAAGAGACCTCACCAATCTCCCGAGAACTTATGTCATTCCAAACACCAATATAAAGACTATACAATTATAAAGCTAGTGAAAATGGTTTGTATTCTATTAATTTTATCTAATACAACCCTAAAGTCAACAATGTTGAGTGGTTTTTGGCCAACTGCATTTGGCTTAAGCATCTCACCCCTAAAGTTATCTTCTTCTAGTTGATTTCTCAAAACAAAATCCTCACCATTGACAATTGCTTTAGTAGAGGAATGACAATTCCAATTGATTATGCCTTTGCAAATCCAATGGTGAATTCACACATCACCTCTTTCTCGATTGTCCCTTTTCTCTTAGTGTTCTTCACTCCATTCTCTCTACCTTTAGGATAGCCTGGGCCTCGTCCAACTTCATTATAGACTTATGCCTCCAATGGCTCACTTTCTTCTTGGGTATCATCTTAAATCCTTTTGGTCTTTCTGCCTCCCTCACTTCTTATGGGAAATTTGTAAAGAGAGAAATCATAGAGCCTTTCACAATACCTCCAAAGACTCCTTCGTTGGAGTTTGTATTATTTCTACTACAAAAGAGAATTCCCTTTTAATCCCCATGATGACTCCCAAGAACCTCCCATGGAATCTAATATTTTTGTGTCCTTAGACCTTTCCCCCACTCCCCCTCTGCTCCCCTTATTGATAGATTGAATATCATATGGTCTCCTCACCTAGAGGGCTAGATCAAGCTGAATTTTAATGGTGCCACCAAAGGCAATCCTAGACGTGTAGCTATTGGTGGAGTTTTTAGAAATAATCAAGGCTAAATCCTACTTGTAAATATTGAAAATATTGATATTCAAACTAATTACTTTATTGAAGCTAGAGCCCTCTACCAAGGACTAACTCTTCTTGATGGTCTCCCCACTAACAAACTCATCATTGAAGATGATTATTTAAACATCATCAACTATCTTAAAAGTACACAACCTCCCTCTTGGAGCATTGAAAACCTTATTGATGAGTCCAAATGATCCCTCCAAAAATTTAGTAGCTACATCATCCAACATGTCTATTGGAAAGGCAATCATGTAGTAGATGCACTAGCTAACCTGGGCCTCTCACAAGAAAAGCTCTCCATTTTGTGTAACAAATTTTCCTAGTCTCTTATTGAATTTTGTTCTACCTGGAACTAATCCTTTGTCTATCCACTATTTTTCTCCTCCTTCAGTACAAAATGGTTATTGGTCCTTCCCTATCATCCAGATCCACATTTTTCCTTTCATTGTAGCTCTTCCTTTATCTTGGGTGCCTCTATGGGGACCTTAATTGTCTTTGCTTTGGTAAGACATTGGATATTGAATTTGATGAGATGCTCTAATGTTTTTTATTTTGGTTCTGGCAAGAACTTTGGAAATGGGCTTAGTGATAGCTCTATTAATAGGATTGACTCTCAATTTTCAAAGCACCTGTCAAAGTTTACCAGAAAATTGAACAAATCCAAAAGTATTTCCTCTGGACAGGAGCTAAAAATAAAATCAATTTCCATCTGGTTGCTTGAAAAAAAGTTTTCAAGCCTAAGAATCAAGGGGGAATAGGGCTTAGAAGAATCAATTTGTTAAATTTTGCTCTCCTTGCAAAACAAGCATGGCATTTGATTTCAGGAGACCATGCAGAGTGGGTTAAAATTGTAAGAAGGAAATACCTTCAAAATTTTGATTTTTTATATGGAGAGATCCCTTATTCTGGGTCCACCTTCTGGAAATTCATATGCTCTACGAGACAACTCCTAAAAAAATAATTAAGGTGGTAAGTTAGTGATGGGAATTCTGTGCACTTTTTGGAAGGCTATCATCCACTTTTACAATTCCCAGGATTCAGATTGCTAAAATATTTTACTAATCCTCTTTTTGGTCCCAAAGTAGTAGACTTCCTTACCATTTCCAATGGAGTCAGATCTTGGAAAAGGATCCAACATCCTAATCTGGTAGTTGAAATCTCATCACTTGAATCCATTTTATCTTCTTTTTCTATCCCTTCTGAGGCCTCTTGTGACTGTCCTAAGTGGGAGCCCACCAACTGAGGAGATTTCTCTATCAAGTCTGCTTATCATTTATCCTTATCCCCAATGGATTTTCTTATTCCTTTTAATCTTGTGTGGCTAAAACATTTGACTCCAAAGGTTGCCTTTTTTTCATGGCTAGCCATTCAAGATAGAATTCTCTCAGTCAAAAATCTTATTAAACGTGGTATTCCCCTCCCTAACAGATGTTTCCTTTATCTTTTTGATTGGGAATCCATTGCCCATATTTTTTTCCCCTACTCTAGGTCCATCCTCAATAATATTTTCCTCAAGTTCAAAATTAGTTGGGCTTCTCCTCCATCTCTAGTTGACCTTTTCTCCCAATGGCCTAATCCTTTCAAAAATCCTTGTCTCAAAGGCCTCTGGATTTTTTGCCTCCATCACTATTTATGGCAGATTTGGCTTGAGCGAAATAGACACATTTTTCTAAGGAAGCTAGGGATATTGATTTTATTTCTAATAGAATTATATTTTTTGCCAAAGAAAAAACTATGATTGCACCTTTTGATCCTTCACCTATTCCCTATTTTGAAGCTTCCTTACTCCAATCCTTTAACATTTCCTTGGAAAATCCTTGTCCTACCAATCCCCAAAGTTCTAGAGCCAACATCAAATGGAATCCCCCTCCTCTGGGGTGGGTTAAGCTCAATTTTGATGAAGATGTCAACGAAAATCCAAGAAGATCTGGTGACGATGGTATTCTCATAGATCATCAAGGAAATCCCATTTTTACCTTTGTAGAATCTTTAGGGGATCAATCCAACCACTTTGCAGAAGCAAGGGCACTATGGAGAGGATTACAATTCATCAAACAGGTCCTAGGAAAAGTCATCATTGAAGGAGATTCATTGAATATCATCAACTACCTAAAAAATTCCAAAACACCAGGTTGGAAAATCAGGAATCTCATTGAGGATGCTAGAAAAATATTGTTACTCCAATAAGAAGTCATAGTTCAACATGCCTTCAGGGAAGCTAATGCTATCATTGACAAGTTGGCCAACATTGGTGCTTTTGTCCCAAGGATGCTGACCTAGATAGAAACTCTTCCACGTGATGTTAGTGAACTTGCCAAGTTGGATTTAATTCATACTCAATAAAATGAATCATCATCATTCCACACGTGATCTTCAACTTTTTTGGCCCTCAATTTTGAGGAGAAGAAATACCATAGGCCCTGATGTTTCTTACATTGCAGTTGTTATTATAATCATTTTTATTACTAAAGTCTTCTCCATTAAGCAATTTGTTTTCCCTAGGCTTTCCCATTTTTGGAGCCTCATCTTGGAAATAATTCCTTGCCATATTTCCATTGAGCGGTACTTAATCCCCATGCAAAATACTCATGTCATAGCATTTTTTTCACTGCCTTTTACCTAGGATTTAAATTTTTTCATGCCAAAGGTTTTTTCCTCCATCATTTTCCATGATTATGGGCTTTTCTTCCACGTGTGTACCTCTTCTGCCTACTCGCAACCTTTTCTTATTCCTCATCCTAGTTGCATGGTTCCAAGATCTATTCTCTTCCCTGCTCCTTCGCATGTTCCAACTTCTTGGGTTTTTGAATTAATCTTTGTTTTTTCTATATTTAGATTCCCAGGTTTCCCTATTAGTCAACCTCTCCATATCTGGGCACACCTTTCTATTATTGTCACTGATCCTGTCTATCAAAAAATATTCCTCTATAAAATCTGGAACCCATTGGTTTGTGATGTCTGGAATTTTAGATTTCCTAGATGAAGGTTTTGTGCAAGTGGGTTTGTGAAAGGTTTTCGAAAATGTTCACTCTTTCTTGGCACTTTATAAGATTTTCTAAGAAACTGCTATGTTCATTCATTGTTCATCCTCTTCTCTTCTGCTCCATATTCAAAAGCCCTTGTCTCCTTCTTTCCAAAGTCACAAGGATGTTATTTTTTGAGCCCAGAACTTATTCCACCGAGCCCATTATTGAAGCTATCCTCAATGATAGAGGATTTATTCCATTTTTCAAGCTATTTTTAGGGATTGATTGGGATGCCAACATGGCGTTTGCTTCAACATGGAAAAATGGAGTTGTCATCATCCATGGAGTGGAATTATTGGTGAATGTAGAGCTCTTAAAGAAGCTGACTGGACAACCTATTGTTGGCTGCATAGTGAGGAGGAACAAACACAACTGGGAAGTGGAGGTTAATCAGTTCAAACCTACATCACCAATCAGGAAGCTCATCAAGAAGGGTTTATTTTGCAAGGATCTACCTACACCATGGAAGGAGGTAATGAAACCAGTTATGCAATACATAACTGTTGATGATCCTGATTCCCAACTTTGTAGTTTTCACCTTTCTTTTGTGAACCATTTTAGAGAGTCAAAATTACTCAATATTCCAAAAATTTTATATTTGTCTATGGATTACACTATAACCTCAACCCGTGCCAAGAAGGAAGAAGCTTGGCCTTCTCACCAGGGCCTATTCAAGGTCCTTTATGCTTTTCTACTGTAAAAATTTCCCAAGGGAAATATTACCACTCAGGAAAACACAGAAGATGACACTTCTTCCACACCTGCTTCTAAGGTGAGAGGTGCCAAAATAAAGGGAAAGGAAGAAAAATGTCAGGGCCCTCACAGTGCTAAGAAAAAGGTTAAAGTGGAAGTTACTCCCACAAGGAGTTCCTAGTGACTCAGGAAAAAAGATACTCAGAGCCCTGAGAAGGTAAAGGAAGAGGATGAGGATGACCTCAATGACCCTGTTGAGAAATATCTGTAGAAATTCATCATCAAAATCATATCTGCTACCATTACCCATTTGGATACCACTTGGGCTTCTATTGGGAGTGCCCTATCACAATTGAAGGATCAAAGAAACTCATTCAATTTGCTATTTTTTTGTGACACCTTCGATGAGGAGGCCCCTGCAAATTCTTTTATTGCTAGAAAATCCAAAGTAAAAGAGGATGACATCATTGAAATTGCCAAGGAAGTGCCTAAGGATGAAATAAAGGAAGGCGAACAGGAAACTATCATGGAGTGATTGGCTTCCTTGCTGTTGTTGTTGACCCTTTGGGGTTTCCTCACCTTTTGGTCTCATTTTTGTTAGTCTTTGTGTTTCTTCTTGTTCCTCTAGGATGCATTTTGGGCTTTCCTTGCATCCTTCTCTTTTCTGTCTACTTCTCTAGGATGCATTTTTGTTAATCCCTGCATCCCTTTATTTTCTATTGTACTAAGGCATTGGGGTGCCTTTCAAATACCCCCTTAATGAAAATCCTTAACTTACCAAAAAAAAAAGGATTGGCTCTCAAACGGGTCTTGCAAGAGGATTTATGCTCCCTTGGATCAATGCCTCTATTGGGACCTTAAATTTCATTACTTTAGTAAGACATTGGATGTTGAAGTTGATGAGATACTTTTAATTTTTTAATTCTGATACTGGCAAGAACACTCGATGTAGGCTCAATGATAGCTCTGCTTAGAGGGTTGGCTCCCATACTAGTCTTGTAGGATGATTTATGCTCCCAATCTTCCCTTGGGCCAATGCCTTTCTTGGGATCTTAATTATCATTGCTTTGGTTAGAATTTTCTATTGATTAGTGAAAAGAGGTTTTGAAAGGGTCCCACAACCTTTTACAAAACTAGAAAAAGCCCAAAAGCTCCCTGGATGTGGACAGACCCTAGGGAGGACACCCTACCATACAATAAGATATATTACTACCATAGACCTGGCAACATTAAAGGCCCAAACAAGGCTACCATAAGCTATATATAAATATAAAATAACCCTTGTAGGGCCAAGCCATCTGAAAACCAAAGTCCACATAGGGGCAGACAATGACACATAATAACAAAAACCCCTCTTCGAGCCAACTGAAGACCAGAAAAGAAAACAGCCTACCACTCAACCCCTGAAACCAGACCATCATTGGAGAGACTCCTCTGATCCAGTTCACACATTGGGTCCATTGCCATTGTCAACATGGTTCTCCTCCACTAGGCTCTTGAACTCCTAGATGATCTCGAACTGGTACTTGTACTCCTCAAGGAGGGAGTCTGCTTGCTCCAACAGAGATGAAATGGTTTTGGCCACTCGTCCTAAATATTTCAATAGGTCCTGAATCTCCTAGATATGCTCGTGATTAGATAGGCTTGGGGAGGATGTCATGTGTGAGGTCTACAAGGGATCTTGTACCGAAGTTCCTTCACTCTAGGCCAAAACCTTCATCAACTTTTCTTTTTTTGTCTAGAATGATAGAGAGTCATCAAACGCATCATCGATAACCAATGGTGCCTTTCTATTACTATTATCACCCTTGGCACGGATAGGGTAGTGGTAGGCTTCGGTCTTCTAAGAAATTAGGGTACCTTCCATTTTAATTGCTAAGCTCAAAGTGTCAATGATTAGGAGGGGTGCAACTACCCCTATATTATCTCCAATATTGTCTAGCCCTCTAACAAGGAGGGGAGGCCCTGTCGACCCTCCAGCAAGGGGGGGCCCGATCGAAGCACCAACAAGGGGAGGCCCTACTAGCAGTATTGTTGCACGATTCTGCTCCTCCACCATGAACCTGAACAAGGCATCGTGCAAATCTTGATGGAGTGGGGAAGAGGAGGCCCCCATCTTAACATTGAGCACCAAACGTTCCACTAACCTGAACATATATTCAAGGATATTTATGGTTTTCTTCCCTTTGAGGTGGTTTAAGAATGCAAGGTGGAAGCTCCACAGAATAAGTGAGGGATTATCGAGGGTAAAGTACTGGAGGACAGTGATCATCACCATGTCCCATGGATTTAGGAGCGTCTCCCTAACAATCCCCCCTTTTCCTTCCCCTGGTATTCTCCTTCATCCCTAAATAGTTCTAGCTCCCCTTGAAGGGAGTGCTTATCCCGATTTATAATTTTACCTTTGTTCAGGAGACCAATAACCAACGCTAAAATATCCACCATAACAATGAACCCCAACCCTCGAATGACCACATGTCCTTCATTCCATGAACAAACAAAATCCATGGACAAGTTTGATTCAATTACTTAGAACCACTGCAAAAAATTTAGGAGGCCATGGTCACAAAAAATATCCTCAACTAGGGGGGTTGATTGGAGGGACGTGGGCTTGATTTTAGCCATGATGACGATGCTCAGAGGACACCAACGATGACGAAACAAAAAAATAGTGAAAGGGTGACAAACAATACAAGGAATAAAGGTGATGGAGATAAATAATGACCCATGCACAAGCAAAGTCCTCCACCCAATGCGGCTCGTGCTCAAAATCTCCCAAATCACTCGAAAAGCTAGTGGCATGGGTGGGAGAGCACACCAAACAATGGGGGGGTATATGGAGGCCTAAGGAAGAGATAACATAGTTTATTGACAAGGCAGGTGAGCATGAGTAAATATAATAGGGATAAGCTTCCTTGGTGGCATGACGAACGTGGCATAAAGGAGTAAGAGCATTGACATGGGAGGTCACCATAAGGTAAAATGACTAGGAATCCACCCCCATACTGGGAATGATAGTGCAACTAGCCAAAATGACATTTAGTGGGGCATGGAGAATAAGTAAAACCCATCTAAAAAGGAGGAAATCCAAAAAGTACCTCGAGGCTATGAGAACTACTATAGTGAACTGGTCGTTGGCTCGAGAATCGAGGACCAACATTCCCCAAGATAAAACGACTTTGGTGCCACCTAAATCATTGTTGAAGCGGATGTTGAGATGACACCTAACAACATGGCAAAGATTTTGGTTCTTATGAGGCCTAATCTTGTAGATGGGCCTCCACTTTCAATAGGACAAGTTGCTTCCGCTACCAACCAGCATGCTCATGCACACAATGGGAAGAATCACATGAGAAAACTTCACCTAGAAGGAGACTGCACATGAGAAAAATACTGGAGCTGGCCTTGAGAAGTTGTTGCAAGATCATGTCACATTGGAGCTCGGTTGCACTTTGAAGGTAGGTACAAGCATGAAAATTACAATTATCCACGTTGGACCTCCTCGAATCACTGACTAGTGAGGTTCATGGTATTTGCATCAATGATGGCTTGGGGAAAGGAGTCAGTCCAAACCCAAAGACCTAACTCAATAATGTCGATGCTAGCAAGTTGGTCAGCTACACGATTGCCTTCTCTATAGGTGTGGGATACCATAGAATTAGAGAAGGAGCACAATAAAATCTTGGTTTCATCGATCATGGTGGAGGTGTTCCATGATGAAGAGAGGGATCTAAGGGATAGACTGGAGATGATGTTATTGGAGTCACCTTGGATCATCACGTTGGGTACCTGAAGCTTGTGCATCAAAATAATGCCTTGGTCGAGAGCTTAGGCTTTTGTAAAGTGGTTGGTGTTAAAACCCAAGGGATTTGCATATGCCAGGATGATGTTGTCATTGTGATCACAGATGACTCCCCTGACACCAACAACTCTAGGGTTGCCTTTCATTGCACCATCAAAATTGAGCTTGAGGAAGCTTGGGGACGAAGGAATCCATATGACTAGGGAGTGATCAGTATTGAGGGGGTTTGTATATGGGTGCCATGTGGGATGCCAAGGGAGAAAGCTAAGATAACCCGAAGGAGGGGCTCCGGGATATCCTTATACTGGGTGATAGACACATTCTCAGCTACCATAAAATGATCTTGGCTAGGACATAACTAATCTTGTGGGATGAATCTTTGAAGGCCTGAAAGTTGCATTCTCTCCAGATCTCCCACATGAAGTGTGGAAGATAAAAGGACCATAAGGTTTTTAATTGGTGCCCCCTAAATGGGTTCAGCCACTAAATGCAAATATCACTAAGCATAAGGAGTAGGGCCCAAGATATGTCGATCGAGGAAAAAAGAGAGGAAAATATGGAAAGGGCGAAGGGACAGGAAAGAAAGATATGCTAGGTAGACTCACAATTCATATAGCACAGGTAGCACTAATTGGGGAGGGACAGTCCACAACAATGAAGGTTAGGTATGGTGAGGATCTTATCCTGGATGGACAACCATAGGAAAACGCTAACCTTGGGGGTGAGGTAAGGCCTCCAAATGAGCTTGGACGAGACCCAAGGGGGTTAGGGGACATAGAAAGGGTGTAGACTGACTTGATGGTGAAATGGCCCAAAAGGGAAGGATCCCCAAGGATGGAGTCCTCCACTGGGGATGAGGGGATGGTGCAAAGGTGAAGGAGATTAGACAAAGTGATAGAGGCAATTTGCTGGTCAGCTGAGAGGCCATCGATCGGGATGGACTTCCAAGAAGAGGACCTTGGAAGGAGGAAATCCCTAACTTTGGGTCTGAAGAGGGAGTCTGTCACTGGCTAAAGGTAGACAAAATTAACTCTATATTGAAGAGGGCCACTCTCCAACCAGGGATCACTCCATAAATTGATCTTGGCTCCATTAATGAGTTTCCATATGATGCCCTTCCTGATGATTTGTCTAGCATTGGATATGGAGTTCCACACTATTGATCCTTTGAATGGGTTATGATCATCCAAAAAAATTGGATTGTTCCAAAGGTACTTCACTTTGATTATGGAAGCCCACAAAGATTCTTTATTGATGAGGACTCACCAACCTTGTTTGGTGATGAGCACTAGGTTCATGTTGCGGACCTTACATAATCCAATGCCTCCTTGATCCTTCCCTGTGCATACCTGGTTCCACACCACCAGGTGAATCCTTTTTATATCCTTTGAGTCAGACCATAGAAAGTTCCTTGGAGTCATTCGATGCGATTGCAAACTTCGATAGGGATCTAGAAAACTGACATGAAGAAAACTAGAGTGCTCTACAGGGTGGATTTAACGATAGTGGTCTTCCTAGCTTGGTTGAGTAGGCTATCTTTTCATCTCACCAATTTTTTTTGAATACGCTCGATGATGGGGTTCCAAAGGGTTTTTTGGATTGACCACCGAAGAGAGAAAATCCTAGGTATGTTGTTGGGAAAGTACCGATGGAGCATCCAAGGGTAGTAGTAATGTGGGCTTGGAATCTTGTCGACATATTAAAGAAATAGAGCTTACTTTTCTCAAAGTTTATCTTATGCCCTGTCACCTCCTCAAAGGAGATGAGGATGGACTTGATGCACTGGGCTTGAGAAATCGATGCCTGAGTTGCCAAGATAGTGTTATCGACAAACTATTGATGGGACACAACCTGAAGGGATGAAGTTGATTTGATTCCAGAGATGGACCCTTCAAGACAGGTGTGGGTGAGGGTTCTACCAAGTCTTCTGCCACAATGATGAATATGAAGGAGGAGATGGGGTCTCCTTGTTTGAGGCCTTTGAAATTCTTAAAGTAGCCCGTTGGGGAGCCATTGACCAAGATGGAAAATTTTACCGATTTAATGCACCCTTTGATCAATTTGACCCAGTTTGGGTGAAATCCAAATCTATGTAGGACCACCCAAAGGAAATCCCAGGATATCCTATCGAAAGCCTTGTTCATGTCAATATTAAGGAGGAGGTCCACTTGACCGCTCGAAGAAATGGAGTGGATGAGCTCATGAATGACTATAATACTGTCAGTGATTTGTCTCCCATGAATAAAATTGCCTTGATTGGGGGAAATGATGGAGGGGATAATGAGATTAAGCCTGGAGGCAAGGGCTTAAGGATTTTATATAGGACATTGCACAGGCTAATGAGGGGAAAGTTAGATAGGATGCGAGCTTGGTTTACTTTGGGAATAAGGGTTAGGAAAGTAGAGTTGATATCTCCTAGGATTACCTTATCTAACTGCATCTACTAGATTGTCGAGACCACATTCGAACCAAGGATATCCAAAAGTGCTAAAAAAATATGGGGGGGAACCCGTCCAAGTCCAAGGCTTTCTCCCCCACATGGAAAATATAGCAGATCTAATTTCCTTCATAGAAAGAGAAGGCATTCAATTTTGGTCCTTAGTGACTAACCTTGGGATATATTGTTGGAGGCTCTCAAAATTCTAGCGGCTACATTTGGGAGAAGGTCCAAGAAGCTCCTCAAAGAAAGAAACAACAATAGCCTGGATACCTTGGATGTGAGACACAATCTAACCATCCTATTGGAATAGTTCCTTGATTTTGTTGCTACCTCTATGCCTCACTGTTGTGACATGAAAGAACTTGGTATTCAGATCGCCTTCTTTAAGCCAAGTTACTCTGGACTTCTATTTCCACAAAACTTTGTAATTTTTCAAAATGTTGTGATAATTAGCGAGGAGGACTCACTCAGTGTTTTGGATGGAGGGTTTTGGGTCGTTGTCCCGAATAGTGTGTTCGATGTCCTTGAGCTGGGATTGGATCTCCTGCTTCTTCTGAAATATGTTCTTGAAAACTGATGCATGTCATTAATAGCATCATTAAATCTTATGATTTATCAATCCAACGTGGTGTCCAAGGTTGTCTACGATAGAAGGTTAGGTCAAAGTACAATTCAGGCATTCAAATTTCAAGTATTTATTGGGTGAAATAGATTTAGGTTTAGCCTTTTTGTGTCACACTAAACCTAGTCTACAAAATGGAAAATTACATGAATTGAAATTTAATTCTAAGTTTAGAAAATTAAATTTAACTACAAGTGCAGGAATTGAAATTGCTGAATTGAAATCTAATCTATTTTTGTAGAATTGAAATAATAGAACTGAAATTGCTAAATTGAAATGTTGCTGAAGTGAATTCCCAAATTACACTTGCAAAATTGAAACCTAGTTTACTCTTGCAGAATGAAAATGATGCTTGGAAATTAAACTTATGCTAAAAACATCTGTCAATGCCCTACCACAAAATGTCGTTAAGCTTATGCTACAGTAATTGATAGCAAAATGAAATCTACTAGAAATTGAAAGTTGCTAAAACATAAAAATAAGGGAAAACATGGAAAGTAGAGGAAACAGGAGAAATAAATATTTAATCTAATTTGTCAGCTGACACACACATAAATTTTACATATAAACATAATGGAAAATATAAATAACATCACACAAACTTAAAACAAGAAAATAAAATCTGACAAGCAATCTGTTAATTCTGCTGCAATAAAATTATAGATTAAAACCTATCATAAAAATCGTCATTCTAGACCTGAAAGTGGGCCCATACTTCCTGATCTAGAATGAGGTGGAAAACACTCCTTAACTAATTAACAATCACACTTTCTCATGAACATAAATTAACAAAAAAAATTGCACTTTATTTCTATCAGAACTGTTACAAAAAATGTTGTACTATGCTATTTGTTGCTACTAACTACTCTCCTCTATTCTAATTCCTACTTAGCTCAACCAAGGAGGGAGCTATGTTATTTATAATAAAATATTACAATATATATTGTGCTCAAATCAGCCTAATTGCTATTTTCAGTGATCTACCAAATAATCTACAATTGAAATAAGTGTAATTTTGGACAATTTGTGCTACAACAACACTCATTGGCCCTTAGAAGGCATCTTCAGTGGTAGGAGTACATTGGAGGACTCTAAGAAATATCTTGCACATCTTTCTCCACTTCAAAATATGTCATTTCTATCTTGCAACTTATTTGCCTATTATGCTGCAATTATTCTTGGTTTATTTCAGGACAAAGTTAGTTGTATTAGTTGACTTTCTTGATGAGCTATGTTTTCTGGTCGGCAAGGAAATGTGGGGACAGTTGTAGAAGACTTTTCCTATCTTTCCTCAACCTTAAGTTGCCTTTTCAACTGCTTGGAAACCGCAAAAAGTCAAATAGAAGCATGTTCTCTTGTTATTCCAAAGATCTTCGGAATAATTGGCTGTAGGTGCACTTTAAGCTCAAAATGTCTTCAAAATGCTAGTTTTGGTTGCTACTTTCAGGTAGTTCTTTAAATCCAACTCCTAGAAGGTGATTCCAATATAATTCATCCTTACTCATGGTAAATCCCATGCCTTGCCATTCATTAGCAGCTGGTTGGAATTTACATGATAAACCTGTATTTTCTTGGTTTTGTTGCAATAGTTACACTTTTGGTGATATTTTTTAGTTTCAAATAAATTAACACTTTTAGAAATATAAAACATAAATAAATATATATTGTTGTAAAACTCATGCATTCCATTTATTAGCAAACCATGCTTGGATGATGTAAAATTGTACAAAAAACTTTAAAACTGCTGCACAACTATCTTTGTTTTGTTATGCCCTAATGTTGTCCATTTAGACCAAGTGGGAATGCTTCTAAATAGGTTAGATGTCTTCTGTAGTCCTTTTGAACTCATTCCATCCATTTTCTCATGCTTTGCTTGACAACTTCAAGGTGCTCCTTTAATGTAACAACTTGCTATTTTTTATATGCTGCACAATTTTTCCAGTTGTCAAAACATGCCCAACTACCCTTTTGTAGTGCTCATAACTTGTGCCTCGTAACTCCAATGTATACCAAATTTTATCCACGTGTTCTTAGTCGTATGAAATACATTTGGTTCAATTTTCAGCTCTTAACTCTTCAGGAATCGCTCCTAGCATTACTGTCAAGTTGACCTCTAACACATATTTTTCACCATAATTTCTAGCTGTCAAAAAGTGTGAAACTATCATTTTGTGGACCCCATAACTTCCATATTACTTGTCCATATGCCCTCAAATTTAGGTCATGTGTTCTATCTACTATGAAGTACCATTGGTATGAATTTGGTACATTAAATCACTTTGAATAATTTTAATTAGATCCGTCAATGCTTCCTTAACGCATATTTGCACCTGTTAACAGCTCCAAAAAAGACTAAGGCATGAACATTGAGTAAACACTAGAATGAATGAGATCTAGAATGAATGAGATTCATAATGACTGAGTGCTAGAAAAACCAAGCTCCAAAAACAATACATGTTTTAATTGCTACTTAATCAACTGAAACAGTTCATAAAATGTTGAAAACTATCAAAATAGGGGTATAATGTTCCTAACATAAAATCATGCAAACAATTAACAAATAAAATATTCTAATCAACTATTTGGTAATTCAATTTGTCATGTTTGGTAATATGGCAGTTTTTATATGTCAAATATTGTGCAATAATGAGGTATTTTTGGGCCTCATCAAAAACTTCCTCATTCCATATTTTGAGATTATATTTTACATGTTGGAGCTTGTTACTTATTTGAGAGATTTTGGATCTGTGAAAAGGTTTGGCCCACCACTGAGTGATAAGGAATCTGATGTTTGGATAATGGAGCCACATTACTTCAAATATGAAATGGGATTTGAACGATGAGGTGTGAGGATGGATCTCTAGAAGGAGGGGATTGTGGTCAAATCCAATCCTCAAAAGAGAGCTCATAACTGCATCACCGAATAGGAAGATGACATTAACTGAAATGAGGACATGGTCTAGACACATTTGGATCAACTAGTCACCGTTCCTGCAGTTGGTCAAAGTGAATCTTGGCCATCAAAGGTTAATATACATCAGTTCATTGTTGTCCACAAAGCTGGTAAACTACTCATGAAATATCTTCATGATAGGAATCCCCCATTTCTTGTTGAAGGGGAAGAGAGGTGAGTTGAAGTCCCCAACCACCATCCAAGCCTCTGCCTGGAACACCTCTCACATTTGGCTAAGGAAATCCTATAATGAGGGTCTCCAAGAGGGAGAATTTGAGGCATACACATTTGTCAGAACCCACCGGGACCCATTATATTTACAAGAAAATAAAATATTGATGTAGATTTCTACCATTGACAACACTGTCCCCTCGATCTTAGTTGGGTCCCATAGGCACATGAGGCCTCTTGAGACCCCATTAGATGAACTAAAATAGGAGGCAGAGTCCCTCCATATGTAGTTTGATATAGAAGAAACATTTTGGGTGTCGAGTTTCATTTCTTGGAGAAGAAGAATTATCGATCAGTGTTCCTTCCTCATGGACTTGACCAAGCGTTGTTTGCTTTGCCCATTGAGACCTCTCATATTACATGAGAGGATATTCATTTGGATAGTCTAGTCGAGATGCACTTCTCTCTCCGGGTTGGGTGGGAAGATTGGTTCTATTATAATCCTGGTTATCCAAAAGCTGGGAGGACTCCTTGAGGGTGAGTTGAGTACCATTGGCGACATCGTTGAGAGCTTTCCTGATTTTGATGTCCTGATTGGAGGGGTGACCCCTTTTTTCATTAATCCCACATCCATTGTAGCTTTCTTAGGGGGGTGAGAAGGCACAAGGCTAGAGGGGTAGGATTTCAGGGAAGGGTAAGGGGAGGAAGGGGATGGCAAAGCTCGAGAATGGGAGGGGGGGTGGACAAAGCGGGCAACTGAAGTCTAGTTCGGTTAAGCCTGTGGGGGGGTCATTAGAGGATAGAGGAGAAGAAGTGGTTGGATATGGGGATGGTCAGGCTGCAAGGAGGGAGGGGTCTAGAATGGGAGGGACCAAGGGGATCTTCTGAATACTTAGGGTCTATAGAGGGGGGCCAGGAGGGTTCGAGGTAGGTTCAGAGCTCTAGGGAGAGGGGTTTTGGGAGTTTGACGATTCCTCCAGGAGGAAGCAGCAAGGGCTCGAGAGGGGTGCTGGGAGGACAGGTGGCCCTGATTGGAACATAGATTTATTCTCATATTCAATAGTTTGGTTATAGGTACAAACCTTGGAAATGATATTTATTGAAGATGGTAGATCGACATCTAGGATAGCATTAACACACATTCAAGCCTGAGTCATTTGAGTCCCAGTACACGTTGGTGGGTCGAAGGATATGAACTCTCCAATACTTCTCACTATCCCCTTGAGGATATCCTCATGCCAGAATTGAATAGGAAGATCAGGGAGGTAAACCTAGATTAGAGCAGAGTTGATGCTTTGGGTTGCTAGATGGAAATCCACTCACCACTTGTGGATGAAAAGGCCACTTCAGCCTTAGAACCAGGGCCCTCCAGAGAGAATCCGTTCGGAATCTATAGGGTCACTCAGTCGAAATAGAAAGAAGCCTCTGGTTAGGGCAATCAACTCCAAGGAACCCTTTGGGAACCAATAGAGTTTAGCCCATTTGTGAATAGATTCCATATCAGTCCGAGATCCAAGGAACTTTTTGACCAGTGAATTAGAGTCCCGGTCAAGCACGCTGGACATGACCTTGCATGGGATCTCAAGGTTACCATTGCTAAGGAGCAACTCCACTCTGTATCCAATCGTAAGGTTAGGATTAGGATTTAAAATTTTTGCGTAAGATTGGGGTGTTATCTTCCACCCATCTCCCATTATCAAGGCTTTCTCTTCCCAACTAGGAGGTTTTGTCTGGGATTTGAGATCCACATTTTCCTTTGTAGGTCAAGATTTAGATACTAGCTTGATTAGTGGGCCGAGGTCTTTAAGTTGAACTTAGTAGGATTTTTTGCTGCCTCCATCACTATATGCTCAATCTCTGCTTGCTTTGATGGTTAAACCCTTACTCATGCTTAGGATATTGTAGGTATCACTCACTCAATCGAGGGAGGCTTGGTTTTCTTTGCTTGTTTTCCCTATGTTGGGGTCCCGATTCTCATCCGACATCGATGCTTTCTCTTTACCCGCTATTGTATCCATCGTCTTCTTCTTGTATTATTCTACTGCATTTCTTGTGGGCGGTCACTCCTTGATCGCCATCTCTCATTATTTCTCTATTTTAATCCTAGATTCAAGTGGGAAATATCTATAGCCCTTTGGTTAGAAATTAGATGTCAAAGACAACAAGACATTATTAAGTCTTTGATTCTAATTCTAGAGGGAACTCTAGCAGTGGGTTCAACTATAGCTTCGCTCATAGGATTGGTTCCCGAGTTGACCTCATGGGTGGTTTTTTGCTCATAGCTTTCCCTTGGTCCAATGCCTCTCTTGGAACCTTAATTGTCATTGCTTTGGTTAGATATTGGACGTTGAATATGACAAGATGCTCTCAAGTCTTTCAATTTGATTCTGGTAAGAACTTTGGTGGCATGTTCAATGACAACTTCACTCATAAGATTGACTCTCAAGGTTGTCTTGCAGGTGGATTTTTTCCCATGGTCTTCCCTTAGGCCAGTGCCCCTCAAGTATCACACCTTACCTTCTTTGGCTCCTATTATGGCCAAGTGTACCATGCTAATTATCCCTTTACCATGTTTTATCCATGTAGACTTCCTTGGTATCCAACTCACCTCTATTTCTCTTTCTAATCTCCCCCATGTCACCCTTGTCATCATTACTATTTTTAGCCCTTGTGACTCTTGTTGCCACCCTTTATGCACTTATTACCATTTATGGTTTTGCTTCATTTCTCATGCTCTTTAAACCACTTCATACCCCTACCATCTCACCATATTGTACCTAATTATGCAAAATATGATGTCATTCTCTGTCAACATCACTACCTCCATTGGTCACTACCTTCCCACTACCCTTCTTCCATCAAACATGACCAATTTGATGAGGATTTACCAGTATGGGGAAGATCACCAATGGTCATGATTACACATATTCTCTAGATTCATTGGTATGCAAACCTATGATCTCTCAATCCTTCCTAAAGGGTGAACCTCCCCTTTAATTTTATTTTTAGAACAACACTATCATCAATTGCAAACTGAATCAATATATAGTTTTCTACCTTTGGCCATCATCCTTTTCATTGGTGCTTTCTTGTTTGTGATATTGGTCTAGACATTGGTCTTTCCCCACCTTCCTATCCATTCCCCCCTCACCTAGCCCTCACCTTGTTCCTCTCATCCCCTAGCCCATCTCAATGCTTTGCATGGCTAATCAGGGTTACAGGTTTGAGCCCGAGGTCATGTAGTTGGACAAGTTGGTCAGGGAGATCTTTAATGATCATGGACTTCTTCCTTTCCTCCAAAATTTTAGTAGTAATAATATGGAAATAACTTAGGAGCTATATCATTCATAGGATGAAGGTAGAGTCCCGGTTAGAGGTCTTAGATTCATCATTAGCATTGGTCTACTTGTTGAAGTGATCAATCTCCCTGACGATGGTGAAATCATCCAGAGAGAAAAGCATTCCTTGGTTGGTAAACTAAAATAATTCAAAGATAAAAGGGAAAATCTTGACAAGGACAAAGGCAACATTGTTTGGGAGTCCCTACCTAAGACTTGGGACAAGGTGATGGTCTCTATTCTACAATACTTCACTATAGATGGATCCAATACCATTATTTGAAGCTTTCATCTCATTTAACTTAATCACCTCCATAACAAGAAGACCATTAACATCCTAAAATACCTATTTAGATCTATCAAGTGGTCTATCCTTAACATCAAGAAATTATATGTCCTTATTAGTGCATCAAGGCCTCCATCTCATCCTTTACAAACACATACTTTAAAAATAGTCATAGAGAGCCATCTTACCGTGTGCAGGGGGCCCTTTTTCCAGCTGCTTGAGTCCAACCATCATGGGAATCCTTAGCTTGATGTAATTAATAAGTTTACCTAGAGGCATCCCTCTTAGAAGACTAATCGAATGCTTGAATTCAAACCCAAAGTTGAAGAAGAAACTCCTATTGTTAAGTCCGAGGCTTGTGAGCGGTCCTCTTGTGTCGAGTCTCAAACGAGAAAAATAAAGTCTCCCATAATGCTTGAACAAGATATTGAGATTTCAAAGGACTCCCCCTCCTCACAAATCTATCAAGTGAGAGGACTTCTCTATTAGTTCTGCTATCCATAAGGGAGCTCCCTAGAGCAACTCCTCTAAAATATCAAGCTGCACTCAATTGAGGGCCTATGTTCCTTTCATTACCATGAAGAGCTACACATAGGAGCTCAGGGACCTGATGAAATCTCCAACTAAGGCTACAAAAATGGTGTCCTCTCTCCTTTAGTAGGCCATTATCATATTGGATGAGTACAAAAACTAGTTTTATGGGGATAATCTAGTAGACTGTGTGATCTCCCCTGCTCCTAATGATGGCAATTGAGAAACTGTTCTCCTCCTTTCTTGTGGTTTTTTAATGTTCCTTCCTTCCTCTACTAGTTTGGTGGTTTCCCTCAGCTCTAGAGCTCCTCTTTATTTTTTGGTTGTGGGATCCCCATCTTTGGATACCCCTTTTTTTGTTGCTACCTTCAACCTCTCCTTCATATATAGTCTCTCAAATCCTTTTAGTGAGATCGTCTCTTTTTTCCTAGTAGATATTGTCTCTTCTTTTTCCTTTGCTATTTCTCTTCTTTGTTTTAGCTTGATGTAAAAGGTTTGGAGACCCTTTCAAAACCCCCTCCTTCAATCAATAAAAAAATATTTCTTGCATGGGATGGATTAATGTATTAGGCAATATCAATAATGATCTCAAATGAGAGAAGAAGATAATCTATGTGTGTTACAAGAACTATATTTATTAGGAAGGGTAACTGATTATGTTGCACTTTACATAATTTGAAAAACAAATAGAGTGTTGTGTACTACAACTACTAAGGGTAGACATTAAAACAATAATATTTCTTTCAAATTCTATTTCATAGGTAGTAATTCTTTCCTATTATAAATAACTTAATTAGGATTTTTATCTTTTGATGATTGTAACTTGTAAGGCTTGAATAAACCATATATATACTTTAATGGTTGGTTTAGTAGGATCAAATGGTGTACTTTGTGTATCAACTACCAATATTGTATTTTTTTATTTTCTTCATATACCTGCATATATCATCCTCATCAATTATTGAATCTAAGTTTTTGTCTATCAAGTGTTAATGTGGTTTTATTTTAAATTCCATAAAAAAAACTAGTGTATACCATTTTCAATATCGTATGATTTGCCATAATTTAAAAATAATATTTTTTCATAAGAATAATAAAAATACTTGAATTTTTATTCACATTGCAATGTAATTAAGTAGTTGGTGTATGAGTTTTATTGCTGAAATTAGCTTTTAACTAGAGAAATTGGTTATTTTCATAATCATCCTTTCTAACTTATTAAAAAATCTTATGTTTATATGTCTATCATTTTTCTAAATAGTGAAATTGATAATTATATTGACGTCCATTAATTGTTGGAAATTTTGGGTACTTTGGGTACATTGCCTTTGCTCAAGTATATAAGTTGTCATTGATGTCAAGAAGCTTTTGAAGGAATTTGATTTGATGTCAAATAATTTATTTTGATGAAGGTTACGGCATAACAGTTTCAAAGGTCTTTTGCAAACCCCAAGCTGACAAGTTCGAGAGAAAGAGCTCGCAAAGAAAAGTGTCACGATTTCGCGACAATTTGCAAGAGGGTTTGTACGGACGAAAAAGTGTCACGATTTCGCGACAGGTTCGAGAGAAAGAGCTCGCAGAGAAAAAGTGTCGCGATATCGCGACATGTCGGGTTTTCGCGACCCGAAGAAAAGAAAAGCGCTAAGGAGAAAAAGTGTCACGATATCGCGACATGTCGGGTTTTCGCGACCCGAAGAAAAGAAAAGCGCTAAGGAGAAAAAGTGTCACGATATCGCGACATGTCGGGTTTTCGTGACCCGAAGAACAGAAAAGAGCTAAGGAGGAAAAGTGTCGCGATATCGCGACATGTCGCATTTTCGCGACTTAAGCAGGAGAGAGAAAACAAGTTAGAAAAGTGTCGCGACATGTCACGATTTCGCGACGGGTTACAAGGAAAGCGTACGAAAGCTGAAAGCGTCACGATTTCGCGACGGGTTGCAAAGAATGCGTACGGATGCAGAAAGTGTCACGATTTCATGACAAGCAGAAAAGAAAGCAGACGGAAGCAGAAGTGTCACGATTTCATGACAGAAACTGAAAGCAGGTCTTCTATAGGAGAAGTGTCACGATTTCGCGACAAAAGCAGAGAGGAAGGCTATGAAGATAGAAGTGTCACGATATCGTGACAGAAGTGAAGACGAAGTCTGCAGAGGCAGAAGTGTCACGATTTCATGACAAAAGCAGAAAGGAGGTCGACGAAGGGAGAAGTGTCACGATATCGTGACAAAAGCAAAGTTGATGCTGACAAAGATAGAAGTGTCATGATATCGCGACAAGAGCTTAGTTGAAGTCGACAAAGGCTGAAGTGTCACGATATCATGACAAAAGCCAAAAGAAAGTGTACGGTTGCAAAGGTGTCGCGATATCGTGACATGTTGTAGTTTCACGGCAAAAGCTACAGGAGAGTTACAGAGGCAGTTGAAGCCGACAAAGTTAAATGTGAGCCGACGAAGATTAGGGTTTGCAGTCGATGAAGTTTAGGGTTGTGCAACTGACTAAAGATCAGGGTTACAGTCGACTAAGATTAAGGTTTTGATCTTGAAAGTGTTATTATAAAAGGCAGGTTATTTTGAAGAGTTGGAGGAATTGTTAGTTGCGACGTTCACAGATAGAGCGTAGAGTGAGAAGTTCGATCATCGAGAGCAGAGTGCAAAATTCGATCGAAGTGTGCAGAGTGAGCGAAGAGTCATGGTGAATTGTTCTAAGTGCCACTGTGATTGCGCAGAGAGTGCAAAGGTTGAAGTTCGACCAAGTGCGGCTGTGATTGCACAAAGAGAGCAGAGGGCGTAGAGAGCACAAAGGGCAAAAATGAACGTGGAGTGCTTCTGTATGAGGACAGAGGTGCACTGGTTCTTTGAGAAGAACCTGAGGATAGATTTGGCAAGTCTTTGAGAAGGCTTGTGTGTAGAGGATTGATTTGTTCAAGTGTTGGACAGATCTGACGGACAGAGGAAGACTTGTACTAGACCGACTGATTGTGTTTGGTACAGGTTGCTGAGCTGCTATGGACGTGATCATAGAAGGCAGAGGTCTCTTAGGCTAAGCATTGAGGATAGGAGGTCTTCGGTGGAAAGGAGTTCCACGTGCTGGCAAGAGGTAGAGGCAGTTGATCTTCCGAGGGATCATTTCCAAAGCGAGAGGGGAAGGTATCTCCTTTGAGCAGAGGCTCATAAATCTAGATGAGGGGAAGGTATCTCCTTTGAGCAAGAGGCTCATAAATTCTGATTGGGGGAAGGTATCTCCTTTGGGCCGAGGCTCATAAACATTGTAATTGGGAAGGATTCCCAAAGAACTTTGAGATAACTTTTAGAGAAAAGTTTTGTGGACGTAGCCCAGCCATTCCGGGTGAACCACGTTAAAATTGGTGTCACTTTGTGGATGATATTGTGCATTGTTTTGATATTGCTTTGGGTATATTGCTTTACTATTTTGAAGTATAAAGGAAAAAGTAAAAAGAGGTCTTATACTGTTCACCCCCCCTCTCAGTATAAGCTTGTGTTCTTCAATTGGTATTAGAGCAGGTGCCTTCGAAAAGTTTAATAACTTGAAGGAAAAGCTAGTAAAGAACACAATGGATCATTCAAGTAGCAATGCAACACCTATTCTTGATGGGTCAGATTTTGGTCTTTGGAGTGCAAGGATGAAGGTTCATCTAATGGCACTTGGTAATGAGGTATGGGAAGTGATTGAAGATGAGTACACTATTCCTGTACATGGTCCTAATACTAAAGAAGAAAGGCTCCTACATCACAGCAATTCAAAAGCAATGAATGCAATCCCGAAAGGCTTACAGAAAGCAGATCTCACCAAAGTGATTCACTGCAAGACAACTAGTGAAATGTGGAAACAGTTGAAGGTGGTTCATACAGGTGATACAAATGTCTGAAAGGCCAAGTTGAGACACTTCAAAGGTATGTTTGAACAACTCCAGATGAATGATGATGAAAATATTAGTGACTACATGCTTCGTATGGATGAGGTTGTTAACTCCATGAAAGACTTAGGTCTTGAGCTTGCTGAAAATGATGTTTGTGATAAGATTTTAAGATCTCTTCCTAATAGATTTAGTGAAAATATTTCTGCTATTGAGGAAGCTAAAGATTTGGATAAGTTGAAAAAGGATGAGCTCCATAGTATACTTGCAACATTTGAGTTGAGAACTCAAGTGAAGGTTGATGTCAAGAAAGAGGCAGATTTCAAGGCTACCAAGAAATCCAAGGGTAAACAACTTCAAGAGAGTGATGAGTCTTCTAGTGATGAAGAGGCATATTACAACAAGAAAGGCAAGTTCTCTAGAAAGCACAAAAGCATGAAAAATATAAGATGTTTCAATTGTGGAAAGTTTGGTCATTATGCTACTGATCGTACTGTTCCCAAGAATGAAAGTGATGAAGATAAACAGGATTCTAAGAGCAAGGATTCTGAAAAGCACAAGCATCACAGGAAGAACAAAGATGAGCACAACAATCAAGGAAAGAGGTATTCTCACAAGCACAAGAAGAGTTTCTACCTAGACAAAGCAAGTAAGTGTTCTAGTAGTGATAGTGAAAGTTCTTCAAGTGATGATGAAAATGAGATGTTGTTCATATCAAAAAAAGAGGAAGAACCGAAACATAGATTCATTATCATGAAATGTCTTAGATGTGGAAATTTTGGTCACCTTGAGGATGATTGCACAAATAATGATTTGGTTTCTAGTATGTATGAGGATGCTTCAGAAAACTATAAGGAAGATGCTTGTATGGTTTTTGAAAAAGGTAGCACCTCTAGTGATAAGAAATCTGAAAAAGGCTTTGATGATTCAGAAAGCAAACAAATAAAGGATCTTGAAAGTGAACTTATTAATGCTCTTAGTGCTTTGAAAAAGGAAAGAAAGAAGAATGCTAGACTCAAGGATAAGTTAGATGAATGTTGTATGGAGAGAGATGATCTTATAGAAAGTCTTGATTTCTCTATAGCTAAGACACAAGAACTCAAGGATGAGTTAGAGTCTAAGGTTCTTGAGTATAGTGAGTTAGAACAGAAAATGGCTTCTTTGAAAGAGGAAACTAAAGAGTACAAGGATAAGCTTTACAGGTTTCAAGATAGCTCCAAAAAGGTTAAGTCACTCATCAAAGGTCAAAGAAAGACAACAGATAAAATAGGCCTTGGTTTTGTTAAGCCACACAAGGAACAAGTTGGAGAGTCTAGTAAGAGACTCCAAAAGGAAGAGAGTTCTGATGAGGAAAGTATTTCAGATCATGAGTCCTTGAATGATAGATGCACAAAAATAGAAAACAGAATTCAGAATGAGAAGAAGAAGTTTTCAGGACCCAAGAGGTCAAATAAAGGAAAATTTCAAGGCAGATGTTTTGCTTGTCATAAGTTTGGTCACATGGCTTCACATTGCATGGCTCAAGTGAAGAAGGTAAACGACAATTTCAGAAGTGCTAGTTTCTTTCAAGGGTATTGCTACTCTTGTCAACAGTTTGGGCACAAGGCAGTCTATTGCAAGGTAAATAACAAGAACAGGTTTGATCAAAACAGGTTTGGTCAGAACAGGTTTGGTCAGAACAGGTGGATTCAAAGATCTGGTTTACCTCAGAGAAACAACATCATCAAGTGTTTCAAGTGCAACAATGAAGGTCACATAATCAGACAGTGTAGAGCTGAAATTCTAGATTACAGGAATAGGAACAGTGGCATGATCAGGTCCAAGGATCAAGGCATGGACAAGAACAGGGATGAGAACAAGAACAAGAACAGTGACAAGAACAGGAATATGGACAAAGAGTTCAAGAGAAGGCCCGACAAGGAAGTTATAGACGTTGATGATGATCAGTGCCTAATGGGAGTTTTACTCCCACCCTAGAATTAATCACCTCATCAGGAGGTGGGGGAGGGACTAAGCTAAGAGGCTCATTCTTAGTCCCGAGCCCCAAAGGTGACCCTTTGCCATTGATGACAAAGGGGGAGAGATATGAGTAAGGGGGAGAGCTTCAAAGTGAAGAGGAAAGCTTCAAGTCGGGGGAGCAAAAATTCAAAGGAAGTTGGTTAGTTGTTAGCACAGTTGGTTTCAGTTTTGGCTCTTGAGAAGTGTTTTCGGTAAAGGTTTGCCATCAATGACAAAGGGGGAGATTGTTGGAAATTTTGGGTACTTTGGGTACATTGCCTTTGCTCAAGTATATAAGTTGTCATTGATGTCAAGAAGCTTTTGAAGGAATTTGATTTGATGTCAAATAATTTATTTTGATGAAGGTTACGACATAACAGTTTCAAAGGTCTTTTGCAAACCCCAAGCTGACAGGTTCGAGAGAAAGAGCTCGCAAAGAAAAGTGTCACGATTTTGCGACAATTTGCAAGAGGGTTTGTATGGATGAAAAAGTGTCACGATTTCATGACAGGTTCGAGAGAAAGAGCTCATAGAGAAAAAGTGTCACGATATCGCGACATGTCGGGTTTTCGTGACCCGAAGAAAAGAAAAGCGCTAAGGAGAAAAAGTGTCACGATATCGCGACATGTCGAGTTTTCGTGACCCGAAGAAAAGAAAAGCGCTAAGGAGAAAAAGTGTCACGATATCGCGACATGTCGGGTTTTCGTGACCCGAAGAATAGAAAAGAGCTAAGGAGGAAAAGTGTCACGATATCGCGACATGTCACATTTTCGCGACTTAAGTAGGAGAGAGAAAACAAGTTAGAAAAGTGTCGCGATATCATGACATGTCATGATTTCACGACGGGTTACAAGGAAAGCGTACGGAAGCTGAAAGCGTCACGATTTCATGACGGGTTGCAAAGAATGCGTACGGATGCAAAAAGTGTCACGATTTCGTGACAGGTAGAAAAGAAAGCAGACGAAAGCAGAAGTGTCACGATTTCACGACAAAAACTGAAAGTAGGTCTTCTATAGGAGAAGTGTCACGATTTTGTGACAAAAGCAGAGAGGAAGGCTATGAAGATAGAAGTGTCACGATATCATGATAGAAGTGAAGACGAAGTCTGCAGAGGTAGAAGTGTCACGATTTCATGACAAAAGCAGAAAGGAGGTCGACGAAGGGAGAAGTGTCGTGATATCGTGACAAAAGCAAAGTTGATGCTGACAAAGACAGAAGTGTCACGATATCACGACAAGAGCTTAGTTGAAGTCGACAAAGGCTGAAGTGTCACGATATCATGACAAAAGCCAAAAGAAAGTGTATGGTTGCAAAGGTGTCACGATATCGTGACATGTTGTAGTTTCGTGACAAAAGCTATAGAAGAGTTACAGAGGCAGTTGAAGCCGACAAAGTTAAATGTGAGCCGACGAAGATTAGGGTTTGTAGTCAACAAAGTTTAGGGTTGTGCAACCGACTAAAGATCAGGGTTACAGTCGACTAAGATTAAGGTTTTGATCTTGAAAGTGTTATTATAAAAGGCAGGTTATTTTGAAGAGTTGGTGGAGTTGTTAGTTGCGACGTTCACAGATAGAGCGTAGAGTGAGAAGTTCGATCATCGAGAGCAGAGTGCAAAATTCGATCGAAGTGTGCAGAGTGAGCGAAGAGTCATGGTGAATTGTTCTAAGTGCCATTGTGATTGCGCAGAGAGTGCAAAGGTTGAAGTTCGACCAAGTGCGGCTGTGATTGCGCAAAGAGAGCAGAGGGCGTAGAGAGCACAAAGGGCAAAGACGAACGTGGAGTGCTGTTGTATGAGGACAGAGGTGCACTGGTTCTTTGAGAAGAACCTGAGGACAGATTTGGCAAGTCTTTGAGAAGGCTTGTGTGTAGAGGATTGATTTGTTCAAGTGTTGGACAGATCTGACGAGACAGAGGAAGACTTGTACTAGACCGACTGACCGTGTTTGGTACAGAGTTCTTGAGCTACTGTGGACGTGATCATAGAAGGCAGAGGTCTCTTAGGCTAAGCATTGAGGACAGGAGGTCTTCGGTGGAAAGGAGTTCCACGTGCTGGCAAGAGGTAGAGGCGGTTGATCTTCCGAGGGATCATTTCTAGAGCAGAGGGGAAGGTATCTCCTTTGAGCAGAGGCTCATAAATTCCGAGAGAGGGGAAGGTATCTCCTTTGAGCAGAGGCTCATAAATTCTGATTGGGGGAAGGTATCTCCTTTGGGCCGAGGCTCATAAACATTGTAATTGGGAAGGATTCCCAAAGAACTTTGAGATAACTTTTAGAGAAAAGTTTTGTGGACGTAGCCCGACCATTCCGGGTGAACCACGTTAAAATTGGTGTCACTTTGTGGATGATATTGTGCATTGTTTTGATATTGCTTTGGGTATATTGCTTTACTGTTTTGAAGTATAAAGGAAAAAGTAAAAAGAGGTCTTATACTGTTCACCCCCCCCTCTCAGTATAAGCTTGTGTTCTTCATTAATGACCAAAGTAGGTCAATGGAACTTGAAAGTATACATAGATGATAAAGGAAAGTGATAGAGGAAAAGAACCATAGGACTTGGAAAGTAACTAACCATTAAAAATAAAATACTAAAAATTATAATATTGTGTTGTTTGGTAATATTTTATTCTTAAGAGTTGTTTATCATAAGTTTTTATCATTTATTTTGGTATATGATCATTTATGTGGGATATAAATATTTTTTCCAATGAGTGAATGTATTTAAGTTATTTTTTAAACTAACTTTAGTGAACATGTTCATATCATGTATAGGATCACATAAACAAAATAGTTCTAGAAGTTGTCTATGTTATTTTATTTTAGTTGTTAATAGGTGAGCATTAGAATTTTTCAATGTGTCAAGTCCTTAACTAACAAATCCTATCTTATTTGTCTATTTAAATCTAATTTGTTTAGTATGTTTTCAAATCTACCAGGTGACTCACATTATGTATTATGAGACAAATGAACATACAAGAAAATGTTTGTAATGCTCATTGTTAGGTCTTCTTGTGTAGAGATGAGTCTATTTAAAGAGGATATCTTCCTTTCCTATTTGATATTTTTATATTCTTGTTAAATATTGGTGATATTCTTCTACTTATAGTTCCATATTCCTTATGGCTTCTTTATTGCTCTTTTCTAGATTCCACAAACTATTATCCAAATTATCAAGAATGTATTTTCCTTGATCTAGTAAATATAATCTACTTTTCTTGAATTATTCAATGGTAACTATAAGGTCATTTACATATTTAATAATGTAATAAGGTCTTAGGAGGTGCAAAAGTATCTTCTTATATTGGGCTTGGAGCTTTTCCAATGATGCATCTTTGAAATTCATGTCTTGGTGAACCTTCTCGAGTCATTGCATTTTTTCTTTTCTTTTTATAATCCCTTTGTAGACACCAAAATTCAGCACTCACAAAGCCACATTTGCCACCCCACTGTTGGAAATTTGAGTTAATTTGAGGCATTTTATGTTGTCATTGATGTCACATGGATCACATTTGGTTTTGGTGGCCAAAATATTTCATAAATAAGCATTTATGATATTTTGGAAAGCATGGCTATTTACAGGGTTTTTATGAAAACCAATGCAAGCAAAATAAAAGGTTTTATTTAAAACCATGGTGGGCTTATGTAGAAAGGACTTTTCTTAAAAGCCAATGTGGAATTTTTTTTCATCGAAAAAGGACCTCCGGTGATGAAGATATTAAAGTTTAAAGTTTAAGTTTAAATTAATAGAGGGCCGACCTATGTGCAATTAATGGAGTTTGGCATATATATATGTAAAGGTTTCAATTTATTTCGAAAAGGGGGCATATTATATATCGTCGGAAAGCTTATTTCGAGGGCTATTTGACTAACTTATTTAGAAGGAGAAATAAGGTGTGTATAAAGATTTATTATTTTGCAAAGGGGTTCCAAAAGTGAAGTTTTCCTTGTTCTTTTTCAAGAGGATTAATTCTTTCATGAGGTGACAAGGTATGCAATATTGTGATTTATTTTATTTTATGGTATAAGTGGTTTTGGGAGGGAAAAGGTTATGCAATGTTTTGATTTATTTTATTTTATGGTACAAATGGTTTTAGGAGAGATAAGGAAGTTGTGCAATTAAAGGCCTTGGTGATGATTATTGAAAAGTGGAGTAATGTTGATTATTTGGTGATCTACTAACCCTTGTGAAGATTGGCAAAAGAATTTTGCGATTGTGGCAGATTTACAAAGAGATTTTTTTTTCCATCTTCATAAAAGGTATGGGCACATTCTCCTATTGATTATTTATGGTGGTTGATTTATGAAATATCATTAGAGGGAAAATGATTGTTTGTGGTTTCCTTTTCAAAAGTGGTTGGTTGAATGCTTCAAGGTTTTTTGAATTGAGAGTTATGTCTAAACCTTATTTGATAAGCATAGTTCTTTAATCCCATTGGTTGTAAAATAACTTGAGTTAGAAAAGAACATGAGTATCATTGTTATGTGAGATTTGTGGTTGAGCATTATTGGAAACATTTGTGTTGGTTGATACATACTTGGACTAGGATTGTGTGAGAGAGAGTTGTCCCTTGTGATGATTGGTTGAGTTGAGGTGATTGAGCCTAGTCAAGTGATTTGTGAAGTGATTGTTCAAGTTTTATAAAATAAAATATTCCATCATTCTATGTTGAGTTGATATTGAGGTTAGAACATATTGAGTCTCTAACAATTCTCTGTATGGTTCTATAAGACTTGAATTTAGTTGAGGTTGATTTAATTTAAGAGTGAGATTAGAACATATTGAGTCTCTAACAATTCTCTTTATGCTTCTATGAGATTGACTTGAGTTGAGTTGAGATTGATTTGAGTTGAGATTGATTTGGGTTGAGAGTGATATTAGAACATATTGAGTCTCTAAAAATTCTCTTTATGCTTATATGAAGTTAATTTGAGTTGAGATTGCCATTCATTGTTGAGTTCATTTTGAGTACTACTTGAGCATGATTGATTGAGCCTTTGAGAAGGCCTTTGGGACATATTTGAGGATAGTTTTGGGATAGCTTTGTGGACAACTTTGTGGAAATATTTGTAGAGCAAATTTGGGCAAGTTCTTGGTGAGCTTGCTAGAGCAGATTTGGGCAAGTTCTTGGTGAGCTTTCTAGAGAAGATTTGGGCAAGTTCTTGGTGAGCTTTCTAGAGCAAAATTGGGCAAGTTCTTTGTGAGCTTGCTAGAGTAGAATTGGGCAAGTTCTTGGTGAGCTTGCTTGAGCATATTTAACAAGTTCTATGTAAGCTTATTAAGCAGGTTCTGTGTGAGCCTATTGTGCAGGTTCTGTGTGAGCCTATTGATCAGGTTCTGTGTGAGCCTATTTGTAGAGCTTTGGATGGAAGAGAGTATAGAGGACAGAGTCTCAGTGGATAAAGATCCAGTAGCCAACATAGTTGAAGACAGATCTAAGTGAGGAGTCTTCAAGTGGAGAGAGATCCACTAATCAGTGCAACAGAGAGACATAATCTTCTAGAAGATCACATAGCAAGAGCAGAACGTCTTCCTCTTCTTCAAAATAAGAGATGACCAGGGAGGGAATATTTAGGCAGAATCACCGCCTCATCGAGGGCTTATTTTCGACTGCTTGGAAATGCGGAGTCGATATTGTCGCAAGGAGAAGACGGGGATGGATGGGGTGGAGGATTTGGCTGATGCACTATTTCTTCATCTGTTGTTGTAGAACATATATTTCCTATGGAACCAAGAATCGAGCAAGGCAACAAGCATAATAGTGGCAATGGGGCAGAGGCGCAGCATGGTAATGAAACAAGACATGTTAGTATTGCTCAGAGACTGACATAACTGCTTAGGGCAGAGGAGAGGGTGACCTATTGCTCCCACAAACAGACAACGAGAGCGGAATGTTGTAGTGGCTTCAAGCATTGGATTTAAAGGTGATGGGGGCATGTCGTGCAGACGAGAGGCTGAGGCCAATGTTACAGCTTAATGTATCTTGCAACGGTGCTGATGACAGGCTTCTGGCTCATGGCTCAGCTTAGTCAAGTTAGACAAATTTTCTCTTAAAATTTCTAAACCTAATTATAAATAAAATCAACTATTAGTATTTACCCCTATTCAATTAGGAGAAGAAATTGCAAAATATTTCACTTCTACAGTTTTGAAGTCTAGTTCAATTTGGTAGTCACGCCTTAGGTCATGTTAGGTATGTAAGGCTATTAAAAATCATTTGGCAATATGTAATAATAATGGATAATATGCATGAGGAAGCATTAAAAAAAATCCTTATCTAGAAAAAAGAGTTAGTCATGGTGTATGAGCAAATTTTATTAGCAATGTAGATAATATGCATTCACCTGCAAGACATTACTGACCTAGGAATTGAATGGGTTATTAACATTTTTTTATAATTGTTGCAAATTGATTTAGTAGTTTATTTTGAAATTGATAGTTGGTTCACTGAAAAATAGCACTCTATATGGACTTTTGCGGTAATGCAACTTGGTTGAAAGTAAATTCCAAATGAAGCTTAACATATTTTAAGAGGACAATCAAATTATGTATCATTATTAACATATTCTTGGCTTGACTGTGCAACTTTTCAAACCATGTGAGCTTGGTATGTTGTTTCATTGCCTTTGTGTTCCACTTGTTTCAATCTGGGTGGGGAAAGTTGTTAAACAAGGCACTAAATTATACCCAACTTCTACAAGGTATGTTTCATTTGTACAGTTTACTGTGTTCTCTTGTAGGCAAATGAAAGTAAAAATTTCAAAGGACATTCGAAATGGCATGGTTTTCCTTCTTTTCTCTCCTCTTTTTATCATAAATTATTTAAACAAAAACCTATAGATATCATTTTCCTTTTTTAAATATAATTATTAAAAAAATACAATATAACAACTAAAAATAAGCAGTTTTAGGTGTTTGTTTGTTAAGGGACTTAAGTTCTCCATTGGAATTCTGTCAGTAGCAAATTGGCCCTATTTGTTAAGGTACTTAAGTTCTCCATTGGAATTCTGTTAGTAGTGAATTGGCCCTCTAGCCCATATGTTATGCTGGTATGCTATTGGATAAAGCTTTCATATGTTAATCTATTCCCTGTCTGTTTCTAGTTTTTTTTTATACAAGGACTACTCTTTTAATATTTACTTTAATTTTTTTGGTTGCTATTGGCTAGGAATTTCTATCTAGCATTAATATTTTCTAGTAGTCTAAATCTATCCCCACTAGAGACCCTAGGCCATACTCTTCTTCTCTAAAAATATCCAAAAAAAAATCTCTTTGTCAACTAATATAGTGTAAGCCCTAGTTGTGAGTTTAAGCTGGTATTTTGGAGACTGGATTGTGTGCAATTTCAATAGGTCTTTGGAAAGGACTTGGGATAAGCCATCTTGATAAAGCAGAGAGTGAGCTTGCCAAGCACTTGTTGAACTTAAACATGGAAATGTGCTATGTTATTGCCCAATAGTCAAAGTCTTTTATAAGCTACATTTATTTAAACAACAACAGGTCGTGGATCCTTTCAAATATTTATGCCCCAACTTCAATTCAATGGAGAGCTCTACTGTGGGATTACTTAGGCAATCTGAGTGAAATCTTCCATAATGTCCCCTGGATTCTGGCTGGGGATTTTAACACTTGTCTTTACCCTTCATACAAAATATGTGGAAATGGACCACCTATTAGGAGCATGGACGAGTTCAATGACTTTGTGAACTCCAACATGTTGATGGATGTAAAACTTAGAGGAGCGAATTATACCTAGAGCAATCGACGGATAGGGTGTCTTCTCATTCAAGAAAGGTTTGATAGGTTTTTTCTATCAAAGGAGGCTACAACTTTGTTCGGTTATTCTACCCTGCAAGCCCTTCCTAAAATTGCCTCTGATCATAATCCCATTTTTTTGGAGATCCCTAACTCTCTGTCCTTCAAGAAGCCTTTTAGATTTCAATCTATGTGGATCAAACATTCTAGTTTTAGAGATAACTCAAGTCAGTGGTGGCAGTAGCATGTCAGGGGTAGTGCAGCTTTTAAACTTACTGACAAATTAAAGTTTTTTAACGAAAAGCTTCGAACTTGGAACAAAGAGGTCTTTGGGAACCTCTTTGAAAATAAAAAATAGGTTGTTGAAAGTTTGAAGATAATTGATCAGAGGATCCAACATGGTGATGCTGATGAAACTACTAGGCAGAAGGAACGAACAAAACTAGCAGAGTTCATAACATTTTGACTTGTGAGGAAATCTATTGGAGGCAAAAATCAAGGGCTCTTTGGTTGAAAGATGGAGATTCAAATTCCAAGTTTTTTCACGTCACCACACTTAGAAACAGAAGCAATAACAAGATAATTTTTTTTTAAAAGAGCATATGGTTCTATTACTCAAGATTTAACAGAAATCAAAAAGGAGGCAGTAACTTATTTCAATTCTATCCTTGGTCAGGAATCACAGTGCAATGAGGAGGCCAAAGATATTCTCTTGCAATCCATTCCTAGCATAATAAATGAGGATATAAACCTTAAGCTTTTAGCTCCATTTTTTGATGAGGAAATTAAGGAAGCCTTGTTTAGCATGGACCCAGACAAAGCCTTGGGACCCGATGACTTTCCACCGTGTTTCTATAAAGCTTTTTGGGACATCGTAAGTGAGGATGTAATTTTTGCTATCAGAGAATTCCAAGCAAGCAATCATATCCCAAAAGGTATCAACTCTACTTTTATTTCTCTAATTCCTAAGAAGCAAACCCCTAAATCTATGGCTGACTTTAGGCCAATCAGTCTGTGCAATGTTTCTTACAAGATCCTAACTAGAGCCATTGCAAATAGAATGAGAGATATTTTGCCCCGCATCATAGATCCATGCTAGGGAAGCTTTGTCCAGGGCAAGTCCATCTTGGATGGAGTTATCATAGTTCATGAAGCTCGACACTTTGCTCATAAGACTAACAGGTCTGTTTTTGCTCTCAAGCTTGATATGAACAAAGCATTTGACATGCTAAATTAGGACTTTCTAATTGTTGTCCTCCTTAAGTTTGATTTTTACCACCAATGGGTTAATTTGATCAAAGAATGTATTTCTAAAGCATGGTTCTCGATTCTAGTTAATGGAACAACTACTGGTTACTTTCAAAGTCGCAGAGGAATTTGATAGGGGGACCCTATCAGCCCCATGTTATTCATCATTATGGCAGAAGCTTTAGGCAGAACCATAAAAAATGCTTGCATGTCAAGGCTAATATCGAGAATCAAGGCAACATCTCTCACTAGGGTTGTTTCTCACCAACAATTCATCAACGATTCCCTTATATTGACTAAGGCATCAGTGGTTGAGGCCAAAATAATTAAATAAATCCTGTAACTCTACGAGGACACTACTGGTCAGAAAGTTAATTTCAGTAAAAGCAAGTTATATTTCTTGAACACCCCCATTCAAAGGTAAGGAAGGATTGCAGAAATTTTAGGATGTGATATAGCAAACCTCCCCACTTTGTATCTTGGTCTCCCTCTTTTCATTGGTTCTCTAAGAGAGTCAATGTGGGACAGGGTTATTGAAAGAATTCAAAAAAACTTGTTGGATGGAAAGGTCATCTTCTATCTCAAGCAGGAAAGTTGACCCTCACTAAGGCCTCTCTTTAGAGCATTCTAGTATATTTCCTCTCTGTTTTCAAAGCCCCTGTGAAGGTTTTCCAGAAAATTGAGAAACTCCAAAAAGAATTTTTATGGATTGGATCAGAGGAGAAAAAAAGGATACACCTTGTAGGATGGACCAAAGTGTGCATACCCAGGGAAAATGGGGGCTTAGATCTGAGGAGAATTGCTCATATAAATTTAGCTTTACTAGCTAAGCAGACGTGGCATCTCATTTCTGATGAAGAAAATGAATGGACAACTATCATCAAATGAAAGTATCTTCAAAATATGGAATTTCTAAGTGACTCAGTTCCAATCAGAGGTTCCGCTTTTTGGAAAGCAATTCTTAATTGTAAGGAAATCATCAAAAAAGTTTTAAGATGGGTTTTAGGCAATGGTGAGAGGATAAATTGTTGGAATGACAGGTGGGCTAAGGACAAACCACTGACGTAATATCCTAACTTAGCCCAAATCAGAGATATCACAAAAGAACTCATTGGTAGAAAAGTCTCCGATTATATGGTTGAGGACAGAGGTAGAATTAAGTGGAAACAAATAAGAATTCAGGGATTTCAAGCGGAATCAAATGATCTTTGTAACATTCTCGGGTAACATTTTATCCCCATGAGACCCAAGGAAGATCAAGTGACCTGGGCTCCAAAAAATGAGCAGTTCACTGTTAAATCAGCTTACAAGCTTCTGCTTTATGACGAGGATTTTGTCCTCCAAAAGGACTTAGTTTGGATAAAAATTTTAATTCCAAAAATTGCAGTCTTTTCATGGCTGGTTATCCAAGGAAGAATTCTAACCATTGATAATATGATGCGTAAAGGTATTTGTATCACTAATCGTTGTTATCCGTGCAGGGCTAATTGGGAGACCATTTATCACATTTTCCTTGAGTGCCCTTTTTCCTTGACTGTCCTAAGTGGGGTTTTTCAGGCCTTCAATGTTTTATGGGTTAAACCAGCCACCGTACTTGATTTTTTTGTCCAGTGGCCTTACCCATTTTTAAGCCAAAGACTTATATACATGTGGAAAATGTGTCTCAATCACTATCTTTGATATGTGTGGTTAGAAAGGAACCATAGAGTCTTTAATGAGTCTATCCATGATCATCAAACTATCATTGCCAAGATCCTATCCTTTGCCAATGAGAGTGTGAACCTTATCCCTTTTAATAGTTGTAAACATCATCTGCAGGAGACCATGATTGCTCAATCTTTAAGCTTAACCTTGTTAGATGAGTCTATTCCTAGGGTAGTCAACCCCAGAGCCAATGTTAAGTGATCTCCACCTTCTATGGGTTGGTTTAAGCTTAATTTTGATGGAGCGACTAAGGATAATCCTGGAAGAGCAAGCGCTGGTGGCATTGTGCGAGATCATAATGGGAATATGATGCTTGCATTTTTTGAATATTTGGGAACAAGGATGAACAATGAAGTTGAAGCTAGAGCTATGTGGAGAGGCCTTCAAATGACTCAAGACTTAGAAGGCAATTTGATCATAGAAGGAGACTCTATGCATGTTATAAATCTCCTCAATAATTGGAAAACACCTCCTTGGAGGATTAAAACAATTGTTGAAGAGGCTAGGATCCTTTTCCGGGGAAGACGAGACCAGAAAAGCCCAACATGTCTTTCGAGAAGCTAACAAAATTGTTGATAAGCTGGAAAATTTGGGTGTCGATGGTGACGGACTTTTCAAATGGGAACACGGTGTCCCGAGTGAAGTAGAGGAGCTTATTCAACAAGAATGCCAAGAATGATAGTCAAATTTACCAACAGGGAAGGCACTATAATTTTGAAGGCTAGGAGTATTCCCGTCTCTTTTTTGAATTGGACTCATAATAAAAATTATCTGAGTTGTCAATCTTCATTGATGCTGCTTGGAATTAACACAAAGACTAATGGGGACAGTCACATGTCAGATAACATGGCTCTTAGTCGTCTTAGTAATTTGAGGTTGGTTGATAATCACAAAGAAGGAAAGAAACGACAATATAAGACTTTGAACCAAAGCCACGTGGACCACCAGATAGCCACCACCATAAATCTAGCCAGCAGGTTCACTTCTCCAAGGTTGATTGGCCAAGATAGTATGTGGTACCAAAGCATGTCATATACGAAATAAAGCAATTACCAAAGAATTATTAAGAGTAACTATCAATACAGAGCTTGTGGGAGTTTTTTTAGTACTCTGTTATGTGTGTCTACAACTTTTTGTTTTTCCATTGTCTCAAGGAAGAGATCCGTGTCTGTTTATTTTTTGTAATTATGATGCATGTCTGTTTTCTCGGGGTATACCCAAAATGTTGTATGGGAAGTTTATTTTTGATAATTGGTTATGTGCCTTACCGGATGTAATGGCTTTGGCGACATGTAGATTTTACATATATAGGATCCTTAGTAAGGATATGTTCATCAACAACCTTGGGTTGATTTTTGTAAAAGGTTTTGGGTCAACCTGTAAAAATTGGTATTAATGCTATAGTATCTTATCTACCAAAAAACAATTGTTGTAGAATAAGTTTTTTAAACAAGATTCTTTTTTAGTACTACTGGTTGTAAGGAGAAAGAGATTCATCGGTGGTAGTGCAAGATACACTGTGGAAGTCTATATCCTGGTAAATGTATGGTCTACTAATTCACATTTTACTGGATGCCAATTTTCTTTTGCGAGTGAGGATTTAATTAATCTCATTTCACTTGGGCATGTAATATTACAAAGTGAAATCCAATGTAATTCAAGGAGGTCAAACAAAAATAAAAATGCTACCTTGTTTCCCATTAAAAATTAGTTTGCAAAGACCTTGTGTTGTGTCTTTATATAGATGATAGCCTATCAAAAGAGTTGATTGTGGCTGAGTTATAGTTTATTTGTGCTGCTTAAGTCTACGAGTGAGTTGTGTACCGAGGTGAGGTGTCCATCATCATCATAGGGATAGGGATGTTATACCACCACAATCTGCTACAGCTGTAGGGCTATTGTACCGAGAACAAGCAATGGATGCTCGAGTCTAGAGTACATATGTTCAATAGCTCCCTCGACGCTTGGTTGTTCCGGGCTCAAGGTACATGGCTCCTGAGTGGAAATTTCTCGACTAATGTTAGATTTTTTTTATCATATTTTTTATTATTAAGTAGAATTCAGATCAAGATATAAAAAACTAAGATTGAAAGAGTAGTTTATTTTTTTATCATATTAAGTAGAGTTCAAATCAAGGTTATAAAAAGTAAGATTAAAAGAGTAGTTTTTTAAATTTATGTGTTATAAAATAAGATTGAAAGAGAAGTGTTTAATGTATGTAGATCAGGGTTATAAAAAGTAAGATTGAAGGAGTACTTTTTAATGTATGTTTTACAAAGTAAGATTGAAAGAGTACTTTTTAATGTATGTGTTATAAAAAGTAAGATTGAAAGAGTACTTTTTAATGTATGTGTTAAAAAATAAGATTGAGAGAGTAATTTTTATTGTATTTGTTATAAAAAGTAAGATTGAAAGAGTAGTTTTTAATGTATCATAAAAAGGTTACAGGTTGTATGTATAGTAAGGTTTGTTTTTGTTTGTTTTTTATATTTAATATTTTTTTTTTTAACTTTGTCTTAATTTAGCATATTTTAAAAATTTGTTTTGATTTTTTTTTATAAAGATTTGAGATAGAGAATAGATTGGATAATAACAATAAAATATTTGTAGATTATATCAATGTGACATTATTTTGTTGAATATAATTTTTTTTTAATAGTTATAATAACTATATTATATTATTTTAATTAAAGAATTTTAATATATATTTTTGGTTGAACTGAGGGAAGTATCTGGGCCAACAATTTCTGCCCTAAAACTCATTGTGAGGAGTACCTCAGGATTTTTTTTTTTACTTTATTTATTTATTTTTAATATTATTATTTAATTATTTATAATAATAGTGTTTAATATTATTATTTAATTATATTATGACATCGATTACTTTTTAACTCTAGGGTCTATTCTTTGCAAAAAAAACAATCATATGTTGGAACATCAAATTAGACTATAGTTCATTAAGGATAATGTGAGAACGTTGAATATAAAGACAATTGGGTGGTGTGTTGACCTAGGAAGTTATTGTTGGCAACGACCAGGACAAAGGCTTAATAAACCCCCTTTCTTTATTCATCTGTGTATTAAGGATATCTAGTGTGTCTAAGGAGAAACTAGAGCCATATATTAACAACCCATAAGTTTAGACATTGTAGTACGAATGTAGATTGTATATGCAGTGTGTAGTATTCTATAATGTTATACCATAAGTAATGTAATTTACTTGTATTCTACCTACGTTGAGTGTAATATGTATTCAATGTATTTTCCATTAGTATTTGTAGTGTATATTGGATTCTTTGTGTATAGAGATCATAGTTGTATACTGAACATGGAACATGGAAGTTGTATTCCAGATAACACAGTACGAGTGGAACTACTAGGAATATTGTCATCCTATTTCTTTATTTATGGAATGGTTACCACTCGTGCTACAATGCTCTATCTTCCATGTCATCCTTTGACATGTTGACCCTTGACATATTAATATTTTTAGTGTCATCACATGCCACATCACCTGACATGTCATTAAATACCACATCATCATTGGTTATCACATCATCACTGATTGGCATGTCATCATTCAATACCATATCATGATATGGTGCCACGTCATCATTAGATACCATGTCATCATCTAGTGGCATGCTATCATAGGGAGGCATGTTAATATGCATAAGCAAGAAAGGGTAAAATCATCATATAGTACCAGGTATTAAGATGTGCCACATCCCCTATCATGGAGATGATATCACAATCTTCAACAAAAAAGTTGGGCAAATGGAATTTGAACCATAGACCTTAAGGATCCTAAGCCTTAAGGGACACTTCCCTAGCCCCCCTTGGCTAGGGCACTTGTTAGAATGCAAAAATCAACCACACATAGGCTAAAGGGAAGGTTCCCCCTTCATAAAACACCCACCTTCTTTTGTGCGACCATACGCTTTGTTGATGTAGGCACATGTCACTCTTGCACCATATACCCAACACGTGTGCCCTTTTCTTCTCCCTAAGAATATTATCTAAATTTTAATTTAAAATAGAGGGAAGAAAACAAACTTTCAATGCAAAAAAATAGTTACCTAGAGATGAAATGGTACCCAGGTGTTGTAGGTGAGCTGGAGAGGAGAGGGCAAACCTCCAAGGGAGGTCTCAGGTTCAAATCTCCACCCTACCAAAAAGTTGAATTGGGTATCCAAAATCCAATTGATAATGTTGGTGCGGGCAGGGTCGGGTGCGACTTTCGGGTGACTTTGACGGTGTAGAACCCCCTGTTCATGGTCTCTAAGACCAAGGCGGCCCCACAAGGGGTTTTTAGCATTAAAAAATATATATGAAATGGAAAAAATTGATAAACTAGGACCACCCCAAAAGATTGTTTTTGTAGCAAATCCAAAAATACCAACTATTTGTAGTATCTATCATGGTTTACCCTATACAATACTTTTGTTGAACATAACCAATCAGGTCATTCTCTCTACCATCCACTAGATGACCTTGACCAAGCTTTAAAAAACTTTATCATTGAATAATCTCTCACACAAGATTAGTGATTTATATCGATTGGTCAACCTCCACCATAAGTTGGATAATCCACTCTTTATTGGTTATAAATGACCAACTATGGTTAATATGGCCAACTATCATCAAAAATATTGGTTATAAATGACCATGACCAAGCCTCATATGGCTTTATTTTTACTTTAGATAGTCATCCCTTGGCCTTGGATGACCCAAACCTCACAAATGACTAATATTTCTCCCAACATGATGATTTATAGCTTTTGGGCAACTTGCAAGCTCTTCTAAACAACTACTATTCCTTCCCGGATTGGTTGAGTGCCTTTCCACTTCAAAAATCTTAATTTAGATGGATCTAGAATGGTCTTGCGTTGTACTATCCTCAATTCCTTTTTTTTTGGATAGCCAAAATGACCTTCTATTTCATTTGAATGGGAACCACCATCAACCTAACAACTCCTTTCAAGGCTAAAACAATATTTTATTGCCTTAGAATGACTTCCTTGGGCATTTCTCACTTCTAGCTAGAAATTTCTCTAGCAAAGCCAACCCCAAAAGTGTTGGTTAGGATTTATTTTCTCTAACTAACTAGGGATTCTTTTTCCTATGCTTATCTTAGGGCAAGTTCTCAATCTTCTAATTCTTACATGACTTCAAATTTTTATCTAGAATTTACATGGATTTTGTTCAAAACTCTCTCCAACCATAGGTATGTGCATCAAATCCTCTTTTACAATGAAATTCACTATCATTGTGTTTCTAGTGATTTTTCCTTCACTTAAGTTGGTTTTGCTCTAATAAAATCTTGGTTTATGCTCTAACTCATTCCCTCTAGCACCTGATTCTACATCTATAGATTTTTCTTTTACTTCACACCCCCTAGTAGTTTTGGCCCCTTATTTTCAAATTCTCCTTTAACAATTTTGGACTCTATCACTGGTGAAGGCAAAATGACTCTCAATGCTTAGGTGGAGAATCTCCAATCGCCTACAAGAATTATTGACCCATCTGAGTGGTTATTGTACATGATGACACTTTGGAAAAATGTGTAATTTCTACCCATTGAAGATGTATCGGGTATCACATGTACTTGCATTATGTCATGCTAAGGTACACAAACTTGACTTATCATTGGTTGGTTTATTATGGGTTCATAAGTCATTATTTGACTAAATACGATGGACTAATTCACCATATAGTTCTATGCACGATAAATCATCTGAAAGTTTCCTATTGGGATAACGACTAGTTCCTTTGATCTGTCATCTAAAATATCTTTTGAATAAATAACTTGTTCCCTCCATCAAGTTCATATTCGTGTATAGAGTGATCGAAGAGCTAAAACCATATGCTTGAGTTTTTTAGCTACACTTGCAATTCTTGTTCTTCGCGAGGGGTTGGTTGACACGGGATTTTTGGGAAATAATGGATATTGGGGTAATTATTGTGGGATAGGGTGTTGGATGTGCAAGTTGGGTATTTGGATTGTATGGGTAGGGTACTCTTATTGAGTAAATATTACAAGGTTTTATTGGTGAACAAATGGGTATGGTTGAGGTGCTTGCTCGTTTTGTACAAGTTTACCATATTGTTCTTGTTCATGTGACACTAGGTATATAGGTGGTCCTATAGGGAAATTAGTGGGTTGTTAAATAACGTGGTTCGTTAACAAGGATATCATTTATATTATTCGAACATTTTGACATTCATGAATGAAAGGAAAGAAACCTCTATTATCACACCGAAGAATGAGAATGAAAAATGAGGTTCACTAGTCAAAGAAATAAACAAATAAAATTGGAGGACATGAGAGCAAGACACTTGGGGATTAGGTTGCTCTGAAGAGCATAGAACTCAGGATCAAGGTGACTTGGAGGTAACTTTGGAGAGTGCAGCGCTCAAAGGCAAACACTTAGCAATTTTTTATTTAACATAGTCTCATTCCACTCACTTCTATATTCATTTATTATGGCTTTAAGAATTTATTAAAAAATCAAGATTCACAAATCACAAGTTAGGTAAGATTCTAGATTAAAAATAAAGTTACCATTTGCATGAAAAATTATGTAGAAAATCTAAAACGAAAAACAACTCATAAATTTTAATGCAAAAATATTTTTGGGTTTTGTGCATGTTAGTGTAACACAACCCTTTTTGAAGATCTAGAAGGATATGAAGTACACTTGTGCAGGTCTACAACATTATGTGTGGCTAGGGTAAAGATTGATTTCATACCAAAATCATACTTGTGTGTCCCATCGAGCATGCCAGAATTGTTGAAGATAAAAATCAACAAGCGTGATTTGCACCTATGATTGTAGTTCAACAAATGTATGGGAAGGTTTCTACTCTTCCCAACCTATGGATCTTAGGTTAATTCTTTTTTACCTTCTATATAAGGCTAAAAATAAAGAAAGAAACTATGAAAAAAATAAAATAAGCAATCTGATCTAAAAGTGCAAAAACAAATCTAATATAATCTAATATTGAGAAGGATGAAAGAGATAAAAATGTAAAATACGGTAAAATTCATAATAGGGTTTAAATTTTGTGTAATTGATGTTTTCTCTATAAACTAAATAACTTCATCGCGTAAGATCTTTGAGTACCTACAATGCCAATTAAAGAGATAGACTGACAAGGGAAAGAAAGGCATAGCCACTGATGTCACCGATCCATAAATCAAAGGTTAGAGATAATCAAATATGGGTGCAATGCACGATTCATTATTGATTCTAGCTTTTGGGCAACTTGCAAGCTCTTCTAAACAACTACTATTCCTTCCCAGATTGGTTGAGTGTCTTTCCACTTCGACAATCTTAATTTAGATGGACCTCGAATGGACTTGTGTTGTTCAATCCTCAATTCTTTTTTTTAATGGCCAAAATGACCTTCTCTTTCATTTGAATGGGTACCACCATCCACCTAACTCCCTTCAAGGCCAAAACAATATTTTCTTGCCTTAGAATGACTTCCTTGGGCATTTCTCACTTTCAACTAGAAATTTCTCTAGCAAATCCAACCTAAAATGTGTTGGTTAGGGTTTATTTTCTCTGACTAACTAGGGATTCTCTTTCTTGTCCTTCTCTTAGGGCAAGTTCCTAATATTATAATTCTTACATGACTTCAAATTTTTATCTAGAATTTACATGGATTTTGTTCTCTCTCCAACCATGGGTATGTACACCAAATCCTATTCTACAGTGAAATTCACTATCATTGGGTTGCTATTGATTTTTCCTCCAAATAAATTGGTTTTGCTCCAATAAAACCTTGATTTATGCTCTAACTCATTCCCTCTAGCACTTGGTTCTACCTCTTTAGATTTTTCTTTTAGTTCACACTCCCCTATTAGTTTTGGCCCTTCGTCTTCAAATTCTTCTTTAATATTGGGCTCTATCACTAGTGAAGGGGGAATGACTCTCAATGCTTAGGTGGGGAATCTCCAATCTCCTGTAAGAATTATTGATCCACCTGAGTTGTTATTGTACATGATAACACTTTGGAAAATATACAATTTTTACCCATTGAAGATGTATTCACTATCATATGTACTTGCATTATGTCATGCTAAGGTACACAAACTTAATTTATCGTTGCTTGGTTCATTATGGGTTGATAAGTCATTGTTTGACTAAATACAATGGACTATTTCACCATATAGTTCCATGCATGATCAATAATTTGATATTTTCCTATTGGGGTAACATCTAGTTCCTTTAATTTATCATCTAAAAATCTCTTTTGAGAAACTAACTTGTTCCCTCTATCAATTTCATACTCATGTATAGAGTGATCGAAGAGCTGAAACCATATGCTTGAGTTCTTTTAGCTACACTTGCAATTCTTGTTCTTATTGAGGGGTTGGTTGACACGAGATTTTAAGAAAATAATGGATATTAGGGCAATTGTTATGGGAAAGGTTGTTGGATGTGCAAGTTGGGTATTTGGATTGTATGTGTAGGGTAATCTTGTTGAGCAAATGTTGTAAGGTTTTGTTGGTGAACGAATGGGTATGGTTGAGGTACTTGCTCGTTTTGTAAAATTTTACCATATTGTCCATGTTCATGTGACACTAGGTATATAGGTGGTCCTATAGGGAAATAAGTGGGTTGTTAAAGGACTTGATTTGATAACAAGGACATCTCTAATATAACTCAAATATTTTGACATTCATGAATGAAAGGAAAGAAACCTCTATAATCACATCGAAGAAACGAAATGTAAAATGAGGTTCACTAGTCAAAGCAATAGACAAATGGAAAATTGGGGGACATGAGAGCAAGGCACTTGGGGATCAGGTTGCTCTGAAGAGCATAGAACTCAAGGAGCAAGGTCGTTTGTACGTAACTTTGGAAAGCATTGTGCTCAAAGGTAAACACTTAGCATTTTTTAATTTAACATAGTCTCATTCCCACTCACTTCTATCTTCATTTATTGGGGATTTAGTACTTTTTTAAAAAATCAAGAGTCACAAATCACAAGTTAGGCAAGATTTTAGATTAAAAACAAAGTCACCATTTACATATGTAGAAAATCTAAAACGAAAAACAATTTATAAATTTTAATGCAATTTGTTTTTTGGGTTTTGTGCATGTTAGTGTAACACAACCCTTTTTGAAGATCTAGAAGGATATAAAGTACACTTGTGCAGGTCTAAAACATTATGTGTGGCTAGGTTAAAGATTGATTTTATATCAAAATCATACTTGTGTGTCCCATCGAGCATGCCATAATTGTTGAACATAAAAATCAACAAACATGATTTGCGCTTTTGATTGCAGTTCAACAAATGCATGGGAAGGTTTTTACTCTTCCCAACCTATGGATCTTAGGTTAATTCTCTTTTACCTTCTATCTAAGGCTAAAAATAAAGAAAGAAACTATCAAATAAATGAAACAAGCAATCTGATCTAAAAGTGCAAAACATAATCTAATCTAATCTAATCTTGAGAAGGATGCAAGAGATAAAAATGTAAAATACGGTCAAGGCCATAATAGGGTTTAATTTTGTGTAAGTGATGTTTTCAACAGAAACTAAATAACTTCACCGCGTAAGATCTTTGAGTACCTACAATGCCAATTAAAGAGAGATACTAACAAGGGAAAGAAGGGCATAGCCACTGATGTCACCCATCCGTAAAGAAAATATCAAAGAATCAAATTTAGGTGCAATGCATGATTCATTATTGATTTTGAGATTTGAGTGTTCTATAATTTTTACTATTGCTTCAAAGGCCAAAAGAACATTACAATGAGCATTGAGCTCTTATTTATACTTGAACTGGTTACCACGAAATGGACTACATATAATGTACCTCAGTGATAATTATGAGATGGTTATATCACACTTATCTTATTTATTAAAAATAGATAAGGAGAAAGGTGCTCTAGTATGTCACTCTTGAGAGTAGAAGCATTATGTGAGTAGGTCGAGTGAGACTTTCTCTTCCAAACACTAAGCCAATTCTTGTTGATTTTTGCTCTACTTTGTCTTCTGCCTTAGCTTGTGTGACCTCCATTTGGGGAGTGAGGTTGCTCTAGAATGTGGGGCAATCAATTGATCCGCAATCAATTGATCATGATGAGTGATCTACTAAAATTTTGATTGAAGTGATTGCTCCCTCCCCACACACTCCAACTTTAGTTGCTCGATTGGATGATATTGCTCCTCCTATTCTTTTGGCATTTGTTCTACCTCTCACTACACTTTCAAAGTTGTCCTCATTAACCCCGCATGTTTTTAGATAATTCTTACTCTAATTATAGGCTATTCCATATCTTGAAATATCTCTAAAATAGCTACTAGCCATTATATCAAATAAGCTAAGATATTCACTCTTACATAGGATTTCTCCAACTCAAGTACTAGCTTGATTTTCTTGAACCCTATTGAATCATGAAGCTCATCAAGTTTACCTTTGCCAATGTACATCCAAAGTGGGTCCCAGTATAGCATTAGAGTTCCTTCAAGTATTTCCATCACTCTAATCATTGAATGCACATTTTTTCTTCATATTGTTTTCTCCTCATCTTGGGACCAACTTAATAATCTTTCCAACTCAACATCCACTTGCAATTACCATAATCACCATTATCCAAGGCAACCTACTCTAAATACACTTTGTACCCAATCAAACAACCCACAAATATATCTACTTGGGTGTTTATCCTTACACTATGAATTGGGAGTTGCTTCAAATTTGGTACTTCAATGAGGAAGTGCTTGCTCTTTTCTCCTTCCTCCCCAGGCTCAAGTTCATGCTTAGTTTCATCATCACCGGTGGTGGTTTCTTTAATATCCTCCCCACCATGGCCCTTTAGGTTGAACATATCTTGGTGGCTCTCCCTTCTTAAATTTTCCAGTCCATCCTCTCCACAACAACTTGTCCTACATAAACATGCTTTCCTATGATATTCCTTATGTTTTTCCTTTTACAAATTCCTTTGCTGATAGTTGGCTAATTTACCCCTTTTGCCACCATACATGCTCTGATGTAGGTAACTTTCCTTTTCCTCCTTCAAACACTGATAAAGTTGGTATTGTCACTTGCATTGTGGTAGACATGACCTCCACTCATGTCTCCTCATTTAAAGTTAGTGAATTGTACTTTTCATCTATCTCTACAAACTGACATAATGGTATCATAACAAATATTTCTTTCAATAAATTTAGGTGCTCATCATGATTCCATACCTATCTAATATCCATAGATCAAATATCTATATTCTCCTCTTGAATCCTTAGAATAATGGTGAAGTTTCCACTATAGTTTACACCTCGTTGACATCCACTACTATTGGTGTGGCCCATGCAACTTCTCTTCTTCTTTTTTGTTGCATTGCTTCCTCCACATGTGTTACTTCCTATACAAATTATTTTGTTTTCTCTGGCCATTGTACTCTCCTTATAGCCTATTGTTGAAGCCTTCTTCCCTAGTACTTGCAATGGCACTTGTGGTACCTCCTTACACAATCTAGCCTCTCAAATTTTCCAAAGTGTTTGGTTGCATCATAGCATCCCTCATTACTAAGTGTTGTTTTTCCACCAGTCCTTTCTTACCTCCTCTAGTTGTTCCTACTAGTGTAATAGTTTTTGTTGGTCCTTTTGGTGGAATAAATTTGGTCTTCTAGTACAATGGATGGTATTGAGGATGTTGTTGTAGATATGAAGGCTTATGTTGCAAATCCTTGGTCCAATTTGAATTTGATTCCTCCTCAGCCAATGCATCGGTGTCATCACCTTCCTCCTATTTGTCATCATGGTTATTTTTTTATATTTGCTACTTTTTCCATTTGTATCGTCCTGGTTAGTGAGACTATGAAAATCCAACAAAAAATAGTGGATACTCATTCTGGAAAACCTTGTGGTAGACCTAATCTTGGAAACTGAATCTTCAAAAATTACCATATTCAGAAGTAATGCAATAGCATGTAACACCAAAGAGAAATTCTTTGTGAATTGGAACAAAAAAATTTATATGTTGCTGAAGATAAATATTCCACAATCATATTTCACTCTAGCCATGATACCCTCCATGTATAGTATGAACCAATTGGGTATACCCAAGGCTCGTTCGTTGGACAACCTCAATATTACTACATGCAAGGGATAATATAGTTTTCAAATTTTAGGTGTTGCATCTGTAACACAAGTGGCAGTATTCCTAGTAATAGGATGGTAACAAATTCAAGAATTGAATGGTGTTGTAGTCATAAAATTGTAAACACCATCGTACGACATAGCTTGAGATTGTATGGTCTCAACTATATAATTTTGATATTGTACGGTCAACCAATCATACAACACAACAATCATACAATATAGCCTATTGTACTATCAATATCTCGTATAATATAATCCTTTGTATAGTTTATCTCTAGTATGACACAATACAAGACTCTTATGGAAAAATTCTCAACACTCTATATGACAATAGTTGTATGGTAGTCACATGTATAATGCACAAATAATGATTAAGTCCTAACTTGGGAACACTCCTATGTGTTTGCCTTCTTACAATTCCACTATCATATAGCTTGTTGGTCATGCGGTCTGTGATTGTTGCAATTACCAAATTCTTAACTACTACACCCTCATACAATTTGCCTATGTACAATAATCCTACAATTCTTTCTACAACATATAAATGCTACAATCATATGGCAATGCAAAGTGCTAGTATTCTTATCCCCAAAGCAATGATTTATACACCTTGTTATACTTAAGGAATGCAATATATAACACATTAACGATCACAACCTCGAGCATTAACAAGGATTGAAAAACTAACAATGCCTGATTTAGACTATCATTTATTGACTACTACAATCAGTAGTAGACACATGTGATTACAATGGCTATTATGACCAACAATGATAATGGCCTCAATAATTTAACAACAATAGACATATTCTCTATTTGCCCAAGCAACTTGCTCTCATATGCTATAATAACATAACCAAAGCATAACCTAGACTTGATGGAGACTTCCTAGAACTAACTTTGATCCAAAGTGAAGGAAGGGGGGCCTCATGAAGCTTACCTAGGGAGTTCCAAGCGATTCCTGGATAGTGCAACATTTACAACCACCATCTCCAAATCCGACATTGCATGAATTTTATCATTTCCTAAAGTCTAAAGTCACTTTTCATTAATCTCTAATTTCATTTACATTTAATCTTCATTTTACCTAATTTCACTTTTAATTTTATTTTACTTTATTTACACTAATTTCATATACATTCCATCCAATTTCATTTTAGCAAAATTGCAAGCAAAACTTTGTACAAACTATTATTTTTTCTTTATCTAGGAAGCAGTTTTACCACCTACATTTGTTCTCCCCTTTTAAAAGTTAGCATCCTCATCAATCCTTGCTTCTTTTTCATATTTTTTATTTTTGCTAAGATTTGGCCATAGGTGCTTCATCGATCTCTATTTTTTGGAGTTGCAAAGCTTCTCATTCATCCTTCAATCTCTCTACATATATACTAAAATGGATAAACTATAATCCATAGTGATTAGCTTTCTTCTCCATTTTGTCTAATTGCACTATCAACTCCTTTTCTCACTCAATAGCACTCTTTTGCATTCTTTGTTTTATCTCTTCCTTTTTCCTAGTTGCAATAGCCAACTATTCATCTCTTTCGGCAATGAGTTGATACTTATGCTCTCAACTCTTTTTCTCGAGCCTCATAGAACTATGACTTTATTTTATTTTTTAACTTATAGCTTATAATGATCTCATTGCACCTCTCCATATCTCTCTTAGTTGAAGAAAATTTGTCGTCCTTGGCTTTCAACTGTTCGTCCTTATCCTTAAAATATTTTTCTTTGGTCTTTAATTGATCCTCATTACTCTTCCTTAAGCTAGCAATATTCATTGCAACTTCCTTCTTCATTGTCTCTACTTCCCTTTTCATCTTCTCAGCTTCTTCCTTCATGGCTTCAATTTTTTTCCTCATCGTTTCCATCTCTTCCTTATACTAGTTAACTTTCTTCTCCTTGGATTAGTGAATCTTTTCCAACCCAACTATTAACCAGTCTATCCAATGAGTCAAAAATTTAATTTGGCTGTATATTGGTGCTAATTTTGGTGGAATCTTCCTGTACTCCACCTTAGTTGTGTCTACTAGGAAACGTTGCAAGGTACCTAATATATGTACACTCTCCTTGGTACCCTATAGTTAGTTAACATGCCCTTTGGTAGCTCCTTCATTCCAATCATATTTGTCACTTAAACCTATGAATACTTTGGTTCTTTTTCATGGATTTCAGTGAGCTTCTTTGACCTCATGTCCTACACAACCCATCCTAAATTTTAATCTTGCAAAGTCAAAAACCTACATAATTTTTCCAAAAAAATCATCCACTTGATCATCAACTTGCATTCCTTCTTCCTCAAACCATCTTGGGCACTTCAATAATGAAATGCTTCTCCATTACTTGGAATATCTCTTACTCCTCTTGTTCCATATTTAATTTTACTCCAGTTTCCTCTTGTTGTACTTCTCTATTCTCTTCTAGTTGCGCTTCTTTATTCTTTTTTGGTTGCACCTCTATTCTCTTTTGGTTGTGCTTATCCATTCTCTTCCAACTGATCAGGTTGTACTATAGTTTGTTCCTACAAATTTGGTAGATTTTATTCATTCACTAATCTTTGGATACTACCACCTCTCCTCATGATTCTAATTTTCTTTCTCTTTTTGAGATTCAGGTATGATTTAAACTTGCTTGTCCTTTTCTAGATATTTAACTCTTGTTTCTCTTGGCACTACTAATTCTTTCAATAGATCTTTGGACACTTTCTAAGATATCAAATTGCCTACCCATTTGCTCTAGGGTAATACGGACTTGACAATAAATTCACTTGTGCCCATTTAGCAAGTCTTGTAAATTATTCCTTCACATTACCCATCACTACTAGTTCTTCTTTAATATCTTCAATTGAGTATGCCCTCACTTCTTCCTATTGCACAATCTCTTCTAAAGGTTGTGGTTCTTGCAATACTAACCTCTCCTACTCATGATGTCTCCATGTTCGAACAAGATTTATTTACGATCATTCCTCCTCCTTTATTCAACTTGTTATTCCTAAGTCCCATAGTCACTTTTTCAGTTTCTTGCTACAATTTGGGCTCTAACCTTATCTTCTTTCTTCGTTGCGGTGCCACCCCCTTCTTCTTCTCCTCACTATCATCTTCATCAAAGAGGTTTGCTCTTCAAATTATCTTCTTAGTCCAAATCTTAACTGGAGTAGTCTTTGTTATTGGTACCACTTTTACCCATCTCAAAATTGTGTGTTCATTCTTAGGCAACTTCCTTGGAGCCATTAATATAGATATTTCTATCTTAGCATATGATATTACATTCAACATTATGACAATGGCATGGAATACCATAAAAAAATCTTAGTTTTTTGTCTTAAAAAATCCTAATTTTGTATAAATGCAATTCCTAATTGTATTGTATACCTTCCACCATGCCTTACACACACTATGCTAGCCATACAGATGTCTCTGATGATGTGGTTTCATTGGATAATTTGGACATGATGATATTCGTAACACATCGTAACTCATCATTCTTCATTTGGCTCTATTTAATTCCACGACTTCATAAACCAAAAATATTATTGGCATTGTCATGTTTAATTGTTGTTATATCTTGAATTATCCTATTCTATTATTTTGCATCTAAGGCCTCCTTCCTCATTGTAGTTTCCTATTTTGGCAATCTAAACATCTATAAAATATTATTTTTTAAAAGCATCACCTTAATGTCTCAATTTATAATCTTCATAATGCTTAATTCTTGTTTGCATCATAAGTCTCGAGCAATTGCAACAAATATTCCTTAATAAAATACTTGAACCTATGCAATGCATCTTATTTCTAATTGTATCAATGCAACTTTCAACTTATGATATGGTGGATTATCTTGCCACCACCAAAAAATTATCCAGTTGGATGAGTCTATATTAATTGCTTTAAAGTTATTTTATCCTTCTCTTTTGGTAGTGAATCACCTTGTCGTCTTTGATACTTTCTCCCTTACTCCATGTAATGTCTTCTTCCTTGTGTGTACTCTAGCGGTTCTTGTCTTGCATCGAGTCTAACTTCTTCCTCTCTCCTTGGGTATTCTCTTCTATGCAACGGGTCAGGCAAGCATGTAATCCTTTGTGCTATTACTCTTCATAAGCACTTACCACAATCTATTCTCTCACTCATACTTCATATGTTGTACTTTCTTTCTTTTTGTTGTACATTGACTATTTATTTAGTTTATCATCATCTGTATGACCAATTAATTTTTATTGTATAACGCTTCTTGTGATTGTACAACACTTCTTTCAATTTGTACAATGCTCCTTTGCCATCTAGTAGTCTTCATACTTTGTATGATGACCTCCTTTCATAAAATGGTAACCTTTTCCTTCTGTGTAGGGACACCCTTATGTTATATGATCACTTATTCTCTCTTTGAATTACAACTTTTCTATGTTGTATTGTAGTCTTCCTTCCCTCATATGACAATTTCATAGAAATTTTTGTATGGTATTTTCTTCAATTTGCAGTTGTTTTCTCTTTTTGCAGTATTTCCTTCAATGCTCTCGTACGATGATTTCCTCATTGGCCTACTTTCCCCCTTGATGCACTTTATCCATATGAAAACTTTTTTCTACCTTCCTCTTGCACAAATTTTGAAACCCTTCATTGCAACTTTACCTTGAATTATTTTGAATAGTGGATTCCCCTCCTTGTACAATTTTAATATAGTAGTTTTTGTAAAAGAAAATCATCGCATGGATGTAGGGGTCTTTTCCCAACTCTGTATGGTATGTCTCCTTATCTATCTTAGTTTTAATTTCTCCTCATGTTGGTTTTTAGTATTATTGTACAACCTCATGTACACCTGCAATTATTTTTTAATGTACATATATACATATGAATTTTTAATGATGTGTCAGGGTCATTGTACAAGTCGTATGACCATGTAGAATTGGACTTGCACGACATCCCTTGATGACATATCGTCTTACCTTTTCATTAGTTATTTCATCATATAATTCGTATGATCCTCATTCTTGAAATTCTTCCTCATATGATTTCCTTGCTTTGGACTTGTATAGTGGCCAACAATACGATCTTCCTTGTGCACTTGACTTGTATGACACCCTATCAAACAATCCTTTTGTTGCTCCTCTTGGTCTATACGATACTCTGTCGTATGGTCTATTTATTGATATTTCATTGTATGGTCATCCTTTGTGTTGCTTCTTATCGTCTTGTGCTTATTTGTACGATGATCTATCATATGATATCCTTCATTTGTATGGCTCCTACTTGTATTTCCTTGAGCTAAGTTTGCTTTCATACTTGGTGACCAATTTTATCCTCTAAATCCTTTGTGAACTTTTTGAACTCATGCTCGCATTATGCATACTTGATCTCTCTCATTCCCAAGCTGATTTTTTCTATGACCACACATTTGTGTCATGGCCCTTCCTCTAAACATTGCATAAATATCTCTAGCTTGGGACTATCCTCTCCTATCTCTAGGTTGTCCAAGATCCATCCAATCCCTTGGTCATTGTGGAATACTTTTTCAATTTGAACATGGTCCTCGACGTGATATAAATGGTCCAATCTAAATTTCATGCCCAACTTGATTGTTTCTTTCTTGATCAATGAATGGTCCTTACAACCCTTTACGTTGATCCTACAGCCTATGGGGAGGAGGGAAATTTCTTCCCCTTAATCCACCAGCATGGAGACCAATCAAACTCCTCCCTTGGCCAGGTTGCCGTAGGCCCCCATGAAGACTTGATTTTCTCCTTGATTTGCCTAAGTTACCCTCTTATTACTTTGTTGCAACCTATTGGATTCTCCTCTATTTTAACTACTTGGAAATAAATCTCTCAATATTCTTAATATTTTATCTACAATCAACAGTTTTTGAGTCTATCTTTCTTCTTCCCAATGTCTTTGTGTTGTAGACTAAATTAATGTTTCTTTATACTGTGTTGAGAAGTTAGAGTTTATACTTGAATTATTCCACTCATATTCTCTTTCTTCTTGGATTCTTTCAAGTACTTCCTCCAAGCATCTCCTATGCCTTTTGACTTCAATTGTCTTCTTAGTTGTCTATTTGCATCTAAGTACTATTAACCATAATATATATTTGCAGTTCTTCAAATCTTCATAAGAGGTATGAATTACTACTTGAAATGTTGCTTTCTATTTGAACTAGGAGAACACCATCACTACTTGAGTCTGTCACCCAATTCCTTTATCTATGTTTTTGCAATGTTGGTGCTTCTTCAATAACTCTCCACAATATCTTGGTAACGTCTTCCCTATTTAGCCGATATTATGTTGGATCCTCAAGTTCCTCTTTTGACCTTTCTTTTTGCCTTACACTCTCTTCAACTATTATTCGTTGTTCAAGTTTTACCTCTTATTCTTTTCCTCTTCTAGTTGCTTGTTCAAGCATTCTTTGTATAGTGTCATCCAACTTTTGGATGATTTGTGCTCTCATTCTTGTATTATTCCTATGCAAGGTTTCATACTCTTCTTGCAGCTTCTGCGTTTGTTCTCGCATTATTTGCTTTACAAGTCCAATTTGAGCTAAGGGGCTATACCCTACCAATTCTTTGATGCTAACTCATCCTTCCATAGGAGTTGGTATTTTTTGCTCATATACCTTTGTTCTAAAGGATTTGTATGTATACTTGTATTCTTATTTCATTTCTATGAGGTACTAATTACTATTGTTTTATTATAGGTTGTGCTTTCACATTTGTTGTATGAATCCTACTCAAGCTAACAGACTTAATGTTTCCATATTTTTATTTTGGACTTGTCTTGTATCTTCAAGAAGAGGTATATCCTGCTCATATTCTTTTGTTCTATCCAAAAATTGTACCTACACATGTACTCTTCTTTCTTTGATATGAGGTGCTAACTCTGGTTGTTCTATAACTGGCTATGGTTCCTCTCATTTTGCAAACAACCTACTCAACCCCATATCCTCTTCCTCCTCTTGATGAATTTCAAGTCCAACTTCCTAAGGTGATTTTCATACCACAACTTTGTTTCAATGTGCCACTTCTATCACCCTCTATGCCATAACTCTTTTCTCATCCAGTCGAATCAATGCCATAAGCCTCTCCTTGGCTGTTTCAGTCTCCCAATCATTTTTTTATCTCTACCCTTAAACTGGGTACCATGAATTCTACTCGTACTACTACCTCTTGGTCATACATCAACTAGAATAGCATATGATTCATTGTTGGTTTAAAATTTTTCCTATATGCCCATAGAAATGATGGCAATTTCTCCTCCCAATATACTCCTATTCCATAGGCTTTGTAGAGTGTAGATAATAAGATCTTTTTTGTCCCCCCTGCATATCCATTTGCTCTAGGGTAATACAAAGTTGAAAATAAATGTTAAATCTTAAACTTTGTTGTTAGCTTCTTAATAACTTGATTCACAAAGTGATCTCTTTTGTCACTTGTCAATTGCAAAAAAATTCCAAACCTCGTGATTACTGATCATACAAGAATCATGTTGTACTCTTGGTTGAATTGTTTAGTAGTGTCCTTACCTCTACCTATTTTGATAGGTATTCAGTCGCCACTATGATGTATCAACACTTCCTTTTTTGACTTATCCTAAAAGGACCCATAAAGTCTAAGCCCTATCTCTCAAATAGTTCCTATGGTTGGGACGAATGTAATGGCATGAAGTCTGCAAGAACCCTGATGTTCTTGTGTAAATTTGATAAATAATTTAATATAAAATGTAATCACATGCCACTTAAAGGGGGCTCCCTTGTAATCGCTTTACCGCTATAGGGGGCTCCCTTCTTACCACTTATAGGGGGCTCCCTCTTTAGAATCTATGCTTCTTATTCTTCTTCTTGGATGATTTGTGTGAATGGCCAACCTAATATATATCTACCCTAAAGCTACGTTGGTGAAGAGATGTGATGGTTCACGTATGAAGAGTTGTGATGGTTCACTTTATGGGTTAATAATATAATAATTAAATGATTAATAATACTAACTAATACTAACTAATAATGTTAGTATGGAGGATCCTAACATGCCACCCTCCTTAAAAAGATCTTTGTCCGCAAAGCTCAAAGTGAGGAGCCTTATCCTTTGTTTTCCAAGAAGGATTTGCATAAGTTTTTAGACTCTTCTAATGTCATCCTTCCATAGGCAGGGATATCAAAAAGGATGAAGCGTTAGCGGGGGGTTGCCAGAAAAATTAGTAAATGTGTGATGATGAGGGAAGGGCAACCCTTGGGGTTCTTCAAACACCTTAAAATTATGCATAAAAAGAGGTGGTAAAACTTCTACATTCTCTTGTTGTTCCTTGGGAGAGGCAATGGAGGAGTGTGCAGTCACCTTTCTATCTTATTTTTGAATAGGTTTGACCCTGTGGCGATAACTCACTATTGGAGAGGAAATTGAGTGTAGTTCTTGTAGAGTGCATGTTTGGCCATAATGAGTCACTTCAAGAATGTCTACCTCATCCTTACCTGATGCATCGATCACTTATGGCATATCAACCTCATTGTATTTATTGTTGTGAGTAGGTGCGCCAGGCACTTCGGACACAACTACCTCATCTTCGCCTTTTAGGGATTGACAAGGATCAACTTCCTTCAATAAATACAATGTTAGTGTAACGCATTTCTGATGGGATCCAAATTGCTCATCACAATTATCGCAGAGGTCTTTCGCTCGTCATTCCTTCACTTCCTTCGGGTTGAGGTACTCAACCTGCAAGGGTCGGTTAGGTTTTGGGGCATCGTAAGTGGTTTGTGCTTTCCCAATAGGTGTTTTTCCTAATCGACGTTGAGTATTGAATTTATCTTCGACTAATTTGGCCAATCCATAGGTCTGCATCATGGTATAGGGATTGAACCTTGTCACCTCCATTCTAATTTCCTCTTTCAATCCACTAATAAAGCTATTGATGAGAATTGATTCATCCAATCATGTGTTGTGTTTGGTGATATCCTCAAACCAAGTTTGATACTCAAGCACGAAAGTGATTTGACGAAGATCTTTGAGCAATTCCCACATGATTGGGTCCCACATGGCTCTGATACCAAATGCAAGAAACCTGATGTTCTTGTGTAAATTTGATAAATAATTTAATATAAAATGTAATCACAGGCCACTTAAAAGGGGCTCCCTTGTAATCGCTTTACCACTATAAGGGGTTCCCTCCTTGCCACTTATAGGGACTCCCTCTTTAGAATCTATGTTTCTTATTATTCTTCTTGGATGATTTGTGTGAATGGCCAACCTAATATATATATCTACCCTAAAGCTACGTTGGTGAAGAGACGTGATGGTTCATGTTATGAAGAGACGTGATGGTTCACGTATGAAGAGTTGCAATGGTTCACTTTATGGGTTAATAATATAATAATTAAATGATTAATAATACTAACTAATAATGTTAGTATGGAGGATCCTAACAACATGAATCCCTATGATAACATACCACTAGATGATGACATGATACCTAATGATGACGTGGCACCATATCATGATATGGTATCGAATGATGACATGTCAATCAGTGATGATGTGATAACCAATGATGATGTGGCAGTTAATGACATGTCAGGTGATGTGGCATGTGATGACATTGAATATATTGAATATCAAGGGTCAACATGTCAAAGGATGACATGGAAGATAAAGTTGTAGCACGAGCGGTAAACATTCCATAAATAAAGAAATAGGATGACAATATTCTTAGCAGTTCCACTCGTACTGTGTTCTCTAGACTACAACTTCCATGTTCCATGTTCAGTATACAACTATGATCTCTATACACAAAGAATCCAATATACACTACAACTACAAATGGAAAACACATTGAATATATATTACACTCAACGTAGGTAGAATACAAGTCAATTACATTACTTATGGTATAACATTGTAGAATACTATACACTGCATATACAATCTACATTCATACTACAATGTCTAAACTTATGGGTTGTTAATATATGGCTCTAATTTCTCCTTAGACACACTAGATATCCTTAATACACAGATGAATAAAGAAAGGGGGTTTATTAAACCTTTGTCCTGGTCGTTGCCAACAATAACTTCCTAGGACAACACACCACCTAATTGTCTCTATATTCAACGTTCTCACATTATCCTTAATGCACTATAGTCTAATTTGATGTTCCAACATATGATTGTTTTTTTTACAAAGAATAAACCCTAGAGTTAAAAAGTAATTGATGTCATAATATAATAAAATAATAATATTAAACACTATTATTATAAATAATTAAATAATAATACTAAAAATAAATCAAGATTTAAAGTAAAAAAAAAAATCCTGAGGTACTCCTCACAATGAGTTTTAGGGCAGAGATGTTGGCCCAAATACTTCCCTCAGTTAAGCACCGAAAATATATATTAAAATTCTTTAACTAAAATAATATATTATAATTATTATAACTATTAAAAAAAAAATTATATTCAACAAAATAATGTCACATTGATATAATCTACAAATATTTTATTGTTATTATCCAATCTATTCTCTATCTCAAATCTTTATAAAAAAAAAAACAAAACAAATTTTTAAAATATGCTAAATTAAAACAAAGTTTTTTTTTTAAATATTAAATATAAAAACAAACAAAAACAAACCTTATTATACATACAACCAACAAACCTTATTATACATACAACCTGTAAGTTTTTTATGATACATTAAAAACTACTCTTTCAATCTTACTTTTTATAACAAATACAATAAAAACTACTCTCTCAATTTTATTTTTTAACACATACATTAAAAAAAGTACTCTTTCAATCTTACTTTTTATAGCACATACATTAAAAAGTACTCTTTCAATCTTACTTTTTATAGCACATACATTAAAAAGTATTCCTTCGATCTTACTTTTTATAACCTTGATCTGCATACATTAAAAACTAAATTCTACTTAATAATAAAAAATATGATAGAAAAATCTAACATTAGTCGAGAAATTTCCACTCGGGAGCCATGTACCTTGGGCCTGGAATAGCCAAGCGTCGAGGGAGCCATTGAACATATGTACTGTAGACTTGAGCATCCATTGCTTGTTCTCGGTACAGTAGCCCCGTAGCTGCAGCAGATTGCAGTGGTATAACATCCCTATCCCTATGATGATGATGGACACCTCACCTCGGTACACAACTCACTCGTAGACTTCAGCAGCACAAAGAAATTATAACTCAGCCACAATCAACTCTTTTGATAGGCTATCATCTATATCAAGACACAACACAAGGTCTTGAAAAACTAATTTTTAATGGGAAACAGGGTAGCATTTTTCTTTTTGTCTGACCTCCTTTTCTTTTTGTCTGACCTCCTTGAATTACATTGGATTTCACTCTGTAATATTACATTCCCAAGTGAAATGAGAATAATTAAATCCTCACTCGCAAAAGAAAATTGGCATCCAGTAAAATGTGAATTAGTAGACCATACATTTACCAGGATATAGACTTCCACAATGTATCTTGCACTACCACCGATGAATCTCTTTCTCCTTGCGACCAGTAGTACTAAAAAAGAATCTTGTTTAAAAAAATTATTCTACAACAATTTTAGTTAAATAAATGTAGCTTATAAAAGACTTTGACTATTGGGCAACAACATAGCACATTTCCATGTATAAGTTCAACAAGCGCTTGGCAAGCTCACTCTCTGCTCTATCAAGATGGCTTATCCCAAGTCCTTTCCAAAGACCTGTTGAAATTGCACACAGTCCAGTCTCCAAAATACCAACTTAAACTCACAACTAGGGCCAAAGAGATTTTTTTTGGGATATTTTCAGAGAAGAAGAGTATGGCCTAGGGGCTGGTGGGGATAGATTTAAACTGCTAGAATAGATTAATGCTAGATAGAAATTCCTAGCCAATAGCAACCAAAAAAATTAAAGCAAATATTAAAAGAGTAGTCCTTGTATAACAAAAACTAGAAACAGGCAGGGAATAGATTAACATATGAAAGCATTGTCCAATAGCATACCATCATAACATATGGGCTAGAGGGACAATTCGCTAATGACAAAATTCCAATGGAGAACCTTAACAAACAGGGCCAATTAACTACTGACAGAATTCCAATGGAGAACTTAAGTACCTAAACAAATAGACACCTAAAACTGCTTATTTTCAGTTGTTATATTGTATTTTTTTAATAATTATATTTAAAAAAAGAAACTGATATCTATAGGTTTTTGTTTAAATAATTTATGATAAAAAGAGGAGAGAAAAGAAGGAAAACCAAATGGAGAACTTAAGTACCTTAACAAATAGACACCTAAAACTGCTTATTTTCAGTTGTTATATTGTATTTTTTTAATAATTATATTTTAAAAAGGAAACTGATATCTATAGGTTTTTGTTTAAATAATTTATGATAAAAAGAGGAGAGAAAAGAAGGAAAACCACGCCATTTCGAATGTCCTTTGAAATTTTTACTTTCGTTTGCCTACAAGAGAACACAGTAAACTGTACAAATGAAACATACCTTGTAGAAGTTGGGCATAATTTAGTGCCTTGTTTAACAACTTTCCCCACCCGGATTGAAACAAGTGGAACACAAAGGCAACGAAACAACATACCAAGCTCACGTGGTTTGAAAAGCTGCAGAGTCAAGCCAAGAATATGTTAATAATGATACATAATTTGATTGTCCTCTTAAAATATGTTAAGCTTCATTTGGAATTTACTTTCAACCCAGTTGCATATACGCGGAAGTCCATATACAGTGATATTTTTCAGTGAATCAACTGTCAATTTCTAAATAAACTACTAAATTAATTTGCAACAATTACAAAAAAAAAAAAAAAATGTGAATAACCCATTCAATTCTTGGGTCAGTAATGTCTTGCAGGTGAATGCATTTTATCTACATTGCTAATAAAATTTGCTCATACACCATGACTAACTCTTTTTTCTAGATAAGGATTTTTTTTAATGCTTCCTCATGCATATTATCCATTCTTATTACAGATTGCCAAATGATTTTTAACAGCCTTACATACCTAACATGACCTAAGGCCTGACTGCCAAATTGAACTAGACTTCAATACCGTAGAAGTGAAATCTTTTGCAATTTCTTCTCCTAATTGAATAGGGGTAAATACTAATAGTTGATTTTATTTATAAGTAGGTTTAGAACTTTTAAGGGAAAATCTGTCTAACCAACCTGACTGAGCTGAGCCATGAGCCAGAAGCCTGTCATCAGCACCGCTGCAAGATACATTAAGCTGTAACATTGGCCTCAGCCTTGCGTTTGCACGACATGCCCCCATCACCTGTAAATCCAATGCTTGAAGCCACTACAACATTCCGCTCTCGTTGTCTATTTGCTGGAGCAACAGGTCACCCTCTCCTCTGCCCTGAAGCAGTTCCGTCAGTCTCTGAGCAACAGGTCACCCTCTCCTCTGCCCCATTGCCACTATTCTGCTCGCTGCCTCGCTCCATTCTCGGTTCCGCAGGCAATCTACGTTCTACAACAACAGATGAAGAAACAGTGCATCGGCCAAATCCTCTGTCTCCTCTGTCGTTGGGAACAAGAAATCTCCTATTAACGGGAAAAAATAAATTGCTTCATGCCCGTAACAAGAAATATCCTATTAACGGGAAGAAATGAATTGCTTCTTTCCTTCCGCGCATACTCTTTTTCTAACGTTAAGAAATACAGTTAGCATGCAACTTGGCATCAATCGCACAATTAACTCGTGTTCGCTGCTATATTTTATTATATTTTATTTATTTGGTTTGGTCTTCAGCCATCTAGCACATCCACCTCAACTGTCCACGACAGTCAACTCGGATACTTTTAAGGTACAGTAGTCCAGTCCACTCAGATGGCACTACAACTTTTTCCATCTTTTAAAATAAAAAGTGGAAATGGAGGACTTTTTATATAATAATAATATTTCTTGTAAAATATCATGTACATGAAAACTTTAGGAAACCCTATCATGTGCTTTGTTCATATCTAATTTTTTAAGCATACTTGATTTTTCATGGAATGAAGAGAATGTATGGCCTCCTATGTAATATTTATACCATCAAGAATTTTTTACCATGAACAAAACCATATTGTTCCTATGAGATAACAAAATCTAGAATACATTTCAACTTGTTTGGCATAATTTTTAAAATAATCTTATAAATCATATTATAAAGGCTTATTGGACGAAAATTATCAAAATATTTTATCTTGCATTTCTTGAAAACTGATGTAATAAAAGTGATATATCATTTATTATATCCTTCCTTTTCCAAACCTCTTCAACTACAACTAATATATCACTCTTCAATAAATCCCAAATTTTTTAAAAAAATTGTAGGAAATCCATTAGGGCTAGGTGCCTTGTTAGGATGGAAAGAGAAAATTGCTTCATGTAGCTCCTCCATAGATATCTTCATCAAATTTTTATTTTGTCCTTGTGTGATAATTGATGTAATATTTTGCACAAGCTTATCCTATGGCTCCTTATCTTGCCTAGTATCTAACAAAATATTTTTGAAATAATTAATTGCTTCCTTTCTTATATATTCTTCTTCCTCAATATTTCTTCCAACTAGAGTTAAAATATTTTGATGTAATAAAAAGAAAAAATATTTTTATTGTAACATGTTTTTTTTTTGTATTTCTATCTCCTTTCTTGAGCCACTTCTCCTTACATTTTTGGAACCAATACGATTCCTTTTTCAATGCAATATGATAATTGAAAAGTACTTGTTTTCCTCTCATATAAGAATCATAATACATTCCATTGGTTTCTACTACTTTTTGTAAATTTTTGAGCTTGGATTCAATTTCTAGAGTTTCCCCAATGCATCTATTATCCCATTCATATTGAAAACTTGAAGCACTTGCATTCTAAAGTCTATTTGAATTGAAAAATGAAGCAAAATATGACATTGATTTAGACCATCCTAGAATACCACCCTTCATTCCCAAAGGAGATAAAACAATGTTGAAATCACCCCCAAGAATCCATATATTACAATGAATCATTCATTGTGTTTGATAAAAGTATGTTGAGGTCCTTCTAACATCTTTCACAAGTAAATATAGTTGGATCATATACATTTATAAACCTAACTATGATGTTTTTCTCTTTCCTACAAAATAGTCTAGCAACCCATTTACTTTTTTCTTCTAACAATTACCCATCCCATTTGCATTTGTCCTATATTGTTGCAATATTGCATGAGGCTCCTATAGAAGAAACTACTAGACAATCACTCATATTCCAAATCTTTTTAAAATCATCTTTACATTCTTCACTACTTAATTTTGTTTATTTTATTAAATAACCTTAGGACTATAACAACCTATTAATTCCTTAGTAACTCTTTTTTAGGGATCTTATTCATACCCCTAATATTCAATGGTATCATTTTCATCATCATCACTTTTTTATTTTAGTGGGCTTAACCCCACTTCTTGTTAACACCTATGATATTTCTATTTGGCTTCATAAATCAATATCCCTTTGAGTTTCTATTTCTCTTTGTTCATGCTTTGATGGTCTTCCTCTCCTTTTCATGTTTCCACTAACACTCTCATCTTCATCAATATCTTCTACTTTTTCATATTTTCCATAATGAGACTTATCTTATAAAGATTTATGTTGCCATAAAGAATGTGAAATGCAAGGAATAGCCTCATAAACACTTTCTTATTTATGTTGTCCTAAAAACCTTAAAAGTGAATGGATGATCCTCCATAGTCATTACTTTCTTATGCTTCATTGGAAATCCTAAATTTTCTTGGATGTCCTACATATGCTTTTCTTTATTGTGTTGCTCTTGAAACCCTATATTAACCTTGACCTCATTGACCTTATTTTCTTTAAAATTTGTCTCCCCATATTCCTTTGATTTAAAATTTGCCTTTCCATATTCCTTCACACCTTTGAATCCATCTATATTTAAACTTGCACATTGTACTTCCTCATACCTTGTGTCATTTTTTCTTCTAATGGTTTATTTGAGTGAACTATAATAGCCTTTGTCATTTAATGACACACAAGGATTTTTCTTACCACTTTCTTAGGAGTGGAAAATCCTTGCTTTGACCCCACTTCTCCTATGATACAAGCTCCTTGTTATACATTAAAGTTTACCTCATGCCCAAAATTTCCATCTCTTTCTCCATCAATTTCAATTTACGTTCTCTTGACATGTGTTTGATTTCATGATATTTATGATATTAGAATGTAATGTTTTCATAATCATTCTTTTACCTCAGATTAAATCCTAATGGATTGTGGTAAAGATTTTAAAATATCCATGGCAACACATATTCAAGTGTATCCAACATGCCTTCTCTCCTTAGTATTTGGTCCCTCTTGGATGAACTCGCTTAGAGTATTAACAATATTCTTTAAAACCTCCTTATTGATGAGTTGATAAGAAAGTCCAAAAAGCCTAATCCACACCATAAGCCTTTTAATAGTCTTTGTCTCTATATAAAAATTCTCACTTCATGGTATTAAATATAATGCATCTTTTTCCCTAAACCAAGGGACTCCATCCATTATTTTATCCCTTATTTCTAAACTAGAGAAGATAATGAGAAAAAATCCTTTCGAAAGAAAACTCATGGAGTAGTTTGAATTCAATCCCCACTTTCACTTGATCCAATTTTGAATCTAAAAAAAACTTGGCCAATATGTATGGAATTTACATATTAACCATTTAGTTTTAAGAACCATTATATCATGATTAATCATCTCATCCCTAATAATCACCTCTGAAGTAGTATCTGCTACTTAGGATTTTTCATAGACTTACTCTTTTTCTTATCGCTAACTAGGGCATCCATACTTCCACCTAAGGAATACTTACTTCCACATAGGGCATCCTTACTTCCAACTAGGGCATCCTTACTTCTAGTAAGGACTTTCAAAAATGACTTTGTTACCATGTTATCTAGATTTTCTTCATATAAATCCTTTACTTTTTGAATTTCTCCTAATATCTAGAACAAGAGAAGTGGTACTTGCTCCTTGATAACACTTTGCTTCCTACTTCCTACTCATGCTTTCTGCTTCTTACTAACACTTCCACCTTGCTCCTAGCTTGCATTCACTCCCTCCACTTACTATAGACTCCTTTTTATATTACTTATGATATTCATATATTTTAAAAATTATTATTATTAAGTTATGTGTGGTTGCTATTGGGGGCCACTCCCATTAAACTAACCAAAAAATATTATTCTCATTATATTACTATCAAGTTAATCAAACCATATTGAACTTGTTTTTCAATCAAAGATATTCTTCATTTGCCTTTCTATCAAAGATATTTCATCTTCCTCAAACTATTATGTTTCCACAATCAACTCCCTGATATTAAGAGATAAAATCTCACTCATCCAATTGCTTTCTAAAATTTAAATTTTGCCAAGATGTAAATCAACACTGCAAATGGCTAAAATATTTGCAACTCAGTTTCCATTTCTATAAATATTTTTTCTATGACAAGTTGTCAATTCCCTAATACTTAATTTTGTATGGGTCTTATTCATGCCCCTAGTATTCCAAGATATCATTTTTATCATCACTTTTTATTTGTGGTTTTGACCCACTTCTTGTTACCACTTGTGGTATTTGCTTTTGTTTTCCCATATCAATATCCCTATGAGTTTCTTTTTCTCTTTGTTTTTACTTCTTTGGTCTTCTTGTCTTTTTTCTATTCCCACCAACACTTTCATCTTCATCAATCTCTTCAATTTTTGTATATTTCTCATAGTGAGACTTATCATCTATGGGTTTGTCTTGCTTTGAAGGATTTAAAGGGCAAGGAGTAGCCTCAAAAACACTTTCTTATTTATGTTGCCCTAGAAACCCTAAAGTGTAAGGACACTCCTTTATCACAATTACATTTTTATTCTACCCTAAAAATCTTAAATGACTATGGATTTCTGTGTGAACCTATTGTGGAGGTTCTGTGTGAGCCTATTGTGCAGGTTCTGTGTGAGCCTATTGATCAGGTTCTTAGTGAGCCTATTGACAAAGCTTTGGAGGTGACAGAGTACTTAGGACAAAGTCTCAGTGGATAGAGATTCAGTAGCCAACACAGTTGAAGACAAATCTAAGTGAGGAGTCTTCAAATGGAGAGAGGTCCACTAGTCAGTGCAACAGAGAGACATAGTCTTCTAGAAGATCACATAGCGAGATCAAAAGGGGAAAGAGTTCTCTTGTGGAAGAGATCCACGAGCTTGAGATTAGGGGATCAGCATCTCCTTTGGACATAGATTCATAAACATTATAATTGTAAGTGATTCCCAAAGAGATTGATTGAGAAAGTTTTAGTAAAATATTTTCTCCGTGGAGTAGCCCACATTGGGTGAACCACGCAAATTATGGTGTCTCTATTGTGTATGGTATTTTATGTATTGCTTTGATTATTGTTATTGATACTGCTATCTATACACAACATAATTTGAATTGGAAGAAAAAGTAAAAAGTGGTCTTATACTGTTCACTCCCCCTCTTAGTATAAGCTTGTATTCTTCAATTGGTATTAGAGCGGGTTCCTGAACACAGATGGCTTCACAGAAAGGATTATCTTCAAATAAGGCTCCATTGTTTTATGGTAATAATTATGCTTTCTAGAGCATGAGAATGAAGAACTACTTGATATCACAAGGATATGAGGTATGGTAGATGGTTGAAAAAGAGTATAAGGTTGAAGGTGATCCCGAGGAAGATAAAACTACCAGGAAATTGGTTGAGATCAATGCAAGAGCAATGAATTGTATTTTGAGTGGGCTACGTGAGATAGATTTTACAAAGGTTATGATATGTACTTTAGCAAATGAGATGTGGACCAAGTTGAGGAATACTTATGAAGGAGATTCTAAGGTAAAGTTGGCAAAACTACAAACTCATAGAAAAATATTTGAGGAATTCAAAATGGAATATTCTGAAGATATTGTAAAGTTCTTACTTCGAGTTGATGAGATTACTAACACCATGAGAGGCCTAGGTTTTGAGATGAAAGAATCATAAGTTACTCAAAAGGTTTTGATATCACTTCCCATGAAATATGATTCTAAGGTTTCAGCAATAGAAGAGACAATGGATATCAACAAGCTAACAATGGAAGAATTGCAAGGCACTCTCATAGCTTATGAGATGAGGTTAAGTAAGCATCAAGCTCCAATAAAAGAGATTGCATTCAAGGCTTCAGAAAAAGAGAAAGAAAAAGTTTCATAAATAGATAGAGTTTTAGAAAATGATGAGGAAGCTAACTTCATCAAAAGGAATAAGGACTCAAGGAATTTCAAAGATATAAGGAAATTTAGGTGCTACAAGTGTGGTGATCTTGGTCACTATGCATACAAGTGTCCACATGAAGAAATCAGTGATGATGAAAAATAGGGTCAAAGAAGAAAAGAAGATGGAAAGCATAAGCATGACAAAGATAACAAATTCAAGCAAAATAGGTATGAGAAGAAGAAATTGTTTTGTAAGGCTAAGAAATCTTACTACATTATAGAAGCAAGTGATAGTGCAGATTACAGTGATAAAGATCAGTTAGATGAAGAAGAATGTACATTCTTTGGAATAAGTGAATAAAAATAAGAACATCTATTCCTAGGTATTGAAGTTAAAGAAGAGGATGTGCCTATTGAAGAAATACATGAAGAGCTTGCCATAGCCATTGAGCAAGCAGATACGTACAAGAAAGGTCTACGGATACTAAAATGCTTCATGTGTGAATATTTTGGGCATATAGATGATGATTGCACATACTACAACAATTACAACAAGGAAAGTGTATTTGAAAAAGAAAGCAACAGTTCTAGTGATAATTCCAGCAATAGTAAAAACAAAGAAGTCTCATTTTTGGTAATAGAAAAGGAAGAGGATGATCCAAGTAAACAAAAATAAGAAATCAAAAGGCTAAAAGAAGAATATAGGAATCTTGAAAACAAGATTCGAACAGATGTCAAAATAAGAGAAGAACTACTTCAAACAATCATTAATCTCAGAGAAGAGCTTCAAAATGCAAAAAGGATAAAAGAGAGGATGAATGAAGAACTAAGGGTAACAATGACAAGACATGATACATTAGATGAAAAGATTCAAAAAGGAGTGGAAACTTATTTTAAGTTTGTATCTTACTTCCAAGAAAAGTCACACTCAAAATGAAAGGAAGTTCTAAAAGATGAAAGCAAGGAAGCACCTAATTTTTGTGAGGAAAGTTCCAAAGTTCTTATGGCTCCAAATATTCAGTTTGGTTCTTGTTTTGAGATAGATGAATCAAGCTCAAAGGGAAAATAAATTCTTGAAGAGAAAAGCAAGGAAGAAATTAAGGAAGAAGGTTTAGATGCTACAAAGAAGGTTCAAGGATGCAATGCACAAGTTGAAGATGATCATAAGGATAATGGTCAAGAAATATATGAGGAACCAATGCATGAAAAAAGGGATTTTCAAGGACATTGTTTTTCTTGTAATGGATTTGGACACAAGGCTATACATTGCAGGATCCATGGATCAAAGAATTTTGATTTTGCTAGGATAAACTTCAAAGGAAGAAGGTATTATTTTTAGGGACATCGCTTCTCAAGTAACAGGATTGGTCACAAAGCTTTTCAGTGCAAAGGAAATGAGCAACATGGTTTTGGTTTTAGAGCTACACAATTTAGAAGTCATGGTTATAATGGTCATGAAAACAGAGCTTCACAATACAGGGTTCAAGAAAGGAATGGATATGGAAATTATTTCAAGAATGATATCAAGACATGGGTACCAATCAAAGGCTACAATATCAAGTGTTTTAATTACAATAACTTTGGGCATACTGCAAGATGGTGTAAGACTCAATTCCAAATAGGTTAAAGGCAAGAAAGTCAAATAGGTTCTAGATAAGAAGATCAAGTAATTCATCAAGAGAAGGATATCAAAAAAACATGGAAGGAAGTTGATAGAGGAAATAAACAAAGTGATATGGGAATAAAAGTACTCCCACCCCAAAATTAATCACCTCAAAAGAGAAGGGGGTGATGGGGGCTCAGCTTTAGAGTCATATCTTTTAGCCCCATAGGTGTCCCTTTTGCCATTGATGTCAAAGGGGGAGAGATTTGAGTAAGGGGGAGAGCATTGAGTTAGGGGGAGCATCCTCCAAAGAGAGTATTGAGTTAGGAGGAGAAGCCTCCAAAGAGAGCATTGAGTTAGGGGGAGCAGCCTCCAAAGAGATTATTGAGTCAGGGGGAGCAACTTTGATTCTCAGATATGATTTTTGCAGTGATTGTGGTTTTTGCTTTAAAGGTGTTGCCATCAATGACAAAGGGGGAGATTATTAGAAATTTGAGTTAATTTGAGGCATTTTATGTTGTCATTGATGTCACATGGATCATTGATGTCACATGGATCACATTTGGTTTTTGTGGCCAAAATATTTCATAAATAAACATTTATGATATTTTGGAAAGAATGGTTATTTACAGGTTTTTTATGAAAACCAAGGTAGGAAAAATAAAAGGTTTTATTTAAAACCATGGTGGGCTTATGTGGAAAGGGATTTTCTTAAAACCCAAGGTGGAATTTTGTTTCATCGAAAAAGGACCTCCGGTGATGAAGATATTAAAGTTTAAAGTTTAAGTTTAAATTAATGGAGGGTCGACCTATGTGCAATTAATGGAGGTTCACATATATATATATATATATATATATATATATATATATATAATATATATATATATGTAAAGGTTTCAATTTATTTCGAAAAGGGGGCATATTATATATCGTCGGAAAGCTTATTTCAAAGGCTATTTGACTAACTTATTTAGAAGGAAAAATAATGTGTGTATAAAGAGATATTTCTGATTTTGCAAAGGGGTTCCAAAAGTGAAGTTTGCCTTGTTCTTTTTCAAGAGGATTAATTCTTTCATGAGGTGAAAAGGTATGCAATATTGTGATTTATTTTATTTTATGGTATAAGTGGTTTTGGGAGTGAAAAGGTTATGCAATGTTTTGATTTATTTTATTTTATGGTACAAGTGGTTTTAGGAGAGATAAGGAAGGTGTGCAATTAAAGGCCTTGGTGATGATTATTGAAAAGTGGAGTAATGTTGATTATTTTGTGATCTATTAACCCTTGTGAAGATTGGTAAAATAATTTTATGATTGTGGTAGATTTACAAAGAGATTTTTTTTCATCTTCATAAAAGGTATGGGCACATTCTCCTATTGATTTTTTATGGTGGTTTATTTCTGAAATATCATTGGAGGGAAAAGGATTGTTTGTGGTTTCCTTTTCGAAAGTGGTTGGTTGAATGCTTCAAGGTTTTCTAAATTGAGAGTTGTATCTAAAACTTGTTTAATAAGCATAGTTGTTTAAGCCCATTGGTTGTCAAATAACTTGAGTTAGAAAAGAATATGAGTATCATTGTTATGTGAGATTTATGGTTGAGCATTGTTGGAAACATTTGAGTTGGTTGATACATACTTGGACTAGGATTGTGTGAGAGAGAGTTGTCCCTTGTGATGATTGGTTGAGTTGAGTTGATTGAGCCTATTCAAGTGATGTGTGAAGTTATTGTTCAAGTTCTATAAAACAAACTATTCCATCATTCTATGTTGAGTTGAGATTGAGGTTAGAACATATTGAGTCTCTAACAATTCTATGTATGGTTCTATAAGACTTGAATTGAGTTGAGGTTGATTTGAGTTGAGAGTGAGATTAGAAAATATTGAGTCTCTAAAAATTCTCTTTATGCTTCTATGAGATTGACTTGAGTTGAGTTGATATTGATTTGAGTTGAATTGAGATTAATTTGGGTCGAGAGTGAGATTAGAATATATTGAGTCTCTAACAATTCTCTTTATGTTTCTATGAAGTTAATTTGAGTTGAGATTGTCATTCATTGTTGAGTTAATTTTGAGTAATACTTGAGCATGATTGATTAATCCTTTGAGAAGGCCTTTGGGACAAATTTGAGGATAGTTTTGGGACAACTTTGTGGAAAGATTTGTAGAGCAAATTTGGGCAAGTTCTTGGTGAGCTTGCTAGAGCATATTTGGGCAAGTTCTTGGTGAGCTTGCTAGAGCATATTTGGGAAAGTTCTTGGTGAGCTTGCTAGAGCATAATTGGGCAAGTTCTTTGTGAGCTTGCTAGAGCATAATTGGGTAAGTTCTTGGTGAGCTTGCTTGAGCATATTTGACAAGTTTTGTGTGAGCTTGTTAAGCAGGTTCTATGTGAGCCTATTGTGCAGGTTTTGTGTGAGCCTATTGTGCAGGTTCTATGTGAGCCTATTAATCAGGTTCTTAGTGAGCCTATTGACAGAGCTTTGGAGGTGACAAAGTACAAAGGACAGAGTCTCAGTGGATAGAGATCCAGTAGCCAGCACAGTTAAAGACAAATCTGAGTGAGGAGTCCTCAAGTGGAGAGAGGTCCACCAGTCAGTGTAGCAGAGAGAAAGAGTCTTCTAGAAGATCACATAGCCAAAGCAGAAGAGGAAAGAGTTCTCTTGTGGAAGAGATCCACGAACTTGAGATTAAGGGATCAACGTCTCCTTTGGACAGAGATCCATAAACATTGTAATTGGGAGTGATTCCCAAAGAGATTGATTGAAAAAGTTTTAGTAAAATATTTTCTCTATGGAGTAGCCCACATTGGGTGAACCACATAAATTGTGGTGTCTCTATTATGTATGGTATTTTGTGTATTGCTTTGATTACTGCTATTGATACTGCTATCTATACACAACATAATATTGAATTGGAAGAAAAATTAAAAAGTGGTCTTATACTGTTCATCCCCCTCTCAATATAAGCTTGTGTTCATCACCACCACACAATGAAATTATATGCCTAAGTTCTAACTTAGGGATATAAAATCCTACACATTATCCCATTTTCTAGATTTATTAAATTTAGAAAATCATCCTAGGAAACCCTGCCTACCCACTGGACATGTGTCTTGGACACTTCACCCAACATATTTACCACATCTCACCCACTCTTGTCCCCCTTGTCCTTGCACATGGGGCAGATTCCCAACACCCATGCCACATCTCATCCATCTTGTCTCCCTTGTCCCTTCACATAGGACAGGATCCCACATCCCACTCCACTTGTAGCCACATCACCTCAGTTAAGTGAGGCACACTGAGTGACTCACTGTAACTATCCCTTCCACCTGGTAGCCTAGAATTATCACTTGGCAATCCAGGCTTGCCACCTCCCATTTCCCTCCAAAACCCTAAGGGGCCTATAAAGGTAACTTTAATACACCAAACCAAGGGAGTTGAATTAAGACACTGCCAGGCTATAGAAATTGACCATGAACCCTAAGCAGATCACAATCAAAGTCCTTACCATATCTCAAAAGCTTGTTTTCTGAGGTAGTCTGTGTTTCAGCTTGAATCGCCCATTCATAGTTTTACAATCAAAATCGTGCATCTGTAATTTCATGATTGTGCATCTATGGTTTCCAGTACACCACCACACACTCATGGTTTCGTAGATCTAAGAGTATAATAGCAGATATCGATAAAATTTGTTTTAGCAAGGCTTTTATGGTATTTGTTGTTGTCATTTGTCTATTAGGATTACTTGCATAGGCTTTATGTGTAGCATAAGTTCTTGCATTCAAATATTTATGTGCTACTAATCCTTTTACTGGTGTGAATGTGCGTAGATGACAGATATTTTGGAAAAGCTGTTGAAGTTGGAGTGGTCCCTTGCTGGATACCAAAGCCCACTCACCTTGTATTGTAGCAAAAAGGACGAAGAACATGAGTTCCTATGAAGAATTGGAATACCCCCATTCCATCAGATCATTCATTTTTATCAATACAGAGAGAGAGAATTGTAATATTACTCCCAAACACATTTGGGGCAATTCAAAATTTATTTGTAACATTTGTATCAAAAATTAATAAAGAAAACAATTTTGGCAATTTCATTTCTCTATATTCTCTTTATTTGCTGCTCAGTTCTTCTTTGTTATAAAAATGACAATCACGGTGGGACCCCCAAGGGTTCCATTTTGTTTTGCCTTGCTTATTTTTAATTTTACTGATCTCTATTTTTCTTTTGTGTACAGGTTTTGAGAATTCAAGACACACTAGGATTCGATCTCGGGTCAGTAGATCTGGGAGTTGCTACACTTAACCTATCACTATGAAACCACACATCCACAGTTTCTTTTTTGAGAAAATGTGCACCCATAATTTTGGTTATGAGGAAACGTGCCTTCGTGATTTAGGAAACATAACTGCGTACCCGTGGTTGGATTTCTAGATAAACGAATACCTGCGATTGTTGCACTGTGAAAATGTGGATCGATAGTTGAGAGCTAGATGGAGCGACGAAAGGAACACAGGTCTACGATGAAAGAAACACAGGTTTGTACCCTTGTGCTACTTTTTTTCTTTCTCTTTATTTCTATTTTTAGTCTGCATCTAGGTAGGATAAAAATATCAGTCCTGTGTGCCAGTGTTTGCATTTAGGTCTTAGGATTGAAAAGAAAAAATTACTTAAATTTTGCATCCATACACATAATTAAAAAAAGGGAAATTAACGAGAATCTACATCTACACAGTAAAGAACAATTATTTTTGCATGCACCAGGTTAGAAGTAACCTAGGCATCATTTTTTGGGATGTAGGCTTGTAATTTGGCTCTATTCTATTGATAGAAAGGACCCGTGCATCCACGAATGATATTTTCCAAATGCAGATGCATGGTTAGCAAATTGTGCATCCACGGTTTACCAGAACCAATCGCCCACCCATGGTTGGCCTTGTTAAAAAGAAACTTGGTTGAATCTTACCTGAAGTTGGTATTTTTTCCCCTGATTTGATTATGTCTACTATTCTCTATTTCCTGCATTTATGCATTAGGCATAAAACATAATTGCAAGTTAGATTTTCATCTCACAATAAATTAAACAAAATTCACACACTCACTTAAACTTTGGAAAATGGTTGGATTTCATCACCATCGAGTTTGGATTTCATAACCGAACCACCAATATTATTACCCTATTTTTGGCCAAGGTCAGCTCCAACAACCATCGTAGCTTGGAAAATTTGCATGTATTTCTCTTCAAAGAGGTATAACACTTACAAAGTGAGATTGGGTGAGGACTGGTAGGACCTGTGCTCCTTGTCCATGTGTGGGTTTCATCTCCACACTTTAGGGGGCTTACGCAACCTAGAGTTCATTACCAGGTTGTCAAGTTGCGAGTATATAGGTAAAATCCTAGATTCATTTAGGGCAAAACAATTTTGCACACATATTTTTCTTTTTCAAAAACTTTCAAAATTAAAAAAAAAAATCAAAAACTTTCAAAACTAAAAAAAAAATCAAATCAAAATTGGCACAAACTTAAGACCAAAAACCTTGTGTGTTTATTTGCTTTACGAGTTGTATTGCATTGTACTTTCATTTTGCTTACATAGATTTACATTTTCACTTCACACATCATTTCACATTAGTGTATGGTAGTGACTCGTAGTCAGGCCAAGAAGTTAGCATTAATCCAGAGTTAGTGGTCTTCCCCCATGGCATCTCAGTCTAGTGAGGTCCCTAACACTTTGGTGGGAGGGCAAGTAAGTATGCCCCCTCCTATGTCCTAGTTCCTAAATGTAGGGCCCTCTAGTAGTGCCCCCATTTTAAACATAGACATTATGCATAGGACTACCCATACAACTATTCTTGAGACACCTAGGAGTGAGCCACCTACCTTGATGGATGGTCATAGCATGCTTGTGGACATGGAAGCCATCAAGATGTATCTGAATGCTATTGGAATGGTTTTTTTTGTCATTACCACCACTCACCATCCCATCCCGTGTCATACCACCATTGCATTAAGATTCAACATTCACCCAATCACAACAGTCGAGGCAAGTCTTTACAAATACACTCTTTGAATTGACTGTTGTAGCCCTAGCTAGCCAACCATCATCATAATACCAACCACCCCTCACATTTCCTCAGTAAGTCATCACTTGCACCAATCCCATGTATGAAGCAACAACTCAGGTTGCTTCACAGATCCCTACATCCATCTGATCCACCATCCCCATAGGTTCCATGCATCATACCATCCCACATTCAGTGGCAATACCTTTTTCTACTTACCCTCCACTCACATCCACCACCATGGTTGTTCCACAACCAACTCAGCCTACCACCTCCCATGTGGTTGTGCCTACGTCAAATGCAATTGCTATGCAGTAGGCTTTCTTGCAATTGCAATAGATGATTTTGGATAATGCTAACCACAACGTTAACCCTAATCCTAACCAACATTTGTAGAGGATTGAGCATAACCTACCACCTACATCTCAACAAACCCATACCTTTATCCAAGATCCATCTTGGGTATTGCATCCTCTATTCACCACCATAGCCAATAACCAACCCCATCACATGTATGCTAACTCGTCCGATCAGCATACCATCACCCCCCATCACCTCATCCATGTCACAATCTTCATCAACCTTCATACCATCATGCATTTCAACCCAACATTTTATATTACCCAAATTCCACATACAATGAACCCCATTACCAACAACATTTGGTAAACCCGGGTTTTAACCTTATGGATGATCCTAGGTACCAGTTCTTGCAGATTTAGATTGATAGGCTTGCCATGCAAACCCCATGTTTGTAATATCAAAAACCAACATTAAGGCAACTACTCAATCATCCCATCCATGCTTTGATACTTACACCGCCATATCCAACAGACTTCCAAATGTCAAAGCTTGAGTTTAAGGGGGAAGAGGACCCTCGTGAGCATGAAACAAGGTTTGTAAATGTGTGCTTCAGGAATAGCAATAATGATGCACTCATTCTACACACATTTCCTTAGATACTTGGGGGGAATCCCAAGATTAGTACAACCACTTACCACATCAGAGTGTTTTCACCTTTGAGCAGCTTGCAGACCAATTATTAGAGTGATTCACCCTAAATGTTAGAAAGCAAATTACATTGATCGATATGATTTACCTAAAATAATATGATGATGAATCAGTCCATGATTTTGGCAATCATTAGAGGGCGATTATGATTAAGGTACCATTTTCCCTCCCCATGTCAAAAATAACACGAATGTTCACAAAGAGTTGTGTCAAGCCCATCTCTTTGATACTGCAGTTACAACAATATAGAACATTCGATGAGGCATTTGCCCAAGCCAAAGTGATAGAAGAGATAAAAATCCAAGGGGGTGAGATTAAGTCTAAGAAGAAAGAGTGGCAAAACAAGAACCAAAAGGGGAATAACCACGGTCAGTCCAAGGCCGCTCAGGTTAACCAAATAGTATTGGGTCAACCATAGTCAAATCAACAAGCCCAAGTACAGATCCAACAACCCCAACAACAACAACAACAATCACAACAATCAAATTATCAAGTGGTTCCACCCCCACAGCAGGTGCAAAATCAAATATAATATACAAAAAGGTAGTAGCGTCACTTTAGGCCTAGGCACAATTACACACCACTACAAGAGCCCTATTCATATGTGTTTTAGAAATTATATGTGACACAACTCTTCATATTGTTGGAGATTAAACTCGAGGACCCTAACAAGCCAAAGACAAAAGGCTATAAAGAGCACATATTTTACATATATCATAGGCAAAGAGGACATGACATCGAAGCTTTCCATGGGTTCAAATATATTGTGCAAGACTTATTGGAAGTAAGTAAGATCAAAGTTGACAATCCATTAGCCCAATCCAATCAGAACCTTGGTATATATCAGACCCTTTGTCCCACCATGAGGTAAATCAACAACCAACGAGAGCATCAACTTCTATAGTTCCTCCCAATCAGGTTAATTATGTATCTCAACTAAACCAAGGTTTTGTAGGGGCCATTAGTGTGGTCACCCATGGGTAGATACAAGCAAATTGCACAACTCAAGCTCCTACAACACAACCAAGTGTCCCCATATCAATTCCACCACCACAATTTCACAATCCAAGCAATCCATCCACCCAATTGTCACCTTAAGTAGTCGATTGACCCAAAGTTTGAAAATGACATCGATGAAATTGTCAATCTATGAACTAATACAACAATTACCTCCACATCGAGAAGCATTTATGGAAATCCTAAAGTCCATCCAAATCCTTTGTGGGGAGTGTACAAAAGTGCATGGAGCCCTCGATAGCATTTTATGATTTCGAGAAAAAGCAAGTGTCATCAGATTTATCAGATCCTCCATTGCACATAGTAGATCATATTGATAGGATGTCATTCAAGAGAGTCCTTATTGTTACTAGCTTCTCCATTAATCTCATTCCCACACCCGCCATCAAACACCTTAACATCCCATCATCACACATCACAACTTCCACCTTCACCCTTAGAGCCTTTAATGATGCCTTATGCTCAACTGTGGGAAACGTTGTTCTTCCCGTCACCGTGGGGGTGAAAATAATACATATCCTTTTCCACATCTTGGAGGGGGTGATGCAGTACAACATACTTCTTGGATACCCTTGGATTAGAGATTTGAAGTGTGTGCCTTCAACATTGCATCAATGCTTGAAGTATGTACATGAGGGCAAAGTACATTGCATCCCAACTAACACAGAGCATTTTAAGTACTGTAACTTGATCTCAAATCCATATGAGCCCTTGCTTCCATAAACCCACCTATCCATCCAACCACTCTCCATCAGAATCATCCCCGCTAACAACATCTCATCAAAAGCCCCCATTCAGGAGGAATTGCCTATAGTTGATCCCACTTTTGCATCTAAGAGCACTAATTCTAGTCAACCCTCAACTACTGCGTTTCATTTCCCCATCACACCTGATCATCCCACCAACCAATCATCAAATCCATCCACCACACTACCAAATTCATAAAAACCATTCATATTCATAGCACAACCCACTCCATCCACCAACAAACCCATCCAATCACAAGCATCACAACCCATAGTCTCGTAGATAGGGCCACCTATCCGAGAAGATCCACCACCTCCCCTTGAGTTGCAAACTAGATTAGAAGCACCCTTTTCATCCATCGAGCCATCATCATCTCAACCTTCCTAAGTTGTAGTACATATCGCTAATCCAGATATTGGTGAGTACATCATTGAGAGTGTCATAAGAACACCACCTATTGATTTTAGTCAGAGACTATGGTCGCCCATGCGACCCACCCTTAGCCATAGGTGAAGTGTACATAATGGATTCCAAATAAAACAATATTAATTTCATATATGGGGGAGTGGATTCTTCATCCGATCCACCTTCCCCTAATGAGGAACCCTTGCAAGAATTTGATGAAAACTTAAATTATCTATCCAACTTAGATTTCCATTATGATTTTTTCATAGGGTCAACTAGTAGGGATATGGACTTGGACGACATGAGCAAGGTCCTCGTTACATTGTCAATCTTGAATATATATAATCATATGATCGCTCTGGTCTAGGATATAGGCCTTCCACCTCAGACTCTTCCTTTGATTAGACCTTCTAATGAATCACCATTGTGTATGAAGAAGAGGAGGAGGAGAGTGACAAATATGATGAGGATGATTACCTGGACCATGGCATTGCTCCTCATTTACAAGAGGCTTCTCTGGATATTGTATTACATACATTCACGATTAATCATATACCAGATGATTACATCTCCCATGAAGATTTTGGGGATTATATCTTTGATGAAGACTTTGGGGAATTCTGACATATGAAAGCAAATTTAGAATGGCTTATTCTTGTGGATACCTATCCACAAGAGAACTCTTTCCCCTTTGTTGGTTCGTGTATCTCTATCCACAGGAGAACTCCTTCTCCTCTACTCTAGTTGGTGATCCTCTAGAAGACTATTACCTCCACTACACTGGCTTGTGGATCTCTCTCCACTGAAGACCTCTGTCCTCACTACCTTGGCTAATGGATCTCTATCCACTAGAGACTACTATCCTCTACTATGTCACCTCCAAAGCTTACTCTCATCTCTGCTCAATCTCTATCTCAAATATGCACTAAACACTATCTTTCGATCTAGCATAAATCTGCTCACAAGTTTGTCTCTGGTCTAGCATAAATCTACCCTCAAATATGCACCAAAATTTATCCTCAAATCTATCATCAAGCCTTAACACAAATTTTGATCCAATCACAAATCAACTCTGCTAGATCTACCCCAAGCCTTAACTCAAATCTTGAACAAATTAATCAATCAACTCTTCTCTCAAGTCTTCTCAAAGACTTACCTCAAATCTGTCCACAAGTCCTCTCAAGAACTTGTTCAATCTGCTCAACAAGTCTTCACTAAGACTTACCTCAAATCTACTCAACAAGTCCTCCCTAGAACTTATCCAATTTGTTCTACAAGTCTTCACCAAGACTTACCTCTAATATTCTTGTTATCTTTCACAAACGCTCACACAAATATATCCACAAGTCTTCACTAAGACTTGCCTCAAAACTGTCCACAAGTCTTTACCAAGACTTACCTCAAATCTTCTTGTAAGCTTCCACAAAATATCATACAAATTGTCCTTAAGCTTTCACAAAAGCTTACTCAATTCTATCCTTAAGTCCCTAGGACTTATTCAAATTTGGTCACAAGCTTTCACAGAAGCTTGCTTCACTCTGTCCTTAAGTCCACTCTAGGACTTACTTAGATCTGCTCACACGAGTTCACAAAATCTTGCTTCACTATGTCCTTAAGTCCACTCTAGGACTTACTCAAATTTGCTCACAAGCTTTCACAAAAGCTTGCTTCACTCTATCCTTAAGTCCACTCTAGGACTTACTCAAATTTGCTCACACTAGCTTTCACAAAAGCTTGTTCAAATCAATTGCAAAACTTTCATACAAAACTCAACTCAATCTCTTACAGAAAACCTCTTCAATACCATAAACAAGTTTCACTCAAAATCTTGTTTTTTCACATAAATATATATAGAATGATTAGATACTCAATATGTTTCACACTCACAAAAAACTCCCTCACTTTCAAATTCTCTTTCAAATCAATTCAGAAATAAAGTATATTTTGATTCACAAACCTTGAACTATCACTCCAATACTTTCAATCAATAATGCTCAACCAACTTCGCTCAACCAATCACTCAATGAAACACAACTTGCATTCAAATCCTAACCAAGTGTTTCACTATACTTCCACCAACTCACACTATGAAACTCAAACCTTGACTCAAGATGATTCCAAATTCACATAATAATGATACTCATGTTCTTTCACAAATCCTAACTCAAGATAGTTCTCAAATTTACATAACAATGATACTCATGATCTTTCACAAACCCTAGTTCAAGATAGTTCTCAATCTCACATAACAATGATACTCATGATCTTTCACAAACCCTAGTTCAAGATAGTTCTCAAATTCACATAACAATGATACTCATGGTCTTTCAACATCCACAAATCATGCACACTCAAACATTTCCAACAATGCTTACCAAATAATCCTTTTCACTCTAACTTTGCATTTCACAATATTCAATCCAACAATATTTCACTCACATGGAAGATGTGCCCATACGTTTTGTTTTGATGGAGATATGTCTTCAAAATCTATCTCAATCACAATCAAATATTCTTTGTCAATTTCAAGGTTAGATAGAAATAACCTATCTCAAAATCTCCACAAATATCCTCCTCAAAAATTAATTCACCATTACAAAAATTAACAAGTCTCAAGTACACCTTATTATCTCCAAACTTCTCAAAATATCACTCAACACATAAAAAGAATTTCCTTTATTAACTCCAAATTATTCAATGCATAGAAGACCAAGTTCCTTTATAAAACACCTTATAAACTCCCAAAAATAATATTCAAAAATTAAACCCTTATTCAACCCTTATTACTCCAACCTTTAATTATTTTTTCTAAGCACAAAATAATATAAAATATCCAAATACCCTTATGACTCCCTAAATTTCACCAAGGAGCTATTTAAAATATCATGTGGCCTTAATATATGTGCTTCCCAACTTTGGTGCAACTTAAATAAAAAACATAATGCTTACCTTATACACCTTGGTCCACGTTTGCAAAAATAATAGTGCACGCCTTGGTTGTGCTTTGAACCTACGACCTTGCTGTCGTCGCTACACTCTAGTCAAAGCTAGGCAGTCATTGGGTCACACATCCACATAAGTACTAACACAAGCACACTCCCCTTTATTGCCTCTGTAGGTTTCGATGAACAAAAAAAAACCACCTGTCTTATCAAAACGTTGCATGGGAATTTGAAATCCCAACCTCTGCCCTGGAAACGTCTTAACACTCCCTTGACCATCAACTGTGCTAACCAGCGTTATGAAATGCTTTGGTCATGTCACATGCATTTAATCAATCGCTTGCCTTCCAAAGCCTTAAAAAACGTGAAAGTCTCTTCTTCCTCACAACAAAGCATTGCACGATATTAACATAGACTTTGGTATTTGAATGCATGGATGGGATTAATTAAAAATTAATTCCCCTTTATATACACCTTACCTTTTGCGCTCAACGTTGGCTCTAATTTGAATTTCAAATTTTGAATTAATAAAATTAATTTTTAACCTTTAACTTTGGCGCCCAAATTTATTTAAATTAAAATTTTAACCTTTAGGTTAAAATATTTTAATTTAAATAAATTAAATTAAATCCTTTGCAAACTGCTCAATGGGTCTTTTGAAGGATAAATTATTTTTAATAATTCCTTGGACCTTGTTTTCTTCACCTCATCCTTTTTTCTGGAATATTATAATATTATTATTGTCTTTTAAACCTGCTTTGCCTTCCTTGGGATTTCAACCTTTTGGGATATTAAAAATAAATATTATATCATATTCCTTTTAAAAATTCCTTACCTTTTGGAAAAACCACCTGATGATATTAATGATGATGAAACTGAAACAACAAACTCTTGACAACTCTTGACATCAATAACAATAAAACCTGCTCATATTTCCAATAATTTCCTAAAGCTTTCTACATGATTTTTTAAAAAGTTTATTTTTTATTATAGTTGGTATGAATAGATTAAATATTGTTATAACATTGCAAAATATTTTATTTTGATCAATGGTTATCCTCTTGGCTACTTCAAGTCATCTTGTGGACTTTGCCAAGGTGATCCATTATCTCCTTGCCTATTCATTATTCTTGTTGAGGCATTAAGGAGAGCTTTCCCCAAGGAAAAAATAGAAGGAAAAATCAAAGGTATTCAAGTTGCAAAAAATGGTTCCTATGAATCTCATCTCCAATTAATTGATAAAACTTTTCTTTTGGGCCATCCCTCAATCGATAAGGCCATGGAATTTAAATTATCATTCTACGAGAAGGCCACTGGACAGTTGGTTGATACTATATAATCTAAGATTTTTTCATTAAAACTACTTTATATTTACAATAAATATTATAACTATTTTAGGATTTAAAATTAAAAAAATTCCATCAACCTACTTGGGTATTCCTTTTGTCTCATAAAGGAAATGAAAATAAGCCTTAAGTCTCCATTTTAGATAGAATGAAAGCTTATTTGGTAGTTTGGAAAAATAAGTTCTTAAACATGGCGACAAGGCTACAACTCATAAAGACTACATTACAACCCATCCCTATTTATATGATGTCACTTTTAAGATTACCAGTAGGTATAACATCAAAAATTAATAAAATTAAAAGAGATTTGTTTGGAAAGGATGCAAGGAGAAATTTAGGTTTCCTCTTTGTAAGTGGGATAGGGTCTATAAAGGAAATAATGTTGGAGGAGCGGGCTTGTGGAATTTCATACTTATGAGTTTGGCATTAGGGACAAAGCTCCGGTGGAGATTATTTAGAGATCAAGGAAATAATTGGGCAAAAATATTACTTCAAAAATGTATGGGTCCTAGTGATGCAATGAAATTATCTAGGAAAAGAACCCTACCCAAAGGATGGTCAATATGAAACTTCATATGAGATAGTTTACATTTGATTATAAAAAATATATTAGATGGTAAATCTATGAGGGGATTATGCATATATTTGGTATGATGCTTGGCTAAAACCTCTTCTTAACTTTGACTCAAAATGGTAACCATTGGCTTGGGCGTGCCTAGCTTGTGAAGATCCAAAAGGTTAAAGATCATATTAATATGAGCAACAACTCCAAATCATGGATTTCTATCAGTAACCTACTTGGTTGAAGGAGAGAAACTCAATGATCTATAATGGCATTAAAACAAAGGATCTACTTTGATCTAGTGTAAAATAAAAATGTTCAAAAATTAGGTTTGTCAAAATTAATTTTCATGGTGCTTTTAAAGGAAATCCAAGAAAAGGGTAGTGTTTTTTGAGATAATGAAGGCAAAATTCTCTCCACTTACTCATAATCATTTGGAACTTCAACTAATAACTATGCATAGGCTAGGACACTTCTTATAGGGATTAAAATTGCAATAGAAAAAGGATAGAAAGATATTTTATTTGAGGGGATTCATAAATTATCGTTAATGCTATCAACAAAAATAGATGTGGAGATTGGATAAAAATATTGTTGTTGTTGATATCCACCATTTATTATTGGAGGCAATATCTTGGGAATGTGAGTATATTTATTTATAGAGAAGAAAATTAGGTATTTAACCAATCATAATATTTTTCTTGGTAAAATTCAAATTTTAGAAGGCAACTGGTAAGATTTTATCTATTAATCAAAATGATGTCAAAGAGTTGATTATGGAAACGTAACACTTCAAAGAACATATTTGATAGAAAAAATTAAAAATATTTGGAATAAAAAATTAATCCATGTAACAACAAATATAATATTTTAGTAATTTTATGGGAATGACACCCAATAGAAGTCACATATAACTTATTAAAAAGAAAAGAATCTACAAAATTTTATTTATTTAGGTGTCACAATAAAATAAAAAAAACCAAATAAATATTAACTAGAACCAAATTTCAAACATGAAATATATGTAATCAATATATTTTATGAATTGAATCTAATTGAATTGAATTAAAGTTGTTTCAAGAGAAAGAGAAGGAAATTGAAGACATCAAAATGTGAGGGGGATGATATGGATATAGATTAAAATATTATTAAAAACTAGAAAGTCACCATTCCCCTGTAGAGATAAGATAAGAGAAATATTATTATAAAATGAAAAGTTGTTCATTTGAAAAGGTGGGAGAAAAGTTGTACTGCCAATTACAACGTTTTACCATAGAAATATCCGAGTTGACTGGTACAACGTGGAGTGCACGTGGAATGTGGATGTACTAATGGTTGAAGACCAAACCAAATAAATAAAATATAATAAAATATAGGAGGCAGCACGAGCACGAGCACGAGCACGAGCACGAGCACGAGAGTTAAATTCTTTCTGCGGTTGATGCCAAGTTGTATGCGCGGAAGGAAAGAAGACGTGGGCACTAACTTGGGCTTGAAGCAAGAAAGAAAGAAGACTTGCGCATGAAGCAAATTCATTCCACGGACTGCATTTCTTCCCGTTAGATGCAGATTTCTTGTTCCCCACCACTCACAGAGACAGGAAAAAAAGCATGGCTTAAGCTCAAGCTCTCAAGGCGCTGCGATGCCTCTTGATAGCTTGAGCTTAAGCCATGCTTTATTGATAACTTGATATATTGCCATTGCCATTCATTTTATCTTCTTCGGCTGATCTTGATCTTGTTGGAAGCGTCAGCAGTTGGCAAACATCACACCATGGAAGAATGCAGAGATGTTTGCTGGAACAGGTGTTGGTGCTCGTGTGTAGCAGCCTTCTTTTATAACGGAAACATGCAGGGATGTTCCTGCAGTTATGCTTCGGAGTTCGCCGGGTCCGTGTCCGGGTCCGGGTCCAGGTCCGGGTCGACCGTGGGGCCACAGCAGATCGGAATGGCGTTTCTGAAGATCGGATCGCCTTGTCACGGCCTTGGCCATGCTGGTCAAAATTTGAGCCAATTTGATGAGGGGGTTCGCGTTTTGGGGTTTGTAGGTTTTCTTTGTGATTGCATTTGACGCCTCCCGGAAATGGGAGGGGGTGAAGGGATGGGAGGAGAAGGGGTTAAGGGCCTGGCGGAGACAAGCGGAGTGGAGAATGTGGGTGAGAATGCGAAGGGGACGATTCACATTCGGTGCTCCAACGGATCGAAGTTCAGCGTGGAGGCGGAGCTGGTGGCCACCGTGGCGGCGTTTAAGGTGCTCCTGGCGGAGAAGTGCGAAATTCCTGCGGAACAACAACGGCTGATTTACAAGGGCCGGATACTCAAGGACGAAAATACGCTTCAGAGGTACGGTGGGTTTCTTCTTTTCTTTTTCTTGTTTGCGTGATTTATATTTGTTTAGGTAGACTAGGGTTTTGAAGCTGTATTTCCTCGCAATTTATAGGCGAACTGTATTTTTCTAGATCGGACCCTGGAAAATGTCTTTTTATCTGGTTGAGGACAAATGTTTGTTCTGGTTTTCTTTGAATTTAGGTGCAAATTCTTTGCGATGTTAGGTTTTTTAGTTTTATTGTGCCGGCGCGAATTTTTACTACTGTCACAATTTCTGCGTGTTTGTGAAACTACTAAATGAAGTTAGGCTTTTGGTGTCTCTTATGCGATGATTGTTTGCTGCTGTCACAATCTATGTGTCCGTGTTGTTACTAGATGATTTTTTTTTTTTGAGTCATCAACATTTACTGCCATAACAATTTCAAGCGTAATTGGGAATTGTCTGTGCAGAGATTTTTCTCGTGTGCTTGTGTTGTAACTAGGCGATTTTATGTTTTTGAGGTCTTGTGTGTCACGATTGTCTCTTGCCATCACAGTTTCATGTGTAATTTGGAATTTTCGGTGAAGTGCTTTTCATGCGTGTCTGTGTTGTTATTAGATGAATTTATGTTTATGAGGTCTTTTGAGTCACGATTGGCTGCCGCCATAACAATTTAATGTGTAATTGGGATTTTTCTTTGCAGAGTTTTTCTCATGAAGTGGCTAGTGCTTATGTTGTTTAGCTTGCTCTTTGCATCATTTGTTAAAAATGAATTTTAAATGTTTTTATTAATAATTTGACTTTGTTTTAGGAGTGTTTTCTATGTCAAGTTTTACATAGTTGGATTTGTTTGAGATTCTATGTTTATTGTGCCAGGCCTTATTTATGTTTTTTTTTTATCGCATCCTCTCCTAGCCACACATTATTTTACTGCGTTCTTTTGGATTTGCTTTTACTTTGTCATTCAGAAAGACATTATAGCCTTTGGAAATTGTTTCATGCTTATTCTGAAGCCCTTGCCTTTGGAAGTGGTCCCATACTTCGCAATATTCTGAAACCATTTGTCTGTTTACAATCAAATATGACATTCTTATTCCATGCATTTTTTTTATATGTTTGGTTGTTTCCTGCTTCCGAACTTTACCATTTCTGAAGACATGTTAACCTTTGGAAATTGTTACTTGCTTTTTCTGAAGCCTTTGCCTTTCGAATTGGTCCCATGCTTTGCACTATTCTGAAACCTTTTTTCTGCTTACCATGAAATACGATGTTCTTACCCCATGCAGTTATTTTTCCTTGTCATAGGTTTGGCTGCTTACCGCTTCCGATCCAATTTGATCTGTTGTTGCCATTGCAGGGTACTTCAAAAGGGAACGAAAGCCTGTGACTGCGGAATTTATTTTTTATTGAGATATCATTGACTGATCCCAATCTAATTAACTCTGTAGCTATTAGTGTTGCATTCCACTTGGAAAGGGAATCGATCTTGTCACTTCATAATTGTTTTGAGCTGAAACATGCTGAACATTTTATCTTACACATGGAATTATATTTCTGCAGCTAATTTAGGCATCACTATTTCAATTACATTTTATCTTACATGTGGAATCATATTTCTGCAGCTAATTTAGGCATCACTATTTCAATTGGTCCTCTTCATTTCAATTAAGATTGCATTGATTTTGGTCTGGTAAATATTGCAAATGATGTGTTCTTTCTTTTGATTTTGTAACCTGAAATGACATTGTTATGCAGGTTTGCAAAGTGACCATACAGTTCATTGGTAAGGGGGTCACCCCCTGTGGCACCTACAAATGCTGCAGCGGCAGGTAATGCTGCAGCCACAAATAATACTGCAGCACAACCTGTACAGGGAGTTCCATCAACTAACAATGGAGGATTAGGTGGAGCTGGCCTAGGAGGTTTGCTCTTTCCTGGACTGGGAGGGAATGGTCCCAATGGAAATGGAATGCCAGGTTTGTTTGGTACAGGACTTCCTGAGTTCCAACAGGTACAACAACAATTGACACAAAATCCTAACATGATCAGAGAGATGATGAATATGCCTGCCATTCAGAATCTTATGAACAATCCAGATTTGATGCGGAACTTAATTATGAGTAATCCACAGATGCGAGAAATCATTGATAGGAACCCACACCTTGCTCATATACTCAACGATCCTGCCACTCTTAGACAAACATTAGATGCAGCAAGGAACCCAGAACTGATGCGAGAGATGATGAGGAACACTGACAGAGCCATGAGCAACATTGAATCCTCTCCAGAGGGCTTTAACAGGCTTCGCCGCATGTATGAAACGGTTCAAGAGCCGTTCCTGAATGCAACAACAATGGGAGGTGATAGTGGGAATGATGCAGGATCAAATCCATTTGCTGCACTGCTGGGCACACAAGGATTGGGGCAGAACCGTGCTCCCACAACAACTCCATCCACGACTAACTCCGACACAACTGGCTCTCCTGCTCCAAATACAAATCCGTTGCCAAATCCATGGAATCCCTTTGGTATGCGGATATTCCTAGCATTATATTAATAATTGATTCTGTGGCTGTAGTTTTTTGATGGAATTGATAAAAACAGACCTGCACCTCAATCCATGGGTTCTAGCTGTATATTAATAAGTAATTCTGTGGTTGTACTTTCCAATTGTATTATTTCTGTAGGCTCTTAAATTATGCTTTTGATCATGAAATTTATGATTTAATTGTGTTGTTAGCAAATGCACAAGGGACAGCTGCAGGTGCTCAGACTAATACTGGTACCAGGACTGCCCCTATGGGAGGCACAAGGCAACCCAGTGTTGGGGGAGTACCAGGTCTTGGTCTGCCAGACTTAGGAGGGTTAGGTGGGGGTTCTGGATTTTTTGATCCTGCTATGATGCAACAGATGTTACAGAATCCAGCAATCATACAAATGATGCAAGGATTACTTTCGAATCCTCAATATATGAATCAGGTGGGTTATTTGTATGAGATTTGACTTGAAACCCAACTATCCCATTGTATAATGATAACTGCACGTAATCTATTATTTGCAACCATGTCATGTCGCATTTTTTTCTTATCAAAACTACATTAACATGTACTGCCTCCTAAGATATTTGTAACCATTTATTCCACAGTTTCGGTCATTGTTAGATAACAATACGCAATTGAGAGAAGTGATGCAAAGTCCAGAATTTCTTCGTCAGTTGACGAGCCCAGAGGGTCTTCAGGTACATTTAGATCATTTTGTTTTTTTTGCTTTTGTTCTTGTTTATGTTTTTGGTAAATGCTTATTTATGGATTCTGTGTTTTCAGCAACTTCTGTCATTACAAAAATCTGTTGTGTCTCAGCTAGCTAGACAGCAGCCAGGTGGCCAGTAAGTACTAGATCATGATTTCATTTTCTTTTAACATTGTGGGAAGTTCTAAGGGTGTTTTATATTCTTCTGGTACAAAATATTCTATGAATATCCTAGACAAGTATATATATATATATTTTTTATTCCTTATTACATGTGTGCCAGTGTTTGGTGTTATAATCTATGCATTTTATTTGACATGTTTTTGTCAAAGTAATTTATTTATTTTTATTTTATTGAATAAATATTTTTTATACATATATATATCCGCCTAGGGGTTGAACCCGAAGCGCATCACCAATAATACAAATGACGTTGTCAAGTAATTTATTATTTGTCAAGTAATGAATATCTTGGTTATCTTGGTTGTGCTGTTTGTCACGGCCTTGGCCATGCTGGTAGGGATTGTCCTGAACGTATTCTCTTCTCCAAAACAAGAGACCGCGGCGGAATCTTCAGGCGGGAGCACAACCCGTCCCTGGCGAATTCCGGCAACCAGCTCATCAAGATGGTGGGCTCGGGCAATGTCTACCTCGGCAAGCTTGGCAATGTCTACGAGTGAGTTGTAGTAAGGGTTGTTTTTGTTTGTTTTTTATATTTAATATTTTTTTTAAAGACTTATGTTTTATTTTAGCATATTTTAAAAATTTGCAAATAGTTAGGTTTTGATTTTTTTTTTTAAGTTAGGTTTTGATTTTTTTTTTTTAAGTTAGGTTTTGATTTTTTTTTTAAGTTAGGTTTTGATTTTTTTTTTTTAAAGATTTGATTGGATAATAACAATAAAATGTTTGTTGTGGCATGATTTTGTTGAACATAATTTTTTTATTTTTATTTTTTAATAGCTATAATAACTATATTATATTATTTTAATTAAAGAATTTTAATATATATTTTCGGTTGAACTGAGGGAAGTATCTGGGCCAACAATATTTGCCCTAAAACTCATTGTGATGACCAAGCCTCATATGACTTGCTTTTTACTTTAAATAGCCATCTCTTGTCTTTGGATGACCCTAACCTCACAAACAACTAATATTTCTCCCATCATGATGATTTCTATCTTTTGGGCAACTTGAAAGCTCTTCTAAAGAACTATCATTCCTTCCCGGATTGGCTAAGTGCCTTTTCACTTCAACAATATTAATTTAGATGGCCCTTGGATGGATTTGTGTTGTTCGGTCCTCATTTCCTTTTTTTGGATGGTCGAAAGGACCTTCTCTTTTGTTTGAATGGGCACCACCATCCACCTAACAACTCCTTTCAAGGCCAAAACAATATTTTCTTATCTTAGAATGACTTCCTTAGGCATTTCTCACTTCCAACCAAAAATTTCTCTAGAAAATCCAGCCCCAAAAGTGTTGGTTAGGGTTTATTTTCTCTGACTAACTATGGATTCTTTTTCCTATGCTTCTCCTAGGGCAAGTCCCCAATCTTCAAATTCTTACATGACTTCAATTTTGTATCTAGAATTTACATGCATTTTCTTCAAAACTCTCTCTCCTCTCCCACCATGGGTATGTGCCCCAAATCCTCTTCTACAATGAAATTCACTGTCATTGGGTTGCTACTAATTTTTCCTCCACATAAATTGGTTTTGCTTTGATAAAACCCTAGTTTAAGCTCTAATGCGTTCCCTCTAACACTTGGTTTTGCATCTTCAAATTTTTATTTTACTTCACACTCCCCTATTAGTTTTGGCCCTTTGTCTTCATATTCTTCTTTAATAATCTTAGGCTCTATCACTGGTGAAGGGAGAATGATTATCGATGCTTAGGTGGGGAATCTCCTACAAGAATTATCGATCCATCTCAGTGGTTATTGTACATGGCAACACTTTGGAAAAATGTGTAATTTCTACCCATCAAGAATGGATCGGGTATCACATGTACTTTCATTGTGTCATCCTAAGGTACAAAGACTTGTCATCATTGGTTGGTTCATTATGGGATGATAAGTCATTGGTTGACTAAATACGATGGATTGATTCACCATATAGTTCTATACCTGATCAATCATCTAAAAATTTTCCTTTTAGGGTAAAGACTAGTTCCTTTGATCTGTCATCTAAAAATTTCTCTATTGAGGAAATAACATGTTCCCTCCATCAAGTTCATACTCTTTTGTATAGAGTGATCGAAGAGTTGAAACCATATGCTTCAGTTCGTTTAGCTACACTTGCAATTCTTGTTCTTCTTGAGGGGTTGGTTGACACTGGGGATTTAGGGAAAAAATGGATATTGGGGCAATTGTTGTGGGGAAGGGTGTTGGATGTGCAAGTTGGAAATTTGGATTGTATGGGTATGGTTCCCTTGTTGAGAAAATGTTGCAAGGTTTTGTTGGTGAACAAATGGGTATGGTTGAGGTATGTGCTTTTTTTGTACAAGTTTATCATACTATCCCTGTTCATGTGACACTAGGTATATAGGTGGTCCTATAGGGAAATAAGTGGGTTGTTAAAGGACTTGATTCAGTAACAAGGACATCCCTAACATTATTAGAATATTTTGACATCCATGAATGAAAGGAAAGAAACATCTATAATCACACCAAAGAATGAGAATGAAAAATGAGGTTCACTAGTCAAAGCAAGAAACAAATAGAAAAATGGTGGATATGAGAGCAAGACACTCCAATAAGTAGGGAACTTGGGGATCATGTCACTCTAGAGAGCATAGAACTCAAGGAGTGAGGTTGCTCGTAGGTAACTTTGGAGAGCATGGCGCTTGAAGGTAAACACTTAGCATTTTTTTTATTTAACACAATCTCATTCCCACTCACTCATATCTTTGTTTATTGTGGCTTTAGTCCTTTTTTGAAAAAACAAGATTCACAAATCGCAAGTTAGGAAAGATTCTAGATTAAAAACAAAGTCACCATTTGCATGAAAAATTATGTAGAAAATCTAAAATGAAAATGAACTCATAAATTTTAATGCAAAAATATTTATGGGTTTTGTGCATGTTAGTGTAACAAAACCCTTTGTGAAGATCTAGAAGGATGTGAAGTACACTTGTGTAGGTCTACAATATTATGTGTGGGTGGGGTAAAAATTGATTTCATACCAAAATCATACTTGTGTGTCCCATCAACCATGCCAAAATTGTTGAAGATAAAAATTGACAAGCGTGATTTGCGCCCATGATTGTAGTTCAACAAATGGATGGGAAGGTTTCTCCTCTTCCCAACCTATGGATCTTAGGTTGATTCTCTTTTACCTTCTAAGTCTAAAAATTAAGAAAGAAACTATGCAAAAAATAAAACAAGCAATCTAATCTAAAAGTGCAAAAAATAATTTAATCTAATCTAATCTTGAGAAGGATGCAAGAGAAAAAAATGTAAAATATGATCGAGGTCATAGTAGGGTTTAAATCTGGTGTAATTGGAATTCTCAATAGAAACTAAATAACTTCATCATGTAAGATCTTTGAATACCTACAATACCAATTAAAGAGGAGGACTAACAAGGGAAAGAAGGGAATAGCCATTGATTTCACCCATCCATAAAGCAAAGGTTAGAGATAATCAAACATGGATGCCATGCATGATTCTTTATTGATTTCAAGATTTGAGTGTTTTATAATTCTTACTCTAAAGTGTATCTTTGGTATTGCTTCAAAGGCCAAAAGAATATTACAATGATTATTGAGCTCTTATTTATACTTAAACTGGTTGCCACGAAATGGAGTACATATAATGTATATCGATATTTATGAGATGGTTATATCATCCTTATTTTATTTATTAAAAATAGATAAGGAGTGAAGTGCTCTGGTAGGTCACTCTGGAGAGTAGAAGCATTCAGTGAGTAGGTCGCTTTAGTGAGCGATGCTTTCTCTTCCAAACACTTAAGTCAATTCTTGTTGATTTTTGCTCTACTTTGTCTTCTACCTTAGTTTGTGTGATGACCTCCATTTGGGGAGTGAGGTCATTCTAGAATCTAGGGCACTAGGAGAGCAAGTTGCTTTGAAGAGTGAGTTAGCTAGAGAGCGAGGAACCCTCTTTCAAACACTTAACTAGTTCTTGATTTTTGCCCTGCTCTATCTTCTACCTCAGCTTGTGCGACAAACCTCCATTTAGGGAGCAAAGTCATATGGAAAGTGGTTCATTATAGAGAGCAAGGTGCTTAGAGAGTGGGTTTCTTGGAGGGCAAGTTTCTTGGGAGAGCAAGGTGTCCTCTTCCAAACACTTGACCAATTCCTATTGATTTTTTCCTTGCTTTGTCTTCTACCTCAACTTGTGCGACAAACCTTTGTTCGAGGGGCTAGGTCACTTGGAAGGCAAGTTGCTTTAGAGAGCAAGGCACTCTCTTCCAAACACTTAACCAATTCTTCTTAGTTTCTTCCCTACTCTATATTTTTGCCTCAACTTGTGCAATGGACCTTCGTTCAGAGTATGATGGAAGTAGTGAGCTACTATAATTATTTACTATTCTAGTTACATGATGATGAGTTACACAACAATGAGAAATTGCTTGACAATGAGGGTGACAACACATAAATTATTGATGTGTTGACATAACTTGTTGGCAAAGAGATATGTGCACCAAAATTTGAACATGTATGGCACCCTTGGGAGGAGGATAGTTTGAAAAAAAGCAAGTAGAAAGGTGGTAAACATTGTTTTTATGGTAGAGGAAGACACACAAGTGGAGGTGCAACAAGCATATGAGGATTGTGTTGAGGAGAACGTGCAAGTGGTGAAGGAAGTGCCAATGTGGAGCATGCACAAGATGAGGCAGAGCGATCGGTAACTCTAGTATAAGTGCAAGGGATGGTGCCTAGAGGTGTATAAGGGAGTCAAGCACAAAGGAAACCACAAGGGAGTATGCTCGAAAGACTAGAACCAATGCTTGTATACTCGTAAAGGAGATCATAATTTTTTGAAGAGAACTAGTTGTCAATGGAAGGTTTGTTGAATAGAAAGAAAACCAATAAATAATGCCATCAATGGTAGACATGGATGTAGTAGCAATAAATAAGCAAAAGTACCCCAAGTTTACTAGATATGGGAAGGAGGATCCCAAGTGCCATATCAGAATGTGCAAGATGATATAGAAGGCGAAAGGAGTCATGAATGAAGGTGCATGGTTGTGATTGTTCCGAGCAACATTATAGAGCATAGCAATTGATTGGCATTTGAAGCAAGAAAAACCTTATATGGATGGGGTTGAGTAGAAACAAGAATTCAATAAGGAGTTCCAATTGCTTCATGATGATAGAGATTATTAATGAAATTTACTCCATGAAGCAAAAGAAGGATGAGAATCTAAAGTCATACAATTGTCATTTGGAGGAGTTAATCTAAAATATGAAGGTGATACCTATTAATAGGTTACAAAAGTGGTGGTTCTTGGATGGGTGTAGCACAATGATGTTATTTTGTACTTGAAGGAAAAGAGAATGATGAATGATAGGAAATATCAACAAAATATTTCACAATGTACAAAATTAATATTCAAATCTAGAAATTAAATAAACAACAAATATTTACAAAATATACTCAAATAATCAAGCACAATTATCTAAAACAACAACAAATAATTGGAAATATGCTTAGACAACCATGCACATTCATCTATAACAACACATTAGTTCATATGCGCATGCATAACACAACCATAAGTTTTAGGTATAACAATGGCTAAATGGATATCTTTTGATTATCTTAAGGTTTGCACATACATGTATCTCTTCGAATGCATATATTTTAAATTTGTGAAGGGGTCTAGTTATACAATTCCATAGAAAGGGGGGTAGGTTCAACCTCAACTTCTCCCAACTAACTACCCTAATACACAATTACATGACTTCTTGAATTACATGTACGTTCAGTTACTTGAACATAATTACATGTATGATATTTCATCAAACACTTTGTGCATGTGTTAGAAAACAACTCAAAATTATGAAACTATAAACATAATTTTATTTATGTACTTGACTTATTTATCACTCTATAAATTTTTAGGGTGGTGCTTGAGGTGGTGCTATGTTAGAAGTGACTTCTACATCTTCTCTCCTCTCTATATTGATCGATGTCCTCATCAATGACTACTATTGTTCCTAAGGGCTTTGGCTTCATTGTGGTTGATGGGTAGATGGTATCTATGTAGGTGTACCTCCTAGTTGTTGAACTTGTAACTTGAGGGATTTAGTATCATCCTTCAAGCAATTAGCATAGGCTTGCTATCATGCCTAATGGAATCCATGGTGTTGTGACTTCTACTTGATTGCTATAATACTTGCTCGTAACTCTTCTCCCCTCTTGGCTAACTCCACTTTCCTTCTTGTAGCTTTTGTAAATTACTCATCCTGATTCGCAATCAATTGATCATGATGAGTGATCTCCTAAACTTTGGCTTGAAGGGCTTGCTACCTCCCCACACACTCCAACTTCAGCTGCTCATTTGGATGGTATTGCTCCTCCTCTGCTTTTGGCATTTGTTCTACCTCTTGCTGCACTTTCAAAGTTGTCCTCATTACTCCCACATGTGGTTAGATAATTCTTACTCCTTCAATTTTAGGCTATTCCATATCTTGAAATATCTCTAAACCAGCTACTAGCCATTGTATCAAATAAGCCAAGAAATTTATTCTTACATAGGCTTTCTCCAACTCAAGTACTAGCTTGGTTTTCTTGAACCCTAGTGATTCAGGAAGCTCATCAAGTTTACCTTTACCAATGTACATCTAAAGTGGGTGCCAATATAACATTGGAGTTCCTTCAAGTAGCTCCATCTCTCCAATCATTGATTGCACATTATTGCTTCCTATACCAAGCTCCCATGGCTAAATTCAATGAATTTCTTCAAATTGTTTCCTCTCCTCATATTGGGACCAACTTTATAATCCTCCCAACTCAAATCCACCTACAATTACCATAGTCACCATTATATAAGGCAACCCACTCTGAACACAATTTGTACCCAATAAAACAACCCACTCACCTTCTCAAAAAATATGTCTACTTGGTCATTTATCCTTACACCATGAATTGGGGGTTGCTTCAAATTTGGCACTTCAATGAGGAAGTACTTGTTCTTTTCTCCTTCCTCCCTAGGCTCAAGTTCATGCTTGGTTTCATTATCACCAGTGGTGGTTTCTTCAATATCCTCCCCACCATGGCCCTTTAGGTTGATCATGGCTTCGGTGGCTTTCCTTCCTAAATTTACCAGTCCATCCTCTCCACCTCAACTTTTCCTACATCAACGTGCTTTCCTATGATATCCCTTATGTCTTTTCCTTTTACCAATTTCTTTGCTAGTAGTTGGCTAATTTACCCCTTCTGCCACCACACATGCTCTGATGTAGGTAAATTTCCTTTTCCTCTAAACACTGATAAAGTTGGTGTTATCACTTGCGCTATGGTAGACATGACCTCTACTCATGTCTCCTCATTTAAAGTTGGTGAATCATACCTTTCATATTTCTCTACAAACTAGCGTAATGGTGTTATAGCAAATATTTCCTACTATAAAGTTGGGTGCTCATCATGATTCCATATCTATCTAATATGAGTGTCCCTAGATAAAATCTCTCTACGTTCTCCTCTTGAATCCCTAAAATGATGGTGAAGTATCCATTGTGTCCATTGTAGTTTACACCTTGTTGACATACACTACTATTGGTGTAGCCTACATAGTTTCTCCTCTTCTTCTTGGTTGCTCCATTGTTTCCTCCACATGCATTACTTCCTACAAAAATTATTTTGTTTGCTCTGGCCACTATAATATTATTATAGTCTATTGTGAAGCCTTTGTTCCTAGTACTTGCAGTGTCACCAATGGTGCCTCCTTACACAATCTAGCCTCCTAAATTTTCTAGAGTGTTCGATTACATCACAACATAAGTCATCCCTCATTACTAATAGTGTTGGCCTTCCACTAGTCCTTTCACACCTCCTCTAGTTGTTCCAACCAGTGTAACAATTTTTGTTGGTCCCTTTGGTTGAATAAATTTGGTCTTCTAGTGTAATGGCTAGTATTGAGGATTTTGTTATAGAGATGAAGGCTGATGTTGCAACTTCTACCCCATCTATTGTTTCTACCTCTTCTCCTCTCTTCAATTCCTCTATAGCCAGTAACCACTCCTTGGTCCCATTTGAATTTGATTCCTCCTTAGCCAATGCATCAGTGTCATCACCTTCCTCCTATTTGTCATTGTGGTTCCTTTTTTTCTAACCTTTGCTACTTTTTCCATTGGTCCCATCTTTGTTAGTGGGGCTACAAAAATCCAACAAAAATAGTGGGTGCTCATTCTAGCAAATCTTGTGGTAGACCTAGTCTTGGAAACTGAATCTTATTGTACATTACCTCATTTAGAAGTAATGTAATGGAATGAAACACCATAGAGAAATTCTTTGTGAATTGAAACAAAAAAATTTATATGTTATCAGATAAAAATATTCCCCAATCATATTTCACTCTAGCCATGATACCCTCCATGTATAGTATGAGCCAATTGGGTATATCCAAGGCTCATTTTCTAGACAACCTCAACATTACTACATGCATGGTATAATGTAGTTCTTCAAATTTTAGGTTTTGCATCTATAACACAAGTGGTAGTATTCCTAGTAATAGGATGATGATAGATTCAAGAAGTGAACAATGTTGTAGTCATGAAATTATAAACACCAAGGTATGACATAGCTTGAGATTGTATGGTCTCAACTATACGATGTTGATATTGTATGGTCCAACTAGTTGTACAACACAACAATCATATAATATAGCCTATTGTATGATCAGTCTCTCATACAATCTAATCCTTTGTGCAATTTGTCTCTCGTACAACATAGTACAAGACACTTATCGAAAAATCCTCAACACTCTATATGATAGCAATTGTATGGTAGTCACATGTACAATGCACAAATAATGATTAAGTCCTAACTTGGCAACACTCTTGTATATTTGCCTTCTTACAATTCCACTATCATATGGCTTGTTGGTCATGTGGCCTATGATTGTTGGAACTACTAAATCCTTAACTATTGCACCCTCGTAGAATCTACCTATGTACGATAATCCTACAATTCTTTCTACATGTAAATGCTATAATCCTATGGCAATGCAAAGTGCTAGTATTCCTATCACCAAAGCAATGATTTATACGCCATGTTATACTTAAGGAATACAACATATAACACATTAATAATCACACCCACAAGCATTAACAAGGATTGAAAAAAATAGCAATGGTTGATTTATATTATCATTTATTGATTATTGTAATCAATAGTATACACATGTGATTACAATGGCTATTATGGCCAACAATGATAATGGCCTCAACAATTTAACAACAATAGCAATATTCTCTATTCGCCCAAGCAACTTGCTCTCATACGCTGCAATAACATAACCAAAGCATAACCCAAACTTGATTGAGACTTCCTCGAACTAACTTTGATCCAAAATGAAGGAAGAGGGGCCTTATGAAGCTTGCCTAGGTAGCACCAAGCAATTCCTAGATAGTGCAACATTTACAACCACCATCCCCAAATCCAACGTTGCATGAATTTTACCATTTCCTAAAGTCTAAAGTCACTTTTCATTAATCTCTAATTTCATTTACATTTCATCTTCATTTCACCTGGTTTTACTTTTAATTTCATTTGAATTTATTTATGCTAATATCAAATACATTCCATCCAATTTCATTTTAACAAAATTGCAAGCAAAACTTTGTACAACCTTTTATTTTTTCTTTATCTAGGAAGTAGTTTTATCACCTACATTTATCCTCTCCTTTTAAATTAGTTGGCATCCTCATCGATGCTTGCTACTTTTTTGTATTTGTTTATTTTTGCTAATATTTGGCCATAGATGCTCCACCCATCTCTGTTATTTGGAGTCACAAAGCTTCTCATCCATTCTTCAATATCTCTACATATATACTAAAATGGAGAAACTACAGTCCATAGTGATTAGATTTCTTCTTCATTTTGGCTAATTGCACTATCAATTCCTTTTCTCACTCAGTAGCACTCTTTTGCATTCTCTATTTTATCTTAGCCTTAGTCTTGGATGCAATAGCCAACTGTTCATCCCTTTCAACAATGAGTTGATCCTTATGCTCTAACTCTTTTTCTTAAGCCTCATGAAACTATGACTTTATTTCACCTCTCCATATTTCTCTTAGTTGAAGCAACTTGAGGGATTTAGTCTCATCATTCAAGCGATTAGCATAGGCTTGCTATCATACCCAATGGAATCCATAGTGCTATGACTTTTGCTTGATTGCTACAATACTTATCCGTAACTATGCTACCCTCTTGGCTAACTATGTTTCCCTTCTTGTAGCTTTTGTAAATTACTCATCCCGATCCGCAATCAATTGATCACAATGAGCAATCTCCTAAACTTTGGATTGAAGGACTTGCTCCCTCCCCACACACTCCAACTTCAGTTGCGCGATTGGATGATATTGCTCCTATTCTTTTGGCATTTGTTCTACCTCTCACTACACTTTCAAAGTTGTCCTCATTACTCCCACATGTGGTTAGATAATTCTTACTCTAATTATAGGCTATTCCATCTCTTGAAATGTCTCTAAACCAACTACTAGCCATTATATCAAATAAGCCAAGATATTCACTCTTACATAGGATTTCTCCAACTCAAGTACGAACTTGATTTTATTGAACCCTAGTGAATTAGGAAGCTCATCAAGTTTACCTTTGCCATTGTCCATCCAAAGTGGGTGCCAGTATAACATTGGAGTTCCTTCAAGTATTTCCATCACTCTAATAATTGACTGCACATTGTTTCTTCAAATTGTTTTCTCTCCTGACTGACATCTTATTATAACATGTGGTCGAGGCGTTACACAGCCTGAATGGCATCTTATTATAAGCATAAATTCCATTCTCTATAACAAGCATTGTCTTTAACTTTCAACATTGGATCCCAATCATCTCGACAATGAATTATCTTACACTCTTTTTCATTCCCAAATTTACTTCCACCGTATTTGGTCCTTCATACTTTATGTTTTTTGGCTTGTCTATTGCTCTTGCCACATATTTCGGGTGTGTTGGTTTTGCTCTTACCAACTGTGTATTTTATAAAATTCATAAGGAATATCCATTTTATTCATCCTCTTCCTTATGCATAATCTTCTTGTTGCTTTCAACTTTCTCATCACTAGTTTCCTTTGTCTCCTTTGTATTTCTATAGAGGCAAGTGGACTGAAATATTTCATACTCCATTTGCCAATGGATAAGTCCACTATCTGATCGATTCTCATCTTCACTACATTCTTCAAGATTCAACACTCCTTTGTTTGGCTCATACTTCATCTGAAGAACTTCCCAACTCATCAGTTGTTGCCAAATCCTTGTTGACAATTTGATTCTTCAAATTAATCATATATCTATGTTGTCCTCTCTTAGATGTTAATTGATCCTTTTTCTAGTTGTGATTAACCTTGGCCATCCTCTTCCCAGCAATACATCATATGTTGGTTTTTGCATTGTACTCACAACAAAATCCATGATGAATTCCTATTCTGCAATTTTCACCTTTTGAGTTGTTAAGACTCCATTTCAATACCATATTGATTTGCTCCATACTACTTGAAATTTGGCGTTCACAAAAATGGATTCCTAATCTCCTTCCATGTCTTCTCTGGGAGCACATTTACACTTGACCCACCATCAAAATGACTTGTGTCAACTTATGGTCTAGTATTTCGATACAAATCAATGCTAGTATTTTCCCAACAACAATCATCAATATTGTTGAATCAATGAACTAATCCTCTTGACTTCTTTTGGTTGGCTTGGAAGTTCTATCACCTTATGTGGTTGTAGTTCATTTCCTATAACTACATGCAACATTGGTATGGCACTAAGCAAACTCACCACTTTCACTTCTACTATTGTGTTCAACACTTGTGCTACCAGTTCTTGAGTCGACACTTTTCCTTCTAAGCTTGATGGCTTCTTCAACTTCTTTTGTTCCACTAGCCTTTCCTACTTTGCCTTTTCTACCTCTTCTTGTATTACTTTTTGTGCTTCCTACCATATTTCCTTTTCTATGGCAAGTTCGAGGTACTGATCCTTTTTCACCTGACCCCTTGTAACAACAAGCACATCATTATCCATTGGATTATTTTCCATAGGTGGTTATTCTATGTCAAGGAAATTGACATTTTATGAGTGACTTGCACTCGCCTTCTTTAGATAATTTACCTCCTTATGATTGCCTAGTCCACACCATCAACACATTTGTGGAATGTTATTCCCTGTTGCTCTCCTGCTTGAGGAGTGGGACAATTCTAATGTGTAGAATGTTATTCCATGTTGCTCTCTTGCTTGAGGAGTGGGACAATACTTTGCAAAGAGTCCCCATTCTTGGAAATTATGACATTGTATGATTTATCTTTCATTCGAATCATACTACAATCAACTATGACCTCCTTGTGCATTGCCTTGTTGGTACTGCTTGCCTCCTCGATGGTTATTCTTATAGCCATCACTAGTCGTGCCTTGTCCATTCCTCGAGGTATTAGGTTTTTCTTCTTCCTCTTGCATCATCATGGTTTGGTACCTTACTCCTTTAGATTGAATGGACAATCATTGATCGCATGTCCTAGTACCTTGCATATATTGCAATATTCACTCTTGAAACAATTCACATTAGTGTGTCCTTCAAACATGCAGTTTGAACACCATATATCCTTTCTATCCTTCTTCACTTCACCCTTAACTTCTTTGATCATTTTATCAAATTCCTTCCTCATGGATTAGATGGCATTCTACACCTTATCCTCTATCACTAAGTTGTCACTTTAGATATGACCTCCAATTCCAGGCGTTGTTTGCTTGGCCTTACTTTCAAAATTTCTATCCCTTTCATAGGCTTTTGTATATGCCGAATTTGGTATGATCTTCATCTTATTTTTATATCAAGGTAACAATCCATTGATAAACCATCTTTTGACCATACCATTGGCTAGCGACAACTCCATATTATCTATGAGTTGCTTTAATCTTCTATTATAAGTTTTAATATCCTCATCCTTCTTCTGTTTGGTAGAATATATTTTAGTTATTATCTCTATATCTTCCCTTCAAGGTCTGAATTTTGTTTTGAATTCGTCTACCAACGTATTCAAAGAGGTAAAGGGTTGTGTACTTTCTCTCTTTAAATACCAATCAATCACCATTCCTTGCAATGTAATAGTAAATAATTGTAACCACTCTTCCTATCTTCTCACTACATTTGCTTTCCAAATGGTTGTGCAAGTGCCTATATTCCTTGTAGGATCTTCTTTCACTTCTCTTGTGAAGGGTGGGCATTTTTTCTTACCCACTCTATTTGCAACATTTTCCATTGGTAAGTGGTTATCCTCTTCCACTTCCTTGTCACTAGATGATGGCTCTAATGATATTTTTACCCAATGTCTTCCCATCGTAGGTGGCTCTATTGGCTGTTTTGTTTTTGGTATTTTGATCCTATGCACCTCATCCACTCGTGGTCTCTTGATCCTCCATGTTTACTTGAAATACTCTCCTTCCAAGGTTTGGTGCACTTCCACTTCACAATATTTTTTGCAAATATATGAATTGTGGTTCCGGTCTACTCACCCAAACACTCATGTGGGGTTGCTTTGGTGCCTTAATCCTATCCTCTGCACCCCTCAAAAAAATCCTCCCCTCTTGCTTGGGTGTTACCATCTATGATTCATCTCTTTGTGCACTTTCCACGTTGGTGTCTCCACTTACACAAATATTTTCTTGAGCTATTTGAGGTACTTCATCTTTTGTTGTTAACGTCTGCCACCTTTCGTTATCCTCCTCTTTAGGAATTCAAACTCATTTGAATATTGGTTCCTCCATTTCTCTCAATTGTAGTACCTAATTCATTAAGTTCCTTCTTTGAACAATCCTTGTGCTCCTCTTGATGGTACTTGATCCTCTCTACATCCTATTCCCCATCCTCCAAAAATGTATGTCATCCACCTTCCTCTTCTAACACGTACTAATTCTTAGTTGACCTTCACTCCAGCAATGACAATGCCACCAAATGTAGCATGGGTTGCGGTATTTCTAGTAATGGGATGGCAAAAAATTCAAGAACTAAACAGTGCTATAGTCATAAAACTAAAAACATCATTGTATGACATAGCTTGAGACTATATAGTCTTAGCTATATGATATTGACATTGTATGGTCCAATCTATCGTACAACAAAATAGTCATACAATACAACCTATTGTCTGATTAGTCTCTCATATAATCTAATCCTTTGTACTATTTGTCTCTTGTACGACACATTACAAGACTCTTATGGGTAAATCCTTAGCACTCTGTATGGTAGCAATTGTATAGTAATCACACATACAATACCACAAATAACAATTAAGTCCTAAGATCTCCAATGTTCTTTAGATAAGAGGTGCATGGTGGTGCAGTTTATAGTGATCCTCCCCTACATGTTTTTTGTATACGTTGGGTTCACCGAGGAGGGTTGCAGGGGGGAATCGGTCAGGTTCCCCCATGCCCAAGGGTTCAGGGGCTTTGCTCCCGACCTGAAATTTTGGTCGTCCATACAATTGTACAAGGGAGTTTGTTTTTTTGTTTGCAAGAGGTCAGGAGAAATAATGAAAAAAAAGAAGTTATTTTTTCTTTTTATTGGCTGAAGTCTCCACCCACGCAAGTACGATCGATCAATTTTTTGAAAAAATCAATAAAAAATCACCAATGTTGATTTTTTAAAAAAATCGACATTGGTGCATTGCCAATACTTTGCCGATTGCATCCTCGACAGAAAAAATCGATAAAAATCAGCAAAGAATCAGTTCATCGCCGATACTTTACTGATTGCATCCCTGATAGAAAAATCGGTAAAGAATGGGAGTCTGTTGCTGATTTTCTCAACTATGGTTATAATATTTTTTAAAGATCCTCTAATAGAAAATGCTAGACAATCCCCAATCTTCTAAACCTTTTTGAATTCATACTTATATTCCTTAATGCTTATTTTGTTTATTGTATTAAAATAAACTTAAGACTATAACAACCTCTTAATTCCCTAACCACTCTCATCTTCTTACATTGATATCCCTTTGAGTTTATTTTCTCATTATTCTTACTTTAAGGTTCTTCCTCTCCTTTTTCATTCCTATTAACACTGTCATCTTGTCATCTTCATCAATCTCTTTGAATTTTTTAAATTGCTCACAAGACTTATCCTTTATAGATTTATGTAATCTTAAAAAATTTGAAGTAAAAGAAATATCCTAAAAACCACTTTCTTTTTTATGTTGTTGGAGAAACCCTAAAGTGCAAGGCGATCCTTTAAAGCAATTATTTTCTTATGTTGTCCAAAACCTTAAATTATCACGGATATGCCATATGCATCTTTTCATTATGTTGTTCTTGAAACCTGAAAGTGCAAGGGATAAAGTCTACACTATGATTTTTATTGCAAGGAGAGGATTGTATACTACTTGAGGAAAATGAAGATGAATTACTTGAATCTAATCTTCATGTCTTCATTTGCATCTTTGATTCCATCTAAATTTGAACTTGCTATTGTACTTTCTCATCCCTTGTATTCTTCTAATGGTTGATTTGAGTGAACCATGATGGCCTTCGATATTTGATATTACATATGACCTTCCTTATCATTTTTTGTAAGTTGAAAATCCTTTATCTAATCTAGCTTCTACTACAATATGATCTCCTTACTTCCTCCCAAAGTTTATCTCATCCAAAAATTTGTGTCATCTATCATTTTCATGTGTCTAATCTCATAATTTTTGCAACATAAAATGCAATGTTTTCATAATCTACTTGTTGATCCCATCCTCGTAATTCATATTTAATATTAATGAATTGTGGCTTTTGTTTTGAAACTTCCAACAACACATACATGTTTTCTCTCCTTAGTCATTTATCCCTCCTAGATGAGCTCCCCGAGAACATTGTTAATATTCTTCAAAACCTCTTTATTGATAGGCTAATGCCTAACTCACACTAGACTTTTAATAGTTTTTATCTCCATAGAAAAATTCTCTTCATTATTTTAAATAAAAGATCTCTCCTCCTAAATCATTGTCCACCGCCCTTTATTTTATTCCTAATTTATGAATTGGAGAAGATGGTGAAAAAAGTCCTTTCAAAAGAAAAGTAAAAAATAATTTGATTATCTGGAGCTTGAAGTGGACAAGGAAATATTGCAATATATAGTGGATCAAACTCAGGCCAGAGTGCTTCTTTCGAAGAACAAGCCAATGAGAAATTGGTAGCCGTTGCAATTTTGGTGGCATCAGGAATGGCAAGGTGGAGTCAGATAGTGCCAAACTTCTTTAGGATGCTGATGTTTTGGGCCCAAAAGACAAGGGAAAATGATCTTGTCTCAAATGGTGCTGGGCAAGCCTAAGTCCCCAAAGACCAAGTTTGATCTACTTTCAAAAAGGGTTAGCTTTTTATTCTGAATGACCTGGTTAATATGGCCATTGAATAAGATTCACATCACTTGGTAGGCATATTTATGGGGGTTAGACCTGGATGCAGTTAGAAAATGTGCTTTTGCTAAGTGGAGGCCAAATAGTCATATAGAGATCGTTGCCCTCTTTAGGTTTTTTTTTTTGATGGTGAAGTTGACTGTTTTGCCAATTCAAAGAGAATTTTATGGGGGAAACTTCATTCTTTGGAAGGTGTGGCCTTTTCCTGAGGAGATGGGCACCTTATTTCAATCTAGAGACCCAAAGTTTTTTGTAGGTCCCCAGTTTGGGTTTGGCTTTCACTACGAGAATGAGGAGGTTTTTGTTGGTATTGCTAGGGAAATGGGTCATTTGATCATTGTGGATCTGGCCACGAAGTCCAAATCTCACCATGTCTATGCTAGCATATGTGTTAATGTGGAGTTGGAGGGAAAGTTACCAAATTTGATTTGGTTAGTTTGAATATTGGGTGTTTGGAATCAGCCTCTAGAATATGAGAATCCCCCTCTTAAATGTGAGGTTTATAAGAAATTAGGGCACTTGACTCAGACATGCCCAAACCAGAAACCTCTTTCCCAAGGTCAATAAGAAATTAGGGCACTTGACTCGAGCATGCCCAAACCAAAAGCCTCCTTCCCAAGGTCATAAATTTTGGCAACAAAAGCAAATTGAAGAAGAGGGTTCTAGGAAGAAAGATATCTTGGAAGTTGAAAATCCTGAGAGCGAAAAGCAGAAGGCCTCATCCTTAGAGGGTTCTAGAAAGGAATATATCTTGGAAGCTGAGATCCCTGAAAATGAAGTAATGTTAATATGCAAATGAAGTAAAGCTTATATGTAGAAGGATTCTTCCTTTGAGAATCAAGTTATGACAAATAAGATGAAGGTATGTGATACTCTACCCTCCTCACAAATGAATATTGTTCTTTCTCCAAATTCCTTTGATATGCTTCAAGAGATTACTTTTGGAGATGAAGGTAATGGCCTCTTGGAAAAGGTGGATGATGGAAATATTCAGTTAGAAAATGAGGAAGATGAGCAAAACCAAATAGTTTTGAAAAAGTGGGTAGATCAAATAAAAACAACCTAGGAAATTTTGCTAATCTGGAAAAAGCTGGCCCAAACTCCAAAAATCAAAGATAGATATTGCCAATGAAATCCAAACAGGAATAGCCTTGGAAAAGGGAAGTAAAAAGGCGCACAAGGTAGGAGGAAAAATATGATAATGCAGGCCATGTTGAGTTTGAGAACAGAGATCTGCCTATCCTCTATGGTGTTATGGGATTTTAATCCAGTTGCTTATGGGTGTTTTGCTCTTTTGGGTTCCTGTTTGGTTTGGTCCTAGGAGACCATTTCACTTTGTGGTCTATTGCACTTCGGAATGTTTTAGTTTTATAGGTTGTCTTGTTTGTGATGTCTCAATTTTGAGATTGTTAGTAGATTTGTAATTGTTTTCTTGTAAAAGGTTAAGGGCCCCTTTCAAAACCCTTCACACTAATCGAAAAAATTTCAAGTATAATGAACTTGTCACAAAAAGTAATTGGGTTTGAACCCCTGGGATTTGTGTGTGTTGGGGTCCTCAAACCCGAGTAACATAGACGTCAAACAACATAAAAATATTCTACAAATATTGAATATATGAATATATTTAGTATAGTGAAAAATCATATTTCTATTGCTTAACTTAATGACGAATAATCTAAACATGTGGTGCTTGTTTTTAATCAAGCAAAATAGGTGATTAGCATCTTCTGATTCAAGAATAGGAAGGCAATCAAGTGAGAGAATCATGCACATTACAGTTTGACTTTCAAAATACGGTCAATATATAGAATTGAAAACATATACTTGATTCAACATCATGAACTTTTTAAACATCATTATGCTAATGCCAGTGATTGTACAACAAATTTTGCACATCAAGAAGTCTATTTTCTACCGTTTTCTTCAATAGAACATGCAAGACATTCAAGATGAGTCAAACATAATAAAAATAAATATAATATGAGAGCCATATATTTTTTTTAATTTTTTATAATTTCGACTCATCTTGAATTACTTTTATTTGAAAAATGCTCGCTTAGCAATGCTTGTTCATCTTGAATACTTGGCAAAGTCTTGAAGGAGATTTTGGCAAAGAGAACTTCAACCAATGGTTCAATGCCCACCTTGACTATTGTATTGGATCTTCAACTTGAGTAGTTTGTATTTGATCCAACAATAGACGCGCTACCTTTTGATATACTAAACTTCTAGAGCAATTGAATAGAGTTTTCCATTGACGTTTGTCCAAATTCTTGAAAGACTAAAATGAAATTGTTGAGTAGCTGCAATGAATTTTGTGCAAACTTGGAGAATTATTAGTCTTTTAAGAATTTGGACAAATGGTAACAACAAACTCTATTCAATTGCTTTGGAAGTTCAGTATATCAAAGGTAATGCATCTATTGTTGGATCACATACAAACTAAAGTTGAAGATCCAATACAACGATAAAGGTGGGCATTGAACCTTTGGTTGAAGTTCTCTTCCCTAAAATCTCCTTCAAGGACTTTGCCACATGTTGAATATGGAGCATAAATCCCTGTTCAACACAACATCCCAAAATGGTTACTTTGTAATCATGCAATTATTCCTAGTTCATTAAGTGAAAAATATTTGATGCCAACTACATTCCAACTCCCATAAAGCTCTTCTCATTTTGACAATGACTTGTTGCCATTACTTAGATTTAGCAAGGAATCACAAGACAAGATGTTAATAAACATCATTGGAAAACCAACAAATCAATAAAATTATTTGATTAAAGCAAAAAAATTAATGGTCACCCAAATTTTTATTCAAAAAATAAATTTAGTGTTTTCTTTAGTGAGTTATCTTCTACTATCTTGGTTTTCTTATGCTGGTCCATTTGTTAATGAAGTAGTGCTGAAACAGAAATATGATGTGGTTATAAAATTGTACGTAGTTCCAATACAACTTCTTTTGCTACTTGCATATAACTATTAAAGTTATGAATTAAGGCTAGGATGTTCAACATTATAGGGAAAATCTTGAATTAAGAAAACAAAAAAATAAATTTTAAAACCTTAAAGGATTAGCTCTAGAATTTTCTAGCACACAACATTTAACTCACTTCAATAAGTCCAAAAGTTATTTCACAAGAAACCATTCCAAACTCCACACACACGAAGATATAGATAGATAGAATTAAAAATTGCATCAACCTTTAACTCACTTCAACAAGTTCGAAAGTCATTTCACAAGAAACCATTCCAAACTCCACACACACAAAGATATAGATAGATAGAATTAAAAATTGCATCAGGAAGTTATAGAGAAATGATTTTCGATCAAAAGTATAGCATATTAAAGCTAAAACTTGAATTTTACTAGTATAAACTATAAATAAAATAGCTTTAAAATGATATATCACACAAATACTTTCAATTTGTCACCACCTTCTAAAGAAACCCCCACACCAGTAAAACACTGGAGAATATAAAGTATGTTAACTTAAATTAAACAATACTCCAAGGAACAATCATAGCACACAAATAATCATTTGACTTTCCATTTTATCAAGAATTACAACAATCATTTCCTCTTCTTTCACCTTAACCACATTTAACCCCAAGGGGTACAACTAGCTCAAAGTGTATTTTGCACGTAGTAACTAGGAAACCCAAAAAAAAAACGAGGACATAACCCTATAGGATTTTCTCTCTCCTAATGACAAGACACATACACTCTCAAAATATCAAGATATGAACGATGGATCCCAAAGAATCACAAACAAAGAAAAAGCCTTTGGAAAGAGAGGAAGGTGGCTAGATTGCACTTGTAGTTGACATTAGTCTTTATTAAAGAATTTGTAATTATTGAGCTTCAAAAAGTATTGTATGCTGTGCCCACAATTGGACAGTGAAAGTGGTATGTTTTAGCACATTATCTGTTTTATATGAGCATTTCACATGCCTTTGACCCCCCAATTTCCCAAAAAAATAACCAATATGAGTTTTGATATGAAAATATTTTTTTTAATTGTTCTTTCTAGTTATCAGTTTTGCTATATATATATATATATGTATGTATGGCATTAGAAGGGAGAAGTTTCATGTACCACAACTATGGAACAAATTTTTTTTGTGCCCATGCAAGAGATGGAATGTATGGAGCCATAAATAATTGATTTAAATTCTGAACAAATGGGAGTGCAACGACCATGTGAATGGGGTGCTCCAATATGGAAGGTTTGGAGGTGATCATCTCATCCTCAAACAAGGTGTGACAAAGGGTTAATCACATGTCCGTAATATGTAAGGAAGTATGCTAGATGCTAATGTTTGTAAAGGAATTCTTTGTCTTTGAGCGTATGTAACTCCAGAGAGAACAATATATAAACATAAACATGGAATTTCTTTTATTTAGCATCTAACATGACTTGCAGTTTCATGAAAACATTCATTTTGTTTGTTTAATTAGAAACAACACAGTGCTTTTTTTAAGCTATTGTATATTCAACTGAATATATGAAATGTATGGCCTTGTCACACAAGCAACGTCTTTAGTAAAATGCTTTACCAAAAGACATCCTTCACTTGCTTTCTTGGACACCAATGACTTTTGCTTCACTTGAAAGCATAATAAAAACATTGTACTTTTTGATCTATCAATGGACTCTCAACTTTCCACCAAAGTTTATTAAATAAATAATATTAATGTGTAGTAATTACTAATTTATTTTTCACTATTAATCCCATCATAAGATACTTTTATTTTCACCCTCACCCTAACATACTAATGTAAATATGATATGCTTGAAAATATCACGATGGCAAATAGCATAAATTAGGAGAAAATTTGGTAGGATAGTAACATCATGAATAAACATAACAAAGGGATATCATCCCTTCATAGTGTTGTATGGGGATAAGACAAAACCGTGGACTTAGCATTGTCACAATGTGCATGTTGGTACTTAAAAAAATGCATTCCACTTCATCATAGATACATATACTGACCTAAAATCTCAAAACAAAAACACAAAAAGAGAAAGAATTTTACCATCTTGAGGTGTGTCAACCTGCCCTTGCCTGCTCTCCTCTTGTTCTTTTTTTGATTTTCCATTCAAGTAGAGAAATGTTCTAACCCTCTTTTCCAAGTCCATTGTTGAAATTTGTGTTCTCAGAAAAATCTTCCTATGATTCACCATCAGATATTTCAACGCAAGAATTCCTCTTCTCTAACGCAAGACGATCCCCTTTAGGAGTTCCAAAACATTTACTGCAGAGTTGCCTACTTGACAAACCTGTCTCATGCCCTATTGATCGCACCCTGAGAGAGATAGCATCTACATTTGTTTCATCCAGTTCAATTAAATCAGTACGGATCCTGTTCTTTAGCTCCAAATCCAAAACTTTTTGTGGCATCTCCTTGCTCTCCACCATGTTAAATGTTATAGTCTTCTCTTTAACTGTACCTATAGATCCATAGTAGCTAAACATTGCGACTCTGACTCCACGAATTATAGGATGCATCAACCTCCATATCACTAGTAGTGATGTTTCTTTAGAGAGGGTGTTTGAAACTCATGTTTTCAGGGTATGTTTGAAATTGGACTCCTCTCTTTTGAGACAGGCTTCAGTCTTGTTGCTATCAAGACATGGAAATGAAGATTGCCTTAAACCTGAATCACACAAATGGCCACATGAACTACTGCCTACCATTCCCGTTCCACTACTATATATTCTAGGCACATTTGTTTCACTCAAACTTCTGTGCAGATGACTCTCCTTTGTGTCATTCCTTCCTGCACGAATGTGCAAGCATCAATATTATCACAAGATTTTTCACATCTTGCAGGCTCCACTGAAACCTTTAGGTTGCCCCTGTTTTGTAGTTTCACTTGCTTTAACATCTTTTATTTTCTTCTCCTTTCTTGTCTTTTGTCAATTAATGGTTCAATGTTTTAGTCATGTCTTTCAAATGCATACTAGTCCATCCATTTGATGGTGACATTGTGTAGCACCCTAAAATTGGCACAGTAAAACCTTAGTAAAAGATAAAAATTCAAATTTTAACCTCAAACCGCCCGTTAATTGCTTGTTACCTGTTTTTCTCGTTTTTCACGTCATTTTTAGGATTTGTTTTGACCGTTGGACAATATCATCGCAGATATGACGAAATCGTCCCAGATCTCACGAATTCGTCTGGAACAGAACGTCTAGACGATTTCGTCCTAAAATCGAATTTTCAGACTTAGCTTCTGTTCCAACAGCTTCTCTAATCTGGGCAGAAAGCGTGTCTGCGCAGTTAGAGTCTCCCCCGTTGGAGATCTCCCAAATTGGGATGATCTCCAACCTTCTAGCCTCCCCCTAATCCTATATAAACTAGGATTCCCCTTCTAGTTTATCCCCCCGGATTCCCCTGAACCCCTTAGCTGACGGATTTCCCTGCAGATTTAGATCTTTATTCACTAGAGCATCCTCGCACTACTGTCTGTATTCTGTATTTTGCATTTTTTTTGTAGGAACTCTACTGTTTTTCAGTCGAAGCTAGCTCGGATCGTCGTAAACGATTCCAGACTATTTCGGACGATCCTGTCGAGGAGCGCAGACGATTTCGTACAATTGGAGGTGATCTTGACTATAGTCCAGATTGGGGGCAATTAGAGCCCAAAGTTTGCATTTCCTTAGCTTTTTTTGCATTTTTCTATTGTATTTATGCATTGTCTTAAATTATTATGTTTATGCATCTTGGAGTTCACCTCATTTAGCATAACCACATGATAAAGTTAAAATCAATCATTAAATCTACTGCATTTTTTTATTTGTTATTGGAATCCATTATTTAGGCATGTTTGCTGTTATCTCTATCATTCTCCTTCGCTTCTGCATTTGCATATTTGGTATTTTGTATCTGTTTTTGTGATTGCAGGTTTCTAATGAATTCGTCAGATTTCAGACGATTTTGTCTGATCTTAGACAATCGACTGCGATTTAAGACGATCCAGTGTAATTTCAGACGATTACGTACGAGTCGAGACAATCTGAACTGCTACAAGACTCAGAATCTTCATCAAACATCCGAAATTAGGTATGTTAGGATCTAGCTAGCATATTTTCTGTGTTTAGCATTCATTCCTGTTTTTTGTATTCATTTGAATCAACATTGACATATAGAATAGTTTAGATTCATTTTGGCCAAACCTAGAAGTTGAATGATCAAGTATAAAAATGAACACTTCAAACCCACTATCAACCTAGGTGTGGAAACTGCCACTCAAACGTTTCCTGGTGAACCCACCATTCGTCGAAAATTCACCCTTATACCCCCTTGAGAGGCGGGACCTTCAAAGGGCCTCTCAGTTCGAGGTATTGTCCCATCCTTTTCGCATCCCCCTTCCGGGCGCGGATCCTATAGCCTGAAGGTAAGGATGCGAAAAATTTGGAGCGATATATTTTGGTGAACCCGACGTGAAAACTAAAAACCTTTTGAAAACATTCAAAAAAAAAAAAAACAAAACATAAATGCATTTAGAATCAAAGATTGCATGTCATATTTAGATGGTAGACTATAATAAAAGACGAGCTGTCACCATTAATGTTGAAAATCAATTAGCAGTTATAGAGATTAATTCTTTGCTTAGAGTATCTCAAACATATAGAGTCCCACCTTTATGGGACGAGCTTAATAGGAGATTGAATATCATTAATTCTAGATCAACTAAACTTAGGCAAATTAAGAGGTTTGTCCTAGATAGAATCCTGGATCCTGATCAAGTGACCTTATATCATGAACTTCAGAGAGCTTGCCATAGGTGGTTAGCAGATAAAAGAGCCCTTGTTTCTTCTGAATTGTATACCTTTGAGGAATACCTCGATAATGCAGCTATAGTACATAAATTTCTTTCTCGTATAGAGGACCAAGAGGTCGTTCTTACGGATAGACAGAGATGGAATAGAGTTCCTAGAGCTGTGTTATATCGAGAGTATTGCCATCAGATCTATTTTTATAAGACAGAATCTGAAACAAAAAATATCACTATAGCACACTTTATCAAGTTCTTGAAAAACCATTTCCAATTTGAAGAGGAGCATTTTATGACTCCTGATGAACTTGATCCTATCAATGACATTCATAAACTATTTATAGAAATCTTATATTTAGATGTGTGACAAGTGACATCTATCAAATATTAAAAGTGATTGGTTACTTTTTAATATTTGCTAGAAAAGGGGAAATAACTTTTTCCCACAAATTAAATATTTCTAGCACCCTTATTTTATTTATTAATTGGGTGGGAATATTTTTACATACAATAGAATTATTTTCTAATTCAAATATTATTTTTTAAACTTTATATTTAGTCTAAGAATAATTTACACAATGTTGCATTACATATTCCAACAAACAAAACTCTCCATATAAAAAAGAAAGGTATGTCATTTAGAATTTTAGGCTTGAAGTAAGATATGCTATGACCCAACTTTGTAGGATTATGGGCAAGCCAGACACATCATATTTTTTGCACATTATGTGCCTGTAGTAATTTTATTATCCTTGAAGGAGTTAAATTTGATTGAGCTTCTTTTCTTTTAGATAATTTATAGGAAAATTAAAAAATTCAGAAAAACTAGAGCCATAGAGAGACCTGGGTTCCATATGACTGCCTTTTTTTTTATAGATATCCTATGTGCAGTCTCACCACTCAATATTAGAGAAGTTTCCTTTCTTAACTTTCTAGAGAGGCCACCTGTACATATATTTTTTTAGAAATTTCTGGAAGGAAAACATGGAGAATAAGTGTTTTTGTTATATTGACTATGTTGTTTTTCCCTGTATTTATTCTTTATTAAACAATTCTTCTTACCCCTACTACACTAAGGAATCTATAGCCATATGTTGGCTTATTTATTCAAGCCCATCATAAATACATTAGACTCTCAGGCTTCAAAGAGAAGCCCCATTTGTTACCCAAGTGTGTACCAAATAAATTGCTACTCAAAGAGGTAGCTTATCATATGATGGGCAACCTCAATGGCTACATTAAAGAAATTCACTGGCCCATCCATGTGTTTTTCACCCATTCCTTTTTCCATTAGAGATTTTACCATAAGGAATTTGGGGCATTGTACATAGTTGGTGATAAGGATTGAGATGCTAAGAATTCGAAGATAAAATTCCAGATTCCAGATTGTATTTCATTATAAATCAAAGTACATTTATAGGCATGAAAATACCCTTACAAATACCATGGTATTCGAAATACCAGTGGAAAAACAAGATAACCATACATTTAATATCATACATTATTGAATGATGGTAGTTATTGATCCCTATCATTCCTCCCCACTAAGTAAGCATTGGTCCCCAATGTGTACAAGTGTGGAAGAGAAAGAGGAAATGCAAAGGAGTGTTGGGTACAACCGAAAATGCATTCCTATTATAAAAACAAGAACACCAAATGACAAAGTAGAACAAGTCTTCAAAAAAAAAAAAAACTAATACTAGCACATCGATCGCAAAAAATGCTCTCCAATGACTGTAAACACTACTATACCGACGAAAAGCTGGAAGGGTCCCTTAATTTGGTAGAAGAAAGTGGCATTGGCTGCACAGTGAAGATGTCGAAGAAAGTTCCTCGAAAGACGTGCATTAAAAGATACCAGGTGGAATATTCCTCAAACCACGTGCGCAAAAGGTACCATGATTAAATTAAATTAAATAGATATAATTTAATATTGGTATGCATTAAATTTTTGTATCTTATTCAATGCATTTAAGAATTAGTGGAAATGCATTAAAAAGTTGGCTTGGAATGATGAGAGACCGAAAAATGGGGGCAATGGGAGTATGAGTTTGACGTTAGTGCCAGCACAGGTGTAGGAAATGACACAAAATACGGAGCACTAACATAGGTAAATATGATAGATATGAGATGACATGCGAACTGGGAGGACATAATCGAACGTAGACCAGATTGACGACACGTGATAGATAGGAGACAACAAGTGAAATGGTAGAGTACACAATCAAACAAACTAAAATGATGACACATGGATTGGTAGAGTACACAATTGAACGTAGATCAAAGTGACACGACACTGAGAGCAAGGCAGACACACGACACTAACTATGGGATGATAGAGCACATGGTAGACTTGTGGTGATACTGAATGCAAGGTGATAGAGCATATAGAAGACGCGAGGAATGGTGGATGGTAGTGTTAATGTCAGAGGGGGACTGAAAGGGTGGAAGGCGAGACAGGTGGTATTAATAATAACCACGGGTACAATCGAAAACCAATGCGGGCATGAAAAAACCTAGTGGCGAACACGACAAGTGGCAAGCGAGCACAGGAAGTGGTGAACACGGAAGCATGGAAGCAGGTGACGGGCAAGCACAGGAAGTGGTGAACATGGTAGCATGAAGGCAGGTGGCAGGAAAGAGACGAAAAGCGTGGAAGGATAGCTAGTGAAAGTTGACTAACGATGGGGACAACCAACTTTCGTTGGGTATTTCCTTATATTTGCAATTGGTTATTTTAACACTAAGAAACCTGCAGTACAGGTAACGTGGGATAAACCCACAAAGCAATTTAAAAAAAAAAAACTTCACCATCCCCACAGGACATCGCTAGAAAATAGAAGCTATCGATAAAAGCAGAAAGATGTTGCCAAAACCTTTCAAGTTGTTGGAAAGGACAAAAAGGTCACCATGAACGAAATTTTTTTCATCAGAAGCTTAAAAACCTTAAGAAAATTTTTAATATTTGTCGCTAAAATTTGTGCTTGCACCGAAAACACAGGAGCATGCCAAAATTTATAGAAAACATAAAAAACTAGCGGAGGAGTTGGATCATTGCCAGGAAACAAAGAAAAACCATCTGAAATATTTTTTGTTGCCAAAAGACCACAAAAATATCATCGAAGGTGGGAAAGCAGCGATGGTTGGTAACGATCTGGCAGCCAGGGAAGAGGTGGAAGCACCGGTGGCAATGCCGAAAAAATTAACATGAACAGACGAAAATCTGCGCGATCGACATGGTTACGTGATGAGCTGCGGGTGGAAGAGTCGCAAGGAGTCAACGTTGGAGTTGGTGAACGATGATGAACGACCTAGGGTTGCAGTGGTTGACCAGATCAGAGCAACGATGGACATAATAGGTGATCATCGATGGATAGCAACTAGATCACGAAGGAAAGGTGTTTGTGGTGAAGTTGTGGCGAGATCGACGTTAGGAAATAGTATATCAGTGGGTGAATGTTAGAGCATCGAGCAAAAGGGTTGCAAACACCTATCGCAAGTGCGGTGGATGAGTGCAGGTGTTAGAATTTTGTGCTAATGGATGCGTGGCCATGATGATGGTGACCACGGGGAAGTGGATTGCAGATGATCGCAATAACACGAAACTGCGAGCTATAAGGTGATGAGGGACAGTGAGCGACGCATCAAACGTTAGGGAGCGTGTAGTGATGTGTACTATAATGGCAAACGAACTACTAAAAAATGGAACAAAAATACTTGGAAGCATCAAGAAGGCCAACAAATAGCCTGGTTCATGGCAAATGGAGCCAATGAGTGAAAGCAGATCTGTAATGCAGGGTCGACGACTACACCAAAGGCTCCCTGAGACTGGATCTGATTGAGATTGATGCTTTGAGCATCGACGGTTAGAGTTATGCATAAGGGATTGGACTCAAAATGTACTTGTAAAAAATGGCAAATCCTAATCAAAATCAAGGCGAATCAAGACAAATCCTAAGCAAATCAAATCAATCATCTTCACACCAAAATTTGGGGCATTTGAAGCCCTAAAAATTAAGGTCATATTTGGGGCAAATTTTTACTTATTAAATCCCCTTATAACTTCATAAACACACCCCCATTAGATCAGGTTTTAAAAGAGTTTTTCAACGAGTACAAATATGCCTATGTTTGGATTTATATTGTGGCGAATTGACCCTAAGAAAAAATTGGTCCTAAAAATTTTAGGTGAATGGGTCGACGTCGAGGGTTCTCATATTTGCCAATTTCTAATGTTGGAAATCCTAATATTTTTCCAATTTGTGAATAGTCGCCACTGTGAATAACCCTACAAAAGATGCGAACGGGCGAAGCACAAGAGAATATCGATAGTGTACGTGTGCAAAGATATGACTGTGGAAAGTTGTTTTCTGGTATAGAAACATCAGATCTAGAAAAGTAATCACCTTGGGCACTAGAAAGAGAAGGGGTATGACCTTCTTCTCCAAAGAGGTGTTGAAAGCTTTCGTCATGTTTGTCTTCAATGGGATCAGCAATAGATAAAACTTCAACATCATTAGCAACATTGTCTAAAGGTAAGACGATGGGCATCTCACCCATAGATCCTGGTTCGAGTCCAGGTGTTGCTACAAGATCTAGAACAGGTTCTTCATCAGCAGGAAGAACATCATTAGTAGTAGCTATTTCAGCTTGGATCTGCTGAAATTCGGTGAGCATAACAACTCAGATCTATTGAATTTCCTCGAAGAGATCTGTAAGTCGGTCAGATACCTCATCAAGTGAAAGCTTCAAATTTGTTAGCATGGTGTTGAACGTAATTGAAGTGCTATGACGAGAAAAATCCATTGAAGGATTAGCTGCTCTGATACCAAATTGATAAGGATTGAGATGCTAAGAATTCGAAGATAAAATTATGGATTCTAGATTGTATTTCATTATAAAACAAAGTACATTTATAGGCATGAAAATGCCCTTACAATTACCATGGTATTCAAAATACCAGTGGCAAAACAAGATAACCATACATTTAATGTCGTACATTATTGAATGATGGTAGTTATTGATCCCCATCAGTTGGCCTCACGATTTGATAAGGTTTAGTTAATATATATATCAAATTTTATGATCATGAGGGAAATTTAAAGCAGAATTTAAGGTCTATCCAAAAGACCTGGTCTTTTGAATGTACACAAGGGGAGTTCAAAGTACACCTTTCCAGGGACACATATTCTTGGGCAAAGATGATTGAAAGAAGAAAGAAGAATGCTTCAAGGCATGACTTGGGAAGCTCAGGTTAGGCCCCATTCCAAACTAGTACTTTGACTTCTTTCAAAAGGAGAAGTATTAAAGTAAAATAAAAAATTGAAGTCCTTGTGAGGATAGTTGTAGTAGAAGATACTCTTGTACAAACAAGGAAAAAGGACCTAAAAATGGAGTATGATGTTTTTGAAAACTTGTTAAGTGTCAGTAGTAGGAACCTTACAAGAGAAATTGTCTGCTCAAACTCAAGCCTTTTGCAAACTCAAGGTAAAATTACAAGATTTCAAAAAGTTTCATACAATAAAGAAGAAGATTTCAAAAAGTTTCATAAAATAAAGAAGAAGAAACCAATTGACATAGTAAACCCATATATATTCTTCTCAACTAATTTAAGTTTTTCAAGTGAGAAAGAAGAATTTGCAAAAGGGACAATTGTCTCTTGTTGATAATGAAACATTTATTAACTTTGTTGATTTACCCACAAAGTGATAGGCTAGTTGGTAGTGATCCCTTGGAGGGTTGGGATCCCATTGACTTTGTTTTTACCTAGTAAGCTAGGGATTATAGAGGTTTTTTACACAAGTAAAAAAAATACTTTGTTTATTTTTTTTGAAATAATAAAGTTCAAACTGAACAAGTTTTGTTAACCATTTAGGTTCAACAAAAAGGTCAAAAAGAAATTGAAGTTGATATTCTTCAAACTACAATGCATGGTAATTAATTTTAAATAAGCTAAAAGTATTGATCAACAAGAATTAATGAAAATTGGAGCCAAACCTTATTAACACCCACATCACTATGGTCATCGTTAATGCTGACAACAAAATTTGACATGATTTAATGGTCAAAATTACAAGAGATGCTCATGATCTCGTCCAAAATTATTTAATTTATAAACATCACATGTTAACATACGATGACACCTAATGTCAATCAAAGTTGATTTAGTATGGATCAATATTGATTCAAGTTATCAATCTTGTGAACATTTATGAATATCTTAATCACATATTTGATATCTTCTACTTGTGCTCTAAAGATGAAGCATTAGTTAGAATATTATTATAATGTGCACTATGCCTTCCTTCAATTTAACACTTGTCTTATTTTCAGTTTGAGTTGGAGTTATGTGTATTCTGCATGACACTTGGAGAGAATATTATGACACTTGTCAAATCTCACTCATAGGCTTGATGCCTATATATTGTAACACATTTTGCCAATACAGTGTGCCTTTCATTGGTCCCAACATCTGGTATCAGAGTTCCTAACTAATTACCTTATGAAAGTGAAGTCAATTAGGAATGATTTCTTAGCTGCTGGCAAAACTCTTGATGATAATGAGTTGATTCCTATAATGTTACATGGCCTTCCTTCCAAATTTCACTCCTATGCTACCATGTTAGATCTAAGTGGTAAAACAATGAATTCATCACTCGAGGAAATTGAGATTCTACTTAAGAAACATGAGCAAGCCCTAATCAAAGATGAAGAGATTGAATCCTCATCAGCAGCTTTTGCCACCAAGGCATCCTTATAACCTAGACACAACAAGGGTCCAAATCATCAGCATCCAAATCAGAGAGGTAGACAACATTAGAGATACCCACAACAACCACATTAGTAGCAGCATCAAAAACCATGTCAGTAGTACCAACAACAACCATGTCAACAATACCAACAACAACCACGTCAGCAACAACCACAATAGTATAATCAACAACCAAATTAGCAGCCAAGATGGCAAACAAGACCTCCTCAAGGGGGTCATCCTAATAGAGGGCCTCAAACCAACAATCAACAAAGGTGTGATTATTATGGAAAATGGAATCATAATGTCACTAATTGCTATCAAAGATAAAGAGATCAAAGAGGTCCACAAGATAATAATCTCAACACATTGTATGCAACAAACCAAGTTAATGTTGAAGATAAATATTGTAGGTATATTGATTCTGGGGCAGCAAAGCACATGACATGATGGTAAGATTGGTTGACTAAGATTCAACCTATTTCTAATCAATTCATTAATTTTGGTGATGAAAGTGCTCTTCCTATTGAAGGTGTTGGAGAGGCACCACTTGCTTTGCATGATGGGAATAATATTCTTGCAACAAATTTCTTGTATGTACCTGGTCTTAAAAGGAGTCTACTTTCTATTGGGCAACTTATAGATAAGGGTTATACTGTCTATTTTGAGAAAGACAAGTGATACATTCAAGAACCAAATGGCATTTTCAAAGCCATGGGAATAAAAAAGGATGGTGTTGTTGGTCAGAGATCTGCCTTCGGTAAGGGTTTGGTTATTCAGTGCGCCTTAGACCCGACCAACATTGAAGGATCGAGAGGAAGAATTGCCTCTCGTGCTGATATCCAAAGAGGGTTGGTTCCCTTGCTATTCTAATTGGGGGGTTTCAAGATTAAAGAACTGAAAGATATAGTAAATGACTGAAAGGATGGGAAATATGGCCACAAGCCAGATAGAACAGGGTGATGGACTAACAACATGATAACTCTATTGCATTCTGAACTAAATAGCCCTCAAGTATAGATAACTAACATAAATTAAACCAGAACGTCCAACACAAAATATTTAGGGCTACTCTAGAGTTCCTACCCTATCAACAACTAAATCCAGATAATAGAATTCAAGTTGATAGTTAAAGCATGAAACCAATAGAAGATAAGCAATAAAAGACATACACATGAAAATAAAAGTACATGTTTAGAGCCAAACATCAGTTGTATTGATAGCAAAATTCAGGTTTTCATTTAACTTCTAGCAAACATCCATCCATTTTACAACAAAAGAGTTGGCTTATATAGAGAATTCTGCTGCTTGAACATTAAATTTGCACCAACAAAGTATGGTGGTGGCAGCCAAGGTAAGGACTGCCAGGAAGTATAGTCACAAAGTATTAAACAGGCATGGCAAGGACTAATGACTCCTCAAAATATCGTTGAACCCCTTAAATGCCCTGATAGACTCAACTCGTTGGCGCTGTCTCCTCACTCGCGGGGACCGCTTTCGTAAAAGATATGCTTAAATTCTCGGACGTCCTATCCAGAAGCTTCTCATAAAGGCTGCACCTGACCGGATAAGGATGCTCTTCAGATTGCTGATGTGGAGTGCCTCCGAAAGATGTTGACACGACAGTCAATAGAGTCAATGGGCACACTCCCTATGTGCGCCTAGCCTGGGCACACTGCTAAAGGTGCGTCCAGCCTTGGGCGCACTACTGAAGGTGCGTCTAGCCTTGGACGCACGACCTCTATGCAACCAACCTTGGACGCACTGTTGAAGGTGTGCCTAGCCTTGGGCGCATGGTCTGTGTGCGTCCAGCCTTGGGCGCCCAACCTTGGACACATTGCTGAAGGTGCGCCTAGGCTTGGGTGCATGGCCTATGTGCGCCCAGCCTTGGGCGCACTGTTGAAGGTGCGCCCAGCTTTGGGTGCACTACTAAAGATGTGCCTAGCCTTAGCCGCATGGCTTGTGTACGCCCAACCTAGGTGCACTACTGAAGGTGCGCCCAACCTTGGATGCACGACCTAGGTGCGTACGACCTGGGTGCACTGTTGTTCCAAAATGCCGGAGCGAAGTGCCAGGTTTCTCCTTGGTGTTTGAGGGTGAAATGCATCAGGGCACCTGATACAAAACTCCATGGCCGCACAAGGGAATATTTTCTTGGAGAGTCAGTACACAAAATAATGTAAGGCTAATTATACACCATGTTGCAGAAATAGCAACATATCTGGTGGCTTGTGGGGAAATTGAGCTTGCCTCAATGTCGACATCCCATGCCTTATCCACTAGGCTCGGAGTCATCATCGCTTTCACTTTTTGGGTGCTCATTGGTAGCAACAGACTCTTCCTCTGATTCCTCTCCTTCTGCTTATCACTCTTCTTTCAGGTGCTCACTATGTTGTTCTTCATCACGCCTTGGCACTTTGTCATGGCGCTCATCTTCTTCAACCTGGGGGCCTTGGTTTGCGTCATGCAGGGGTGCGTGACTTTTGCCTTGGTTTTCTTGCTAAGCGAGGACCTTTGCATGGATTTCTCCCTTTGCATTAATCTCCTTTTGAACTAGGATTTTTTCTTGCTATTGAGGGGGCTCGGGTGGCGTGAGCTCCTGCTGAATGTGGTCATAGGTCGCTTGGACCCGACCCCATTCGTCCTTTCTTGCTACGTCACACTTCTCGAGCTCCTTAATCAGGTACCTGAACCTTTCGAGATGGCTCACCTCAACAAAATCAACTCTGTCACTGAGGTTGACAAGGCAAGCTTCTATCAATGCAAATCTCGTTGTGCACCAACCGGGATAGTTCCCAGAAGGTCACCCATCCGAGTACTACTCCACCGGGAATTGCTTAACTTTCGGCAAAGCACTGAAATGGGTACATAGAAGCTTCGAACTTGTCAATCCATCACCCCACCTCATCATCGTGGAACATCTGTCTATCTCAGCAACTCGGCGAGCAAAAACTGCTATGCTTCCCTGGACTCTTCGAGCGCTCCTTGGAATGGGTGTAATCATCCTTGATCTTTGCACCGTAAGCATGCGCCCCATCCGGACGCGGTCTTCGAGATGCGCCTTGTTTAGGCGTAACTCTTTGAGTGCGCTTGGGTTGGGCGCACTCCGCCATGTGCGCCAACCTCGGGCGCACTCTTCAATGTGCACCCGGGTTGGGTACACTTCGCAATGTGCGCCCAACTCGGGTGCACTGCTACATGTACGCTCGGGTCGGGCGCACCGCGCAATGTGCGCCCGGGTTAGGTGCACTACATAATGTGCGCCCAACTCGGGCGCACTGCTCCATGTGTGCCTAGCCTTGGGCGCACTCTCCATGTGCGCCCAACCTTGGGTTGATTTTTTTATTATTGTTTTATTTATTATTATTATTTTTTATTTATATAGAGCCACTCCTGACATCGAATGTCGGGGGTCCCGTGCTGCCGCGGAACCCCGCTTGAACTGCCTTGAAAAAAGAAATATAAAGGGAGCATATTCAACGACTTCCTCCTACTAGTTATAGCCCTGGACCTGAAAACTGCAATTCAGCCAACGTGAGGAGCAAAGGGACACTCCGAACAGAAAAATTGAAATGCATAAGACAATATATATAACTGCACAGGGAAATCTTGTACCACCTCTCACTGGTAGTACGACTTCAAGTGTACGCCATTAACTGATAATGGTAAAATAAACCTATTTAGGTCTTGCAGTGTGAAAGAGTTTACCGGGTGGGCCTAAGAAGTCCGAAAAAGACCCTCCACATCGAACTTATCATTATTGCCAGACTTGGAATTTTTCTCATTCCTTTTTAGCACTAAGTCCTCGACCTGAAAAGTGTGATTAGAGGACCTTTTGTTGAACCAATTTTTCGTGGCAACGCCATGCCTCATGAAAGCCTCATAGGCTTTCTCCCTTTCCTCTTCCAACTGCAATAGTTGGGCAATTCTGATGTTCACTAGATCGAACTCTTCGCCCTCACCGTCCAGAGATCAGAGAGAGTGCAGTGTTGGCAACTTAATTTGTGTAGGAAGCTCTGCTTCCTTCCCTACATTAGGGAATACGAGAATGTCTTTATGGACTCCTTGATAGAAATCCGGTCAGCCCATAACGCACAATCTAAGTGGAAGTGCCAAGTCCGCTTAGTCTTTCAACGTCTTCTTGCTCATTCTGGCTGTATAATTGCCCAAGCACTCAATCTGAAAATGATAGCACCATGTCAAACCCTAGTGCTCCGCTTCTTCTCAGCAAAACCTTCAATAATTTCTTTGAGTGAAAACGGGACGCAGTGACCCCAATCTGCTTGGAGTGGAGCACACGGGCCTTGAGGGCGGGTCAAAGGGGATCTCGCCTTGCAAAAGCTCGGAATGGAAATGCGCTTCCTCTCGAGGGTGAAACTGACTTTGAATTTGACCTTTTGATTTGCCCTTCAATTTCAACTTGGCCTTTCGCTCCACAGAGTTTCGGAACGAGGTTTCTCCCCTAAAGGAGAGCGAAACTTCCCCTCTCCAAGGTGCCTTATATGGAACTGAACTGTTGTGCCAGGTGATGCTAAAAACAAAACCTGAAAACTGCTCCCTTTTTTCCCTGTAGCACTAAAAAAAACACGCAAATTAAACAATTTTTTTTTTAATCAAACTCATCCACACCATTTCTCTGCCAACTCGACCCTGGCCAAAACTACGCCACAGATAGTGCGAAAAGGGGCAAAGAGACTTACATTATTTACATAAAAGTTTACGAGATGATAGACATGCTGTCACCACAAATCTAGCTTTGGACGCCTATCTAGTGAGTTTGTAGTGTTCGGACCAGATCTGATTGTACTTCTATCGATCTTTGAAGTTTGGTTGGTCTCCCAAAGTTTTCCAAGTTGCGAACAAGATGTAATATGGCAGGTTATCATGCATGTCGGTACTCATGCCATTAATGATTAGCATGTCAAAGAGATTTACCATATGAGAGCCTTCTTCGAGTATCGGTTGCAGTGATGGCTGGAGCCAATACCACCACTTTAGAGAGTCCACTAATTGCGGGCTCTTGAGTACGGGTTCCTCTAACTCGATGTGACAACAAGATTTTTTCGGTGATAGCCCTACTATCAAAATCTCCCTAGGACTAGCTTCCTGAAGAGGCATGCTTATTGGGTTTTGGCTAAATACTTGCGTGCTATGCCTTGGGACACAAAAAGGGTGTAAAATTGTGTCTTCTTCACTCTTAGAATCTGCCACTGGAGGTTGTTCCCCTTCTTGGTCCATCTCCTGATGGAAACTACAAGCAACCATATTATCCATTGCTTGAGCAGTGCTTGCATAATCCCATCGTTGGCCTTGGACGAGATTTGCCTCTTGAGCTCCACACAGCTGCATTCCAAGTCTCTGCACAGTTTGAGGGATTTGCCATTGAAAATACTGCGTGAGATAGATGAGAGCAGCATACTGGAGAAAGTGATGGAAAGGTAGTTTCTCCCCGTTGTATTTTTCCTAATAGGAGCAAAAGCGGCTCCGCTTCTACTGCTTCCTAAAAGACTTGAGGGAACCTTTGTTCCCTAGATTGCAGCAGGAGGAGGCCTATGTCTGGGTGGAAGGCCCAAACATAATAGAGTTGGGTCTGGGCGAGTGTCGGTTGGATTTTCTCTGGAATTCTCCTCCAACTCCTCCAAAATTGAACGTTAAAGTCCATGATGCCCTCTAGAGGTGCTCTCGTGATGGTGTAGAGGTGCATCAAGAGTTGAAAGGGATCCTGAGAGCTATAAAATGTGTCGACTAGTGCTCTTGCTAGGTCTGCCCATGAGCAATGCTCTTACGCCCGAGCATTTTGTACCACTACAACACCCTTCCTTCTAGAGATACAACTAGAAGTCTGATCATGACATCTTCATGGGTTATGCCATGGAGGGTCGCTAGAGCAACAACATCTTCAAGGTGCTCTCAAGCCATTCCCTCAATGCCATTGTATTTTATTAGGGTCTTCAGGGCACTTTTGGGAATCTCATGCTAACTTTGGAGATTCAAAGGGCCAGGATCATCCTAGTTGGGATAGCATACCTGTGCCATTATAGTAGTGGTCTTTAGAGATCACAGTCCTTGTCGCTAAGTGAGAGTCACCAGGTGAACATTATTTCTCCGCTTGTGAGGCCAAGGCTGCTCACCAAACCTTGGGTCCTCTGGGTATCTTATTTCAGTATAAAAGGGCTCCACCAGTCATGAGACCCAGATCTTCCACTCAATAGAGTCACCAAGTTTTTCCAGATGAAGGTAAGCTAGAGATTCACTAAACTCGAGCTTCCTTAAAACATGGAGATTGTTCGTCCCACCGGGCATGCCAGAAACTGTTGGTCAGAGATCTGCCTTTGGTAAGGGTTTGGTTATTCAGTGCGCCTTAGACCCGATCAAAATTGAAGGGTCGAGAGGAAGAAATGCCTCCCGTGTCGATCTCTAGAGAGGGTTGGTTCCCTTGCTATTCTAACTAGGGGGTTTTGAGATTAAATAACTGAAAGAAATAGTAAATGACTGAAAGAATGGGAAATATGGCCACAAGCCAGATAGAATAAGGGTGATGGACTAACATCACAATAACTCTATTGCATTCTGAACTAAATAGCCCTCAAGTACAGATAACTAACAGAAATTAAACCAAAAATTTCAACACATATAATCTCTAGGGCTACTCTAGAGTTCCTACCCTATCAACAACTAAATCTAGATCATAGAATTCAAGTTGACAGTTAAAGCATGTAACCAATAAAAGACATACACCTAAAAATAGAAGTCTAGGTTTAGAGCCAAACATCAATTGTATTGATAGCAGAATTCAGGTTTTCATTTAGCTTCTAGCAAACATCCATCCATTTTACAATAAAAAAGCGGGCTTATATAGATAATTTTGTCGCTTGAATATTAAATGTGCATCAACAAAGTATGGCGGTGGCAGCCAAGATAAGGACTACCAGGAAGTACAATCACAAAGTATTAAACATGCATGACAAGGACTGGTGACTCCTCAAAAAGTTGTTGAACCCCTTTAATGCCCTGACAGACTAAGCTCGTTGGCGCTGTCTCCTCACTCACGGGGACACTTCCGTAAAATATATGCTTCAATTCTTGGAACGTCCCATCCAGAAGCTTCTCAAAAAGGCTTCACCTAACCAGATAAGGATGCTCTTCAGATTGCTAATGTGGAGTGCCTCCAGAAGATACTGACACGACGGTCAATAGAGTCAACGGGCGCACTCCTTGTGTGTGCCCAACCTGGGCGCATTGTTGAAAGTGCACCTAGCCTTGGGCACACGACCTGTGCTCCCAGTCTTGGGTTCACTACTGAAAGTGCGCCCATCCTTGGGCACACGGCCTGTGTGCGTCCAACCTTGGGCGCACTACTGAAGGTGCACCCAACCTTGGATGCACGACCTGTGTGCGCCCAACCTGGGTGCACTCCTGAAGGTGCGTCCAGCCTTGGGCGCACGGTCTAGGTGCGTATGACCTTGGTACGCCCATCTTGGATGCATTGTTGTTCCAAAATGTTAGAGCAAAGTTTCGGGCTTCTCCTTGGTCTCTGAGGGTGAAATGCGCCAGGGCACCTGATACAAAACTCCATGGCCGTGCAGGGGAATATTTTCCTGAAAAGTTAGTACACAAAACAATGGAAGGCTAATTATACACCATGTTGCAAAAATGGCAACAGGTGTTTACTACCTCCTTACCAAATCTGTAACTCAAAACTCTTTGCATTTAACAACTACTTTTTCTTTGAAGTACATGTGGCATGAAAGAATGGGGTATTTAAATTTTCATAATATTCAAATGATGGCAAGGAAAGGTTTGGTAAAAGGGCTTCCTCACCTTAAGGAGTCAAAATGCTTTTATGAGCCATGTGTTATAGCCAAACATCATAGACAACCTTTTGAGTTAGGAAAGGCTTGGAGAGCCAATAGACCATTGCAATTGGTTCATTCAGACATTTGTGGGCTAACGTCTATTCAATCTTATACTGGGGCTAGATACTACATCACCTTAATTGATGATTACAGTAGAAAGGTATGGATCTACCTAATTCAATACAAATGGCAAGCCCTTGATAATTTCAAGAAATTCATGGTAGTTGTTGAGAGAGAGTGGCTACCAAATCTCCACCTTAAGATCAGATAATGGTGGAGAATATGTCTCCAAATAATTCTTCAATTTTTGTAAGTACCATGGGATAAGGAGGCAGTTCACAACTCCTTATACCCCCCAAAAAAATGGAGTAGCTGATAGGATGAATCAAACAATCACAAATAGAGCAAAATCAATGTTACTTGCTGTTACATTACCTAACTCATTTTGGGGAGAAGTTGTTCTTACTATTGCATACTTGACTAATAGGTCATACACTAAGGCCCTACATGATAGAACACCTGAAGAAGTATGGAGTGGAATGATGCCCTATGTGGGCCATTTAAAAGTATTTGGATGTGATGCCTATGCTCACATTCATCATAGAAAAATAAAAAGTTTGATGATACGAGCCAAAAATGCATCTTTGTTGCTTATATTGATAGTGCCAATGCCTATAAGTTGTATGAGCTTATTTCCAAGAGGATTTTTTTATCTAGGGATGTTACCTTTCATGAGTATCCTCCATCAAATCCTCCTATGACCACCACTTTTGAATTAACTAATGAAACAATTGGTCTCTTGATACCTACAATATCATCTAGTCCTTCCTTTTCACTCATAAATCAAGGAATTCCTCCACATGAAGAACTCCCCACAAATGAACATGTCCTCCATATCCTTCTACTCCACCATCCAATGATCAAGCCACATCATTCAATCATTTAACTAAGTGGGTTCAAGCCACCATAGATGAAGCCCAAAGTCATTTGACCACTTATATAGGTAAAAGGCCTTAAGCCCTAAGACACCAAGTGAATTATGCCCTCATGGCCAAAGTCCTTAGCCAAATTGAACCTTCTAATATCAAAGAAGCACTTGGTGATCCTAAATGGGTTCTTGCCATGGATCAAGAATTAGATTCCATTGAAAGGAATCACACTTGGGAGTTAGTTGATTTACCCCAAGGCAAATATACCATTTGCACAAAATGGGTATACAAGGCAAAGTATAAAGCAAATGGCTCATTAGATCGCTACAAGGCTCGCCTAGTAGCTCAAGGCTACAAGCAACAAGAGGGAATTGATTATGAGGAGACTTTTGCTCCTATGGCAAAGATGACTACAATCTGCACAATTATTGCTTTGGAAGCTCAAAAACATTGGCCTATATATCAAATGGATGTCAAAAGTGCATTTCTCAATGGTCACTTGAAGGAGGAAGTGTATGTGAAACAACCACTAGGGTACACAGTTGAAGGCCAAGAAAACAAAGTCCTCAAATTGAAGAAAGCTCTATATGGGTTGAAGCAAGCACCCCAAGCTTGGTATGCAAATATTGACTCTTATTTCATCAACCTTGGTTTCACAAGATCTACATTAGAATCTACTCTCTATGTGAAACATTGGAGGAACCACATCATTTTGGTTACATTGTATGTGGATGATCTTCTCATTATAGGTGATGACACAAAAGGAATAAGATTTCTCAAGGAGGACTTATGTAAAAATTTTTAGATGATAGACTTAGGCGTCACCCACTATTGCTTAGGCATAGAGGTTTGGTAACAACCTGATATGATTTTTATATCACAAGTTAAATACATTTAGTCTATTTTGGAGAGGTTTCACATGGAGGAGTGTAAGCCCTCCCTCACTCCCATGGAAACCAGGTTAAAATTGATCAATAGTGATGATGAAGAAAGGGTTGATGGTACCCTTTATAGGAAGCTAGTTGGAAGTTTGATCTACTTAACTTCAACTAAACTAGATATTTCCTATTCAGTTGGCCTTGTTTCCAGATTCATGCAGGATCCTAAGAAGAGCCATTGGATATCAAAAAAGAGGATTTTGAGATTCCTCAAGGCCATAATAACATAATGTGATGATTTTTCTTTGATTGGGTACACTAATTCAAATTGGGCTAGTTGTCCTGAAACTAGAAGATCCACATTAGGTTATTATTTTTAGTTGGGTCAGGGCTCTATTTAATGGAGCACCAAGAAGCAGAATGCAATTTCATTATCTTCAGTAGAGGCTAAATATAGAGTAGCATTAGAGGCAACTAAGAAGGCAATTTGGTTGAGGCAATTACTTCAGGATATTAGGCTATTCATAGATGGTCCAACTTACATATATTGTGACAATCAAAGTACCATCAAGATGACCAAGAATCCAGTTTTCCATGCTAGAACAAAGCACATTGAGATCCATCATCACTTCATCAGAGAAATGGTCCAAGAAGACATTATACATATGGAGTATATACCAACTCAATATCAAGTGGCTGACATCTTCACCGAGTCACTTGGGCAAGACAAGTTTTCTCAATTTAGCAAATTGCTTTATGTATGTAATAGAAGTCAACATTAAGGGGGAATGTTATCTAATGTTGACTTATTTTTTTTCTATAGTTAGGATAGTGCACATTAAGGGGGAATGTTAGAATATTATTATAATATGTACTATGCCTTCCTTAAGTTTGACACTTGTCTTATTTTCAATTTGATTTGGAGTTATGTGTCTTCTGCAGGACACGTGGAGTGGAGATTATGACACTTGTCAAATCTCACTCATAGGCTTGATGCCTATATTGTAACACATTTTGCCAATACAATGAACCTTTTATTGGTCCCAACAACAATTCCATCTGTTATTTAGTAAGGATTATGAAGTACACATCCTTAAAATTGTATCTCTACTTATTTATAATGAATTACCTTCATTTACTTACCCATGTGATATTTGATATCCTATTTTCTATTCGTTTATAAAACCTCACACATTTCATTTAAGTATTACCTCTAAGTCTATTATAAATACTTTTGAATTATGTTGCTTCAACTTATATTCACACTATGACAATGCTTGGTGTCACTAGTCCCAATTTCGATTGCAACTTCCACCTGTCTGCACCAAGTGAATGCTTGTAATGAAATCATTTGAGTTGCCTTCATGTTGTTAACTATATTAACAAATATGAATATCTTGTACTGCATTCTTCATGATTCTTATTCTTATTACAAATATAACATCAAAACACATCTTTGAGTAGGGCATGTCTGGTGACAAACAACCTTCTACTTGGTGTCCTCATATCTGTCTTTGCAATTACCTCCATAAAGTATGCATAACAATATTTATAATATGATATATTCAATATTTAATTTTTTTAAAGGTTTATATGGGATGCAAACATGCCTCACTTATATTAAGTCATGAATACATAATGATATTACAATAGCTTCATAATATATATCATTTGGTAAGATTTGAACCTATGTTTCCAAGCTATGCTAGATGATATATTCAATATTTATTAATGAGTGGATGAATTAGTATTTTTAGATCAACCAAAGGTGCTTGCTCAAGTTTACATAAATTTTTAACATTGTTTGTTAAGTTGGACAACTGAACCAATCTTGTTCTTATCCATTTGTGATGCACCTTTAACCATAGATCAACTTATTTGCAAGCATGTGATAATTTTGAAAGTTGGAATAACAGTGGAGGCTTTGTTCCAATTATTTTAAAATATTCAATCATTTGCCAGGATCCTATTAAAATTTTGTTAGATAAACTTTACAATTGATGAGATTTCTAACTCTCTATTCTTAATCATCTCTTCATCCTTGTAATTAATTATGCATTTAAAAACTAAATAGTCTTAGTTTGTGTGTCCAATTCATCTCAATTACATGCTAGAGTCTTAGTTTCCATGAATAGTTGTACTAAAAGAAGTGTACATGCATATGTCCAGATGATTAACTGCATGTATGTTAGTCTAATTGAGGTCTTTGTCCATGCCCAGTTCAAAGGTAATTTGAAAGCTTTTTATATGTCATCGATGAAGAATAAACATCATTAATTTTGGTGGATAACTTTTGTCATTTCCTTCTTTGTCTATGTTTTTTGCTATTTGCATTCCTTTCTTTTTTTTTTTTTTTTTTTTTGGGGTTTTTTTTGGGTTTTGGGGGTGGGTTTTTTTTTGTCCATTTTTTGAATAAATTAGGGTTTTCATGTGGTGGTTGATACTAATCCAATGTTTTGTTTATTTGTTTTGGTAAAGGGTAAACTAAATATTTGTAATAAAAGCATTCATATGTCTATAAGATATATTTTGTTTTATCAATTTTAATCATTTTGTCAATGCGGTGAGGTTTTCCCTGATCTGATATGCCTTTTTAATGTTGAAAAACTTTTTGTATTTTCCCTGTTTATTTAGAAAATAATTAATTCTAAACAAAATGAAATTAGAATAAACCATCTAATAAAGTATGTATTTCCTCATTGGAAAATTTTGGTCAGTAGAGTACAGTTAGAGAGGGACAAGAAAAAGCCACAAACACAAAGCATGTTAGGTTATTATTTATTTATTTTTAGTATAGTGGATAAATAGTATACATCAAGAGAAAAATAGTTAGTTCATTCCATTCAAAGGGACCTTAGGATAGCTTGTGCATTTTGTGAATAAATTCACTAGATGCATGTCGATTTAATCTAAGGCATACCATGAACATTGCAGGTAACATGAACACTAAAGCAATTGCTTGAAACTTGGCTCCCAGTTCATTGAGCTCAGTCCCATTGACAAAATCAAAGATGGCTAATGAGCCAAATTGACCAGCAAGATGAAGCTTCTCTTACAATATTATAAGTGATACTATATTTCTAAATTATGGAAGATATTTTATGTTTTAATTATTTTGATACAAATTAGGTTGGTATATTCTAAACACCTCTTATTTGTGCCTTTATTTGGACTCTCCAACATATTCTTCAATAGCAGTCTTTAAGATGAGCGCACGATGTCCGGTAGAAAAGACCTTTTAGATAACTAGCACAAAAATCATATGGAGTATAGACTCTTCAACACAACCAATGAAAGTGTTGCTTCCATCTCCAACCAGTTTATGGTATCATAGGGAAAGAATTTAGCATATAGTTAGATTCTTGTAATCTCATCATCTAGACAATTAAATTTGTTGTCCAAAAAGATGCCTTATGTTAATGTTTTGTTCTCTTTTGCTATTAAAGGTTGTAAACTCTTTTTAAATTCTTCTTGGTGCATCCAGCTATTGCCTTGTCTTTAGTCATTTGGTTTTCTATAGAATATTTGATGGATTTTGTTAGTGAATTTTGAATAGAATCATTTTCTGAATGCAACTCACTACAACTGCCTTTAAGTCTCCAACCTTGGTCTTTATTGGGCCCTCTTTTTTAAGGTATTCCTTCCACATATTTATTTATATTTTATGGCTTTGTCCTTTTTTTCAACTTGTTAAGAGTTTACCTCTTTATGAGTTAAGCCTAAGCTCTAGTTATAATTTTTAATTTTCAAATTATATTATAGTGTGGGTTTTTTAAAGATGTTATTTTGGTTCCCTTTTCAATTGTTAGGCTTCTTTGAACATAACTTGTTATTGAAACTTGTACTTTTGATTTTGATTGACCATTTTGGTTGTTTGTGTATATATATTTCTTCCTTAATTGCAGGATAGATTAATTGATAAGAAGTTTGCAGATGTGATTCACCATAAATGAACCCAAGCTGTACTAAAATTATTTGAAGGAAAATAGTCATTTTGTATTTGTGATAGATTCTATCAATCATTTTTATTGAGGGATATTTGCATGAATATATTTTATGATTTTATTTTGGAATTCTCCAAAATTTATTATTAGTTTACCATGAACATAGATTAATATGTTCTTGGTTAATATAAGTTGTCATAGTTGTCTTTAAAGTTTTGTTATGGAACAAGGGAGGATAAGCACACTGGTGTGAAATCAATTAATCTTATATTATATTGGTTTACCATCACATACAATTAATATTTTTTTTGAAAAATTAAAATATATTATATTTATAAAATATGTATTACAAAGTAAAATGAGATGGACACGAAACAAGGGAAGAAGAAAATCCTCCTCCAATCCCTCCTGGCTCAAAAATTAGCCATAAAAACAATATACAGGTGTGTTTGTTGAAAACATCACTTTAGGCCACCATAATACAATTATCCATACACATCAACATTACCATAGTTGAATTCTATTTTTTCTCAGTCATCTGAATTTCGTTGACCATCCATCTATCTTCATGATGTTTTGAAGTTGTTATTGCTATCTTGAACATGTCTGCTATCTGCCTATACCACCTCTCACATCCCTTTGATTCGTTGGCACCATATTATATAATTTTCCATCTGAGAGTCCACATATTGCTCTTCCTGTAGTTATTTTTCCCATTTTGCTAAATAATCTGCCACTCTATTTCCCTCTTGCTTGATATGAGTAATAGAAACATCTTGAAAAATCTTCCAAATATTTTGAACTGCTTTCACCTCCCTCTCTGCAATTCCCAACACCTAAATGGGTCTTATCGGATCAAAGAATCTAGCCCATACCTGAGAGTCTGTATCTATCAATAGCTTATGTAAATGTATATTTTTAGCTATCATTGATGTTGACAAGATCACCTATCCTTATGCTTCATTATTTTGTCTTCCCATACCTTCTCTTCAGTACGCTTTTTCTCCTTTTCAATTTCGTATGATAATGCCAAAACCAACTATTTTATGATTTTTAGTAGAAGCCCCATCTGTGTTTACCTTAACCTACTCTTTGGTAGGCAGTATTCACTCTATGTTATTCGAGGAGATCTCACATGTGCAACAAACCCTTAGTTGTTTTTCTTTTACAGTTATTCCAAAGCTCCTTAGAATAGTCACTTACTCCATTTCTATGTTTGTTTCCTCCTTGTTGGCAATGGAATCAGCCTAGATGCAGATTTTCTAAGTCCAAAACGTCCTAGACCCACTGCCAAGCATTGAATGTCCGAAGAAAAGGAATTTCCTCCATGACAATCTCTAGTAGGGTTATTTTCGAAAGTAAAATTGGTTTTTTGAGATAAGGGTTAGGAAGATGCTAGAAGGAAGGAAATGATTGAAAGAAATGGAAAAGAGGTTAAAAGCCTGAAATACGGGATGATGGATAGGAAGCACGATACACAACCTAACACTTGAACCAACAACAATAAAAAATACACCTTTAACAGAAACCAATATTAAATCTTCTCAATTGCATAAACTCTAGGGGTACTCCAGGGATTAATCCTTTACTGACAACTAAATCCAGAAAATAGAATTCAAGTTGTATGATAAAGAGACTAATTTAACAAAAATAACATGATAAAAGTCATACACAGAGATAAAATATTAAATACCAGAGCCAAAAGTTTGTATTTCAAAAGCAGATTTCAAAGTATACAGCTGCTTTTCTAGCAGATATTGTTCATCCTTAGTTACACATAAAAGAGCAACCTTTATATAGAATTTTGCCTCCTAAAACTTTAATTTCCAACCACTCCCATAATGGTGATAGGTAAATTTGATTCAGGACCGACTCAACAACATTCAATTCGACCTTGCAAATAACTCGACATTGAAGGTAGAAGGTTTCGATGATCCACCATGATCAGATGTAGAGCGTAGCTTTGGGTCAGTTTAACTAGTCAATGGTGGTTCTGGGCAGTCCATGACAGTTTTGGGTAGCTTGCACTGTGTTTGGGGCCCGCTTGGAGTTTCTCTCCATAACTGCACTTTCGCTCTAGAAGTGGAGTGAAAGCAGCCTTTTCCATGCCTTAGAAACTTTTCATGCCTTCATTTTGGGTGTCAATCCTGGGTGGAGCAACAGAGTCTTTCGCTCCACTAGTGGAGCAATTGGAGGGTTCACTCCATTGGTGGAGTGACATTAAGCTTGATCAGGCCCATTGACTTTCCTTTGAGCCTATCGCTCCTTGGTTGGAGCGATAGAAGCTTTTGCTCCACTAGTGGAGCGCCTGGGGCTTTTACTCCATTGGTGTAGCGAAAGGGCCTTTGACTGAGTCCTTGACCTTTCCTTGCATTTCCATTGATGAACGCTTAACTTTACATCTTTCGGAGTTTCGCTCCACTAGTGGAGCGATAGGGAGTTTCGCTCCACTGGTGGAGCGACAACCCTTTGACCGTTTTGACTTTTTCTTTTGCACTTAGTTTTAACACTTGTCTTTACTTGGTTTTTGTTCCACTGGTGGAGCACTCGCAACTTTGACAAGATTTTGACTTGCTTTGTACCCTTAACATTATTTGCTTATCTTTGTGCCCTTTTGGCCTTTCGCTCCACTGGTGGAACGACTCGGAGTTTCGCTCCACTGGTGGAGCGACAGGATCTTTGAATAAAAGGTTTGACCTTTTGTGTTCTCAAGGAGGGGCTTTCACTCCCTGAGTGGAGCGAAAGCCTAACTAGTGCACACTTAGCTATATTTGCTTAACCTTCCATTTGATAGGGACTTTCACTCCACAACTAGGAGCGAAAGCACTTTCGCTCCACCAGTGGAGCGAAAGTGTCTTTGCTTTATACTTAAAGGAAAACACGCACTGAAAAACATCTAAGTGCCAGAAATCATTATCATATGCGCAAATTTAAAAGAGCAAAAATTGCAAAAAATAGGCTTAAGGAAGAAAAAAACATTCATAACATTGCCCATGCTAAAACATCTATAATTTTGCATGCAATACGAAAAGAAAAGTGTAGAAAAAATAGAGAAACCACAGAATGTGAAAGAAGATAGTTTTGAGTAAAAGAGATAGCTAGTGAAAACATAGCAACATAACAACATCTTGACCATTTTTCATGGAAAAGAGAAGTTTTTACAATGATTATCTCTCAAAACCGCATACAACATAAATTTTAACAAAATGTGGCAAGAATGGCAACATCTCTGGTAGCTCGCGAGGTGTTGAGCATGCCTTAATGCAAATATCCTAGGCCTTATCCTTGGGTTGCAGAGTCCTCTTCACTTTCAGAATCCTCAGACTGTTCCTTGATGTTGCTTGGTACCTCTTCAAGCCTGTCCTTCTCTTATTCCTCTTATTTCTCTTCCTCCTTCCCATGCTCGTTACTAGTCTCTTCTTCAGGATTAAGCTCATGTGGATGGGGGAGAAACTTTTGTAGAGAGATCTTGAAAATATGTTCATATACCACGGAAACATTGGTCCAATGTTTTAAGAAAAAGGTTGGCTTCTTCTGGAGCTCCTGGATCAGATAACGAAAGGTCTCAATGCGCTCAATGTCAGCAAGATCCAACCTCTGGTCAAACTCCTGCAAGGAAGACTCGATAGTGGCATATTTGGCCATGAAAGATATCACCTATGTTTCTAATATTGTATCCTCTCAAGCGTCAACGTCTAGAGTGTTGTCAAAAAATGCTGCCCATATCAGATTCAACTCCTCGACAGGAGGAATGGGTTCTTCACTGTCTGTGAAACCAAGGATGCCAATTTGCACTAAGGCATTAAAGTACTGCAGTGAAGATTCCATCTCCTACTCAAGGGTGTTTGAGAGCTTACGAGCCTTTTTGGTTAGTTCAAGCTTCATGGAGAAAGAGCATAGGGTCATATTTGTTGCCTCCCAAGAGCGCTTTAAGGAGCTCATGGGAGTAAAGTGCACATGGATATCCTTAATTTTTTGGAGCTACAAGACTAGGTCTAACCAAAGACCAACATCTCTTTGAGAAGCTTCCAAAATGAAGCGGCCTTCAGCAATTGCCTCCTGCACATCACTGAAAAAATGTTAAAATAATGATTTCTTGCACTATCTACTAGGAACTGCAGACACATCTCCTTAATGCGCTCCCTAGAGAATGCAAAATTCTATGATGTCTTCTCTGATAGCTCAACCTGCAACTATTAGACCTGAATGATGAGCGCCTGTAACTATTGATTTTCTTGGGCATGCGCTTTGATCTATTGATCATGCACCTTGGAATGCTCATCTACCTCTACCTCTAGCAAAAACACTTTATATTTCAAGTGCATGGTTTTAGATTCCAACATCTCAATTTGCCTCTTTGCCTTGTCCAAGTCCTCCTTGAGCTCAATGTTCTTGGCCTACGCATCAAAGTAGCGCTCCTTGTAATGCTCACCATGAAAATATATGGAGTCTATATCAACTGCAATGTTGCCTCTCTTTCAGGCTGTATTCAACTTTGTCACATCCTCCACGGTATGGCAGTAAGTGTAGTCATTCGAGGTCATCTCCCCCAGGGGCTTCTGAACAATGGGTATTTTCTCTATCGTGTGGAGCTCCATATTCTTCAGGTTGATGATAGATACCTTCTCAACTTGCGCCAGAGTTAGTACCTCTTTCTTTCGACAGTCCCTTAGCTAGCGCGATGATTTGTGATGTACCTTACGAATGCTCTCAGCAGCTGCAAGGTGCTACATCATCTCCAACTCAGCTTCGAGCGGCTCCTGGATTTTGAGGATCAACATGTAAGGAAGTTGTGGCTCAAGCTCATACAATGCATGGGAAAATAGAAGGGAAACACCTATGCTAACCCTCAAGGGTGCTTGGATTTGGACCGTGACTGCCAAGATAGTGGGCTAGGGTGTTGAAACATTAGGAGCTGATGCCATGATAATGGAGGGTGGAGAAATATCTGCAATTGGGTTTTTTGTGGTAGAAAAGAAGGCTAACATACGCAAAGATTGTGAAAGCATTAGGCTCAGTGGCAAAATATGCAAATGCTACTGATAATGGTGTTGAAACGGATGGGGAAAATAAAATGCTAAGAACTGTAGAATACGACAACAAAAAAGAAAGAGGGACAGTGACTAGGGTTTCGGCTATTGAGGAAGCAACTATTGTAGAGAGGGAAGAAGAGAGATAAAAGAGAATGCGTACCTTTGAGCTCCGTGATCAAGAGAGCCAAGGAACGTTGTGTGTGTGGTTCCTTTTTTTATTTCGTGTCAAATGCATCCATGTCAATTACCTCTATATTTTCAGCTTTCCACTCTCCTAACTATTTCACTGCAGGCACTTCAGGAGCGCTCGATGGTGGGGTTTCAAGTGCTGCAGAGGAACTTGACCTAAAGGATATTTGAGCGCTGGAATGTAGCTTCTTTACTATAGGCTGTGAGAGAGGTATCTCTTTAGCTATTCTCTTTGGGGGATTGCTCTTCTTCTTATGGGGCAATGGCCCACTCTTTCCAGCAAATGGTGAATCACCTAGAACTACATTTCCCTTGCCTTGTGCCATATGTTTCTTCACTTCCAGGTCATACACCTAGTTAGGGCTTCACGTACTTCAGGGTACATAGTTAGAAAATGAGAAGGCCCAATAGCTATTGATGTTGTTGTCAAACATCGTTGAGAACCGATAGTCCAACACCATTGGATAGTTGGAGGATGTTTTGGCGTTGTGGACCCTCATGACCCACCAGTCCCTAATTTTACGGTCCGAACAATGCCACAACTTTTCCTTCATATCCTGAAAAAGAGCCCTGGGCATCTTCTGTTCAAGGTTGACAACCGGGTCATACTCAATATCCATGGTGTAAAAATCATACCAAGGGGGCAAGGGCACCATATCATCAATGTGCCACCAACTCGTGCCCGCTAGGGTTATTCCATTGAGCAACAATGTCGAGACAAGGGCAGCTATGAAAAGACTTCACCCCAAGGTGATCCTGAAAAATATTTTAGGGATCGTATTTCCATCGCTGGGGAAGCTCAACCAATTCGAAGTCAAACAATGTCACTGTGAGTACGACATTCTAACCACACTTCATCACCTTAATGTCCCTAAACTCGAAGGGTATAGGACATGTGAGATTCTTCCCTTTGCCCTTCCCATACAATTCGTTGGTGTAGTCGTGCTGTTAGGCGACCTCTAGGGCAAATAGATAGGGCGTGGTGTAAAAGGGCAACATAAAGGGATTTTTTGTAAACCCAAAAATCTTGATAACCAAACCCTAGGTGAGTAAAAAAACATCACCCATATTCTCATCCACCACTTGGTCTCTCATTTCCGCGGGAACTCGCTTGTAGTCTTCGCAGATCAACTCTAGCATTGACCCCATGAAAACTTGGTTAAAATGTAGTATGATCCATCTCTGGACAAGATTTGCATCTAGAGATAAACTGACAACGCTTTTCCTTCTTCGTTTGTCTAGTCCTTGGGGATGTAGGGGAACTTATCACGCGAGTGGTAAAATAAATACCACACCAAGGAGGACTAATTCTTGAACTAATCAACCTTTTTTCTCTACAAGTAGGACAATGATACGTGCAACTGCCGTGCCACCCACGATGCCCAGTTGAAGAAGATTGGTATGGCATTCAGCTTCATCTTCTCTAGGAAATAAATATCATTGTGGAAAATGGACTCCACCATAGACACCTGCCAAATTTAGACTATCCCATCAGTAGAGAATCCCATTACCCATGCCAAAATCGAATAAATGTCACAATGTACAAATTCTGTTAGGCGCATGGATAATTAGGTAAGCTCTTTGCATGATGATTCTCCTCCCAACTACTCCCTCATGAACTAGCACATATCTGGTGTGGGCTAATACCTATCGTTCTACTCTGTACTATTGATATTTCTAAGAGGAAAATCAATCAAGGGCTTCTTATCGCAGGTGAAAGCTTCTTGAACAGATTCAGTCGTTATAGCAAACAATGTTTCTCCTTTTGCATCCCACACTGTTCTTGTCTGTGCATCATAAAATTGTGACACCACTTGTAAAAATTCGAGACAATGGGGTACAGGTGTGTACATGTAGAAGTATAAGTGGGAGTTATACACTACAACTAGTGGGTTCCCAGTCGGGCTCTCTTTGTACGCCTTCTCAATGTCTTCGTGCACCAGGTCCTTCCATGTCATCAGATAGTCATAAAGCTTGAAGAGATTATCTTCAAGTGGCATCAATTTTACCAGCTTTTTTGTGTGCTTTTACAACTTCTTTGAGCCACTCTCCTTTGTGGGCATCGCTTTCTCCTTGGACAACTCTTTAGGTTCCCCATTTTTGTAGCCCATATCTATCGCTAGATTGCTATGAATTGCTTCGATAAGCATTCTGAAAAACTCAAAGGCGCAAATGTAGTAGAAAAACACAACTACAACTGCAACTGAGGGTATGAAATAGAACTGGCGATCCTCCATCTTATAATGTCATTTTTAAATCTATCACATTAAATGTCAGCACCAAAATTTAATGCAGACGAAGATTGTGTCATGAAGCGTGCACCCCTTATTTACCTTCGTGCTGGTAGTTTACCCTCTTCAGTGATGGATGATGGCATTGGACAAGAAAATCATCCTTGGGATGCGAGCGCTTCTCGGGAGGAGTGCTTACTGGGACTTACCACGGATTGGGGTGCACTTTGAGTACTATGGAGCGAAAATGATTTGATTGGACAAGGATGTACGAACCCACTTTATAATGTTTCATTAGGATTTGAAAATACTTTTCAAATTTGATTTATCCCCTTTGTGACACTTGGCACTTTCTGGAAGGACGACGATGAAGGAAAATAGAGAAATAAAAAGCTAACTTAAAAAAAAAAGGAAGGGGGTACTTTCACTCCAAGTCACTTATTCACATTTTTTTTATTTAGAAACAAGAGAGTTTTCGCTCCACAAGTGGAGCGAAAGAGAACTCTTTTTTTTTTTACTTTTATTTCTCAGTTTCACTCAAAAGCTCGAGCGATAGTGAACCATACACATGCATTTTCTTTGAAATATATATACATAGGAAATACCTGGGAGATTTTTGATTTTCTTTGGAACTTGGCTGGTGATAAGCCTTCAGAAGAAAGTCGTTCATCAAAATCGAGAGAGTGAAACCCTCTATGTCCTATAGAATGAAGGAGTTGATTTGATTGATGTCGAAGACTCGAAATAGGCCTTCCTAGAAGGTGTCAAACTTCTCATGGTTCCCCAGCTTAGACTTGTTTTCATTTCATTTTAAGACCAAGTCTCCGACAGTGAAGGTTCTGTCGAAAGTCTTTCTATTGAATCATCCCTTGGTGGATTTGGCATGCTTCACGAAAGCTTCATAAGATTTCTCTTTCCTCCTCCAACTACAACAACTAGGCTAATCTCGTATCCATTGGGTCAAATTCACCCTCTACATTGTCGAGCCACTTGAGTAACTGCAACGCAGGTAGCTCTATGTGTGTGGGTAAGACTGCCTCTCCCATACACCAATGAATAGGGTGAAGTTTTGATGGAGTGCTTGATGGAAATGCGATCAACCCAAAGCGACTGGTCTAAGAATAGATGCCAGCTTCACTTATTTTTATGTAGAGACCTCTTCAAGATCTGCAACAGGTTTTTGTTTGTAGACTTTGACAATCCATTAACTTGTAGGTAATAGTTAGATGAGGTCTTCAAGTAAATTCCATACCTGACTATAAACTCGCATATCCTTGTGCTGGTAAAAGAAGAGTTGTTATTAGAAATGATCGATTCAGGATTGTCAAAGCAAGTTATCAACCCTTCAATAAAAGAGAGAACCACATCTTGGTTGGCTTGTTTGGTCAAAACTACTTTCGACCACCGAGTGAAGTAGTCTATGGTAGTCAAAATGTATTTGTGTCGGTGAAGGATTTGGGATTAATGATCTCGATAAAGTTTAGGCCCCACTAATGGAATAAAGCTTTTGCTTTGATGGGGTGGAGAGGAAGCAATGCATTCTAGACCCTGCCCGAGTAGTGCAGGCAATTGTCACAACATTGGCTGAATTTGAAAGCATCGACGAAGAGGGTGGGCCAGTAGTAGCCTGCCTTAATGATTTTTAGGGTCATCAACCTGCCCACGAAATGACCTCCCAAAATATCAGAGTGAAACTCCTCAAGGATTTTCATGTTCTTCGACTCTCTGATACACCTAAAGAGGACTTTGTCAATGTTATGATAAAATAGTTCTTTGGGTGTCGGGACATACCTACCAGCCTGCAAGTAAAATATTCTTCTTTGTGAAGCATTGAAGCGAGAAGGACATCTACCCATGTCAAATAACCTCATAAGGTCATCTGCCCAATCAAGGTTGTCAACCGACAGATTGGCAAGGTTGCTTTCGGATGCAAGGTGGTATGATTCGGGGATCGCTGCTTCAATTGTAGCACTTTTTGCCAATTCTTGATAGAGCACTCTACCTCAGACCAACTTGGTAGGATGCACTTTGATTTCAAATTCTTGGATCTTGGTGACCCATCCAACCCTTCTATTGCCAAGATCCTCTTGAATAATAAAATTCTTGACATCGGGGTGTACCACGTACACTATCGTCTTACTCTGAGAGACGAAATATCAAAATATTTGAAGCGACTTCATCACCACATGCACTTGTATTTTGATAAAGTTGTATATTTATTCGTACAATTGGATTATTTGGTTGAGGAACGCTATCGGGTGCTCATCTTGGTCCTCCTATGTTAGAACAATTGCGTAGCTTTCTGGTTCCCAACGACGTATAGGATGAAATATTTTGCATAGTCGAGATTGACGAGAACTGAAGCTTAAGTGATCCATTCCTTGATCTCTTGGAATGCCTACTTCCTTTCATCAGTCCACTTGAATTCAACATCCTTGTTTAGAAGCTCAGTCATCGGCTTCACTACCTAGGTGAAGTCAACTATGAACATCTTGACGAAGTTTATTTGTCAAAAAAAGGATTGCAAGGATTTTTTATTTTACAGTAGTGGAAGGCGGAGAAGTGCTTCAGCTCAGGTAGGATCAATAGTTAATCCTTTTTCAGAGATTAGGTGCCCGAGAATTTTACCTTCCTTCACTGCAAAGATTGATTTTTTGGGGTTGATGGAGATCCCGAACTCCCAGTATGTCTCAAAGACTTACCGTAAATGTAGGTCATGTTCCTCCCTCTTATAGGAGAAGATTATCATGTCATCTAAGTAGATCATGATGACATGATTCAATAGTTCACCGAAGGTGAGGTCCATTGCCTTTTGAAAAGTCGCTCCGACGTTTGAGAGGCCGAAGGTTCTCCACTTGGTGGTGAACACAGTCTTGTGCTGGTCTTCATCTTTGATCCAAATTTGGTTGTAGTTGAAGAAGTCATTCAATAAGGGGAACCTCTACACTCCCACCACTACGTGAAGGATTTGGTTGATCTGAGGTAGCGGGTAGTGGTCCTTGAGCAATGCTTGGTTGAGATTTGACAAATTGATACACAAGTGAATGTCACCATTCTTATTTTGCATGGGGACAAGGTTACCGACCCAGGAGGAGTGCTTGATGGGGTATATGATCTTTTACTTCAAGCATCTTCAGGAGCTCAACCCTCATCAACATTTTGATTTTTGGGTTGACGGGCCTCTACTTCTGCCTAAAGGGTTTGATACCTTCTTCTAGCTCAATGGTGTGTTGGATTACGTTCTTGTCATAGCCCCTCAGATATTGGTAACACCAAGCGATGATATCTGGGTACTCCTTGCGCAAGGTGTGGATCTATTGGAGCTCTTTGACAGTGTAGTCAACTCCTACCTTGATAACTTTTTTTGGCTCTAACTCTAGGTCCACGAACTCTTTTCGGTTCACTTTGATCATGTGTCTAATAGACCTATCATTCCAGTCAAACAAACTCTCCAACGTGATCAGACCCTTGGGGATGTGGCTATTTTTAAATTGAATTAACCCCTCGTGGTCTTCTTCATTTAGAGTCTGATCTTCAATCGAGGATGCTTTGTTCATCAAAAAATTGACAAGCTATTCATAATTGTCGAACACCTGCCAATGGAGTTTCTTATCAGGCACAAAAGGCTTTTAGATCAGCCTCACTATCTTTGGCTTATGCATAATATTATATGTTGGTGAAATTTGAGCATCGATGGAGGCTAAGATGTCTGCAAGTTTGTTTCGCTCTCGTAAAATTGACTTGATGCTCAACGCGGTGATGGATTCGAGCAAATACCACACCTTGTTATGGTATATCTTTAAATAGTGTTTTTTAGAGACACTTGTTAGTAACTTGGTTGCAGATTAATTCAAAATCCCCAAATATCTACAACTTTTTGATGTCGAGCTTATCAACCTTCTTGAGTCTGAGGCACAAAGCCTTATACTCTACTGCATTATTCGTACAGCTCCATGCGAGCCTGTATGAATAAGTCTTCTATTTGCATGATGGATAAATGAGAGTGATGCTAGCTCCTATGTTGTTCTTACACCATGCACCATCTAAGTACAGCTTCCACAATTGATTTGGTATCGAGGACTCTTGTTTGGATGCTTTTGTTTCAGCCTTTTCAGGCTTAGTGAGTGAGTAGCACCCCAAATCTATCTCAATGATAGCATTAAAATCAGTCATGGATAACTCACCTTCAAATCAGAGCTAGCCAAGAGATTCTTCCATTAGGTCCACTGTTTACATTTGTTCTATCATCAGGTTGACAAAGACTGAGCCCTTCTCATCTTCAAGTTTTTAAAAATGAAAACTGTTAGGCTTCTCTTTGAAGAATTTAATTTTATTTCCCTTGAAGGAAATTTCCAAGTGTGAGTAGTCGAGGGAGAGATAGCCTCCCAAATTAGCTGTGAATTCTTTTGAGAGGCATATACTGAAGTACGACTCAAGGTCGACCACCACGATCTCTTGGATGACCATGACCTATGGCATCTTGTGGAGTTGTATCAGAACATCTTTGATAACTCCCATCATCTTTATAAGAGTCTCATTTAGCTGCAACACTCATGGGCTACTCTAAGTATACTCCATGCCCATGATTTCACACACTACTTTGGATATGATGGTTGTCGCTGTACCAAAGTTGATCATGTAGTTATGCACAATCCACCCTTCCGTTCGAAGGGAAAGGTAGAATTACGAGGGCCTATTCTTACCTATGGTCGAAATCATTAGTGATTGTGCAAACACCGTTTGCGTCGACCTAATCTCCTTATCCTTAGCAAAATTGAGGGATTCTTGCAAAAGTTCTACTTGACCCAAAAGTTGGAAGGCATCATAAAGGCTTAACTTGGTGGGTGCCTTCTTCATCTCTTTGACAATGTTGTATGCCAAAGTTATAGATTCTTCAACTCCTTTTGCAGGTTCATACTTATTTCGGTATTACTACGTGGCATCCATACTTTGATACTTGGTTAAGGAGGGGTATCGGAACCTCTCCCTGGCCTGGTCTCGCATCTCAACTTACGGCTAATAAGTTGAAGCTTTGGGTTGGAAAACCCTTTCTGTAGTGCGAGGCGGAAGGTGGTCCTTCAATAACTTAGACTGCTTTGATATCACCGTTGGATCGAGAGCTTTCGCTAGTGGCTGGGTTCTTTCGCTCCATTGCTTGGGTGCAACTGACACCTTCAGTGGATCCATTTGGACCAGATCTACCTCTATAGGCATTTTCCCAATCTTGGTGAGGACCGAGACTTGCTCGATGGAAGACATCATGAAATTATGACCAGCTTCTCTTATCATATTGACCTGCTCGTAAGCGCCATTGATTAGCGTTTGAACATAGTTGAGGTGCACCATACATGTTTCTTCGCTATGCAGGTCATTGCGTGTGGTACAAAAATATGCTAGATCTGAAGTGTTGGCTTCTTTGCTGCTCATTACAGCTGAGTTTCTTTTGGGAGACCGATGAGCAGAGGATGCTTGCTCTCTCGTGATCGAGGGAGGAGGGAATATATTTGACTAGAAGATTTGGTCATTCTGCCTCTACCTCATGATGATCATATCGTTTGCAATTGTATTCACATATGCACGCAAATCCTACAACTCTTTTACCTAGTATGAATTTAAGGATGCCTGAGGTGCTTGAGGTGCAAGTAATGGCAATGGTGCCAAGGGTGCAGGCAATGCAAGAAATGGGATCGGAGTTGGGAGTTGAGGAACATCGGGTGCTTGATACCAGGTCATGGATGTTGCTTGAGTTTGAGGGTTGGGGCTCCATGATTGGCTAGGATACATCACAGGTGTAGGTGAAGCGGATGCACTGGGGTACATATTCTATGAAAAATCTGGATAAATCAGCATTGTCACCTTGAGAGGCAACTTCTCGATAGCGATTAGGACTGCTTCTGCATTTTGCACTTGTTTATACAAGCTAGGAAATGTGTTGATATTAGCATGTTGGATGTTCATGCTAATATACAAATGAAATGATCTCAGGTAATAGAATACCGCCTACTCTTAGGTGGGCCTAAGACTGTCAGTGACTCTTTACTAGGTTCGGGTGAACTTAACATTGAAGTTAGATACCTCCTTCTGAGGGTGCCTTTGGATGGTGGTAAACTAGTGCAACAAAGAGAAGGGATCTACTTGTTTATTGAATCCCCTTATTAATTGTTCTACTAGTTTGTCCCATGAAGTGATGGTGCCGACCGAGAGCGATCGATACCAAGATAGGAGCTTACCTCTTAATGAGAGCACCAATAGATTCACCATAACATCTTTTAAGGTGATTTGGTGAATGGTTGCTAGTCCGACGATGTATTGGATATGATCATGCACTGTATTTCCCGTACCATCGTATGTAGGTAAAGCTTTCAGTGCTGCTGGTGGTACTTGGTTCCAAGCCACCAAAGCTAGAGGTCCCAAATGATTCCATGCTGAGAAAATCTTGGGGGGGTGCTTGCTATGCCATCGGTTCTTGTGGAGAGATTGGCTGAATCGGAGGATTTAGCTGCAATGGTGGTTGCAATGGTTGATTCGATTGGATCAAAAGATTTTGTCAAACTGGTGAATTTAGTGGATTTTAGGGCAAGCTAGTTGTTGTGTTGGAAGGACATGGTATTTGCAAATCAACAATAGCTACTTGCGATGATGTCCCATATAGTAGGATATTCGGCTAGACCACTCTAGGATGTTCTCCCAAAGCATCGATGTCAAACTTGAAGAATTCAACTACTTCTTCTCTATTCTTAGCCTACCATCTCATGTTTATGAAGGTGTGAGATTTTACACTATTCTACAAGATTCAGAGGTGTTTGTGTTCAATTGAGTCACCAGATGTTCAGATTTGACAACAATAAGATGAACATCACTTCTTAATATTGTTTTAATGTGGAGCGTTTAGGTCCCATAAGGCGTGCCAAAAATTGTTGGTAATGGAATCGGTCTAGATGTAGATTTTCTAAGTCTACAACGCCCTAGATCTGCTACCAAGCATTAAATTTTTGAAGGAATGGAATGTCCTCTGTGACAATCTCCAGTAGGGCTAGTTTCAAAAGTAAAATTGGTTTTTTGTGATAAGGGTTAGGAAGATGTTGAAAGGAAGGAAATTACTGAAAGAAATGGGAAAGATGCTAAAATCCTGAAATATGGGGTGATGGACAGGAAGCACGATACACAACCTAACACTTGAACCAACAACAATAAAAACAATAGACCTTTAACAAAAACCAATATTAAACCTTCTCAACTGCATAAAATTTAGGGGTACTCTAGGGAATAATTCTTTACTAACAACTAAATCTAGAAAATAGAATTCAAGTTGCATGACAAAGAGACTAATTTAATAGAAATAACATGATAAAAGTCATACACAAAGATAGAAGATTTAAGACCGAGACCATAAGTTTGTATTTCCTAAGTAGATTTCAAAGTATACAACTACTTTTCTAGCAAAGATTGTCCATCCTTAGTTACACAGAAAATAGCAACTTTTATAGGGAATTCTACCTCCTAAAAATTTAATGCCCAACCACTCCCACAACGGTGATAGACAGATTTGATTTGGAATAAACTCAACAACATTCAATTTGACCTTGGAGATAACTCAACATTGAAGGTAGAAGGTTTCGGTGATCCACCATGATTGGACGGCTTAGAGCATAGCTTTGGGTTAGTTTAGCTAGTCAATGGTGGTTTTGGGCAATCCTTGATAGTTTCGGGAAGTCCATGACGATTTTGGGTAGCTTACGCTGTGTTTAGGGTCTGCCTGGAGTTTCATTCCATAACTGCACTACCGCTCCAAAAGTGGAGCGAAAGCAAATTTTTCCATGCCTTAGAAACTTTTCATGCCTTCATTTTGGATGTTGCTCCCTAGGTGGAGCGATAGAGTCTTTCACTCCATTGGTGGAGCGACTAGAGGATTGGCTCCATTGGTGGAGTGTCATTAAGCTTGACCAGGCCCTTTGACTTTTCTTTGAGCCTATCGCTCCTTGGGTGGAGCGACAGAGGCTTTCACTCCACTAGTGGTGTTGGAATATGTAATGCAACATTGTGTAAATTATTCTTAGACTAAAATATAAATTCTAAAGAATAATATTTGAATTAGAAAATAATTCTATTTTATGTAAAAATATTCCCACCCAATTAATAAATAAAATAAGGGTGCTAGGAATATTTAATTTGTGGGAAAATGTTATTTTCTCTTTTTTAGAAAATATTAAAAAGTAACCAATCACTTTTTAATATTTGATAGATGCCACTTGTCACACATCTCAAGATAAGATTGTGATAATATTTGTCACACATATCAAGATAATATTGTGATAAGATTAGGGCAATTTTAGGGTTGTAGTAGAAAAACTTCTCTTTAAATAGGGGTGTTGTCTACTACATCTTGTCATATCATGTTGATGCATATTGTTGCATAACATTGAAGCATTCTTGTATTGTTGAATCATTGAGTAATATAGTGAGATTCATAGTGGATGTTTCCCTTCTTCATTTGAAGTAGGGTTTTACCACTTAATATTGGTGTTGTGGGTTTTCTTCTTTTGTGTGTGATTGATCTTGTGGAGAATTCTTCGATCTTAGGGAGACTTTGCTTGTCTACATTTGGTATCAAAGCGGTTGGGGTCTCCATCAAGTGTCTTCAATCCTTTGAGGTGAAAAACCCATTAAGAATGGTTGATCATGGAATCTCCTTCACACCTAAGCACATCCTTGATGGATCAAATTTTAGAATATGAGAACCAAGGATGAGGGCATAATTTCAAGTAAGAAAGTTATGGCCCATTGTGAATGGAGATGAAGCAATCCCAACCCAGGCAAGGGAACTTGAGACATACAACAATAAGAGTCACCTTGCACTTTCCATGATTATCAATAGTGTGAGAGATGAGATATTTCTCACTATAAGCCATTGTGAGCATGCTAAAGATGCATGAGATTTGCTAAAACAAGTCCATCTAGGGTACAACACATCAAGGAAATTCACTTTATTGTCCAAAATTCTTAGCACTATGCAAGGTTAAGAAGAAAGTGCTTTGATCTTCCTCTCAAAGATGAAAGACTTGAGAACTCAACTATTGGCTTGTAATTGTGATTGGATAAGTGAGAAGCTCTTAAGCTTTATCATTATGAGGAACTTGTCAAGCAAGTTCAAGAATTTTATCACCATTATTGAGACTAGGCTAGAGCAATAAGAGGATGGCATTCCTCTCAACACTCTTTCACAATATTGATTCAACATGAAGAGTCTCTTAATAGAGACAAAGTGAATGGTCAAGTTGTCAAGGAGAATAATGTTGCCTTGAGTGCCACTAAGGCTTCCTTCAAAAAGAAATACAAGGGAAGGAAAAATAAAAATTTCCAACCCAACAAGCCTAGAGTTGATTTCACTTGAAACTTTTGTGGCAAGAAAGGCCACAAGGAACAAAATTGTTTCAAGAAGAAGAAGATTACAAAAAAGGAAGAGCAAGAAAAGGCTAAGGGACAAGGACCTAAGAAATGGTTTGGCAAGGGAAAGAAAAAAAACAACAATGTAAAGCAAAATTCTAATAAAAATGCCTTTATTTGTTCCCTATACTCCATTGACTCATCTACTTCTAATGAATGGGTGTTAGACTATGGATGCACTAACCATATGTATTTTGAAAAGGATAAGTTTGTGGACTTTCATAAGCACTCTTCAGATTCAGTTGTCATTGGTGATAATACTAGACTTCAAGTAGAAGGTGTTGGCAATGTTGTAATTGAAGGGAAATTACTTGATAATGTCCTATATGTGCCTAACCTTAGGAGAAATTTAATTTCAATTTTGCAAGTTGCTAGACGTGGTCACACTATTAAGTTAAATGCAACTTCATGGAGCATTAGGAAAGGCATGCTACCAATCATTACAGGTTATGTGAAGAATAATATTTATGTGTTAGGTGATGCTCCTCCTAAAGTGTGTTTAGCAACTAATGATTCTCCTATCAAAATATTCAAATGATGAAGTCCAAAAATTTGGTTGAAGGATTGCCTAACATTTCACCTATTCATGGTTTGTGTGAAACATGCATCTTAGGCAAGATGAGCAAACAAAAGTTTGCAAAGGATAAGTCAACAAGGGCCACACAAATTCTTCAACTCATTCATACAGATATTATGGGTCCATTACATGTTAGATCACTTGGTGGTGCATCCTATATTCTCACATTTATAGATGATTATTCAAGAATGATCTTTGGGTATCTACTTAAGAATAAATCAAATTGTTTTGAGACATTCAAAGAGTTCAAAGCTTTGGTAGAAAATCAAAAGGGATCAAAGATCAAAATTATTAGAAGTGACAATGGAGGGGAGTACAATAACAATGATTTCAATGAGTTTTGTTCTTCTCATGGGATAAAAAGGCAATTTACTTGTCCATACATTCAAAAAAATGGTGTTACAGAGAGGAAAAATAGGACAATCATGGAGATGGTAAGATGCATGCTTGCTAACCACTTACCTCAATTTCTTTGGGGTGAAGCAACCAGTACAACAATCTACATTCTTAACAAGTGTCCTTCAAAATTAGTTGAGGGAAAGACTCCTTATGAGGTTTGGAATGGTAAGAAGCCGAATTTGTCACACTTAAGAGTGTTTGGATGTGATGCATTTTCATATATTCCTTCAAAAAAGAGGAAGAAATTGGATAAAAAGTCTCAAAAATGCATCTTTGTTGGCTATGATGCAGAACATAGGGGCTATAAGTTATACTCACCTTCTTCACACATTGTATTTGTTTTAAGAGATGTCAAATTCAATGAAGACCTTCTTGAGTTAGAAAAGGGCGGGCCTTGTATCAAAAGGACCTAGTGGTTGGATCATTCTAAGGGTCCTAAAGAGCAGAATTCAGTTAGCCAAAGGATAACTAGAAGTATGATACTTAACATGTCTCTTATAGCTAAGATAGAGAATGATAATGAGCCTACTTCTTACCAAGAAGCTTCACAACACTCTTGTTGGGTTGATGCCATGAAGGTTGAGATGGATTCTCTTCTAAGGAATAAAAATTGGGATCTAGTGCCTTATCCTAATAAGAGAAATGTTATTCGAAACAAGTGGGTCTATAGAATCAAGTACAATTCTAATGGAGAGATATAAAAGTATAAGGCTAGATTGGTTGCTAAGGGTTATGCTCAAAAACATGGCATTGACTATGATGAAACCTTTGCACCAGTTGCCAAAATGCCCACCATTCGGCTTCTCATTGCTATTGTTGTTGCTCAAGGTTGGCAGATTTTTCAGCTTGATGTGAAAAGTGCCTTTCTAAATGGTGATTTGGATGTGGAAATCTACATGAGTCAACCACAAGGATTTGTTGTACAAGGTAAGGAGACACTTGTGTGTAAACTAAAGAAAACCTTGTATGGTCTGAAGCAAGTACCTAGAGCATGGTACATGAAGATTTCAGGTTACTTCTTGTCTCTTCATTTTGATAAATGCTATTTAGATACAGATCTCTATGTGCTTAGGAAGGATAACTTGGTCATTTTAATTGCTCTATTTGTTGATTATCTTGTTATGACTAGAAATGAGAATGAAGCCATTTTTGATTTCATCTCCAAATTAAAGTCAGAGTATGAAATGACTGACCTTGGTCTTCTACACTACTATCTTGGCATGCAAGTTTATCAACATGAGGATTGTACCTTTTTGAGTCAATCCAAGTATATTGAAGATCTTCTTAAGAGATTTGATTTGGAGGATGACAATCCTACTTCCATTCCTATTTCTACAGGGGTTAATTTGGAAGTAAGTACATAATCTCAGTTGGTTGATGCTACATTGTATAAGCAGCTCATTGGTAGTCTTCTTTATGTTACCATCATAAGGCCAGATATTGCTTTTGTAGTTGGTATGATGGCTAGTTTCATGCAGAAACCTTATATTGAGCACTTATAAGCTACCAAGAAGATTTTGAAGTACCTTTCAAGTACTAGAGATTTGGTACTCAAGTATTTTAGGCTTCCTTCCTTTGCTCTTTTCGATTACGTTGATTCTGATTTTGGAAGGGATAGAATAGACATAAAGTATACCACAACATATGTTTTTAGTATTGTTTCTGCAGCTATCTCTTGGTATTCCAAGAAGCAAGATATAATTGCTCTTTCTACAATGGAAGCGGAGTATAAGGCTAGACAACAGCCGCACAAGAAGCGGTTTGGCTTCGTACCCTTATGAAGGAAATTGAATTTGATTGAGCAATTTGGTCCTTCATGTTTGCTCTTCGATAATCAATCAGCTATTGCCTTGGCTAAAAATCTTGTAATGCATCAAAGGACAAAGCATGTTGAAATCCAAGCCCACTTTATCAGAGAGATGGTATTGGATGGGACTATTCAGTTGGAGTATTGCCCATTATCTTCTAGTTCTGCTGATTTATTCACCAAACCTCTTCCCAAGGAGCAGTTTTGTAAGCTTAGGGACTCACTTATTTTTGTGAAGTTGTCCTCAAGGGGGAATGAAGTGTAGTTACACTTGTGTGATGACAACTTCATCCTTATGAGGTTTTTTGTGCTATATATGAGTTGATCTTTGGTGGTATAATTGCTTTTTGTATATCTTTTGAACATGGTACTTTCTTGTTTGCCTTGTGCAACTTTTGTACATGTTACTTTGTAGATGGCATTGTGCAATTATGGTATATGATGCAATTGCTTTATGCGACTCTTTTACATGGTACTTTCTTGTTGCCTTGTGCAACTTTGTACATGTTTTTATGTAGTTGGCATTATGCAATTGGTTTATCATGGTACTTTCTTGTTAGCATTTATGCTACTTTTGTACATGATATTTTATGGTTGGCTTTATGCAACCGGTGTGCACACTTTATTATTTTCATATACCTTATGCAACTCTTGTACATGGTACTTTTTTGTTAGCCTTGTGCTACTTTTGTACATGGTACTTTAGAGTCTGCATTATCATGGTACTCCTTGTTTGCTTTATGTAACTTTGTACATGATATTTTTTGATGAACTATATAGCACGTGACTATAAGTATGGCTTGACATCTTTTTGTGATGATTGTAGTTCACTATTTGTTAGATCAGTTTTGTTATCATCTTTGGATATTCATATATGTTATGGTGAATATATTTATGATGATGTATCTAACTGATCTTATGTTGACCTGCTTGTAGCTTGTAGTTACTTCCATTTGAGGTTTTGCAGGCTTACTCAAGACACCCTTGTGATGTTTTCTTATTGTCATTTGCAATCACTTGTGGTTAATGGATGTCTTTGTAAGCTGCTTGTATTTGAAGCTACTCCGTTGGGGGCTTGTAGTCTTATTTTGGCCCATTTTTTATTGGTGCCATATTGTAGACCATTCTTGGTCATAGAAGCTCATTGTAACTATATTACTCTTTTGATTCTCATCCCCGTTTGTATCTTTAGGGGGAGAATGTTTCTTTGTTTCATAATTCCTTTCCCCAATATTGCATTAAGGGGAGTGTTGGAATATGTAATGCAACATTGTGTAAATTATTCTTAGACTAAAATATAAAGTCTAAAGAATAATATTTGAATTAGAAAATAATTCTATTTTATGTAAAAATATTCCCACCAAATTAATAAATAAAATAAGGGTGCTAGGAATATTTAATTTGTGGAAAAAAGTTATTTTCTTTTTTCTAGAAAATATTAAAAAGTAACCAATCACTTTTTAATATTTGATAGATGCCACTTGTCACACATCTCAAGATAAGATTGTGATAAGATTTGTCACACATCTCAAGATAAGATTGTGATAAGATTAGGGTAATTTTAGGGTTGTAGTAGAAAACTTCTCTTTAAATAGGGGCGTTGTCTACTACATCTTGTCATATCATGTTGATGCATATTGTTGCATAACATTGAAACATTACTGTATTGTTGAATCATTGAGTAATATAGTGAGCTTCATAGTGGATGTTTCCCTTCTTCATTTGAAGTAGGGTTTTACCACTTAATATTAGTGTTGTGGGTTTTCCTCTTTTGTGTGTGATTGATCTTGTGGATCATTCTTTGTCTTTGGGAGACTTTGCTTATCTCACAAGTGGAGCACCTGGGGCTTTCACTCCAATGGTGGAGCAAAAGGGCCTTTGATCGAGTCATTGATATTTCCTTGCATTTCCCTTGATGAACGCTTAACTTTGCATCTTCCAGAGTTTTCCTCCACTGGTGGAGTGATAAGGATTTTCGCTCCACTGGTGGAGCGACAATCCTTTTGACTGCTTTGACTTTTTCTTTTGCACTTAGCTTTAACACTTGTCTTTGCTTAGTTTTTGCTCCACTGGTGGAGCAACTAGGAAATTCACTCCACTAGTGGAGCGCTTGCAACTTTGACCAGATTTTGACTTGCTTTGCACCATTAGCATTATTTGCTTATCTTTGCGCCCTTCTGGCCTTTCACTCCATTGGTGGAGCGATTGGAAATTTTGCTCCACTAGTGGAGCGACAAGGACTTTGACTGAAAGGTTGACCTTTTATGTTCTCAAGGAGAGGATTTCCCTCCTTGAGTTGAGCAAAAGCCTGGCTAGTGCACACTTAGTCATATTTTTAATTATCCTTCCATTTGATAGGGACTTTCGCTCCACAACTAGGAGTGAAAGCACTTTCACTCCACCAGTGGAGCGAAAGTGTCCCTGCTTTATACTTAAAGGAAAAAAAACTCTAAAAAATGTCTAAGTGCCAAAAATCATTATCATATGGGCAGATTTAAAAGAGAAAAACTTGCAGAAAAATAGCCTTAAGGAAAAATATTCATAACATTGCTAATGCTAAAACATCTACAATTTTGCATGCGATACAACAAGAAAAGTGCAAAAAAAGTAGAGAAACCACAAAATGTGAAAGAAGATAGTTTTGAGTAAAAGAGATAGCTGGTGAAAACACAACAACATAACGTCTTGACCATTTTTCATGGAAAAAGAGATGTTTTCACAATGACTATCTCTCAAAATTTTAACAAAACGTGGTAAAAATTGCAACACTCCTAAATATAATGGATAGTGTTTCCATTAACTTACTCATAATCCTCTTCCAAACTTGCTCCCTTGTTATGTGCTCTAATATAAATATGTGTGCATTTCGTTCTAGCCATAACTACCATCATATGAAGCTAGGTACCAGCTTCCATGCCATTTTCATTGTTCTAGCCTTAAATCTGCACTATTTCCATTTCTCATAAAAGCTTTGTTGACCCTAAAAAATTTCCCAATGCTATCTCATTTGCGTCCACCAACTGATCCATGTATTTGGAAAAAGAACACCCAAAAAAGAGGTAATTCAAGGTCTCCTTTGCCTTTCCACACAACACATTTGGAAGGCCCATAGAAACCTCTTTTTCTCACATTATCAAATGTCAAGCACTTTCTATGGTTAATTAGACATGAGAAAATATTAATTTTGGGCCATCCTTCCTTTTGACAAACAAATGTCTATGGAAGTGGTGTTGGGGTAATCTCATATCCACAGAGTACCTTGTATCCACCCTTTGCCAAAGATTCCCAACTTACTTCCTCCCAATCCAAGTATATCCCTCTTAGAACCATCATGAAATGGATGTCTTTGGAGATGTCTCCATAGTTTTTTGGTTAGTTCTTCTATCTTCCTCACTCATAATTCTTGGGGATGTTTCCATTGTAGTAAGTTTGGCACATGTTGATTCTATGATTTCATATAGTAAGAGGCTTTCCACCACCCTGCTTTTTGGATCTCTACTTTCCAACTCTGCATCTCTAGGAATATTTGAATAATTGGTTGATATTGATTCCATGAATTGTTCTAAAAAAGAACATCCTTTCCATCCCTATTGCTTTATTTTACTCCTAGCCTACTTCCATTTTTCTCCATATTTTATATCCTTCTCCTTCCACTCTGAGTCTTTGGATGTATTTCTCAGTATCTCATGAGTAATATTTGGCTTGTAATAGTCTACTCCATAAGCCTCCAATAGTTGTAATCCATCTCTAATATAGCTTCCCTACTATTACCTTAATGCTTTGGGATGCTGATCTTATCCTCAATCCTCATTTTTTTGGTTGGCATATCTTCTCCCACCCAACTAGTGCTAATTTTTTTTATCTTCCCTTGCATATGATCATAAATTTTTTTTTGTGTATTTGTCAATATCTTTTAGAATTTTCTTTGGAGCCTAAAGTGGGGAAAATTTATAAATTGGGAGAGCTTATAGCACAACTTTAATCATTGTAAGCCTTCCTTCCAAGCTTAGCCATTTGTGTATCCAGTTGCTCAACATAGCTTGAAGTCTATCAATAAACCCTTTCCACTCCTTGCTTTGAAAGTTTGGATGGCTACCCATTGATCCCACTGTAATTTGACTATCTATGCTCCATAAAAATTAACTATAGTCTAGTTTTCCCACTTTCCCTATTTTGTAACTAAACCATAAACATCTCTCTTATGGAGATCCCCTATTTCTAGGAACATGTTGGTCAAAGATCTACCTTAGGTATGAAATGGTCTATTCATGTGCCCTAGACCCGACCAACATTGAAAGGCCGAGAGGAAGAAATGCCTTTCATGCCAATCTCCAGAGTGGGACTGGTTCCCTTGCTATTCTAACTCAAGGGTTTTGAATATTAAGGAACTGGAAAGAAATGGGAAATGACTGAAAGAGATCGGAAATATTGCCACAGGCTAGATAAAACAGGGGTGATGGACTAACAACACGATAACTCTACTACACACTGAACCAAATATCACTCAATACAGACAACAAACAAAAATTAAAACTAAACATCTAACATATGTAATATCTAGGGCTAGTCTAGGGTTCCCATTTTATTAGAAGCTCAATCTAGATACTAGAATCCAAGCCTACAGATAAATAAAAGAATTAATAGAAGATAAGCAATAGAAAACATACACACAAAATAGAAGTCTAGAGTTAGAGCCAGGCATCAGCTGTATTGATAGCATAATTCAAATTTCATCAATATTCTAGCAAACATCCATAATTTTTACAACAATAAAGCAAGCTTATATAGCGAATTCTGTCGATTGAAATATTAAATGCACACCTCCAAAATATGGCAGTGATAGCCAAGATAAAAGTTTAAGAGAGTACAATCTTGAAACAATAATCAAGCATGGTTGGGACTGATGACTTCTTGGAATGCAGCTAAGCTCCCTTCAATGCTCTGACAGGTTCATCTTGCTAGCGCTACCTCCTCAATTGCAAGGACTAATTTCGTGGAAGATAGGCTTGAAATCCTAGAGCGTCCAGTATAGAAACTTCTCAGATCAACTGTGCTTGGATGGATAAGGATACACCTATGGGAAGCACTTTTGAGAAATTTTGAGGAAAAGGATCCAGATGTAAGCCCAGGTAACTATGCTCTATTGTATCTTGTTTTGGAATGACCTTGCACTTAGAAAACATGCAGCAAGAATATCCTGTTGCCTGGGAACTAGTGCCAAAGTTGAAAGGTCACAAGGCAAAGCACAACTAACTCAGTGTGCATCTGCTTGGTACTCAAAATCAAAGCACAAGTCCTTGGTGTACAAGAAGTGGTGCTGGTGCTGACTAGTCAACCAATGAAGCATGCAAGAATGGAGTGCAAATGCCTTGTGCTATAGAAATGGAGCACAACAGTCTTCGCCAACACTTACCCATTTTAATTAAAATTTGGTGTTGTTTGTTGACTGGTCAATCTGTTGTGCACCCTTCAGACAGAGCGCAAGGGCAATGCACTGGCTATTGATGTGCTTTGACCAGTCAATATGGGTTGCACTCCTCAGGAAGAGCATAAGGGTATTGCACAGTCTATCATTGCGCTTAGACTTAGCCTGGCCAGCAAGGGGACTTGCGCATCAGGGGTTTGTTGCATTCTGGGTTGACATGGACCTGTGCTCTTGTTACTCCTTCGATTTGGCTCTGCTTGGGGATAATAAGCTATCTTCACCTTCAAAAAAGGTGTGCACCCTGCATGACAAGTTAATAGAAAAATTGCACAATACTTTAGGCGCAGCCAAGAGAAATTTTACAAGAAAACTCAGGAGAGAGAACAATGCATTCTGAATGATGAAAAAGAGTTTTTGGGGAGCAAAAATTATTGGACAACAAAATATACACCATGTTGTAAAACTAACAATATCTCTGGTAGCTCGTGAGAAAATTAAACTTGCCTCAATGTTGAAATTCTAGGCTTTATCCATTGGGATCATAGTCATCATCACTATCACTTTTCGAATGCTCATTGGTGGCAATGAATTCCTGGAACCTTTCCCTTCCTATCTCCTCTTGATCCTCTTGGTGTGCATTGTGTTGCTCTTCTTCGTGCCCTGGCACTTCATTTGGACGCTCATATCCTTCATATTGAACTTCTTAGTTTGTGCCTTCCTGGGGCTCGAGGCTTTCACCTTGGCCCTCTTCTTGAGTATGAACCTTCTCCTGCACATGAATTTCTTCCTGCACCTTAACTTTCCCTTGCGCTTGGATTTCTCCTTGCGCTTGGATTTCTTCTTGTTGTTGAGGAGGCTCAGGTGGCACAAGCTCATCCTGAATGTGGTTATAAGTCTCTTAGACTAGGCCCCAATCATCTTTGTGTATTACGTTGTGCTTCTAGAGTTCCCAAATTAGATACCCAAACTTTTCAAGATGGCGAATATCAGCATAATTAAACCTCTCACTGAGGTTCACCAAACAAGCTTCTATTTGTGCAAATTTGGTCATATACTACATCACCTAAAGCTCAATAATGGGCTCCTCCCAACTATCAATCTCTGAGGTATCATTTTCAAAGGAGTCCCAGACTGATTGTAGCTCTTCTTCTGTCAAAATATGGTCTCCCTCATTAGTAAAGCGTAGGAAACCGTTATGTGCTAAAGTCTTGAAATACATTAGAGAAAGCTTTCTTTATCTCTCAAACATGTCCATCAGGCCTCCATCCTATCGGGCCACTTTGGCATTTTTGAAGAAATATCCTAGCGTTATACATACAATCACCCATGACCAAGTAAGGTCACACATCGGAGAAAGCTGGATGCCCGATTTGTCTAGGGTTTGTACCTTCATGGCCAGCTCCAACCATTGATCAGTGTTACCCTCGACATCCTCTATGATGGAAGCACCATGGGAGACTAACCACTTGGCCTCTCCAATGAATGTCAGGAGTGTTGTCGCCCTACGCGCTCTAATTTTGAAGTTGCCCAAGAAGCGACTGCGCACCTCCTTGACATGATCCTTTGATAGGACCTCTGTAGGCTCTACTTTTGTTGTCATTCTAACTTGTAGCTCCTGAATTTGAGCATCCAAAACTTGTAGCTAGCTTTGCACTTCTTTTCGAACCTTAAGGTGTTCTTCAGAATCTTTCTTTTAGCTTTCCATATCTTGCTCTAGATTAATTACTTGCTACTGCAATTGCTCCACTTTGGACTGCTCTTCCTCAAGCTACCCCCTCATGAGCGCTAGGGTCCTCTAGTTGTATATTTTTGGCCTTAGCCTTGTAGCAACAATTTTAAAATGCTTGACTTGGACGTAGAGGGATGTTGCCTCAACATGAATATTCTCAGATTTCTCCATGGGATCAACAATCTTCAAATATTCCACCATATGATGATAAGAATAGTTCGATGGTGTCATCTATTCCAATGGCTTCTAGACCTTGGGCGCTTTCTCCATTATGTGGAGCTGCATATTTTGAGAATCAAACATGGCCCTTTTCTCTGGTCAAGTCGATGCTTGGGAATTCTTTCTTTTATAGCCTTTGATCTAGGTTGAGGAATCCTAATGTGCCTTGCAAATACCTTTTGCCATTGGTCCATCATGGAAAAAATCTAGCTCCATAGGTTCCTATGCTCCAAAGAGTGGAGTAAAGGGAATAGAGCCCATTGAGGGCTCCATTCGACATATGCATTTGGAATAGCTGGAATGGTGACTACAGTGACCTTGGAAGGTGTCAGGGTTTGCATAGCTATAATTGGGATATTAAAATCAGGGGGAGGATTCTCCATGGATGTCACTGTTGTGATGACTAAGGGGGGGTAGGCAAAGACTGGACCAAACTTAGTACGATAGCAGATGTTGCAACTAAATGAACCAAACCCTAGGGGGTAGGGACAAAAGTTACTGGGAAGGTGAAGGCGTTGGAGACTAACGCGAAAGTTTCAAATGACAAAGAAACTACAGGCAGGGAAGAAAGGGACTATGACTGAGATAGAGGATTTGGAATGATTGTAGTAGGAGCATCGAATGAGATGTGGGTGGATAATAGGGTTTTGGAGCCAGGAAGGGGAGTTTCTAGAGGGACAAATGAGAAAAAGAGAGGGATAGAAGGTGCACCTACGGGCTCAGACATCTCCAGAGTCGACATGGTGAACTACTACATTATTAGACTTGCTTATCCTTCCTTGTCTGATGCCTCCTACTCCATATTGATGAATGGGACTTCAAGCTACACCTGCTAGATATGATGTACCTATTACACAAAAATGGAAAATTTTGAAGCATCCTCCTCTATGGTTGTTGATGCTACTGGTATGTTCATGCTAAAGGTGCAGGTCATAGCAGTTTAAGGTCTCTTCATGATGTTATGGGTAATAGGTGTAGCAGTAGTGCTCCTCTTCCTTAGAGTGGCCTCTTATTTTAGGAGTGGTTGCTTACCTTTTTCCTTGACAAGTGGTACTTGACTGACATGCTGCTTTGGAACTATCATCGCATCTTCAACCCTGCTAGGACTTTGAGTACTCCTAGGAACAATGTTACCAAAGAATACGGGTTGGTATTTTTCATAATATTTGTTGAATATCATGGAGAATTTCTTATCTATTTGCAGCGTTGGATCAGATGCTATTTTTTCATTGTGGACCCTCATGATCCACTAGTTCACGATCTTCTCATCTGAGTAGTTTGGCATTTTATTCTTTACTGCCTGGAACACTCGATCATCGGGGTCTTGCACTGGATCTGAGTAGGGTTGTAATCGGTCTCCATTATGTAGAAGTCATGCCACGGGGGGAAGGAGACCATCCTTTCTATGTGTCGCTCTAGGTCCAGCCTAGAAGGATTATTGCATTGCTTCTTGATGTCTAGGTGAAGACAGCGGTGGAATTGGCTTGCTGAGATTTTGTATCTAAAAATATTCAACGGGTCATACTTCCATCGTTGGGGCAGGTCAATCAGACCAAATTCGTACAGAGTGATCACTAGAAAGGTGTTCTACTTGTTTTCTATCACTTTTATGATGCTAAGCTCGAAAGGCCATGGGAAAGTATGCTGCTTTTTCCATCCCTTGCCGTACATATTGTCTACAAAGTCACACTGGCAGGCGAATTCAAGGGCAAATAGGTACTCGGTTGTGTAGTATGGCAACAATAAGGATTTGCTAGAAAACCTGAAGATTTGCACTACAAGGCCTTGCATTAGTTGAAAAACATCACCAAGTAGGTTTTCTACCACATAGTCTCTCATAGCCCTTGGCACTTGTTCACATACACCGTAGATGATTTCTAGTGCCGGACTAAGGAACATCCTATTGAAGTTATAGGACTCATGCCTTGATAGGCGTGAAGTCCATTGGTAGACAAGGAGCATCTTACCCTTCTGGTCTGTGCGACTTGTAGGGATGAAGGCAAAATAACAGTACGAATGCAGGTGATAGAAGAAGTACCACACCATGAATGAGTAGCTTCAGAATGCTATGTTTCCATTTTGCATCTTGTATAGCTGGGTATGCAGCTATCGCGATACCCAGTCTGTACAGTCAAAAAAATAGGCTTGATCCCCTATGCCACAATATTGGGGGAATAAAACTCTCCATGAGATCCGCACTTGACAATTGCCATCTACTAGCTATGCACTTGGGTGTCTAAGGTGAGCCCGGTAATCCATACCAGCATGGAGTATAGTTTAGAGTTTTTGAACCTACTCAAGGATTTGGGGAGTTCTAGCAAGATTTCGGGCATAAAGCTCTTTGTCAGCTGAGCTTCCATGAACCGCCTCATCGACACTGTATTGGTATATCTATCATTTTGCTTATTGTTGTTGATTTTTTAATAATAACTTCATCAGGAGGACCTTGGCCATAGGCAAAATATTCACAAAACTTTTTAGCTAAGATGGAGAACAACCTTTTCCTTTTTGAATCCTAGACTAACCTAGTCTTGTGGTCGTAAAATTGGGTAATTATGCAAATTAATTCTGGGTAGGGGTGCATAGGTACCAATATAGGTAGGAGTGGTAGGCAACTGTCTGATTACTCTCGATAGATACCTTAGTCATCATAAGTTTGAAATTCGCCTCGAGCTTTTCTATGCTTTTCCTGGTGAGGATGCAGTCCCAGATTTTACTCAATTTGTCTTCAGGCGAAGGTGGTGGGAACTTTTCATCTATCTCCTTTTCTTGCTTGCTGGTGCCCTTCGCCTTCTTTTGAGCCTTCTCCTTCTTTTGCTCAGCATTATTCTTACCCATTTTCACTGTTCAATTGTCCACGTACACTCTAAAAATGATAACTCGCTCAACCAGAGTATGCTTTTAGAAATGAATTACTCGCTTTGAACAATATAGCACCCTGCTAATGCTTAAGCTCTCTGCTTCTTACCGATAACAATTGCTCTCTAGGCTCCAACAGTAGCCAATAGTGCACAACTCAAATATTACTCTAGGTATGCTTGATGCACATGACGTATTCTTATAGCGTAGGCATGCACCCACCTGCATTAATATCATTTGGGTGGAGTAAATACCTAGAGCGATCAAGTGTGCCATGAAAGATATTCTGTGTAGTGACCAATGGCAAGGCACAAATTCCAATGCTAACTAGCAGAGTGGGTCGTAATATTCCTTGAAAGACAAGATGCATCACACCTATGCATTAATTTCTTGATATATCCTACTTTGGATAGCGTGCCCGAGATGTTAGGGAAAAGTGCCCAACATATAGGGAGAGTGAAAGCCCTTTGCCCCAAACTTGCTTTCATTATTTTTTGAGCTGATAATGGCTTTCTCCTAGAAATTGGAGTGTAGGGTTCATTCCTAGAAATCTTGAAATCAGGTTGCACCCTCAAACTGGAGTGCAACGGCCTCATCAGGATTGGCACTAAGATTAAATATTTATCTTATGCATCAAGACACCAGTGCAATAACTTGACACTTAAAATCGAAGTGCAACACTTTGGTGCACTTGAACCAGTGCACAACATCTTCGAAGCACCTTTAAATTTTATCCTAGAAAATAGTGCTGCACATTTTAAAAGTCAAACACCCAAAAAGCTCCTTTTATCTATGAACAGACCTATGACATCGAAATCTAAGCGCAAGTGTTTGAGGCTTGGGAATTCATGCTGATGTTGAAAAGTCAAATGTCCAAGCACTCATTTTTGCTATGCTTTGGCCTGCCACATGTCACTTGGAGTGCAACACCCTCATGGCTTCGAGAACTATGCTAGATCTGAATAGTCAAAGTGCAAAGTGCACTCACTAGCTGCATCTTAGCCTTGCGCTTTACATTTGGAATGCGATACCTTTGTCTTACACTTAGGCATTTCATAATGTGCTCTTGACATTGCGCTTTGATTGATCAACGTGTGTTGTGCACCTACGAAGGGGTGTAAAGGTGTGACACACATTTTTTGTGTGCTTTGATCTTTTAAGGTCCCCTGCACTCAGTCTTACATGTAGTTCACCTTGTGCCTTTTAGATGGAGTGAAAAGTTCTTTGCGCTCCTTAGAACATGCATAAAGGCATTGCATCCTTCGTTACTATGCTTTACCCTGTAGTCACTTAGCATTGTTGGAGTGCAATCTTACCCTTGTGAGAGAGCTAAACTCCCATTATTGGATAGCAAGGTGCTTTGCTTCTTGAGGTATTCTCTTTGATAAGAAACTCCAAGATTCCTAGAACTGCTAGTTGCCTTTCTGTACATGGCTCAACAAAGGAAAATAAAAGAACTACATTCCTTGTCCCCCCTCAACAAGCTAGGATCTTGGTCACAAAAATTGTGCTATTGCTAGTGCAGGAGGAGGCGAAGAGATATACTCTGAAAAGAAAACAAATATACATAAGAAAAATACAAAAATACATACAGCCGGACAAAAAATCTTGTACTACCCCTCACTGGTAGTATGCCTTCAGATGAATGCCATTAACTGAGAATGACAAAGTAATCTCGTTCAGGTCTTTCAGGGTAAAAGAGTTTATCAAATGGACCTGAGAAATCCAAAATAGACCTTCCCAGAATACATCAAATTTGTCATGATTTTCAGGCTTGGACTTTTTCTCATTCTATTTTAGCACTAAGTCTCCAACTTGGAAAGTGCGATCAGAGGTCTTTTTGATGAACTAGTTTTTCGTGGTAATGACTTCATGAAAGCCTCATAGGCTTTCTCCCTTTCCTCTTCCAACTACAACAGTTGGGTAATTCTGATGCTAACGGGGTCAAACCCTTCACCCTCGCCATCCAACGACCGGAGAGATTACAATGTTGGTAACTCAATATGTGCAGGAAGCACTGCTTCCTTCCCATACACCAGGGAATATGGGGATGTATTAATGGATTTCTTAATGGAAATTCGATCAGCCCATAACACAAAATCTAGAAGTAGATGCCAGGTTCGCTTGTTGTCTTCCAATGTTATCTTCATGATTCAAAGTAAGTTTTTGTTGGTAGACTCCATCAATATGTTGCCCTGAGGGTAATAGTTTGACGAAGTCTTCAGATACATGTTGTACTTACTATCGAATGCACACATCTTAGCTCCAATGAATGGGAATCATTATCAATCACTATGACATCTAGTATCCCAAAACAGGTTATCAGTCCCTCCAGAAAGATGATGACCACAACTTGATTAGCCCGCTTGGTGGGCACTACTTTTGTCCACCGTGTAAAATAGTTTGTGGCTATCAGGATATACTTATGCCTTATGAAATAATTGGGTTCTATTATCCTAATGAAGTCTAAACCCCATTGTCGAAATGGAGCCTCAACATAAATTGGGTGTAGAGGTAGGGAAACATTCTTAGTGCGACCAACATACCTTTGACATTTACCACATTTTTGGCTGACACTAAAGGAATCAAAAAAATGGTGGGCCAATAATAGCTTGCCCTTATTATTTTCAAGGCCATAGGTCTTCCTGAAAAATGACCCCCAGACATTCTAGAATGGAATTCGTCTAGGAATTTCCCTTTTTTTGTCTCCCTGACATATCTCAAGAGGACATCGTCAATGTTTCGATGAAACATCCCACTGGGTAACAATACGTATCTACAGGTCTGAAGCTTGAACCTCCTCTACAAAAAAAAAGGCTGGAAGGGCATTATCGTATGCTAAAGTACTTCACTAGGTCCTCTGTCCAATATCTGTCGGATGAAGATTGGTTTGCATAATTGTTCTCCTATGCTCGGTTATCCCACTGACAAGCTGTCATCTCTGAGGTGACACTCTAGGCAAGCTCTTGGCATAACGCTCAACTACGGACCAATTTAGTGGATCGGACCTTAATATCGAACTCTTGGATCTTGGAGATCCAACCTGCCCTTTTATTCCTGAGCTCACCTTGAATAATTAATTTTCTAACATCTGGGTGTATCACATACACTATCGTCTTACTCTGAGAGACGAAATGATGAAACTTCTTTAGTGACCGCATCACCACATGAACTTGTCATTTAATGAAATTGAAATTTTTCTCATATGGGAGGATAACTTGATTCAGGAATGCAATTGGTTGCTTGTCCCCATATTTTTTTTTCTGGGTGAGGACAACCACATAGCTCTTTGGTTCTTCGACAATGTAAAGGATGAAATCTTTGGAGTAGTCGGGGTTCACTAGAATGGGGCTTGGGTGATTCACTCTTTTATCTCTTTGAATCCTGCCTTCTCTCCTTAGTCCATTGAAACTCGACATCCTTCGTAAGGAGTTCCATCATCGGCTTGACCACCAGGGCGAAGTTGAAAATGAATTTTCAAACCAAATTAATCTTCCCAAAGAAGGATTAGATTTCCTTCTTACTTGCTGGCAGATGGAGCTTTAGGAGAGCTTTCGCACTAGCAAGATCTATGGCTAGTACTTTTTTTGAGATGACATGGCCCAGGAGCTTGCCCTATTTGACCACGAAGATTGACTTCTTTGGGTTTATTGAGATCCTAAATTCTTGGCATTTCTCAAACACCTATCATAAATGTAAACCGTGTTCCTCCCTTATGTGGGAAAAAACATTCATTTCATCAAGATAAATAACAATGATGTGGTTTAGCAACTCATCGAAGGTTAAGTCCATTGTCATCTGGAAGGTGGCGTCAACATTTGAGAGGCTGAACGACATGCGTTGGTATGTGAAGGTGCCCCACTTGGTGATGAAGGTAGTTTTGAACTGGTCTTCATCTTTGACCTAGATCTAGTTATACCCTGAAAAGCCATCCAGTAGAGAGAATATTTGCGCTCCTACCACCACATGGAGTATTTGGTCAATTTGAGGTAGTGGATAATGATCCTTCAATGAATCTTGATTGAGGTTTCAAAAGTCCATGCAAAGGTGGATGTATCCATTCTTATTTTGGATGGGCACAAGATTTTCCACCCAAGAAGAGTGCTTGATGGGGTATATAATTTTTACCTCAAGCATCTTCAGGAGCTTGACCTTTATCAACATCTCGATTTTTGGATTGATAGGCCTTTAATTTTTCCTAACAGGTTTGACTCCTTCTTGGAGCTCAATTGTATGCTGGAATATGGACTTGTCATACCCCTTCAGGTCATGGTAGCTCCAAGTGACGATGTTCGAAAAATCTTTGTAGAGGGTTCTGATTTGCTATTTTTCCAGTGATATGTAATCAGTTCCCACTTTAATCATTTCCTAGGCTTCAATTCAAGCTCTTCATATTCTCTCACATCCACCTTGATCTTGTGGGAGAGAGACCTGTTGTCTTGGTCGAATAGACTTTCAAGGGTGATTAAGCCCTTAGGGAGGTGGTTATTTTTCAATTGAATTAGGCCCTCAGATTATTCTTCGTCAAGGGCCCTTTCTTCGATATCTCCTGCTTCATCGATCAAAAAGTTGACGATCTGCTCATCACTGTCAAAAACCTACCAATGAATGTTCTTTTCAGACATAGAGGGCCTATAGATCATCCTCACTGCTTTTGGCTTTTGCATTATATTATTGATAGGGGAGCACCTAGCTCCAATAGACGCTAAAATGTCGGTATGCTTATTCTACTCTCGTGAAATAGATTGAATGTTGAGATCCAAGGACTCAAGAAGATCCCATACCTTATTACAATATGCTTTTAAATAGTGTTGCTTAGCAACACACTTATTCATCACTTGGTTACAGATCAGCTCTAAATCGCTGAAGAATTGTAATTGCTTTATTTTGAGTTTTTTTTCTTTTCGTAATCCCAAACACAAGGCTTCATACTCAATGACATTATTTGTACAACTCCCAGTGAGCCTATATGAATATATATTTTTATTTTCAAAAGGAGATATGAGGACAATTCCAACTCCAGTGTCATTCTTGCATCGCGTGTCGTCTAATAAGAGCTTCCACAGTTGGTCGTCCATGGGGTCAGTGTCACTCGACACTTTAGCCTTTTCAATATTGATAATCGAGTAACACCCAATGTTCGATTCTATCATAGCATTGAAATCATGCATAGAGAACTCATCCTCTATGCGTAGCTCGTCAAGATATTCCTCCATAAGCTCCACTTTTTCTTCCACTTCTTCCACTCTGTCAATGATGTTGAATGAGTCCATGGGTTTCTCCACATTCTAGATCTTTTAAATGAAAAATGTGGAGGGTTTTCATTAAAAATTTTGACTCTTTCCTTTGAAGGAGACCTCCAGGTGCGAATAATCGAGAGACAGATAGCCTCCAAGCTTGGCAGTGAATTCCCTTGATAAGCACATGCTAAAATTTGGCTCCAAGTTAACTACCACAAATTCTTGAATTATTATGATCTGCAACATCTTATACAACATGATCGAGATGTCCTTGATGACTCCCACTATCCTAACTAGAGTTCTATCCAATTGAATCACTCCAAGACTGCTCCTGGTGTACTCCATACCCATGAATGCACATATAGTGGTGGCAACATCAAAATCAACCATGGAATTATGTACTATCCATCCTTCCATCCTAAGGGATAGGTAAAACAACAGTGACGTGTTCTTACCGATGGTGGAGGTGGTCAGTGATTATGTCAAGATGGTCTAAGTTGGCCTTCCCTTGCCCTTAACAGACTTGAGAGATTCTTGTAATAGGTCAACTTGACCAAGAAGTTGGAGCGCTTCAAAGAGGCTTACCTTAGCCAGAGTCTTACTTAATTCTTCGAAGATATTGTCTGCTCCAACACCAGACTCACCTACCTCTTTAGCGATTTCATACCAGGTTCGGTATTGTTGCATTACTTCCACTCTCTGGTGCTTGGTCAACGAGGGGTAGCGTAGCTTTTCTCTTGATCAAACTCTTGACTCAATTAGAGGTTGAGAGGTCGAAGCTTGCAGTTGAGGAGTCCTCGCTCTTGCCCTTGGTGGCAGATAGTATCTTAACTAAGCATTGTTCACAGGCTCTAAGACTTGAACTAGCTCCTTTTTTGGTTGCATAGCTACCTTCTCACCTTGTAGTTTGGGGTTGATAGGCACCTTGAGTGGTTCCATATGAACCAGATCAACATTGATTGGCTTCTTGCATATCCACATCAGAACGAAGACCTATTCGACAAGGGGAATCATGCAATTACGATCAATTTTCCTTATCATATTTACCTATCTGCCAGCTATGTTGTCTGCAAGTGTATGCACATAGTTCAGATAAACTATACAAGTTTTCTCGCCATGCAGGACATTGCAAGTGGAACACCAGTAGGTCCTACTGGATAAGCAAGCCTCATTGTATTCTAACATCATGAAGTTCCTATCATGAGGCCTTCTGGTAGGGGTTGCTTGGTCTCTTGTGATTAGGGGTAGAAATATCCTTGGCAGATAGTCCTGATCATTTTGTCTTTTCTTCATGATAGCTATGTCATTTACCATAGTTTTTATAAACCCATACACATCCCACAACTCTTTAGTATGATCCATATTTAGAGATGCTTGAGCCGCAAGCATGGGTAATGGTAATGGTGCCAATGGCGTAGGCAACACTAGATACTGAGGCAGCATTGAAAGCTAAGGAATTTTGGGGGTTGGCTAATGAGAATTTGGTACCTAAAATTGTAGAGTGGGTACCACCTAATTTTATGGATTGGGATCCCATGGTTGATTGGGGTACATCTAAGGTGCAGATGAAGTAGATGCACTCGGGTACATATTCTATGGGAAATCTAGGTAAATTAGCATCATTGCCTTGGGAGGCAACTTCCCGATGGCTATCAGGTCAATTTTTGCCTTCTGCACCTGCTAGTACAATTCTAGAAAGTTTTGACGTTAGCATGCCTAATGCTCATGCTAATATCAAAGTGAAACGCTCTTAGGTAATAGAATGATGCCTACTATGATGTGGGTTGAAGGCCATCGGTGACTCTCTACCAGGTTTGAGCGAACATGACATTGAAATAAGCTATCTCTTCTTAAGGGTACCTTTGAATAGTGGTGAACTAGTGCAACAGAGAGAAGAGGTCTGCTTGTTCATTGAAGCCCCTTATAATTTGCCCTACCAGTTGATCCCATGAAGTGATGTCGGTCGGGAGTGATATATACTAGTATAGGAGCTTACCTCTTAATGAAAGCACCAAAAACTTCACCATAACATATTCTTCGGTGGTTTGGTGAATGATTGCTAACCCTGTGACATCTTGAATATGTTTGTACACCGTCTTTCCCATACCATTGTAAGTAGGTAAATATTTTAAGGCAACGGGTGGTACTGTGTGTCGAGCCTATAGGGCAAGGGATCCAATATGATTCTAGGTTGGGAACTGCCTGGGTGGAGCTTGATACACCATTTGGATTGGAGTAGTAGGCTAAATCAGAGGATTCGGCTACACGGGTGGTGACAACGATGGTTGCAATGGCTAGACATGAACACTTGGAACAATCAAAGGATTATGATAATCCAGAGAATTTAGAGAATTTGGAGGCAAGCTAGTTGCTATACTGTTAGGATTTTGAATTTGTAAAGTAACAATATCTTCCTGTGAAGATGTTTCGTCTAACGGGATATTTGGTCTGACCACTCTAGGATGCTCTCCCAGAGCGTCGATGTCAAGCTCGAAGAACTCAACTTCTTCTTCTGTATTTCTAATATGCCACCTCATACGCAGAAGGCATGATATTTTAATATGGTGTATAAGGTTTAGAGGTGTCTGAGTTCATATGAGTCACTAGATGTTCGGATTTGTCAAAAATAAGACGAGCATCAACTTCTTAATACTGCTTTTGCAATGGAACATTTGGGTCCCATCGAGCGTGCCAGAAAATATTGGTCAAAGATATGCCTTAGCTATAAAATGGTCTATTCATGTTCCCTAGACCCAACCAACATTGAAATACCAAGAAGAAGAAATACCTCCCATGCCAATCTCTAGAGAGGGGATGGTTCCCTTACTAGTCTAACTAGAGGGTTTTGAAGATTAAGGAAATGGAAAGAAATGGGAAATGACTGAAAGGGATGGGAAATATGACCACAAGCCAAATAGAACATGGGTGATGGACTAACAACACGATAACTCTACTACACACCGAATCAATACAGACAACTAACAAAAATTAAAACTAAACATCTAACATGCATAATCTCCGAGGCTATTCCAAGGTTTTCGTTTTATCAAAAGCTAAATCCAGAGACTAGAATCCAAGCCTACAAATAAAACAAAGAATTAATAGAAGATAAGCAATAGAAGACACACACAAAATAGAAGTTCAAAGTTAGATCTAGACATTAGTTGTATTGATAGCAAAATTCAGATTAAATTAAGATTATAGCAAACATCCACCATTTTTACAACAAGAAAGCAAACTTATATAGTGAATTCTGGTGCTTGAAATATTAAATGCACACCTACAAAACATGGTGGTGGCAGCCAAGATAAGAGTTACAAGAGAGTACAGTCATGAAATAGTAATCAGGCATGGTTGGGACTGATGACTCATTGGAATTCAGTTGAGCTCCCTTCAATGCTATGACAAGTTCATATTTTCGGTGCTATCTCCTCACTCGCGAGGACCGCTTCTGTGGAATATAGGCTTGAAATCCTAGAATGTCTAGTTTGGAAACTTATCGGATCGACTGTGCTTGGATGGATAAGGATACACCTGTGGGAAGCACTTCTGAGAAATTCTGAGGAAAAGGCGCTAGATGCAAGCCCCAGTCGCTACGCTCTGTTGTTTCCTGACCCGGAATGGGATTGTACTTAGAAAAACTACAACAAGAATATCTTATTGCCTGGGAACCAGTGCTAGAGTTGAAAGATCACAAGGTAAATCATGGCTAACTCGATGCACATCTTCTTGGCACTCAAAATCGGAGCGCAAGTCCCTGGCGCATAGGAAGTGGTGCTGGTGTTGACTATTCAACCAATGAAGCACACAAGAATGGAGCACAAATGCCTTGCATTGGAGAAATGAAGCGCAATAGTCTTCGCCAACACAACCATTTTAATTGAAATTTGGTGTTGCACGTTGATTGGTCAACCTATTGTGCACCCTTCAAGCAGAGCGCAAGGGCATTACATTGACTATTGATGTGCTTTAACCAGTAAATATGGGTTACACTCCTTAGGAAGAGTGCAAGGGTGTTTCACAGGCTATCATTGTACTTAGACTTAGCCTGGTCAGCAAGGGGACTTACGCGTTAGGGTTTCTCTATGTCCTAGGTTGACATGAACCTACGCTCTTGTTACTCCTCATATTTATCTTGAGCTTGGAGACAGTAAGCTATATTTACCTTCAAAAAAGGTGTACACCTTGCATGACAAGTTAATAGAAAAATTGCACAGTACTTCAGGCACAACCAAGAGAACTTTTACAAGAAAACTCAAGAGAGAGAACAATGCATTCTGAATGATGAAAAAGAGTTTTTGGGGAGCAAAAATTATTGGATAGCAAAATATACACCATGTTGCAGAACTAAAAATAGAACAATTGGGATTCCACATAGTGGTCAATCCTCCTGATTTCCTCTATGTCGATTGAGTAAGGATCTCTCCTTTTTCCATATCCTCCTATTTATTTTTTTAAGTCTTCTCCTTGCATTTTGGTTTCTTGTAACAAAATTATATCTGGACTCATATTTATGATAATATTTTTGACTGCCTTTTATCTAGGGTGGCTGCCTAAACCCCTCACATTCCAAGTAAATAAAGTCATTGAGAGTGGGGAGAGAAAAAATCAACCATCAATTTTACCTGACCATTTTGGCTCAAATTGTTTTTTTGTTCCTCCATATTTTTCTTGTTTGATTTCCTCCCTACAGTTTGGTTTGGTTTTTGTTTCTTCTCCACTTGATGAATCCCTAAAGTAGGGTTGTATTTGTTCTTATTTCCTTCTTTTATATCTATTTCTTGAGTTAAGACTATCCCTGCTCTGATTCCCCTCCTATGGTCTCCCTCATAGGTTGAATCTCCTCTTCCATGAGAGAGGTTGTATCTGGTTTTACTCCTTGCTTGTTCCTTGAAACTAGATTGGAGTATTGTTCTTGTTCCATCGATGTGACTTGCTGAGTGTCATCCTCTAATCCTTCCATTTGAAAATTCCCTTCTATTTTCAATATTCCTAGTTTTTTGAATATCTCTATCTATTATTTTTCTTCTTGCTTTTTCCCCTTGTCTGTGGTTACTATGCTGATTTTTGTTTTTGAACTTCTAATTACTTTTTGGAAGCCCTCAAATTCTATTGGGCCTTTCCCTTCCTTTTGATTTACCTTTTACTGAAGAGATTGACCTATCATGTTAATATTTTATTTTATCCCTTCTTGTCCAAATTGATGATCTTTAACTATTGGGCACATTCTAGCTAGATGTCCATGAGCGTGGCATACCCGACATATGAATGGAATAGCCTCATAATACAGTTGTTGGTGCTAGAAAAATTCTCTATTTCTAGGTCTATCTTTTTTGGAAGAGGTTTATTGAGATTCATTTCTACGTAAAACCTAGCAAAAATTATCGATCCTCCTAAAACTATTTGTCTTAATATACCTTGATAACACCTAAGAAAGTTGCCTATTGCCTCAAGTGCCTCCTATTTCCAAAATTCAAGGGAAAGGGTAAATAATATTATCCATATGGGTACTACAATTAGTTCCACCCTCAGGTCAAATCCCATCTTCCATGGTTGCAAGAATAGTCCTGCTGGCTCATGATGATACAACCCTCCATCAAATGCTTTTTGTTAGTCTACCATTGATGTGAACTCTAATACCTATTTGGGAGAGTTAAAATTTTGTATTCTTCTTCCATATTCCATTGTTTCCTTATCAATGTGTGGAGGAAGTGCACAGACGGTATGAAACCCACAAATTTACCTATCAGGTTGTATTTTATCTTATAAACTATATCCTGAGTAATCCAATCCTTTACTATTTCTAATTACTGGTATTTCTTTTGCTTGTGGTAAACATGCGTTCACCCTTATAGACAAAGAATACTTATTTTTTTGCTTTCTCATGGTGGTTATGATTATCCTTTCTTGTGTTTGACAGTCATTAAAGCTATCTTGGATTCCACATAGATTATCTTAGTATGAGATTCCTTGATTTGGAGGATCTGGTACCGAAGTACTCTTGAAAGATCCTCCAAAAGGATTGATCCTCTCTGATGGTATTTTTTGCACAAAAATTTTCTCCAAGCCTCTATCCTAGCCTCTAAAACCCTAGTTCAATTCCTCAGACCTCCAACATTCCTCCTATTACTTGCGCTTCAATCATTCAAAATGCTATTGTAATGGTGCAGAGCTCTGCTACATTCCAAACATAGCATCGACTATGTTTTCCAAGAGGAAGAACTTTTAATATATATCTCATTTAATTTTATTTGATTTGGATTCATCATATATTGCATTCTTATTCTTATTCATCTACATTTATCACATATTGCCTATAAGGCGGGGATTTGCCCTCCTGAAGAGGCACTGATTGAGTTATAAATTTTTGATTTACTATTTCATTAAATCTACTGCTTATTGTGATTTGCCATTAGGTTTCTGATTAATATATATTGTTTATACAATTACAATCTGGGTTTAATGGAAAGGCATACCTTTGCATGTGGTATCAGGTTCAGGTGAGCGGAGTGGAAGGTATTCCATCTGTATCTCAAAAACCGTGTGACCTTCAAATTCGCGGTTAAGCTCCAAATACAACCAACATACACTGCTGTTAGCACATACAACATTCATTGTTCATTCTTCCCTAAGGTGGTCTTCGGTTCAAGGAGGTTTGAATCATGGCATTCGGACCACATTCCACTTTGATAACATCACCCAAGAGGTTGTAGATGCCACTGTACATCGAACGTAGGATGACGAAGTTACAAAGTTGAGCACGGGTTTGTTTTTTTCTTTTCATTGTCACATGCCTCATGGTAGTCATCAAGGGACCATCGATGGCTAAAACCTCCTAATTTGCAATTATAAGCCTCTAAAACAAGCCAAAATAATGAGCAAACAATGCACACGCATCCATGTTCCTCATGCCATCCATCGATTAATTAGGGTGAGTGAAACAAAAAATTAACACGATTTCTAAGGTTGGGAAAAAAATTATATTTTTCATATTTTTTTTATTATTATCGTCGATGCATTTATCCCACATTGGGAGTGCACGGTGTGCAAGTCAGTTTATAACGTAGAGGGGGTAATTAATAAAGTGTGACTACGGTCACACAAGCCTCTTCCTCGCATGAGTTCCTTCATCTATGTGTCTTGCGTCTTGCTAAAGTCCTTGTCCATGTGTCTCACAGTCCCTCATCCACATGTCTCATTGAGCTGTGTTCATCTATTCACAGTCACGTGCATTGCCCATTGTCTTGCTTAGTCTTGCTAGGTTGTACCTTGTGTTTTGTGTCAATCGCGTCGTCCACCATCTTGTTTAGTGTCCATGTCGGTCGCTCTCCTAGTCCGGCACCCGCGTGTCGTGAGTCAAGTATAGTGTCGTCTCCATCTGTTTCCTTATTCTATGTCAATTCTTGGGTCCTTCGTCGTCAATGCATGTACCTTGCATCCTCCTTTCGAGTTAAGTCCAGCATCGAGCATCATCAAGTCTAGCATTACGTCTCAAGTGTTTAATCGGGTGTTGCATCTTGAGTCTTATGTCAAAGTGGTTAGAGTGGTATCAAATCGAGGTTTGTTGGTCATATTAAAGTTGGTGTCAATTGCATATCGAGTGTTAAATCGGGTGTCGTATCTCGAGTCTTGTGTCCAAGTGGTTAGAGTGGTGTGAAATCGAGGTTCGTTGGTTATATTAGAGTTGGTGTTAATTTCTAGTTACAATTTGTCAAAAAAATTACCATCAAAAGTTATCGAAAAGTTGCACAGAAATCCATCAAATCCACGTCGCAGTTGGAGTGACATTGAGAGCAGAAATTAAACCAAATTTTTTACCCAAAATTATCAAAATTTTGTAGAATCAAAGGCAAAATAGGTTAAAGCAATTGCTAGTGCATGAGCGAAAAGTAAAAAAAAGGACCAGACGAGCGACTATCAAGTTTCAAGGATCCAACCGAGTGGAGTTTGGAATCACCAAGAAGACCTCGTAGAAGCAAAGGTACACAAAATTCTTCTTCTCCTGTAGGAATTGTTAGCTATAACCCGATTCATTCTTTGATTAATAAAATGACATCCAATACCTCCCCAAATTCTTCCCATGAAAACATCACTCAAGTGGAAACAGGAAGTCCCAAGGTTACTGACGAGACCTTAATCCGCTTAATAGATAGTATTCAGAAAATGACTAACAACATATCCCTACTAGTCACCAAGCAAACCCAACCAAATCCTTCCTAGTCCAAACCACTAGAGTACTGAGCATAAGTACGATGACTATACACACCATAGAGGTACCAATGGTCATTCCTCCACATCCCAATGACCAAAGAAATAATGAGGATATGGGAAACGAAGAAGTTTTTGAGCGATAAAAGGGTTTTGGTAGAACGTCCCAAAATCGCAACTATAGACAAGAGAATAATGAGGACCAAGATAGGCACAACGTCTACCATCAAAGAGGTCCTACTAGAGTCAATTTCCCACGCATTGACATGCCCACATTTGAGGGTCATGATCCACATGGGTGGATAGCCAAAATGGAAGGCATTTTAGAATTATACCAATTTCGTGAGGTAGAAAAAGTCCCTTTTTTTGCAACCAGGTTGGGCACTGAAGCTTATCAATGGTTTACATGGTACTATCATGAGAAGGACAAACAGACTCTCTTTTGTGATGATTTCAATGACGTCTTTCTGTTGGCAATTTTGGGTTTGAGATCCTAGCTTCTTGTCTATGAGTTGTCATTGATGTCAAAAGGAAATGGCATTAATGTTAAGAGGATGTGTTGGCTTCAAAGGTGGAAGATTCCAAGAGAATATTTTTAAGAGAATCCGAAGAGATTCCATTGGATAGGGTTTTTATTAAAACCAATGGAGGTTCTCTTTATTATTTATTTAATTATTATTTAAAACCCTTCAAGGTTTTAATTAATTAATTATTTAATTAATTAAGGGAGAAATTATTCTTAATTTATTAAAATTATTTAAGGGTTTTTAAACCCTTTTTGAAAAGACTTTTGATTAATTTCGAAATGGTCTTTATTTCCGTCGACGTCAAGGTGTCTTTGAAGAGACTATTTATTCTCCAACTCCTAAGGTTGGAAGGCTAATTAATTCAAAATTCCCCGAATGCAATTTGTGGTGTTTGTGCTCTGTATTCGTTGCGATCGAAGGAAGACTTAGAAGCACATGCGGTTGAAAAGTCTTCGGGAGTTTTTTTGAGGGTGAAGTGGAGGGAAGTTCACTTGTGAACTTCGTAGCCCGCGTGGGCTAGTGGCAGCGAAGGTTGCTATTGGGCGCTGCATTGGCGGAGGTCGCCGTTTCGAGTCTTGCGGGGGTGCTTTGCTAGAGTAACACATGTTTTTATTAAAACGTCTTTATGCCATGAAATTCAAAGTTTCTTGGACAACGATTTATAAGGTGTGATTAAATTTTATGAGTTTTGGCTTTTGTGATTAGCATTGAATAAAAGCTTAGGAGAAATAAGGGCATATTTCTTTGGATGTATTTTTAAGATTATTCTTTGCTATGCTAAAATTAAAAATGGAGGTATAAGGTGCGAGTCTGTGATTGTTGATTTATTGGCATGTTATGGTGGTTGTGTTTAAAGAAGTGGAGCTTAAAGGTGTAATAAAGGAAGTTTATATTATTGCTCATTTTTTTTTATTCTAACCCTAACTTGGTTGGAAGTTTGAGAGTTGTGTGTGGTGACAGCTTGAAGGTTCAATTATATTCTACTCCAATAAGGTATGGGCACATTCTTCTTATGAGTATGATTGGTGTATGTTTTTTGAAATAAGGTTGGAGTGAAAAGGTATTCTACTAGGTATCCTTTGGCTAAGTGTAAATCCTATTTTCTGGTTTGTTGAAGACTACTTATGCATTGTTATCCTTAAGGAGAGTTTTTGGTGAATGCATAATTTCTGGTTTGAGATAGTGGAAGCTTTGTGCACTAGGGTTTATGTTTGTGAGTCTTGCTACTTGCATTGAGTTGGTGGAACCCTTGGTTGGCTGTTTTGAGTTTGATGGTTGAGTTGCTTCCATAGAGGTTGTTTGATCAAGTTATTGCTTTACTTGATTCATGATATTGGGCTTACTCCATTGAGTTGATTTGAGCAATTTATTCTTTGCATTTGGTGATATTGTGTTGGTGGCTATTTTGTTCAAATATCTTTGGAGGGAAAATGATTTCTACTTGTTTCCTTTTCTTGTGATGATTGGTTGAATGCTTCAAGGTTGATGTTGAGTTGAATGGTGTTGGTTGACTAAACCTTGTTTGATGAGCATTGTTTTTGAAACCCTAATTGATGGTGAAAAGAACATGAGTATCATTGTTATGTGATTCTTTGCATAGTTGGCAATTGTTGGGGTTTCATGTTCTTGAAAGAAAACATTCTATCCTATCCATTTTAGATATTGAGTTGAGTTTTCAGATTTGAGATTGAGTTTGAGCTGAGTTGATTTGAGTTGAGTTTTGAGATTGGGATTTGAGTATAGAACATATTGAGTCTCTAACAATTCTCTTTATGCTTCTATGAGTTTGAAAAATCACATTGGGTCTCTAACAATTCACTTTGTGATTTCCTACTAAGAAAGTTTTTCTTGGTGAGTTTGTTGAGTTTTTTTTGACAGGTTCTAGTGGGGACTTGTGAGCAGTTTTTGGACAGGTTCCAGGGGGGACTTGTGAGCAGGTTTTGGATAGGTTTCGGTGGGGACTTGTGAGCAGTTTTGGATAGGTTCCGGTGGGGACTTGTGAGCAGATTTGGACAGGTCCTAGTAGAGGACTTGTGAGCTGAGTTTGATAGTTCTATCAGAGAACTTGAGGACAGAGGTGCATTGGTTCTATGAGAAGAACCTGAGGACAGTTGGCAAGTCTTTGAGAAGGCTTGTATGTAGAGGATTTATTTGTTCAAGAGTTGGACAGATATGATAGACAGAGGAAGACTTGTACTAGACCGACTGATTGTGTTTGGTATAGGTTGTTGAGCTGCTGTGGACGTGATCATAGAAGGTAGAGGTCTCTTAGGCTAAGCATTGAGGACAGGAGGTCTTCGGTGGAAAGGAGTTCCACGTGCTAGCAAGAGGAAGAGGTAGTTGATATTCTGAGGGATCATATCCGAGAGCGAGGGGGGAAGGTATCTCCTTTGGGTCGAGGCTCATAAACATTGTAATTGGGAAGGATTCCCAAAGAACTTTGAGATAAATTTTAGAGAAAAATTTTGTGGACGTAGCCCAACCATTTTGGGTGAACCACGTTAAAAATGGGTCTTCAATGTGTGATGCTTTCTGTCTTGATTAATGTTGTGTTGATGCCACTTGCTATCTAAAGTTAAAATTATTAATTGGTTAAGTCTTATACTGTTCACCCCCCCGTCTCAGTATAAGTCCATGTTCTTCAATTGGTATCAGAGCGGGTCTCTCTAGAAAGATCCTAACAACTTGGAGAAGGATCTATTAGAGAAACATACAGATTCAGAAAGAGATGAAGAGGTTGAGTTCGATCTCAAAGGTGAATTCTTCTTGGCTTTAAGAAAGCTTGAGAAATTTAGGGAAGAGAATTCTGTTCTCAAGCATCAATATCAGGAAGAAGAGATAGCAAGATCAAAATTGTCTCAAAGTGTTATAGACTTCAAAATTCTAGCTGAAGAAGGGAAAAAGGTTGAACAGGTTTTGACAGAGGCTCTCAAAGGAAAGGAAGCTGATTGCGAGAAACTAGAAGAAGAGGTTATGTCTCTTAGAGTGAAGTTATAATAGTTGGCTCTCAGACAGAATACTCCGTGTGAAAAGCAAAAGAAGGATGGTATCACCATTCATGAAACAGGGTCTTCGAGCAAGATCTATCTTCATCCTGAAGAGCAGTGGATTCTAGTTGGTCACAAGAAGAACAATCATCCAAGGCATCAAAATAGGTTACATAATACTTTCCATGGCTATTGTTTTCCTGCAAGAAATTTGGTCACAAAGCTATGCATTGCAATAAGTCTTTGAATAGCCATAGTAAGGAAAATGTTAACTCTTTTGCATCTCTTATGAATAAAAATGTCATGTGTTACAAGTGCAAGAATTTTGGGCATATAGCAAGGATGTGCAGTTTGGATAGATCTAGCCTTGAGTTCACTAAAAAGAGAAATGAGATCAAATCTAAGTCAATGATAGTTCAAAATGCTTTTTATGCTCAAGACAAAATAGAAAAATGGTATCTTGATAGTGGTTGTTCAAAACATATGACTGGTGAAAAGGAAAATTTTTTGGTCTTAAAAGAAACAAACAGAGGAACAATCAGTTTTGGAGATAACAGGTCAGCTAAAATCAGTGGTAAAGGGACTCTTAGTTTGGATGGGAAATCCAAAACAGAGAATGTGCTTTATGTAGAAGGCCTAAGACATAATATTCTAAGTGTGACTCAACTTTGTGATCAAGGGCACATAGTATCTTTCTTTTCAGATAAATGTGAGATAAGTAAAGGAAAAAATGGAAAACTCATTGCTAGTGTTACAAGGACTCCAAACAATCTTTACATGCTAAGTGAGATAAAAAAGGAAAAGTGTTTTCTAACTCAAGAACATGAGAGTTGGTTATGGCATAAAATATTGGGGCATTTGAGCTTTGATAATCTTGTCAATATTAGTAGCAAGGAAGCAGTTAGAGACTTGCCCAAAATAAAAAGGCCCCATAACATCATTTGCGGTCTTTGTCAACATGGAAAATAGACCAGAACCAGTTTCAAATCAAAAGGGTATACTTCTTCAAAACCATTGGATCTTATTCATACTGATTTATGTGGCCCTACCGGAACTCAGAGCATTCAGGGAGAAAGCTACTTCATGTTGTTTATAGATGATTATTCTAGAATGACTTGGGTTACTTTTCTCAAAGAAAAATTTGAAGCTTTTGAAAAATTTAAAGCTTTCAAAGAAATGATTGAAAATGAGACTAACAAGAGAATCAAATGCTTAAGATTAGATAGAGGAGGAGAGTTCACTTCAAATGAATTTGTGGAATACTTTGAGCAACAAGGAATCAAAAGAGAATATTCAGCAGCAAGAACTCCTCAACAAAATGGAGTAGTTGAAAGGAAAAACAGAACTATTGAAAATATGGCTAGAGCTATGTTAAATGAGTCAAAACTTTCAGATGGCTTTTGGAAAGAGGCAGTCAGTACAACAATCTACATTATCACTAGGGCCCAAATTAGAGTCAATCATCATAAAAATCCTTATGAGTTGTGGAAAGGAAGACCAGCTACAGTAAAATACTTCAAAGTGTTTGGGAGTAAGTGCTTCATCAGAAGGGAAGATCAGAATTTGGGTAAGTTTGATCCTAGGTGTGATGAGGGAATCTTTCTTGGATATTCCAGCAAAAGCAAGGCCTACAAATGCTTCAAAAAAAGAACTCATACAGTTGTAGAGAGCATAAATGTAACAGTTGATGAAAAGACAAGGATAAAAGAACCAGTCAAGGAACTCAGTGATGAAATTTGTCAAGAAGAATTCAGAGAGGTTTTAGATGAAGAAGAGGAAAGACAACAACTGCTTCCCAAAACTCCTTCATGATATGTTTAGAAAAATCATCCCAAAGATTTGATCATTGGTGATCCAAATAGCAGGCAAACAAGAAGAAGTGTCATTCCTTCACATGATTCTACAAATGTTTCATTATTATCTCAGATTGAGAAAAAATATTTTAGTGAAGCATGTGCAGATAAGTTTTGGGTAAAAGCAATGGATGAAGAGCTATATCAAATAGAGAAAAGTGAAACTTGGGAATTGGTTCCAAGACCTAAGGACAAGAATGTCATTGGCACAAAACAGATATTCAGAAATAAACTCAATGAGGATGGAAAGATTGTCAGAAACAAAGCTAGGTTAGTCTGCAAAGGTTATGCTCAAGTAGAAGGTGTTGATTTCGAAGAGACGTTTGCTCATGTTGCTCGTCTTGAAGCTATCAGAATATTTTTGGCCCTTTCAAGCTTCAAATAATTCAAGGTATATCAAATGGATGTAAAGTCAGCTTTTCTAAATGGGGTGTTGGTAGAAGAAGTCTACATAGAACAACCAGAAGGAGTGTCTCTCTCAGAACAGTCAGACTATGTGTGTAAACTAAAAAAGGCCTTGTATGGATTAAAGCAAGCACCTAGGGCTTGGTACTTAAGACTTGATAAGTATCTTCATGAGCAAGGCTTCAGGAAAGGCGTGGCAGATAGCAATTTGTATATTAAGAATGAAGATGATGATATGTTGATTATGGTTATCTATGTTAATGATATTATTTTTGGGGGAAATAATACTCAGATGTGCAAAGTTTTTGCTAACACCATGCAGAAGGAATTTGAGATGTCTATGATTGGAGAGCTGTCATTCCTTTTAGGTCTTCAGATTGCTCAATCAAAAGATGGTATATTTCTCTCTCAAGGAAAGTATATCAAAGAAATGTTGAAAAAATCTGGGATGATGAACAACAAACTAGTGTGTACTCCAATGATTACAGGGTGCAAGATGAGTAAAGATGATGAATCTCCAGTGGCAGATCAGAGGATATACAGATCTATGATTGGCAATTTATTATATATTATAGCTACCAGACCAGATATCATGCAGGCAGTTGGATTAGTAGCAAGAACAGGTAGCTCCAAAATATTCTCATGTTATAGTAGTTAAGAGGATATTCAGATATCTGAAGGGCACTATGGACTTTGGGCTTTGGTATCCCAAAGGTGATGATTTCACCCTCACGGCTTATACAGATGCAGATTGGGTAGGCGGTATTGATGATAGGAAAAGCACTAGTGGTGGAGCATTCTTTCTAGGAAAGAGTTTGGTTTCTTGGCTAAGTAAGAAACAACCTTCAGTTTCCTTATCTACGATAGAGGCTGAATACATAGCGACGGTGGTTGGGTGTACACGAGTTTTATGGATGAAAACCACCTTGGAGGATTTCAAAGTCAAGCATGAACAACCTATCTCCATACTTTGTGATAACACAAGTGCCATAAGTATTTCCAAAAATCCGGTAATGCACTCAAGGACAAAGCATATTTCCATCAAGTATCTCTTTCTAAGGGAGAAAGTGCAAGACAAGTAGGTCAAGGTAGAGTATGTTTCTACTAAAGATCAGATTACAGATATCTTTACCAAACCTCTTCCAAGAGATACGTTTGAGTATCTAAGAGAGAAATTGGGAGTTGTACTCCCACCCAAGAATTAATCACCTCATCAGGAGGTGGGGGAGGGACAGAGCTAAGAGGCTCATTCTTAGTCCCGAGCCCCAAAGGTGACCCTTTGCCATTGATGACAAAGGGGGAGAGATTTGAGTAAGGGGGAGAACCTCAAGACAGGGGGAGCTGTTTATGTTGAGTTTCTGTGTTGTTGAGAAGCATGGTTTGCCATCAATGACAAAGGGGGAGATTGTTGGCAATTTTGGGTTTGAGATCCTAGCTTCTTGTCTATGAGTTGTCATTGATGTCAAAAGGAAATGGCATTGTTAAAAGGATGTGTTGGCTTCAAAGGTGGAAGATTACAAGAGAATATTTTTAAGAGAATTCGAAGAGATTCCATTGGATAGGGTTTTTATTAAAAACAATGGAGGTTCTCTTTATTATTTATTTAATTATTATTTAAAACCCTTCAAGGTTTTAATTAATTAATTATTTAATTAATTAAGGGAGAAATTATTCTTAATTTATTAAAATTATTTAAGGGTTTTTAAACCCTTTTTGAAAAGAATTTTGATTAATTTTGAAATGGTCTTTATTTTCGTCGACGTCAAGGTGTCTTCGAAGAGACTATTTATTCTCCAACTCCTAAGGTTAGAAGGCTAATTAATTCGAAATTCCTCAAATGCAATTTGTAGTGTTTGTGCTCTGTATTCACTATGATCGAAGGAAGACTTAGAAGCACGTGCGGTTGAAAAGTCTTCGAGAGTTTTTTTGAGGGTGAAGTGGAGGGAAGTTCACTTGTGAACTTCGTAGCTCGCGTGGGCTAGTGGTAGCGAAGGCTACTGTTGGGCGCTGCATTGGCGAAGGTCACCGTTTCGAGTCTCGCGGGGGTGCTTTGCTAGAGTAACACACATTTTTATTAAAACGTCTTTATGCCACGAAATTTAGAGTTTCTTGGACAGTGATTTATAAGGTGTGATTAAATTTTATGAGTTTTGGCTTTTGTGATTAGCATTGAATAAAAGCTTAGGAGAAATAAGGGCATATTTCTTTGGATGTATTTTTAAGATTATTCTTTGCTATGCTAAAATTAAAAATGGAGGTATAAGGTGTGAGTCTGTGATTGTTGATTTATTGGCATGTTATGGTGGTTGTATTTAAAGAAGTGGAGCTTAAAGGTGTAATAAAGGAAGTTTATATTATTGCTTATTTCTTTTTATTCTAACCCTAACTTGGTTGGAAGTTTGAGAGTTGTGTGTGGTGACAGCTTGAAGGTTCAATTATCTTCTACTCCAATAAGGTATGGGCACTGTTGACACTTTTTGTCACATTATACAAGGGGTAGAAGAATAGTAGAATTTTTGTATAATATTTTTTTGTTGAAAGTTTTTTTCTTTTATTTTAAGTTACAACAATTTTGACCCTATCGCCCCTTTTATAAAATGAAGAAGAAAGAGCTTCGCTACCAAACAAGCCAAGGAAAATGGCTTCGTCGAAAGAAAAGGAAGAGAATGTGAAAAGAGCTTCGGGCCCGAAACACTTCAAATCACTACTTCGGGCGAAAACCTTGCGAAGTAATTTCATAGAAGAAAGTACAAAGATAACGCTTCGCACCCGAAGCATTTTCAGCAGTCGCTTCGGGCGAAAGTTTTGCGAAGTAGCATCCAAACGACTTCGTCGAAGGAGGAGAGCATAATCTAAAATTAGCTAAGGTAAGGAAACTACTTCGGGCCCGAAGTATTTCCAACACCTACTTCGGCCAGTTTTCACCCGAAGTAGTGGTGCCCAAAGCAAAATGACAATGTGTCAAAAATAGAAGAGTGCTTCGAGAGGATATTCCTCGAACCACAGTTTTGAGAAGGAGTCAGGCCGAAACATTTTTCATTTGAAGCAGTTTCGCCAGCAAAGGACAAAGAACCCCATTTCAAAGATGGAGCCCGCTCGACACTCGACATCCCCGAAGTAGTTTCTGCGAAGCATTATTTTGCGAAGAACAAATCAAGGAAGATCTACTTTGGCCCAAGGCTTCGGCGAGGCAGAGATGTAGCGAAGCACTTTCTAGGCCCACGTTCCAAGGCGGGCAGCTTCCCAAGGTGATCGAAGGCCCCTTATAAATACCTCCTTTCTTTCTCGATAAGCCCGTTGACCATTTTTGGCAAATGAAAGGGACGTAACAGTCCTCGAAGTAAAACACGACGGGCATAACGATCACTCAAGCACAACATCCAGAAGCTAGGGACACTCGAGCGATGCATTAAATGAACATTTCCACAGTTGACCCAGTCGTAGTTGCCAGTTTCAGCAACCGATTTGAAAGCTCAGTCGCAGCAGCAGCAAGGCATCAATTTCTCAGGGCCCAAGGGTGTACTTCGTCATTTTTTAATAATGACTCAGAGGGCCGGGTCCTCTATAAAAACCTAGGCATGTAATGTAAAAATGGGGGGGAACTTTCTGCTAGAAAGCTGCTGTAACTTGATGTCCTGCGTTTAATACTAAAGATCTTTTGTGCTCTATTTCTCTCTTTTATGCTGCCTTCTGTGCTTAATTCTTTTGTCTTTTCTCGTTCACATACTAAGACTCTGAAACCTGAATCCGGTGTGCGATCGGGGACTGAACCCCTAAAATTTTCCCTGAAGGATACATAGGAGAGGAAAAACGCCTTGTCGTTTTCTTTTATGCTGCCTGGTGGATTGAGGTTTCTGTTATTCCCTTATCTCAATCGCTGTTACTTTGAACCCTAAATTCCAGCGAGAGAGAAAGGAGAACCCTGCGAACCCATCCAGAGGATACATAGGAAGTTCGGCATTTCGTTTCCTTCATGCTATTCTTGGTATTTCTTGCTGCTATTCGAGTTGTTAGCGAGTAATCATGCTTCCTGTTCTCTCCCATATTAAATCATCATCTTCTAACCCTTACTCTTTTTATTTTCTTTCCCTAACACTTACCCTGTTTATTTCTTTCTTGCACTCTTGTCTCAAACCCCAAAAGTAGATTAGTATAGGAGCCGACCTTCTCTCGAAGATCGGCACGAGGGGCATCTCTTCCTCTTGGCCTTTCAATGTTGGTCGCAGGTCCAGGGTGCGCAAACCCACCGAAAGTCCTTTCTTGTGCAGATTTGATGACCAACAATTTTTGGCATGCCCGATGGGACTCAAGGTCCCATATTTGAGAAAATTTCTAGCCCGTCTTCACCGGAGCTAGTAGTTCTAACAAGTTCCCGGTGAGATCCGGTCAGTCTCATCTTTTGAGTAGTAGTGAGAATCGATGCCCTCATTACCAAAAGACTCTTAGCATCTGGCGACTCTGTTTTAACCGAGAATATCTGAAGTCATGGAGACCAGTACCTAAACCTGGTTTTTGTAACCGGGAGCCCCCATGTTTTGAGAAGGTCCGAGTTCGGTGAACCTTTGGATTGTCTTCATCTGATAAAATCACCTGGTGACTCGATTGAGCTGAAGATCCAGATTTCCTGGTCGTAGGCGCCTTTCAAATCTGAAAGAAGATATCCTGGAGGAACCAAGGTTCGGTGAACAACCTTGACCTCATAAGCGGAGAAAGAATGTCCACCTAACAACTCTGACTTAGCGATGACAACCGCAATTTCCACAGACTGCTATTGTAATGGCTGGGAGAAGCTTTCCTAGCTGGAATGATCCAGGCCCTCTGAATATCCAAAGCTATCACGAGATTCCCAAAAGTGCCTTGAAATCATTGACAAAATACAGGGGCACCGCGGGAATGGCCCGAGAACACCTTGAAGGTGTTGCTAATTTAGTGACCCTCCATGACATTATCCATGAAGATGTCATGATCAGATTTCTTGTTCTATCTCTAGAAGGAAGGGCACTGCGGTGGTACAGATTGCTCAGGCCCAAAAGCATCTGCTCATGGGATGACTTGGCAGGGGCATTGATCGATACGTTCGATGGCTCTCAGGACCCCTTCCATCTCTTCGCATACCTCTCCACTATCAAGAGAGCACCTTCGGAGGGTATCATAGACTTCAATGTCTGATTCTGTAGAAGTTGGAAGAGAATCCCACTAGAGATCCAACCGACGCCCGCCCAAGCCCATATCTTATATGTTCGGTCTTTCCACCCGGACGTAAGCCTCGTTCTACTGCAATCAGGGGAACAAAGATTCCCTGAAATATTTGAGGTGGTAATACGAGTGAAACGACTTCTGTTCCTACCGGGAAAGTGGCAGTGGGGAGAAGCCCCATCACTTCCTCCGATAATCGCTTCTCTTGTCTGCCCAACGTAGTATTCTTCATGGCAGACTCCTCATACTGAGCAAAAGCTTGAGATGCAGTCATGTGGAGCTCATGAGGCATATCCCATCCAAGTCCAACCATGGCAATTTGCGAGCTTTGCCCTGACGATGAACAATATAGGTGCTTGAAATCTCCATCAGAGGACAGGCCAAGAAGAGAAACAAGCTCAAGTGGCAGTGCCTAAGAACGAAGAGGGGACGTTTTTGCACCCTTTTTGTATCCTAGAGCATGTCATGCAGGTGTTCAGCCAGAATCCATCAAGCTTACCTCAAGAGGCTGAACCTGAGGGGATCATAGAAGTTTGCTCTTTGCCGGAAGAGCCCTACTATAGTATCAAAGAGATGGAAGAACTTGTACCCAGTCCACAGTTACTGAACTCTTCGGTATTCTGGTTCCAACCATCACTATGACCATTACCCCAAGAAGGTCCTCACGTGGCAAACTGCTTCACCACATCTTGCATTAGCAACGCAGATACTGGTAGAAGCAACGAACTATTGTATTGCTTTCTATTCGCAGCATGGAGAACTTCAGGGAGGAGCCATTCGGACTTCAAGAATCAACTGAAGTTCAATCTGATCTGGTCCGGGCATTGCAGATTCACCAGATAAGTGTCCAAAGCTGAGTTTGTGGTGGCGGCATGCCTATTATGTCGTAAGCCTATGTAAATATTGTAAAAAGTTCTGATATTAAATAAAGTGTTGCTCAGAAACTCAGGTTGGGTTTTACCTCGGCAACTATATACAAAAAAAAAAAAAAAACTCCTTTGGGAACTTGGCTTGAAAAGTGGTTCACAGTGAAGTACGATTGGCCGAGCAAGGTTTCGACTAAGGTATGAAAGATGTTCGCTTAAGAAAAGTCCGAGCGAGCTGCTTTTAAAAGTGGGAAACAAGCTTCGTGAGCAGCCTCGCGCAGGAGGAATCACATCGGGCCCGAAGCATAAAGGATTAGCTGGCGTGAAAAGTTCGTCGCAAAGTATGTCAGCTTCGCTAACCCAAAAGACGCACAAGGCAAAAACATTTATTGCTTGCCTAGAGGAACGTGCCGACAGCCGCCTTCAATAGGCATCCAAAACAGGCGAGTTAAATAAAAGGGTGTTGGGTACATCCTCAAGGGACTCGACTGAGAGAAAAATCTGCCCCCAAGTACTAGGTGGCAGATGGCTGCATTCCCAGAACAAATGCAATCATCACAGCGCATGGCCCTGTGTACTATGCCACCGTATGGCCAACCCGATGATCTCTCAAGTGAGAAGTGCAACATTAATTGTGGCACATGCCATAAATGTGGGTAGTTGTCTTTGGCGGCTATATAACGCAGACTCCAAGCAGCCAAAGGATTACTCACTCAACGACTCATACAAACCCTACTGCCAATCTCCAAACTTTTCCACTTTGCACTCTAAAGCTTCGACGCCAATTTTCTCCATACTGCAAACTCCGTAGCCCTAAGCATCAACGATGGAAAGTTCCAAGGAGAAGGGAAAAGGGGTAGAAGTAGTAGCCCCCGAGAAACCAAAGGTAAAAGGCCATGGAAAAAGGCCAAAGACAAGGCTCGTTGATTCGGGCCTCCGCCCAGATAAGCGTGTCATAGAAGAAAGGGAGGATTCTGAGGATGAGCAACCCCTAGAACCACCAGTCGACAGGTGGGAAAGAATCAGGGATACGGAGCTGTCGAAGAGTGTAGCTGAACTCAGGAACATCGTTGAGCTCATGAGGAGCAAGCTCCCGGTAGAGAGCATGCGAGCTGCAACCTACTACTTCCAGATATACTGGTATCTGACGCCCCTTACTCACCATTGTCCTGAGCTGATCAATGCCATCGCGTAGAATTACCAGCCCGCCACCAGACATGTGTTAGACACATCTGGCCGGAAGTTATTTTCAATTTTGAAAGAAGACGTGCAGGCAGCTTTTGCGCCATAGCAGGGTCCACCCGAGGGATGTATAGTTTGCAACATTGTTTTAAGTGAACAAATGGAGAGGTTCACATCTGCTGGCTATATGGTCAAATTTTTACAGCAAAGCCTCAAAAGCGGGCTCTCTTCGGGTAAATTGCCCCAAATGCCCCTTCCCTTGGAGGCTTTTAAAAATGCCAACCTCTTCTCCATCATTGTATGTGTGGTAGGCCTATCTATCGACGCTTCGGTATGTCCATGGCAGGTGTCCCTGGCCGAGTGCATTTCCAGAGGAGAGTTCAATGCCCCCGATACTTCGAAACCCAGCACCAACCCAATCTTTGTCGACTGGGCAGAATGGGTGGCCAGGGGCTTACATGCGCAACTCACCAGCATGAAGAATGTTGGGACCAGCCAGCGCTTCGGGCCCTACTCCTTTCTTGTTTGGCTATTTTTCTTTCATGTTCATAATAGTTTTCCTCATATTGTCATTACAGCAAATGGCGAGGATGGAAGTCCTTTGCCAGTATATCAATGGACTCCCCTACTGTTGACATCGGAGTCCTACTATCCCTTTAATCGGTAATTCTTGGGACCCGCCATGTGTATGTTAACAGGGTCCTCCCCGCGAGTCCCCATCGGCTTGAGAAACAAAGTAGTCCGAGAGAAGAGGGGAGACATTTTTCGACTAACGTAGGGGCTAGTGATTCGCATCTTCGGCTTCATAGGGAAGCCCTTCTTACTGCCAGTTTACCCCTCCGAGTATTAATTCATGATGGAAGTTGCGAGGTAGAGTGATGCAACTAATGCCATCTATGACAAGGGTCAGAAATGGGCCCACACTTGTGACTTCCCTCTTAGGATAGGAGCCATCGAAGTGTTCGCCCTGAATTAGAACGTCTTCTTGGAAGAAAAGCTTGCCAAGTTCAGCCTGCTCCAAATTCCCCAACAATGGCTCTGTGATCCTTTGGGAGTGATAAGGGACCACATACGGGTCAAGAGCTTCCATGTTTGCCCTTATCCCGAAATTGTGAAACAAAGAAATAATCCTCGGGGAAAGGATCTGGAGTGGCATCTGGAGAGGATGGAATCCTTACCTCCCTGGCACGAATTCTACCCAATGGAGGTCACGTATGACCCAGATCGGCATTCACTCCCGAGCCCCAACTCCACCTTCTGGAAAAAAGCGAAAGATAACTTGAAGGAGGGGGTAAAGAATTGGGACGCGGCTCAGCTGAGGGAGTGGTGGATAATGAGGGTCCACCGGTAGAAAACGAACTCTTATGGGTTCTTGGCAACTGACAAAGACTTCGCCAAAATTTACGAAGCCAACACTGGAAAGTGGAAGCCTTTGTCCTTCGCAGCCCTCATCCCTCCAGCTATCCCAGGCTCGGGAGAAAGCCCAAAAAGAGATGATACTACTTTGGGAAGGGAAACGACCCAAGTTACACCTCCAAGATCACCTCAGGGGCCTGTAGGTGGCCACGACTCAAGCACTGAAGGGTCAGAATAGTCGTTGGTAAGGAGGAAAAGGAAAAAACAAGAACAGACCCTAGTCCCCCCAAAACACCCAAAGCGACCTTGCATAGGACTTGTAGGCCCCTCCACTGGGCAACCGATATCAGACCCATCCAAAGAAAATGTCGAGGTCACAACCCTATCGAGTGTCAAAACCAAGAAAAAACAAGATGCGACTGCACCGAAAGTCACCACTACTACGAAGCCAGGAGGGCACGCAGGTACACATTCTTCATCCCTTGCCCTAGTCTCACACATTTTTTTTGAAACTCTAGCTGAGAGTTCTCACCAGTCTCCCCTGCATAGCCCATCACCCCCTCACACATCACCTATTGCTGGTCTGACCTCATCCCACAATTATGACGAGGGTAAGACAATTGATCCTACTTCGCCCTTCCACACTACCGTTCCCCTAGTCACAAGCAGAAGAAGGGGTCCCACTTCAATGCCGAGTCCCACCACATCTGTCGCTGAGCCTTCTAATGAGGCATCCCTTGCACATTATTTATATTTGTTTACTCCCTCGACTGGAGATCTAGCCTTGTCTAAATTAGAGATGTCCTTAATTAAGGACCGCCCCCTTGCCAAGAAGCTATTGCAAGCATGACAAAACACTAAGCAAATACTAAGGGAGGCAAGGAAAAGAAGAGGGCGCTCGACGACATCAATTGAAAAATGCGCCATTTTTGATTTAGAGGCCAGAAAGGTGCATAAAATCAAGAAGGTCCCCAAGGTGCAGAAACCTCTAGATGAAATGACTCCAGCGGACTACGATTATCAAGAGACACCTAAGGACCTGGAACACCTTAATGTTGACAATGAATCGGCCTCTATGCATGTTAGAATTGAGACTTTTCAGGCACATGCAACCATTTCTAACTAGCGCAGGTTTGAAGCAGAGGCCGCCAATGTCAAGCTAGAGGAAAACTTGGCAAAGGTTCACTCCAAGTTAGCAGAGGCTGAGGAGTAATGTAAATCGATGAAGAAGGAGACGCTCGACCTAAAACAACAGGTTCAACAGCTCCAGTCTACAGCCAAGAGTCAAGCACAGAAGTAGGCCGAGAGTGATCTGAAGGCCAAAGAGCTGGAGGATAAAATCACATAGATGCAAGCTCCACTGTATGCAAAAGAGGGTCCAGCACCGTTTGACAAGGACAAAATTAAGGAGATTCACGCGCACCTACTAAAAAATTTCCGGTCTCGGTGCACTAGTGCTTTTTCAATTTTGACGTATGTCACCGAAGCACAGCAGGCCATTGCCGAGGGAGGACCAGTCATCGACGAGGTCACACAGAAATCCAGGAGTCAACTCAAGCTAGCGTTTGACATCCAGAATGCTATATATCAGGACCTGCAGGTCACTGCAATGACCCGGACAACTAGGGACTGGTCCACGGCCTAGGCCATAGTTCGCGCTTTTTTCTCCAAGGTGCGAAAAGCTTAGAAAGCCAGAAGCCTCCAGGAAATTTTTGACAATGAGCAATGCGCCACAATGAATTATTTTCAAGATATTTCTTCCTTGGGTTTCTCGAGTTTCACGGACGATGACATAAATCTTCTCAGTAAGGATGACCTCAAACCAATCTGGCTGCAGTTCAAGAACGATGTCTCGGAGATTGATGGTTGGGAAGAACAAATCACAGAAGGGTAGGTGATAGACTTCATCCTCAAATACTGTAAGATCACGGCTTGCCTCGACGACCTATTCACCAGGGCCAAGAATGCTGACGTTGGGCAAATCAATCGATTTCACGACTTGGTCAGAGCGCTGCAAGATCGAGAGCCATTCCAAAAGAGTTCCTGGACCCATTTCCGAAGAACAATGAAGCGCATCCGTGACCACCTCGAACCATCGCCACATCCAGAGGCCACATCGAAGGAAGAAGAAGAAGAAGAGGAACAAGAAGAGGGACAGACCGCAGACGCAGAATCCGGGGGAAACCAGTGACCCCGCAGCCCAATGGACCAGAGCTAAAAAGTTCTTTTGCCAAGACGAGCTCGTCACCCCGCGAGCCGCCAAGAATGTTGACACTTTTTGTCACATTATACAAGGGGTAGAAGAATAGTAGAATTTTTGTATAATATTTCTTTGTTGAAAGTTTTTTCTTTTATTTTAAGTTACAACAATTTTGACCCTATCGCCCCTTTTATAAAATGAAGAAGAAAGAGCTTCGCTACCAAACAAGCCAAGGAAAATGGCTTCGCTGAAAGAAAAGGAAGAGAATGTGAAAAGAGCTTTGGGCCCGAAACACTTCAAATCACTACTTCGGGCGAAAACCTTGCGAAGTAATTTCGTCAAAAAAAGTACAAAGATAACACTTCGCACTCGAAGCATTTTCAACAGCCGCTTCGGGCGAAAGTTTTGCGAAACAGCATCCAAACAACTTCGTCGAAGGAGGAGAGCATAATCCAAAATCAGCTAAGGTAAGGAAACTACTTCGGGCCCGAAGTATTTCCAACACCTACTTCGGCCAGTTTTCACCCGAAGCAGTGGTGCCCGAAGCAAAATGACAATGTGTTGAAAACAGAAGAGTTCTTCGGGAGGATATTCCCCGAACCACAATTTTAAGGAGTCGGGCCGAAGCATTTTTCATCCGAAGCAGTTTCGCCAGCAAAGGACAAAGAACCCCATTTCAAATATAGAACCCGCTCGGCACTCGACATCCCCGAAGTAGTTTTTGCGAAGCATTATTTTGCAAAGAACAAATCAAGGAAGATCTACTTCGGCCCAAGGCTTCGATGAGGCAGAGATGTAGCGAAGCACTTTTGGGGCCCACGTTCCAAGGCGGGCAACTTCCCAAGGTGATCGAAGGCCCCTTATAAATACCTCCTTTCTTGCCCGATAAGCTCGTTGACCATTTTTGGCAAACGAAAGGGACATAACAGTCCTCGAAGTAAAACACGACGGGCGTAACGATCACTCAAGCATAGCATCCAGAAGCCAAGGACACTCGGGTGGCACATTAAATGAACATTTCCATGGTTGACCCAGTCATAGTTTCTAGTTTCGAAAACCGATTTGAAAGCTCAGTCGCAGCAGCAGCAAGGCGCCGATTTCTCAGGGCCCAAGGGTGTACTTCGCTATTTTTTAATAATGACTCAAAGGGCCAGGTCATCTATAAAAACCCAGACATGTAATGTAAAAATGAGGGGGAACTTTCTGCTAGAAAGCTGCTGTAACTTGATGTCCTGCGTTTAATACTAAAGATATTTTGTGCTCTATTTCTCTCTTTTATGCTGCCTTCTGTGCTTAATTATTTTGTCTTTTCTCGTTCACATACTGAGACTTTGAACCCTGAATTTGGTGTGCGATCGGGGACTGAACCCCTAAAATTCACCTTGAAGGATACATAGGAGAGGAAAAACGCCTTGTCATTTTCATTTATGTTGCCTGGTGGATTGAGGTTTCTGTTATTCCCTTATCTCAATCGCTGTTACTCTGAACCATGAATTCCAGTGAGAGAGAAAGGAGAACCCTGCGAACCCGTCCAGAGGATACATAGGAAGTTCGGCATTTCGTTTCCTTCGTGCTATTCTTGGTATTTCCTGCTGCTATTCGGGTTGTCAGCGAGTAATCGTGCTTCTTGTTCTCTCCCACCTTAAATCATCATCTTCTAACCCTTACTCTTTTTATTTTCTTTCTCTAACCCTTACCCTATTTATTTCTTTCCTGCACTCTTGTCTCAAACCCCAAAAGTAGATTAGTATAGGAGCTGGCCTTTCAATGTTGGTCGCAGGTCCAGGGCACGCAAACCCATCGAAAGTCCTTTCCTGTGCAGATTTGATGACCAACAGGCACATTCTTCTTATGAGTATGATTGGTGTATGTTTTCTGAAATAAGGTTGGAGTGAAAAGGTATTCTACTAGGTATCCTTTGGCTAGGTGTAAATCTTATTTTCTGGTTTTTTGAAGACTTCTTATGCATTGTTATCCTTGATGAGAGTTTTGGTGAATGAATAATTCTGGTTTGAGGTAGTGGAAGCATTGTGCACTAGGGTTTATATTTGTGAGTCTAGCTACTTGCATTGAGTTGGTGGAACCCTTGGTTGGCTGTTTTGAGTTTGATGGTTGAGTTGCTTCCATAGAGGTTGTTTGATCAAGTTATTGCTTTACTTGATTCATGATATTGGGCTTACTCCATTGAGTTGATTTGAGCAAGTTATTCTTTGCATTTAGTGATATTGTGTTGGTGGCTATTTTGTTCAAATATATTTGGAGGGAAAAGGATTTCTACTTGTTTCCTTTTCTTGTGATGATTGGTTGAATGCTTCAAGGTTGATGTTGAGTTGAATGGTGTTGGTTGACTAAACCTTGTTTGATGAGCATTGTTGTTGAAACCCTAATTGATGGTGAAAATAACATGAGTATCATTGTTATGTGATTATTTGCATAGTTGGCAATTGTTGGGGTTTCATGTTCTTGAAAGAAAACATTCTATCCTATCCATTTTAGATATTGAGTTGAGTTTTCAGATTTGAGATTGAGATTGAGCTGAGTTGATTTGAGTTGAGTTTTGAGATTGGGATTTGAGTATAGAACATATTGAGTCTCTAACAATTCTCTTTATGCTTCTATGAGTTTGACAAATCACATTGGGTCTCTAAAAATTCACTTTGTGATTTCCTACTAAGAAAGTTTTTCTTGGTGAGATTACTGAGTTTTTTTTGACAGGTTCCAGTGGGGACTTGTGAGCAGTTTTTGGACAGGTTCCAGTGGGGACTTGTGAGCAGGTTTTGGACAGGTTCTGGTGGGGACTTGTGAGCAGTTTTGGATAGGTTCCGATGGGGACTTGTGAGCAGATTTGGACAGGTCCTAGCGAGAGGACTTGTGAGCTGAGTTTGATAGTTCTATCGGAGAACTTGAGGACAGAGGTGCATTGGTTCTATGAGAAGAACCTGAGGACAAGTTGGCAAGTCTTTGAGAAGGCTTGTATGTAGAGGATTGATTTGTTCAAGAGTTGGACAGATCTGATAGACAGAGGAAGACTTGTACTAGACCGACTGACTGTGTTTGGTATAGGTTGTTGAGCTGCTATGGACGTGATCATAGAAGGCATAGGTATCTTAGGCTAAGCATTGAGGACAGGAGGTCTTCGGTGGAAAGGAGTTCCACGTGCTAGCAAGAGGTAGAGGTAGTTGATCTTCTGAGGGATCATTTCCAGAGCAGAGGGGAAGGTATCTCCTTTGGGTCGAGGCTCATAAACATTGTAATTGGGAAGGATTCCCAAAGAACTTTGAGATAAATTTTAGAGAAAAGTTTTGTGGACATAGCCCAACCATTTTGGGTGAACCACGTTAAAAATGGGTCTTCAATGTGTGATGCTTTCTGTCTTGATTAATGTTGTGTTGATGCCACTGCTATCTAAAGTTAAAATTATTAATTGGTTAAGTCTTATACTGTTCACCCCCTCGTCTCAGTATAAGTCCATGTTCTTCACTTTCTTCATAGATTTGATGAAGGTTCTACATCTTCCTACACTGTGTGATTGTTGTCACTTAAGCAGACTAGATTGATACAGAACTATATCTCAGAAATTACTAGTATGGTTCACTATGCAAAACAATTAGACCAATATGTGGTGGTAGCCGCTTTTAGAAATGGGTTGAAAGAGAATATTAAAGTCGAAGTGGACTTACAAAATCCATCCACGATAGATGAGTGTATAAGATTTCCAGATTGGCAGAAAAGAAGGTGCAAATGGGAACATCCACACGACGTGATTCTTATGGTCGAACTTAATTCTGAAACAATTCTTTCACAGAAACGATCAACCATCAAGATACTTCTGCTATAAATTTCGTAATCATCATCCAAAAGATAAGGCATGTATACCACGAAAAAACTTTTAAATTGAATATACTGACAAGTAGGATGAAGAAATAGAGGAACACAACTCACCTGAGGAACCCAAAGTCGATGACCAGAGTGAACACGAGGAGGTTGTAGCTGAATAAGATACCATGACTATTTTAGTACATGCTCTTATGAGGTTATCCTCGCACCATACAATCAAAGTAGTAGGATTCATTCAGAAAAAGAAGGTAATAGTATTAGTTGATTTAGGAAGTACTCACAACTTTATTGATGCAAAACTTGCAAGGGCATTAAATTTGCACATTTACTATTCTAGTCAAGACAAATTTTAAGTTATAACTGCAATCAGGGAAACTTCTCAATGCCTAGGTAAGACATATTAAATTTTATTACAAATGGATAATTATACTTGGTAGGGTCCTCTTTTTATAATGGAATTAGGGAATTCAAAATTTATTTTGGGTGTTGAATGGATGGAACAATTGGAAACCACAATTGGTTTTAATCACAAGCATTGATATGTGGAATGTCAAGAGAATGGAAAGACCATTTGCCTTCAAGGAATGCCAACACCACCATCAAAAATAGCAAGTTCACATTGCATGGAAAAGATATTAAGAAAAGATGGTTGCAGATTCATAGCCCAAATTAATTGCATGGAAAAGTTAGCACAAGATATGCCAAAAACCCAAGCAGAAGTGTTGGCAATTTGAGTTATTTTGTGTTTTCATTGATGTCACATGGATAACATTGAGTTTTTGTGGTAAAGCACTTCATAAATAATCATTTATGATATTTGGGAGAGCATGGATATATACAGGGTTTTGTGGCACAAGAGACATAATATTTAAATATTATATTAATGGTTTTTATTAAAACCAATGGTAAAGGTTTTTATTAAAAATAATGGCAAGGGTTTTTATTAAAACTTATGGAAAGTTTTTTTATTTAAACCAACGAAAAGGGTTTTCATTAAAACCATTGGAAAGGGTTTTTCATTAAAACCACTATGCTAAGACTTCTCCAAATAATGATGGATGAAATTTTTTTTCAATAAAACCTAGGTGCAAAAATTTTCATGGCAAAATTCAAAAGAATGAAGTAGATATCCCAATTCAAAGTTAAGAAGTGAATTATTAATTTTTTATTTAATAATTCTAAGGTCTAAAGTTGAATTACATTATCCGCCGACGTGCAAAGGTTAGGGTGAAAAATCAAATTTTTCCGACGTCATTCGAAGGCATTGAAAGGCATATAAATTAAAGAAAACTTTGGTTATTTCATTGGTGTTGAAAAAGAGAAGAGATAACACATGAGAGATTCGTTGAAGGGAAGCAACGTAGAGGCAAAATGAAGAAGTGTTGAATTCGAGGGCAAAGACAAATTCGAGAGCCACTGGAACTGATGTTACACTGGATAGCGTAGTACAGTTGATAGGGCATCATATTTACACAGGAGAGGTCTGTGTTTGAATCCTACCAGGGGTAAAAGTTTTAGTGAAAGGTTGATTTCGTTTTCACAACTGAGTGCAGAGTTTTAAAGGAAGTCTTTGGGATTAATATCCCAACGTGGGCTGGTTCCCACGTGGTAAGCGCCTTAGGAAAGAGGAACAGAGTTCGACTCCCACGAAGGTGTGAAGGCGCATTGATTTTTGGCAAAGGAATTATCGATTTCAAAGGTTGTGAAAGGCAACAAATTTTGAATAAAGGTATTTATCTCCAACACATTGTTATATTTGTTATTACCAAAGTTTTGGTGCATTAAAATTATTTTTGTGATAACTAGGGAGTCATAAGGTGCTTAGGGAAATAAATGCTTGTTGTATGTGTTAATGTGATTAGGGAGATATAAGGTGTTGAAATAAATATTTGTGTTTGCTGTATATGGAGTTATAAGGTGTGAAAACAAATAAATAAAAGCATAGGTGCTTGTTGTATGTGTTAATGAAATTTGGGAGTCATAAGGTTGAAAAGTGTTGAGATTGTTATATGTTCTAGTGCATGATTTAATTATGAAATTAAACTAGGAACTTGAGACCTAGTTAATTGCTACCTTGAGTTAGAAGACATGCACATGAGTTAAAGTTTGAAGTTGAAGACAAATTGCTTGATTATGTGCAATGGCTATTGAGAGGAAGTGGATGGATTAGAAAATCAAATTTATGGATAAAATTGATGCTTGAGTTCATAATTGCTTTAGTAGAGTTCATTGAGAGTATTGCCATTATTGAGGAGATTGTTGCTATTGCTTTGAGGAGACTATTGTTGGTTGCTTGTTAAGTCCATTGCCTCTATTTGAGACCATTGAGGAGATCATTTGATAGTCACTTGTGGATACATTTGTCTTTCATTTGAGGAGATCATTGTTGTCTATTTTGAGAGCTCTTTGCTTGAGGGACTTGTGCTTGTTTCGTGAGAGCTTATTGACATTGCATGAGGAATATATTATTGAGAACCTATTGCTATCACTTGTGGAGATTGTCCTTGGTTGGTTGAAGTCCTCATTGTTATTGCTTAGAGAGGTTTTCATTAGAGAGCTCATTTGCCATACATTTGAGAGTATATTGTTGAGAATTGTTGTCATCCATTTGAGAGAGTATTTGTCATACATTTTTGAGATCATTGTGGATCATTATTGTCATCCATTGAAGAGTACATTTCCATTCATTATTGAGTTCATCATTAGGCCTTGACTTCATTGATTTGTGGTTGATATTTGAGTGCTACTTGAGAGTGATTGGTTGAGCCTTTGAGAAGGCTTTTGGGACAAAATTTTTGGATAGATTTGAGGCTACTTTTGTGTATGATTGATTGAGTCTTTGTGAAGGCTTTTGGGATAGAATTTATGGATAAATTTGAGGCAGATTTTATGCATGATTGATTGAGCCTTTGAGAAGGCTTTTGAGACAAAATTTTTGGATAAATTTGAGACAATATTTGAGCAGGATTATTTGAGCCTTTTGTGAAGACCTTGAGTACAGTCTTGGGACATAATTTGAGTAGGATTGTTTGAGCCTTTGAGAAGGCTTTTTGGGACAATTTTTTTGGATAGATTTGAGACAACATTTGAGCAAGATTTTTTTAGCCTTTTGCGAAGGCCTTGAGTATAGTCTTGGGACAATGTTTGAGCAGGATTGTTTGAACCTTGTGAGGAGGCATTGAGGCAGATTTGTGAGCAGTGAAAGAGATAGAAAAGAAATAGAAAAACATATCAACACTAGTTTCCTAGTTGAGTAGATGAGTGGAGTGCCTAGCTAAGAAGATAAGTGGAGAGCCCACCTAAGCAGATTAGGATTGCCTAGTTGAGAAGATTAGTGGATAGTCTAGTTGAGCAGATCAGTGGATTGCCTAGCTGAGAAGATTAGTGGAGTGCCTAGCTAAGCAGATCAGTGGAGAGCCCACCTAAGCAGATAATGATTACCTAGTTGAGTAGATTAGTGGATAGCCTAGTTGAGTAGATCAGTGGATTGCCTAGTTGATCAGATCAGTGGAGCCCACCTGAGCATATTAGGACAACCTAGCTTTGAGCAGGTCAAAGTAATAATTTATATTGAGATAAGGATCCCTATTTTTTTTGTGAAATATTATAAGGATATTATCTTGTGGACTACCCCACATTGGGGGAACCACATTAAATATTGTGTCCCAATTGTGTGTGGTGATTTGTACACTTGCTTACAATTTATATTTATGTTATTAATACACACTGCTATATTTGGTTATTGCAATTGAGGACACTAATTGATATTGGTTTGGAAAGGAAGTAAAAAGTGGGCATTATACTGTTCACCCCCCTCTCAATATAAGCTTGTGTTATTCAATTGGTATCAAAGCGGGTTCCTTCAAAAAGGCTAACATCTTGAGGGTAGATTCTACAAGAACATAGATGGCTTCACATAATGTATCATCTACAAGTAAGGCTTCATTGTTTGACGGTAACAATTATGCTTTTTAGATCATGAGAATGAAGAACTAATTTATATCACAAGGATATGAGGTATGGCAAATGGTTGCAAAAGAGTATAAGGTTGAAGGTGATCCGGAGACAAATAAGACTATCAAGAAATTGGTTGAGATCAATGCAAAGGCAATGAATTATATTTTGAGTGGGCTACATGAGACAGATTTTGCAAAGGTCATGGTATGTAATTCAGCTAATGAAATGTGGACCAAGTTGTGGAATACATATGAAGGAGATTCCAAGGTAAAGTTGGCAAAACTACAAACTCATAGAAAAAGATTCAAAGAATTGAAAATGGAAGATTATGAAGATATTACAAAGTTTTTACTTCGAGTTGATGAGATTGCTAACACCATGAGAGGCTTAGGATTTGAGATGAAAGAATCAGATGTTACTCAAAATGTTTTGAGATCACTTTCCATGAAGTATGATGCAAAGGTTTCAACAATAGAATAAACAATGAATATCGACAAGCTAACAATAGAAGAACTACAAGGAACTCTCACAGCTTATGGGATGAGGATAGATAAGCATCCGAATCTAATAAAAGAAATTGCATTCAAGGATTCAAAGAAAAATAAATGGAAAGATCCAGATACATATAGAGATTCAGATAATGATGAGGAAACTAACTTCATCAAAAGGAAAAAGGACTTAAGAAATTATAGGGATATAAAGAAAGTCAAATGCTACAAGTGTGGTGATTATGGTCATTATGCAAACAAGTATCCACATGAAGAAAATAGTGATGATGAAAAATAGGGTCACAAAAGAAAATATGGAAAGCATAAGCATTACAAATATGACGGGTACAAGCAAAGGAAGCATGAGAAGAAGAAAAATTTTTGTAAGACAGAAAAATTTCTACATTAAAGAAGCAAATGATAGCTTATATCACAGCAATAGAGACAAGTCAAATTATGAAAAGGAAGAACATCTATTCCTAGGAATAGAAGGTGAAAGAGAACAATGCTGGAGAACACAAGCTTATACTGAGAGGGGGGGGTGAACAGTATAAGCCCTCTTTTTACTTTTTCCTTTATACTTCAAAATAGTAAAGCAATATACCCAAAGCAATATCAAAGCAATGTACAATATCATCCAAAAAGTGACACCAATTTTAACGTGGTTCACCCAGAATGGCCAGGCTACGTCCACAAAACTTTTCTCTAAAAGTTATCTCAAAGTTCTTTGGGAATCCTTCCCAATTACAATGTTTATGAGCCTCGGCCCAAAGGAGATACCTTCCCCCAATCAGAATTTATGAGTCTCTTCTCAAAGGAGATACCTTCCCTCTGCTCTGGAAATGATCCCTCAAAAGATCAACTGCCTCTACCTCTTGCCAGCACGTGGAACTCCTTTCCATCGAAGACCTCCTATCCTCAATGCTTAGCCTAAGAGATCTCTGCCTTCTATGATCACATCCACAACAACTTAGCAATCTGTACCAAACACAGTCAGTCGGTCTAGTACAAGTCTTCCTCTATCTGTCAGTTCTGTCCAACTCTTGAACAAATTAATCCTTTGCATACAAGCCTTCTCAAAGACTTCCCAAATGTCCTTAGGTTCTTCTCATAGAACCAATGCACCTCTGTCCTCGAGTTCTCTGATATAACTATAAAACTCAGATCACAAGTCCTCTGCTAGGACCTTTCCAAATCTTCTCACAAGTCCCCACCGAAACCTGTCCAAAAACTCCTCACAAGTCCCCAACGGAACCTATCCAAAAACTACTCACAAGTCCCCACCGAAACCTGTCCAAAAACTTAGCAAGCTCACCAAGAAAAAATTTCTTAGTAGGAAATCACAAAGTGAATTGTTAGAGACCCAATGTGATTTGTCAAACTCATAGAAGCATAAAGAGAATTGTTAGAGACTCAATATGTTCTATACTCAAATCCCAATCTCAAAACTCAACTCAAATAAACTCAGCTCAAACTCAATCTCAAATCTGAAAACTCAACTCAATATTTGAAATGGATAGGATAGAATGTTTTCTTTCAAGAACATGAAACCCCAACAATTGCCAACTATGCAAAGAATCACATAACAATGATACTCATGTTCTTTTCACCATCAATTAGGGTTTCAACAACAATGCTCATCAAACAAGGTTTAGTCAACCAACATAATTCAACTCAACATCAACCTTGAAGCATTCAACCAATCATCACAAGAAAAGGAAACAAGTAGAAATCCTTTTCCCTCCAAAGATATTTGAACAAAACAACCACCAACACAATATCACCAAATGCAAAGAATAACTTGCTCAAATCAACTCAATGGAGTAAGCCCAATATCATGAATCAAGTAAAGCAATAACTTGATCAAACAACCTCTATGGAAGCAACTCAACCATCAAACTAAAAATAGCCAACCAAGGGTTCCACCAACTCAATGCAAGTAGCAAGACTCACAAACATAAACCCTAGTGCACAATGCTTCCACTACCTCAAACCAGAATTATGCATTCACCAAAAATCTCATCAAGGATAACAATGCATAAGAAGTCTTCAACAAACTAGAAAATAGGATTTACACCCAACCAAAGGAAACCTAGTTGAAAACCTTTTCACTCCAACCTTATTTCAGAAAAACATACACCAATCATACTCATAAGGAAAATGTGCCCATACCTTTTTGGAGTAGAAGAAAATTGATCCTTAAAGCTGTCACCACACACAACCCTCAAACTTCCAACCAAGTTAGGGTTAGAACCAAGATAAATGAGCATATATAAAAACTTTCCTTAATACACCTTTTAGCTCCTCTTCTTTAAAAACAACCACCAAAGAAGCCAAAAACACAACAACCAAAACTTACACCTTATATCTCCATTTTTAAATTTAGCATAGCAAAATACTAATATCAAAAATACAACCAAAGAAATATCCCCTTATTTCTCCTATGTATTTTAAACAATGCTAAACAATGCCAAAAATCATATCAAGAAAATAATCACACCTTATAATGGCTGCCCTTGAAGAATCTAAAATTTGCGGCACAAAACACGTTTTAATAAAAACATGACTAATCCATGCACAGCTCCCTCCGTGGGGATCGAAACGCAGACCTCCACCTACGCAAGGCCCAAACGCAGCCTTCGCTGCCACTAGCCCACAAGGGGCTTACGAAGTCCAAGACGGACTTCCTTCCACATAAACGGTCAAGCTTTCCAAAAGCTTTTCAAACCACGAGCTCTCCTCTTTCGCAGCGTAAATAGAACATTCGATCGCAGCCAAACCAATTAATTGCCTTCAATTTTCCAAGTGGGTTTAACCTTAGGAACCTTCTCATATTTATAGTCCATACATGGACTTTAGAACACGTCGGCTGCAAAGAAAAGTAATTTTGAATTTAATCAAAATTTGCTTTCTAAAGGGTTTAAAAACCCTTAAAGTATTTTTAATAAATTAAAAATAATTTCTCCCTTAATTAATTAAATAACTAATTAATTAAAACCTTGAAGGGTTTTAAATAATAATTAAATAAATAATAAAGAGAACCTCCATTGGTTTTAATAAAAACCATTGCCAATGGAATCTCTCCGGATTCTCTTAAAAAGGTTTTCTTGGAATCTTCCACCTTTGAAGCCAACACATCCTCTTAACATTAATGTCATTTCCTTTTGACATCAATGACAACTCATAGACAAGAAGCTACGATCTCAAACCCAAAATTGCCAACAATCTCCCCCTTTGTCATTAATGGCAAACCATGCTTCTCAACAACACAAAAACTCAACATAAACAGCTCCCCCTGTCTTGAGGCTCTCCCCCTTACTCATATCTCTCCTCCTTTGTCATCAATGGCAAAGGGTCACCTTTGGGGCTTGGGACTAAGAATGAGCATCTTATCTTAGTCCCTCCCCCACCTCCTATTGAGGTGTTTAATTCTGGGGTGGAAGTAAAACTCCCAACAGGCACTGATCATCATCAATGTCTATAGCTGCCTTACCATGTCTTCTCTTGTTCTCCTTGTCCATATTCCTGTTCCTGTTCCTGTCACTGTTCCTTTTCCTATTATCATTCATGTTCTTATCCATGCCTTGATCCTTGGACCTGTTCATACCACTGTTCCTGTTCCTGTACCTTGGAAGTTCAACTCTACACTGTCTAGCTGTGTGACCTTCATTGTTGCACTTATAACAAGTAACAATGTTATTTCTTTTATGCATACCTGTTATTTGAATCCACCTGTTCTGACTAACCTTGTTCTTGTTATTAGCCTTGCAAAAAATTGCCTTATGCCCAAATCGTTTACAAGAGTAGCAATACCCTTGAAAGAAATTACCACCTCCGAAACTGTCATTTACCTTCCTTACTTGAGTCATGCAATGTGAAGCCATGTGACCAAACTCGTGACAAGCAAAACATCTCGCCATTAAACTTTCCCCGTAAATGACCTTCTAGGTCTTGTAAACTTTCTCCCCTTTTTTTGTTTCTTATTTTCTATTTCTGTGCATCTATCACTCAAGGACTCCTTTTCTAAAATACTTTTCTCATCAGAACTCTCTTCCTTTTGGAGTCTCTTACTAGACTCTCCAACTTGTTCCTTGTGTGGCTTAACAAAACCACTGCCTATTTTATCTATTGTCTTTCTTTGACCTTTGATGAGTGACTTAACCTTTTTGGAGCTATCTTGAAACCTGTAAAGCTTATCCTTGTACTCTTTAGTTTCCTCTTTCAAAGAAGCCATTTTCTGTTCTAACTCATTATACTTAAGAACCTTAGACTCTAACTCATCCTTGAGTTCTTGTGTCTTAGCTATAGAGAAGTCAAGACTTTCTATAAGATCATATCTCTCCATACAACATTCATCTAACTTATCCTTGAGTCTAGCATTCTTCTTTCTTTCTTTTTCCAAAACACTAAGAGCACTAATAAGTTCACTTTCAAGATCCTTTATTTGATTTCCTTTTGAATCATCAAAGCCTTTTTCAGATTTCTTATCACTAGAGGTGCTACCCTTTTCAAAAACCATACATGCATCTTCCTTATAGTTTTCTGAAGCATCCTCATACATACTAGAAGCCAAATCATTATTTGTGCAATCATCCTCAAGGTGACCAAAATTTCCACATCTAAGACATTTCATGATAATGAATCTATGTTTTGGTTCTTCCTCTTTTTCTGATATGAACAACATCTCATTTTCATCATCACTTGAAAAACTTTCACTATCACTACTAGAACACTTACTTGCTTTGTCTAGGTAGAAACTCTTCTTGTGCTTGTGAGAATACCTCTTTCCTTGATTGTTGTGCTCATCTTTGTTTTTCCTGTGATGCTTGTGCTTTTCAAAATCCTTGCTCTTAGAATCCTGTTTATCTTCATCACTTTCATTCTCATTACCAAGTGCCATTAGATGAAACTTCATCCTTGCACTCCAAAGACCAAAATCTGACCCATCAAGAATAGGTGTTGCATTGCTACTTGAATGATCTATTGTGTTCTTTACTAGCTTTTCCTTCAAGCTGTTAAACTTTTCGAAGGCACTCGATCCGATACCAATTGAAGAACACAAGCTTATACTGAGAGGGGGGGTGAACAGTATAAGCCCTCTTTTTACTTTTTCCTTTATATTTCAAAATAGTAAAGCAATATACCCAAAGCAATATCAAAGCAATGTACAATATCATCCACAAAGTGACACTAATTTTAACGTGGTTCATCCAGAATGGCTGGGCTACATCCACAAAAATTTTCTCTAAAATTTATCTCAATTTTTTTTGGGAATCCTTCCCAATTACAATTTTTATGAGCCTCGGCCCAAAGGAGATACATTCCCCCAATCATAATTTATGAGCCTCTGCTCAAAGGAGTTACCTTCCCTTCTGCTCTGGAAATGATCCCTCAGAAGATCAATCGCCTCTACCTCTTGCCGGCATGTGGAACTCCTTTCCACCAAAGACCTCCCGTCCTCAATGCTTAGCCTAAGAGACCTTCGCCTTCTATGATCACGTCCACGGTAGCTTAGTAACTTGTACCAAATACAGTCGATCGGTCTAGTACAAGTCTTCCTCTCGTATGTCGGTTCTGTCCAACTCTTGAACAAATCAATCCTCTGCATACAAGCCTTCTCAAAGACTTCCCAACTGTCCTCAGGTTCTTCTTATAGAACCAATGCACCTCTGTCCTTGAGTTCTCTGATAGAACTATCAAACTCAGCTCACAAGTCCTCTTCTAGGACCTGTCCAAATCTGCTCACAAGTCCCCACCGAAACTTGTCCAAAAATTGCTCACAAGTCCCCACCGAAACCTGTCTAAAAACTGCTCACAAGTCCCCATCGAAACCTGTCCAAAAAATTAGCAAGCTCACCAAGAAAAACTTTCTTAGTAGGAAATCACAAAGTGAATTGTTAGAGACCCAATGTGATTTGTCAAACTCATAGAAGCATAAAAAGAATTGTTAGAGACTCAATATGTTCTATACTCAAATCCCAATCTCAAAACTCAACTCAACTCAAATCAACTCAGCTCAAACTCAATCTCAAATCTGAAAACTCAACTCAATATCTGAAATGGATAGGATAGAATGTTTTCTTTCAAGAACATGAAACCCCAACAATTGCCAACTATGCAAAGAATCACATAACAATGATACTCATGTTCTTTTCACCATTAATTAGGGTTTCAACAATAATGCTCATCAAACAAGGTTTAGTCAACCAACATCATTCAACTCAACATCAACATCAACCTTGAAGCATTCAACCAATCATCACAAGAAAAGGAAACAAGTAGAAATCCTTTTCCCTCTAAAGATATTTGAACAAAACAGCCAACACAATATCACCAAATGCAAAGAATAACTTGCTCAAATCAACTCAATGGAGTAAGCCCAATATCATGAATCAAGTAAAGCAATAACTTGATCAAACAACCTCTATGGAAGCAACTCAACCATCAAACTCAAAACAACCAAGGGTTCCACAAACTCAATGCAAGTAACAAGACTCACAAACATAAACCCTAGTGCACAATGCTTCCACTACCTCAAACCAGAATTATGCATTCACCAAAAATCTCATCAAGGATAACAATGCATAAGAAGTCTTCAACAAACTAGAAAATAATATTTACACCCAACCAAAGGAAACCTAGTTGAAAACCTTTTCACTCCAACCTTATTTCAGAAAAACATACACCAATCATACTCATAAGGAAAATGTGCCCATACCTTTTTGGAGTAGAAGAAAATTGATCTTTAAAGTTGTCACCACACACAACCCTCAAACTTCCAACCAAGTTAGGGTTAGAACCAAGATAAATGAGCATATATAAAAACTTTACTTAATACACCTTTTAGCTCCTCTTCTTTAAAAACAACCACCAAAGAAGCCAAAAACACAACAACCAAAACTTACACCTTATATCTCCATTTTTAAATTTAGCATAGCAAAAGACTAATCTCAAAAATACAACCAAAGAAATATCCCCTTATTTCTCCTATGTCTTTTAAACAATGCTAAACAATGCCAAAAATCATATCAAGAAAATAATCACACCTTATAATGGCTGCCCTTGAAGAATCCGAAATTCGCGGCACAAAACAGGTTTTAATAAAAACGTGACTAATCCATGCACAGCTCCCTCCGCGGGGATCAAAACGCAGACCTCCGCCTACGCAAGGCCCAAACGCAGCCTTCGCTACCACTAGCCCACAAGGGGCTTACGAAGTCCAAGACATACTTCCTTCCACATAAACGGTCAAGCTTTTCGAAAGCTTTTCAAACCACGAGCTCTCCTCTTTTGCAGCGTAAACATAACATTCTATCGTAGCCAAACCAATTAATTGCCTTCGATTTTCCATACGTGGACTTTAGAACACGTCGGCTGCAAAGAAAAGTAATTTCAAATTTAATCGAAATTTGCTTTCTAAAGGGTTTAAAAACCCTTAAAGTATTTTTAATAAATTAAAAATAATTTCTCCCTTAATTAATTAAATAATTAATTAATTAAAACCTTGAAGGGTTTTAAATAATAATTAAATAAATAATAAAGAGAACCTCCATTGGTTTTAATAAAAACCATTGCCAATGGAATCTCTCCGGATTCTCTTAAAAAGATTCTCTTGGAATATTCCACATTTGAAGCCAACACATCCTCTTAACATTAATGTCATTTCCTTTTGACATCAATGACAACTCATAGACAAGAAGCTAGGATCTCAAACCCAAAATTGCCAACAAATGCTTTGTGTGTGGTCAAAGAGATCACATATCAGGATATTGCAATGGCTTCAGTAATAGTGAAGATGAAATGACACATCAAGGAAATGGGCATGGTCAAATAAATCATGAGAGTTTGTTTGCTATAGAAGATTATAATGATCTTAGTGATAGTGAAGATGAAGAAGAGTTTTTCTATGGGATAAAAAAAGTAGAAGAACTTCCACTCCAAATAGAATAAGTTAAACAAGAGGATATTTTAAGAAAGACATATGTCTCAGTTGATCTAAAAGAAGACTTCAATGATATCCATAAGCAACTAGAATAGGTTAAGGAGAATCTAAAAGAATTGAGATGTTCCATACTTGAGAAGTTTGATCCATCACATGACTCAAAAGGTCAACATTTTCACTGAGAAGGAAGCATGTATTTCAGAGACAATAGAGATGGATGCCAGTTTACTATTTAACAAAAATGAAGAGAAAGAAGAGGAAGATTCCAAAGCACCAAAGGTCTCATATTTTAGGTTTGGGGAATCACACTCAAAAGGAAAATAAGCTATAAAATATGAAATCAAGGAAGCACCTAAGATTCATGAAGAAAGTTCCAAAGTTCCTATGGCTGCAAACATCCAGTTTGGATATTGTTTTGAGATAGGTGAATCAAGTTCAAGAGGCAAAGAAATTCTTGAAAAGGAAAGCAAGGAAGAAGTTAACGAAGAGGATTTAGATACTACAAAGAAGGATCAAGGATACAATGCACAAGTCAAAGATGATCACAAGGATGATGGTCAAGAAAGATATGAGGAACCAAGGCATGAACAAAGGGATTTTCAAGGACATTGTTTTTCTTGTAATGGATTTGGACATAGGGCTATACACTGCAGGGTCTATGGATCAAAGAAGTTTGATTTTTCTAGAAGGAACTTCAAAGGAAGAAGGTATTGTTTTCAGGAACATTTCTTCTTATGCAACATGATTGGTCATAGAGCTTCTCAGTGCAAAGAAAATGAGCAACATGGTTTTGGTTTTAGAGCTACACAATTCAGAAGTCATGGTCATAATGATTATGAAAACATAACTTCACAATACAGGGTTAATGAAAGGAATGGATATGGAAATGATTTCAAGAAAGAATTCAGGATATGGGCACCATCCAAAGGCTACAATATCAAGTGTTTTAATTGCAATAACTTTGGACATATTGCAAAATGGTGTAGGACTCAATTCCAAACAAGTTCAAGACAAGAAGGTCAAGTAAATCATCAAGAAAATGATATCAGAAAGATGTGGAAGGAAGTTGACAAAGGAAAGGAACAATGTAAGATGGGAGTAAATGTACTCCCACCTCAAAATTAATCAGCTCAAGAGAGAATGTGGTGGGGGGGCTAAGCTTAAGAGTCATATATTTTAGCCCCATAGGCGTCCCTTTTGCCATTGATGTCAAAGGGGGAGAGATTTGAGTAAGGGGGAGAGCATTGAGTTAGGGGAGTAGCCTCCAAAGAGAGCATTGAGATAGGGGGAGCAGCCTCCATAGAGAGTATTGTGTCAAGGGGAGCAACTTTGATTCTCAAAGATGTTTTTTTTAGTGATTGTGGTGATTTGCATTAGAGGTGTTGCCATCAATGACAAAGGGGGATATTATTGGCAATTTGAGTTATTTTGTGTTGTCATTGATGTCACATGGATCATTGATGTCACATTGATCACATTGAGTTTTGGTGGCAAAAGCACTTCATAAATAATAATTTATGATATTTTGGAGAGCATGGATATATACAGGATTTTGTGGCACAAGAGGCATATGATATTTAATTTTTTAAATATTATATTAATGATTTTTATTAAAACCAATGGTAAAGGTTTTTATTAAAACCAATGGCAAGGGTTTTTATTAAATCGATGAAAAGGTTTTTTATTTAAACCAACGAAAAGGGTTTTCATTAAAACCATTGGAAAGGGTTTTTCATTAAAACCACTATGCTAAGACTTCTCCAAATAATGATGGATGAAAAGGTTTTTCAATAAAAACTAGGTGCAAAGAGTTTCATGGCAAAATTCAAAATAATGAAGGAGATATCCCAATTCAAAGTTAAGAGGTGAATTATTAAATTTTTATTTAATAATTCTAAGTTTTAAATTTGAATTACATTATCCGTCGATGTGCAAAGGTTAGGGTGAAAAATCAAATTTTGCCAATGTCATTCAAAGGCATATAAATTAAAGAAAACTTTGGTTATTTCGTGGGTGTTGAAAAAGAGAAGAGATAGCGCATGAGAGAGATTCATCGAAGGGAAGCAGCGTAGAGGTAAAAGGAAGAAGTGTTGAATTCAAGGGCAAAGACAAATTCAAGAGCCGCTAGAATTAATGTGACATTGGACAGTGTAGCGTAGTTGGCAGGGCATCATATTTACACAGGAGAGGTGTGTGTTCGAATCCTGCTAGGGGCAAAAGTTTTAGTGAAAGGTTGATTTCATTTTGATAGCCAAGCACAAAGTTTTAAAGGAAGTATTTTGGATTAATATCCCAAAGTGGGTTGGCGCCCACGTGGTAAGCACCTCACAGCGCTAGGCAAGAGGAACAAAGTTCGACTCCCATGAAGGTGTGAAGGCGCATTGATTTTTGGTAAGGCATTTACGATTTCGAAGGTGTGAAGGCACATTGATTTTTGGCAAAGGAATTATCGATTTCAAAGGTTGTGAAGACAGTAAATTTTGAATAAAGGTATTTATCTTCAGTGTATGGTAATATTTATTATTACCAAAGTTTTGGTGCATTAAAATTATTTTTGTGACAACCAGGGAGTCATAAGGTGCTTAGGGAAATAAATGCGTGTTGTATGTGTTAATGTGATTAGGGAGATATAAGGTGTTAAAATAAATATTTGTGTTTGTTGTATATGGAGTTATAAGGTGTGAAAACAAATAAATAAAAGCATAGGTTCTTGCTGTATGTGTTAATGAAATTAGGGAGTCATAAGGTTGAAAAGTGTTGAGCTTGTTATATGTTCTAGTTTATGATTTAATTATGAAATTAAACTAGGAACTTGAGACCTAGTTAATTGATACCTTGAGTTAGAAGACATGCACATGAGTTAGGGTTTGAAGTTGAAGACAAATTGCTTGATTATGAGCCTTGGCTATTGAGAGGAAGTGGATGGATTAGACAATCAATTTTATGGATAAAATTGATGCTTGAGTTCATAATTGATTTAGTGGAGTTCATTGAGAGTATTGCCACTATTGAGGAGGTTGTTGCTATTGTTTTGAGGAGATTGTTGTTGGTTTCTTGTTAAGTCCATTGCCTCTATTTGAGACCATTGAGGAGATAATTTTATAGTCACTTGTGGATACATTTGTATTTTATTTGAGGAGATCATTGTTGGCTATTTTGAGAGCTCTTTGCGTGAGGGAGTTGTGATTGTTTTGTGAGAGCTTATTGACATTGCATGAGGAATATATTATTGAGAACCTATTGCTATCACTTGTGGAGATTGTCATTGGTTGGTTGAAGTCCTTATTGTTATTGCTTAGAGAGGTTTTCATTAGAGAGCTCATTTGCCATACATTTGAGAGTATATTGTTGAGCATTGTTGTCATACATTTGAGAGAGTATTTGTCATACATTTTTGAGATTATTGTGGATCATTGTTGTCATCCATTGAAGAGTACATTGCCATTCATTGTTGAGTTCATCATTGAGCTTTGAATTCATTGATTTGTGGTTGATATTTGAGTGCTACTTGAGAGTGATTAGTTGAGCCTTTGTGGTTGAGATCCCATGACCATGCCATACACCTTGTTCCTAGAATTATTCCATCTAATGGTCATCCTTATCAATATCCCCAACCCCAAAAAATAGAAATTGAGAAGATGTCCAAGAACTACTAGAACATGGTGTCATCCATCATAGTACTAGCCCTTATTCTTCACCAGTAGTTCTGGCTCATCGAAAAGATAATTCTTGGCGTATGTATCTAGATTTTTGTCCTCTCAACAAAATCACCATAAAAGATAAATTTCCTATTCCTATCATTGATGATTTGTTAGATGAACTACATGGTGCAAAATTATTTACCAAATTGGACTTATGTTCAAGGTTTCACCAAATCAGAGTTAGGGAAGAGGATATTTCCAAAACAACTTTTCAAACTCATGAAGGTAATTATGAATTCTTGGTCATGCCCTTTGGTCTCACTAATGCCCCATATACATTCCAAAGTCTCATGAACCATGTTTTTCTCCCATTCCTCCACAAATTTGTCCTAGTATTCTTTGATGACATACTCATTTATAGTAAAACTTGGAAAGATCATTTATCACATGTGGGAAGAGTTCTTCATATTCTACATAGGGAAAAGTTGTTTGTCAAGCGATCTAAATGCTCCTTTGGTGTTCAGGAAGTTGAGTACCTAGGTCATATAGTATCTCAGGAAGGTGTCAAAGTGGATCCCAATAAGATTAAGGCAATTCAGGATTGGATTTTGCCTAAAACCATCAAGAAACTTCATGGTTTTTGGGGCCTCAGTGGCTACTATCACAAATTTATGTGTAATTATGGTATAATTGTAGATCCTCTCACAACACTCACAAAGAAAGATGCATTTCATTGGCCAGAGGTAGCCACTCAAGCCTTCAAGCATCTCAAAAAAGCAATGTGTACTACCCTAGTTTTGGCAACTCTAGATTTTCACAAACCATTCGTCATTGAATGTGATGCTTTAGGAAAAGGTATTGGGGCAGTATTAGTGTAGGAAGGTCATCCCTTGGAATTTGAAAGTAAATAAATTTTGAGAAAGAATTTGGGTAGATCCACATATGAAAAATAAATGTTGGTTAATCTAAATGCAATGGAGAAATGGAGACACTACTTAATAAATAGTCATTTTATTATAAAAATAGATCACAGTAGTCTCAAGAATTTTTTAGAATAAAGGTTTTCTTATCTATAACAAAACAAGTGGTTGACTAAATTGTTGGGATATGATTTTGTGATTGATTAAAATAAAGGAAAATAAAATGTGGTAGTTGATTCATTATCTAGATAATACGAAGATGAAGTGGTCATTAATGCCATTTCAGGAGCGTGTTCTCAATAAGTGTCTCAATTAAAGGAAGAATGGTTGTCTAATAGTGAAACAACTCAAATAATTCAAGAATTGTCAGTTGGTTCATCCAAAAACCCTCTTTTTTCCTATGATGACAAAATATTATGCAAGAATAATGCATTTACATTCCACACAATTCAACAATCAAATCATGAATTCTAGATGATTCACATGCTTCTCCATCAGTAGGACATTCAGGTTTTTTGAAAACTTATATGCGGGTCAAACAATCATTTTTTTGGAAAGGGTTAAAAGTAGAGGTCAAATAATGGGTAGCTAAATGTGAAGTGTGCCAACACAATAAGGGAGAAACTGTCAAATCACCAAGGTTGCTTCAACCGTTACCTATTCGAGATCGTCAGTGGGAACATATTTCCATGGATTTTATTGAAGGTCTTCCTAAGTCAGAATGTAAAATAGTAATTTTCATGGTGGTTGATCGCCTTTCCAAATATGCTTACTTTCGAGCTTTACAACATCCATTTTCAACAAGCAAAGAGGCTAAGGTATTTATGAATTCAATTTTTAAATTAATATTATAAGTGATTGAGATCCCAAATTTAATAGCAATTTTTGGAGAAAATTGTTTCAACTTAGTGGTACCAAATTAAATGTCTTCTACATACCATCCCCAAACCGATGGTCAAACGAAGGTAGTTAACAAATTTTTGGGTATCTACCTAAGATGTTTTGTTCAGGATAAACAATATCAATGGAGTCAATGGCTATCATTGGTGAAATGGTGGTACAACACTTCTTACCATTATTCCATCAAGATGTCTCCTTTTGAAGAATTTTACGGAACTAAGCCACCAATAGTAGCATATTATGTACCAGGATCCTCCAAAGTGGCCCAAGTAGATGATTGGTTTCAACAGTGAAAATAAATGCTTGCTATTCTGAAAGATAATTTGGTCCAAGCACAAAATCGTATGAAGCAGCAAAAATACATGTATCGTTTGGAAAGGGCATTCAATATTGGTGATATGGTGTTCCCGCGTCTTAAGACCTATAAATATTTTTCATTGAAGATCAAGTCTAGTTAGAAGTTAGCCCCTAGATTTTATGGTCCTTTAAAAATTGTACGTCACATTGGAGAAGTGGCATATCAATTAGAGTTACCTCCTTCATCATGAATACATCCAGTATTTCATGTCTCTTGTCTCAAGAAGGTGATCGGTCAGAAAATACACTCTCAATCAGAATTACTAGTACTAGATGAAGGACGTATATATCTCCAGCTAGAAGCGATTTTACAAACCATAACACACACACTGAGATCTCGTCACATCCAAGAATTTCTCATCAAATGGTAGGACTTACCCGAAGAAGATGCTACATGTGAACCTGAAAGTATTTTCCAGATATTTCTAGCTTTAAGGACAAAGCTTTCTGATGAGGGAAGTCATGCTACATTCCAAACATAGCATCAGCTATTTTTTCCAAGAGGAATAATTTTTAATATATATCTCATTTAATTTTATTTAATTGGATTCATCATCTATTGCATTCCTTATTCATCTGTGTTTATTGCATATTACCTATAAGGCAGGGATCTACCTCCCTGAAGAGGCACTGATTGAGTTATAAATTTATGATTTAATATTTCATTCGATCCACTGCTTATTGTGATTTGCCATTAGGTTTATGATTGATATACATTATTTATATCATTGCAATTTGGGTTTAAGGGCAAGGCATACCTTTGCAAGCTCTGATATTCCTCCTCTAAAACCCTAGTTTGATTCCTCAGAGCTCCGATATTCCTCCTCCACATATAATTAATCCTACCTTTTACATTCTATTAATATTTATTTTTTTATTTTAATTGGTTATATAGGATTTAAACATATTTTACCTATATTACATAATGACTATGTTGTTGCAGTATTTCATTGAATCAAATAGTATTATTGTAGTATTTCATTAAACCAAATAGTATTACCACAATATTTCAATGAACCAAATAGTAATATTACAACAAACCATATCATCATAGCACCCGAGAGAAGTAAACCTTGATGTACTCTATTTAATCCAAATATTCTCACCAATTAGACTTCAACCCCATGGGCCTGGTCAACTTCTAATATTGCATAAGTTTTAAAACTCATTTACAAAACTATAATTGAGAAGTACTTGATTGGAAAAATTTGATAGTTTTTTAATACTGGACCATTATGTCTATGCACTTTCCTTAACTCTTAACTATCGAGGACTATATTGGCTCTTAAAATTATAATCCATTTGTTAATTATTTTGTGTGAGGCTTATAATTTTGATGGTCCTTTTTAATTTTTTTTCTATTGATCTTTTGTTTCAGGGCTCTTGAAATTGGTATTTCCATCTTTTGAGATAATAACTAGTTCTTCTATCATAAGCATGAGCAATTTTTAATTAGTTCATGTTAAATATTTTTCCATAATATTTTTCCCATTGGTTAAAATGTCTATGCATGATGAGAGCATATTGAAGATCAAAGCAAATTTGTTTTGCTTCAAATAATAGAAATGCCATTTTTAAGGACTTATCCTAAGCTTATATTTGTTAGATTGTGGAGCTTTTGCAAACTGTGTGGATATGCTTTTACTTGATTTTAGGTCTTATTCTTGAAATGTTGTCATGTTTGTTGCTGAAAATTTTAAAACATTTATGAGGAAATTTTCTTGGACATTTTATTATAATGCATGTGTAGACTTGAGTGCAGTTTCTTCTACACTAAGTGATTGAGTGTTTTTTCTTAGAACATTTTCATAATCAATTTTAATAGGTACATTTTGATATATGATTTTTTTAGGAATGATAGAAATGTGAGACATTTCTTTTTTGTGCATTTGTTGAATGAATCAAATAATGAATTAAGCATAGCTATTAGATTTGGTCTAGTTTAGAAATTTCTAATTGAACCAAACTGGTTTACTTAGGTTTGGTCCAATTTTTATTTTTTTATTTGTAATTTTTTAATAAAATATGGCTTATAAAAAATAATTTATACATTTATAAAATAAAAAAATAGTTATATGTAAACAATATAAGAAAATTTGAATTTTTTTACGTTTTATTTACATATATTTATATTTTTTATGGATATATATATAATCCAAACTTTTTTGGATTTAACCAAACCTCTTGAAATTTGAAAGTTTTTGACCTTTGAACCTCCAAATTGAACCTTTTTAATTAATAGTAGGCTTGTTGTATAAGATGGGACCTGATGGACTTTTGAGAAGATGTGTAATGGAAGAGGAAGTTAATGAAGGGTTGGTAGGAGGGCATATGGGAGCATAGGAGCATTTACAACTCCATTGAAGAAGGTCGGCATCTACTCCTGACAGCCATACCACACTTGGTCATACAGACTCGTCAAGTCAAGCATCGCATAAAGGATACATAAAGAACTTTTTTATTTTAGTGAAAAGTAGCATCATTCAAGTGTGAAGTCAAGAGCTAAGGTAAGAAAAATACCTCATAAATATTGCTTTCAAACATAGGAGATATAATGTTATAGTTTTAAGGATTAATTTTAAGGTTGAGAAAGCAAAAGACATAGGATATAACTTACCAAAAATCAAAATACTATTTGAAAACTAACCTAGGAGATATAAGGTCTTCTACTTAGGTTTAAATATTTAATATTTTGCAAATATTATTATGTTTTGTAATTTTTCAAATTTGGGAGTCATAAGGTCTACTACTACAAATTGATTTATTGTAAATTAGAAAAATTGAAATCATGTCTCAAAAGGCCATTATAAGAGGTTTATCAAAAACATATAAAGGTTGGAAATTATAATATTTACTTGTCTCAAATCTTCTCAAATAGAGACAAAAGATTCAACATTAAAACCTCTTTAAATCTAGAAAAAGTGCTTAGTTCAATAGGAGCAATAAAGAAAAAGAAGTTGATTTTAGCATTTATAAAACTTTACAAAATCAACCAAGATTGAACTATAACTTACAAAAGTACTTTATATCTTGTCCAAAACATACTAGGGAGTCATAAGGTATTCTACAAAACCTAATAATTGATATTAGGGAATTCAAATGGCTTCAAATAAATTCTTCTTAGTAGAATCTCAGCTACTTAAGGGTCCTAATTATTTCTCCTAGAAGAACAAAGTGAAAGCTATTTTGGTATATGAAAAACTTTGGGATATTGTCAAAGGGAAAACACAAATACCTACTACATATGATATTGAGATCCTAAAGTTTATAGAAAATGATTCAAAGGCTCTAATGATAATAAAATTTGCTATCACTAATGAGATACAACCCTATATCAGTTGAGCAAAATCATCCTCAGATGCATGGTCAAGCCTAGAGAAAATTTTTGAAGGAAAAAATAAGGCATCTATTATCCATCTTCAAAGTTAACTTCATTCATTAAAAATGAACAATGGAGAAAGTATAGAACTATTCCTAATAAAGGTAGTAGATATTAAAAGGAAATTATTTACCTTAAGATAAATAATTAAGGATGAATTTCTTACTCAAGTAACCATGAGAGCACTTCTAGACAACTATAAACATTTGGTAACATATTTATAAGTTCTAAGAAAAGATATTTATTTTGATGCAGTTAAAGATGATATATCTAACACCGCATTGACATCTAAAGATAATCCACAAAAAAATATTACCTCTTTATCAAAAGGACAAAGACCATGGTACAACATGTATTGTCAAATATGCAAGAGAAAAGACCATAGTACCAGCTACTCCAAGTTCAACCCCAAGAATCAGAATCAAAGAAATTAGATGAACAATGGGAGCCAATTTTAGCCATGACAATATCAAAATCCTTGTCAATAGCAATTTTAGCATCCATCCAATACCCAATTGGAGTATCAAAAAGGAAATAAAAAATGATATCTAGCTCAAAGGATAGAAGAAATTTAAGAACTGAAAGAATCTATTGATTATTATGAGATCGAAGCTCTTTCAAAAAGAATGACAAATTTTAAAGACACGAACATCTTGCTTGAATAGGTTACAGAAATCAGAGAAGAATCAAAATTCCAAATCAAAGAACAAGATCCAATTCAAAGCCATCGTATTGAAGAAGATCCACATTGAAGACTAAAGTCTTCAATACCTAAATATTGTAATACAGGGTGGTGTTAGAAATAAAGTATATTACATTATTTGGGTCATGTAAATATACCTTCCATGGTGCATACTTAGGACATTAGATTACTTCAAGGGGAAGTTATCTAGCTACTTCATGCAATGTAATAAATGCACAAGTATCAATGTGCAAACCGTAATGTGCAAGGTGTCCATGTGTACAACTAGATAGAGTGTTCGCCAAGGAACTTATCTTCATATATAATGGCTATAGATATAGAATATAGATATAGAAGTAATAGTATTATAGACAATGTATGGTATATAGGCAGTAGGGTAGTGTGTGTGAGCTATAAGCTCAAATCTCATTCATGGAGCAATAGCTTATATTATGGAGTGTCCATTTCCTCCATAGCTACTATTGTAATATTTTTTGTCATTTCTATTTATAGCATATTTCAGTCATCTTGTAGATTTACTTTATTTCTTTATGCATCTTGTGATTGGTATCTCCCATTGTATGTGGCATCAAAAGCTAGAAGGTATCTAGTGATTTACTCTAGTCCCCTAGCAGTTGTAGCAATTGGCTATCCATACAATCTAGTAGGAGGAGTAGATTACCATAAGGAAATCATTATTAACACAATTCAAAAATCCCCAAAGGCACCTACCCCTTTGGTCAAATCAATCCAAAATGCTCCAAAGGTACCCAAATTCCTTTGGTAAAAAAAAATCAATCAACAAACATAAAAACCACAAAAACAATATAAAACACAAAAAAAAACAACAAAAGCAAAAAGCTCCAAAGGTACCTTAATTCCTTTGGTCAAAAATAAATTCAACAGGCTCCTAAAATAATAGAAGTGCTCTCATCTCAAATCCCTAAGAAGGCCATGCAACTACACTACTCCAAGGAATAGAGGGGTACATTTCCTTCTTCCACTTAGCCTCAAGTGATCCTTGTATCCGGTAACTTATCCTATACACCTGGCGGTTGCAATGACTAATTATCCATGCAATCCGATCGGATGGGTAGGTTACCATAAGATCCTTGAACAATGATTCACCTCGAGAAATAATCGAATTGTTATCATCTCAATTCCCTAAGAAAGCCATACGATTGGACTGCTCCAAGGGATAGAGGTGTACAATTACCAATAATGGTCAAAATCACAGTTGTAACAAAAACAAAAACATCCATTTCATTCTAATAATTTTCACCTTTGTCATCTACTTCATCGCTTTCATCATTTCATATCTTCTTCATCAACTCATTGCTTGAGGGGGTAGACAATATCTACAAATTATAGTCTCAAATCAAGTCAATACTCAAAATATTTAATCATGCAAATTACACTTATTCAAGAATCATTACCAAAGACTATCATACACTCCTTTTTCTAGGGTAAATAACAAGCAAAACTCTCAATCAAACAAACACTTGGTATACCTAAAGCCTAAAGTGTAGACCTCTCCTATACGTCTACCTACGGATGAAAGTTATCAAGTGTAGGTAGACCTAAAGCCCAAAGTGTAGACCTCTCCTTGTACATCTACCTAAGGCTAAAAAGTTTACCAAAATCAAATACCATCAATGTGTCAAAAGTAATGATTCGATAATGTGTGACTTTTCCATGATTGGGGCAACCCACATTGAATTTTATTTGTGACCATCTTACACAACTCTCCTTCAAATGCAAATGGCTTCAAAAACCCCCTCAAATCAACACAAATGCATTCAAATCATCATATCGCATCATCATAATATCAAGTGAACCTTGTATCTAGTGATTTACTCTAGAAATCTAGTAGTTGTAGCAATTTGCAATCGATGCAATCTGGTAGGATGGGTAGCTCATCATAAGAACACTTATTCAAAATTATTCAATATCATCACATGTGGCATTCAATCAAATAGGTACCTCAATGTTTTATTATGGCTATGTTCAAGCTAATTTACACAAGGTTAACCTTAGAACTTTTCATTGGGTTACAAAAGCAAAAGGTATTCAATCATAATTTGGTAACAATCATCGAAATCACTACAAGTATCAAATTTCCAAAGCACCTAGTTCCTAACAATAGGAATTTCTAACAGTCGCATGGGCACCCAAAATCCCAATGTGTTTGTTAATTTTACCATACCATTTTGCGCATCATCGAAACCAAAGGTAAATTTGCAACAACAACCATCCCAAACTTGGGGTATCAATTTGATCTTCAATGTCACACAATTGCATACATCACATCCACCTCCTTTCATAATCCACATTTGGTCAATTGGCTCATGGGTTTCATTATTTACCCATTCACCAATTGAGGGGGTAAGCAAAAAAAATAAAAAATTTCAAAAAAATTCATTCATTCTTGAGCATCGAGAATATTTGAGTCCACTTATCCATCCAATAAGGATAGGTGTCTTTTATTTTTGCACCGCATTGTGTTTTACACAACATGGTATAAAAAGGAGCATCTATAGACACCAAAACCTAGGCATTCACAAAACCTCATTTGCATCCCACATCACAAATTTACATAATAAAATATATGCCTAAGTCCAAACTTAGGCATATAAATCCTACACAATAAAAGTATTTTTCAGATTTTATAAATCTGGAAAATCTACCTAGGATACCCTGTCTAATCACTAGATATGTGTCCTAGCCACCTCACCAACATCCCTTACCACATCTCACACACTCATGTAACCCTTGTCCCTTCACATGGGACATCCCTTACACCTCACTCCACTTGCACTCACCCATTAGCCACATCATCCCAGTTAAGTGAGACACCCTAGGTGACTCACTATAACTGCCCATTCCTTTTGGCAGACTTGGATTTCCGCTTGGAAATCCTATATTACCATCTTAATTTCCCTCCAAAACCCAAAATTTCCTAGAAAAGCAACACCATTCCATAAATAAAAGGGTATTGGAAAAAGACACCACTACACTACTAAAATTATTGTAGGGAATCACCAACGTTCACAGAGTTTGTGCCATCAAGGTATCAAATTAGAGTTTCAGGGTTTCTACCATTTTTGGATAACCATAAATCCATGGTTGCATAGTCCCAATGACCCTCCCATGATTGCTCAACCACCCTCCCATGGTTACACAGTCACAACCATGGGCTCACGTTTGCACAGAAACTACCAAACTTATTTTGGCCATATCTCACTCATTTGAACTTGGATTGAGCTAAAATTTTAAGGGTAGGTTTCTGAAATACCCTAAAACATATCTACTAGTTTTGAAGCCTTTTGGAATAATATTTTTACTTATTAGCAAGGCATTTTAATTTTTATTTCCATGTTTTATGCAAGCATCCATTCAAATATTTTATTTACATTATATTTTAATCATATATACAGGTGCTACTAACCCTTTTTTGATTTCCATGTGTGTAGGAGATAGGTACTTGAAGAGATATTGAAGCTAGGAGTGGTCCCACATCCAGGATACAAAATCCCACTCACCACATGGATTGTAGCAGAGAAGACTGAAGACACCATCATATTTTGAGTTTGGCAAAAAGGAGTTTTCCCTCCTTCTTGTCCATTGTATTTTGGAATCAAGCATTTGTAATCATTACCCTTGCACATTCAAGGAAAAAGCATTGTAAATGGAGATCAAGGCTCCATTGAAATCTAATACAAAAATTATTTTTATTGCACATTGCTTGTTCCTTCATTGCATTATTTGGTGTTGTATTTTCTACTTACACCCATCATAAAAACCCATGCTTTACCCTAGAATTTTTGGTCCACAAGGATAGTGCAATGGTTAGTGATTTGGCCTCTCTTTGGGGAGGTCCAAGGTTCAAATCATGGTGTACCTAAAATGGGATATGTTGTATGGTAGTGATCGAGTGTTTGTCGGTTGGCTATCCCAATTTAAAAAATAGAAGAGATTGATGAAGATGAGTGTTGGTGGAAATGGAAAAAGGACACAAAGGTCATCAAAGTAGAAAAAAAACTCAAAAAGGATATTGATTTGGGAGGCCAAATAAAAACATCAAAAGTGTTAACAAAAAGTGGGGCTAAGCCCACTAATAAAAATAAAAATCAATGATGATAAAAATGATTGGTGGTCACCTGTTATCACCTACAAGGGTTCCCTACTTGTGCAGGTTCTCTGGGTTCATACACTTAGATTCTTTCACAAAGGTATGTGATGCATCACTAATTTATTTTCTCGTTCTACAAGGGATTGGCTCCCTTGGGATGACTTTAAAGCCAAATTTGGGCTTATTCACTCTAACAGGGATACTTTTGAGGCTGTCAAGGCTACTCTCCCTGACTCCATAATTTTTGTGCTTTCACAACAACCTTGGTGGAGGGTGTGGAAGTGGTATCTAGAAACTCTACTACAAAACTATAAGGCTCAATTGGGGTATATATGGCTCTCTCCTTGCCTCCCAATTATTAATAAGCTTAATCGATGGTGGAAGATCTCCTCCCCTTGGCTTATTTAGATGCACAGGTTCCAAATTTCTTAGGCTCCTCTCTTGGCACCCAAACTTTCATGTTGTGGCTGGAGTCTTTTGCACCAAGGGCTTCATGTTGGAAAGCATCTCCAAAATTTAGGCATCCCTAACACTTCTTACCATTTTTATCTTCAATTTGAATACTTTGTCCATATTTTTTGGGTTTGTGCTCATGCTCATTCCCTTTAGGAATGTATTTCTTCCTTTTTTAGACCCTATTCCTTTACCACACTTGAGTGGAAGTGTTAGTAAGAGATCTACTTTAAGTAAGGATTTATTTATTAGTGTGCCTTAGACCCGACCAATATTGAAAGGATGAGAGGAAGAAATGCCTCCCGTGCTGATCTCTAGAGAGGGGTTGGTTCCCTTGCTATTCTAACTGGGGGGATTTAATATTAAGGAACTAGAAAGTAATGGGAAATAATTGAAAGGGATGGGAAATATGGCCACATTCCAGATAGAATAGGGGTGATGGACTAACAACATGATAAATATACTGCACTCCAAACCAAATAGCCCTCAAATACAGATAACTAACAAAAAATAAAACTAAACATCTAACATGCGTAATCTCCAGGGCTACTCCAAAGGTTCATGTTTTATCAGAAGCTAAATCTAGATATTATAATTCAAGCCTACAGACAAATCAAAGAACTTAATATAAGATAAGCAATAGAAGACATACACACAAAATAGAAGTCCAAAGTTAGAGCCAAACATCAACTATATTAATAGCAAAATTTGGGTTACATTAAGCTTCTAGCAAACATCCATCATTTTACAATAAGAGAGACACCTTATATAGATAATTCTACCGCTTGAACGTTAAATGATCACAAAAAAAATATGGTGGTGGTAGCAAAGATAAGGGTTACAAGGGAGTACAATCATGAAATATTAATCAGGCATGGCTGGTATTGATGACTCCTTGAAAATACAATTGAACTCCTTCAATGCCCTGACAAACTCAACTTGCTAGCACTACCTCCTCACTCACGAGGACCACTTCCATAGAATATAGGCTTGAAATCCTAGAACATCCAGTCTGGAAACTTCTCAGAATGGCTATGCTTGGTCGGATAAGGGTGCACCTTAACTTGCTGAGGTGGAGTGCTTCTAAGAAAGGTCAGCGCTAGAGTTGAAAGGTGCAAAGGTGAAGTGTAAACAACCTATGTGCAGTTGCCTAGTGCAACAAAAAATGAGTGTAATGCCTTGTGCAGGAGAAAATGAGCACAAGTGTATGGGATATCTAGAATTATGTCAAGTTTGAAAAGTCAATCAACACTGCACACTGCTCTTGCCCTGCATCCGACATGAAGTGCATAATGTTTTTGACTCAAGGAATGTGCCAGGTTTGAATGGTCAATGGACGAAGTGCAGTATAAGGGTGCATAATACCTTGGCATACTTGAGAAGGTGCACAACATCCTTATGCTTTTGAGATGATGTGCAACACTCTGATGCACTTGGAATAGTGTGCAAGACTCTTGTACACTTGAAATGGTGTGCAAGAATCTGACACACTTAAGATGGTGCACAAAATTCTAGTACACCTGGAATGGCGTGTAAGACTCCAACACAACTGAAATGGTGTACAAGATTCTATTGCACTTGAAATGGTTCATAAGACTCTAGTGCACTTGAAGTGGTGTGCAAGACTTCAATGCACTTGAAATGGTGCATAAGACTTCGATGCACTTGGAATGATGTGTAAGACTCCAACGCACTTGAAATGGTGTGCAAGACTCCAACACACTTGGGATAGTGCATAAGACTCTGGTACACTTGAAATGGTGTGCAAGACTCTAATACACTTGGTAATTTCTTACATGCTAAAGTTAGGTGTTGCACCTTTGATCTGTTAACAGGCATTGCGCTCCCATCTTACTGGTAGTGTGTTCCTTGATATTGGGCTTATCTATTTTTCTATACCAAAATAAGGTTGTGCTCTTCCTGTTTCTTGTTACTAAAATGTATCAGGGGACCTGGCATGAAACACCATCGTCATTCGAAAGACAATTTTCTTGCATGGTCAGTAGATAGAAACAACTGCATACTGCTTCAAGCATTGTAGAAAGAGTTTGACAGTAAACCCAGGAGAGAGAAAAATGTATTCGAATAATAAGAACAGAGTTTCTAAGGAGCAAAAATTACTAGAAAGCTAAATATACACCATGTTGCAAAAATGACAACATCTCTGGTGGCTCATAGGGAAATTGAGCTTACCTCAATGTCAAAATCCTAGGCCTTATCCATTGGGCTCAGAGTCATCATCACTCTCACTTTTTGAATGCTCACTAGTAGCAACAAACTCTTCTCTCGATTCTTCTCTTCCTGTTTCCTCCTCCTCCTCCCGGTGCTCACTATACTATTCTTCATTGTGCCCTGCCACCTTGTCTTGATGCTCATATCCCTCATCTTGAGGCTCTTCACCTGCATCTTGTTGGGGCACACACCTTTCACCTTGGCCTTCTTTCTAAGCGAGGATCTCCTCCTCAGCATGAATTTATCCCTGTGCTTTGGTTTCTCCTTGCACTTGGATCTATTCTTGCTATTGAGGAGGCTCAGGTTGCACAAGATCTTTTTGAATGCGATTATAGGTTGCTTGGACTAGTCCCTAGTTGTGTTTGTGCATCACATCATACTTCTCGAGTTCTCAAATTAGGTACCCAAACCTTTCAATATGGTGAACTTTAGCAAAATTAAACCTCTCACTGAGGTCCACAAGGCTAGCTTCCATTAGTGTGAATCTGGATGTGTATTGCATTACCTAAAGTTCAGTAATAGGCTCCTCCCAATTATTAATTTTTAAAGTATCACTTTCAAAGGATTCCCACGCCAATTGCAACTCTTCTTCTTTCAAGATACGGTCCTCACCAGTGAATCTCAAGAAGTCGTTCTGCACTAGAGTATCAAAGTACATTAGAACAATCTTCCTTTCTATATCAAACATGTCAATGAGATCTTGGGCCTTTTGGATGGCCTTGGCCCTTTTTAAGAAAGATCTCAGCATTGTATCTGCAATCGCCCATTACTGAGTAAGGTTAGACATCAAGGCAAGCCATAAGCCTGATTTGTCTAGGGTTTGCACCTTCATGGCCAATTCTAACCATTGGTCAGTATCTACCTTGGCATCTTATACAATAAAAGCACCATTGGAGACTAAATACTTGGCTTCTTATATGAACATCAAGAGTGTAGCTGCCTGACGTGCCCTATTTTTGAAATTGAATAGGAAGCGATTGTGCACCTCCTTGACACAGTCCTTAGATAGGACCTTTGTGGATTTTGCTTATTTCGTCAATTTAGCCAGTAGTTGCTGAATTTGAGCATCCAAAACTTGCAGCTAGCCCTTTGCTTCTTCTTGTACCTTGAGGCACTCTTGAAAATATTTCTTGGTGGCTTCTAGCTCTTGCTATAGATTGGTTACTCGCTACTACAACTACTTCACTTTAAACTACTCCTCCTCAAGATGTCCCCTCATGAGTGCCAGAGTTTTTTTAAACTAAATATTTTTGGCCTCAACATCATAGCAACAATTCTTAAAATGCTCCACCTGGAGGTAGAGAGATGTCACCTCAAAATGGATATTCCTGACCTTCTCTGCCGGATCAGCAATCTTCAAATCTTCTATCATATGATGATAAGAATAATATGCTGGCGTCATCTCTCCCAATGACTTTTGGACCTTGGGTGCCTTATCCATTCTATGGAGCTACATACTTTGGGGGTCAAATACGACCCTTTTCTTTGGTCGAGCTAGTGTTTGCATAAATTTTATTTTCTGGCCTTTGATCCAGGTCGAGGAGTTCTATTGCGCCTTGCGTATACTTTCAGCCATTGGGCCCTCCTAGCATAATTCTAGCTCCATAGGTTCCTGTACTCCAAAGAGAGGGGTAAAGGGGAACAAAGCCCACTGAAGGTTCGATTCAACATGTGTCTGGAATAGTTGGAGCGATGACTGTAGTGACCCTAGGGGATGCTAGGGTTTGCATGGCTATGGCCAGAAAGCTAGGTTTAGGGGTAGGAGTCTCCATGGAGGCTATTGCTAGAATAGTTGAGGAGGCAGGGACAGGTGAGGGTTGGCCAAGACTCACTATGGCAATGGATGCTACAACTAATAATACTGAACCCTAGGGGATAGGAGCAGAATTCACTAGGAAGGTGAAGGCATTGGAGATTATTGCAAAAGTTTCAAATGACTGAGAGACTGGGGACAGGAAATGATGAAACTATGCCTAAAACAAGGGGTTTGGAAAGACTTCAACAGGGGAACCAAATGGGGTGTGGGTAGACAATAGGGTTTTAGTACTAGGAAGTTGAGTTTCTAGATTGGTAGAGGAAAAAAAAATGAACATAAGATGCACCTATGATCTCGAACATCTCCAAAGCTGATGTGGTAAACTACTGCATTATTGGGCTTGATTGCCATATTTATAGGATGCATCATCCTCCAAATTAATAGTCAGAACCTTGAGCTACACTTGTTGTGCCTACTATGCTTGATGCACCTATTACACTAGAATGGAAACTCCTAAAGCACTCCTTTCTGTGGTAGTTGATGCTACCAGAGGACCTATTCCAGGGAGGTATATTTTAGTGGTCTAAGGCTTCTTTGCAATGTTCTGGAGCTCAAGTGCGATGGGAGCACTCCTCTTCCTCAAAGAAACCTCTTCTTCAAGGAGCAGTTGCTTACCCTTGCCCTTTATAGGTGGCGCCTGTATAGCCTGCTATTTCGATACCGCTAACTCATCTTCAACCTTACTAAGACTCTCGATGCTTTTGGGCACAATGTTGTCGAAGAGGAAAGGCTAGTAGGGGCCAAAGTATTTTTCAAATGGGTTAGAGAATTTTTGATCTATCTACATTATTGGTTTAGATACACCTTTTCTGTGGTGGACCCTCATGATCCACCAATTCACAATCTTCTCATCTGACCAGTGTGGCACTTTATCTTTCATTGTATGGAATAGTCAATCATTAGAGTCTTGATTTAGATACTACCTAGGGTTGTACTCAACCTCCATGATGTAGAAGTTAAGCCATAGAGGAGGAGACCATTTGTTCTATGTGCCATTCCAGATCCATTCCAAAAGGGTTATTACGTTGCTTTTCGATGTTTGGTCAAGGACAGTGGTGAAAATTGATCACTATGATTGTGTCTCTAAAATCATTATATAGATCACACTTCCATCATTGGGGTAGGTCAATAAGACCAAATTTGTATAGAGTAACTACCAAATAGGTGTTATGCTTGTTTTCTATCACTTTGATGGCATCGAGCTCGATAGGCCAGGGATAGGTATGCTACCTTTTTCATCCCTTGTCATACATATCATCTACGAAGTCACATTGGTGGGCAACTTCGAGGGTAAATAGGTACTTGATTGTGTAGTATGACAATAAAAAGGGTTTGCCATAAAACCTGAAGATTCGCATCACAAGCCCCTAAATTAGTTGAAAAACATCACCAAGATAATGCATTTTTCACATAGTCCTTCATAGTCACTGGCACTTGCTCACAGACACCGTGAATTATATCTAGAGCTAGACCATGAAAAACTTGGTTAAAATTATAGTAGGACTCACACCTTGATAGGCTCGTAGTCCATTGGTACATAGGGAATACCTTACCCTTTTCATCCGTGCAATTTGTAGCAATAAAGGAAAAACAACAATGCAAGTGTAAGTGGTAGAAGAAATACCATGCCAGGAATGAGCAGCTTCAGAACACCACATTTTCATCTTGCATCGTGCATAGCTGGAGGTGCAGCTATTGCAACACATAATCTACCCAGTTGAAAAATATAGGCTTTATTTCTCATGATACAACATCGAAAGCATAGAATTCTCTGTGGGACACACACTTAGCAATTGTTGTCTGCCAGTCATTCACTTGGACATCTAAGGTGAGACCAGTAATCCATACCATCATGGATAAGAGCTCAAAATTTTTGAATCTTCTCAAGGGTGTGGGAAGTTGTGGCAAGGTTTTGGGTGCAACTGCCTCTGTTAGATGGGCTTCCATGAATCTCCTCATTGGCACCGTGTTGGTGTACCTATCACTTTGCTCCTTATTGTTGATTATTTTGATGATAACTTCACTAGAATGGTTTCGCACACATGCGAAGGCTTCATGGATTTTTCAAAAAATATGGAGAACAAACTTTCTTCATTTGCATTCTTGATTGACCTAGTCTTGGGGTCATAATATTTGGCAATTGCGTAGACCAACTCTGGGTAGGGGTGCACAGGCGTGCACATGTAGTAGTACAGGTAGGAGTGGAAGGAAACTACCTGATTGCTCTCCACAGATACTTTAGGTACCACTTGGTCAATATCTCCATGAAGCTTTTCTATGCTTGTCCTAGTGAGGACACAATCCCAAACCTTGATCAACTTATCTTCGGGCAGAGGTGGTGGGGGATTTTGTTTATTTTTTTTCTTTTATTGAAGCTCACCCTTCGTAGACTGTGAAGCCTTTTGCCTTTTCTACTTTGGCTCTCCTTTCTTTTCCATATCCACTGGTCAAACGTTCAAGTACATTAGGGATGATAGTGCTTAAGCACAGCTTGGTTGGATTGCATCTCAACAATAATTTATTCATACAAGGATAGCACAATGCTCCACTGATGCTCCTCACTCTTACCTACAACAATCATTCTCTAAAACTTAGCAATGGTGGATGACACAATAGCTTAAGGATCGTAACAGACATATTTGGTGTGCAATGCATCTTCTTATAGATCAGGTATGCATCCACCTATATTGATATCACTTAGGTGGAATAAATGCCTGGAGCGATTTGGGGGTGTTGTAAAAGATCTTTTGCACAAAAAAAATGGTAGAGCATAGATCCCGATGCACTTAGGCGCACTCGAAACTGTGCACAACACTATAACACACTAAGACTATGTGCCACACTTGGGTGCTTTTTAAATTGCTTTAAACACTATGTTATTTGATTAGTCAAGGTGGGTTGCACATCTAAGAAGAGGTGCAAAGGCCTGGTACACTAGTTTGGTTTCCTTTGACTGTTCGAAGGGGTACAATGTTTAGTTTACATAAAATTTACCTTGTGCTTGCACTATGGAGCAAAAATAAACTCTATGCTCCTCAGAGTGGGTGCAAAGGGGGTGCGCCCTTTATTATTGTGCTCTACCCTGTAACTACTTAACATTATTAGAACATAATATTTTTCTTACAAGAGAGCTGACCTTCTATTCTTGGATAACAAGGTGCTTTGCTATTCGTAGAGTTATCTTTTACCCAAAACTTTAGGATTCTCGAAACTGCTACTTGCTTTTCTATACACAACTCAACATAATAATATAAAATTACTGCACTCCTCGGTATCCTCCTACCAGCTAGGATTATGGCCCCAAAAACTGTGCTATCGCTAGCGTAGGAGGAGGCAAGGGGACACTTTGAAAAGAAAATTAAAATGCATAAGAAAAATATAAAAATATATACAATTGTACAAGAAATTCATGTACTACCCCTCACTGGTAGTATACCTTCAGGTGAATGCCATTAAATGACAATGGCAAAGTAAACCCATTTAGATCCTACAGTGTGAAAGAGTTTACCATATGGACCTGATAAATCTGAAATGGACCTTCCTAGAATGCATAGAATTTGTTGTGATTAACAGGCTTGGACTTTTTCTCATTCCATTTCAACACTAAGTCCCCAACCTAGAAAGTGTGATCAGAGGTCATTTTGCTGAACCAGTTTTTCATGGCAACGACATAATTTATGAAAACCTCATAGGATTTCTTCCTTTCCTCTTCCAACTGCAACAATTGGGTAATTATGATTCTAATGGGGTCAAACTCTTTGCCCTCGCAATCCAACAATCGAAGAGACTATAGTGTCAGTAGCTTGATATGCGTAGGAAGCACTACTTCCTTCCCATACACCAAGGAATATGGGGATGTCTTTATGAATTTCTTGATGGAAATTCAATCAACCCATAACACAAAATCTAAGAGCAGGTGCCAAGTCTGCTTGTTGTCTTCCATCATCCTTTTTAGGATCCTAAGCAATTTTTTATTTGTAGACTCCACCAAACCATTGCCCTATGGGTAATAATTTGATGAAGTTTTTAGGTAAATACTATACTTACTAGTGAATGCACACATTTGGCCCCAATGAAATGGGAATCATTATCCGTCACTATGGCATCTTGTATTTTGAAATAGGTTATTAGCCCTTCCAAAAAAGTGATAACCACATCCTGATTAGCACGCTTATTCGAAACTGCTTTTGTCCACCAGGTGAAATAATATATGGTCATCAAGATATACTTATGTCCTATTGAAGAATTAGGCTCGATTATCCCGATGAAGTCTAAACCCCATTGCTAAAATGGGGCCTCAACCTAAATCAAGTGCAAAGGTAGGGAATAATTCTTAATGCAGCCAACATATCTTTGACACTTATTGTATTTTTGGCTTACACTGAAGGAATCAACAAAAATGGTGGGCCAATAATAGCCTACCCTTATTATATTTAAATCCATCGGCCTTCTGGTGAGATGGCCCTCAAAAAATCTAGAATGGAACTCATCCAAGATTTTTTGTTTTTTTTCCCCCTGACACATCTCAGGAGGATGTCATCGATATTTTTATGAAACAACCCCTCGGTAAGGCACTGCCCAGTGCTGAAGTACTCAACCAAGTCTTCAGTCCAATCCCTATTATCTATTGATTGGTTTGCTAGATTGCTCTACAACAGTGAATCTTCCCATTGGTAAGCTATTACCTCAGCCACGACACTCTTGGTAAGCTCCAGGTATAGATCTCGACCACGGACCAGTTTAGTGGGCCAGACATCTATATCAAATTATTGAATCTTGGTGATCCATCCTGCCCTCTTTTTACCAATCTCACCCTGAATGATGAAGTTTCTAACGTTCGAGTGTACTACGTACACTATTGTCTTGCTCTACGAGATGAAATGATGAAACTTCTTCAGTGCCCGTATTATTGCATGCACTTGAATCTCAATAAAATTATGTTTTTTTTCATGTAGGAGGATGAATTGACTAAAAAATGATATGGGCCAGTCATCCCATATTTATTTTTCTAGGTTAGCACAGTTGCATAGCTTTCAAGCTTCTCGATCACATATAGAATGAAGTCCTTGGAATAATCAGGGTTTACCAGAATGGGAGCCTAGGCAATTTTGTGTTTGATCTCCTTAAATGCTTGCCTCCTCTCTTTAGTCCATAGGAACTCCACATCATTTTTTAGGAGCTCAGTCATAGTCTTTACTACTTGGATGAAGTCAAAAATAAACTTCCTGATAAAATTTATCTATCTGAAGAAGGATTGGAGGTACTTCTTGTTCGCTGGTAGAGGTAGCCTAAGAAGGGCTTTGGCCCTAGTGGTATCAATAGCAAGACCCTTCTCTGGTATGAAGTGCCCTAGGATTTTGCCTTCCTTAATTATGAAAATTGATTTTTTTAGGTTTATTGATATTTTGAACTCTCAGCATTTCTCAAAAACCTGTCGTAGATGTGAATCGTGCTCCTCCCTCTTGTGGGAAAAAATAGTCATATCATCTAGATATATTAAAATGACATGGTTAAGCAACTCACCAAAAGCTAAGTCCATCGATCTATAGAAGATTACTTTGGCATTAGAAAGGCTGAACGACATGTGTTGGTAAGTGAAGGTGCCCCACTTGGTGGTGAAGGCGGTCTTATACCGGTCCTCATATTTGGTCCAAATTTGGTTATACCCCAAGAATCCATCTAAAAGGGAAAACATTTGGGATCCTGCCACCATATGAAGGATCTAATTGATTTGGGACAGTGAGTAGTGATATTTTAGGGATGCCTGATTAAGATTTTGGATGTCCACGCAGAGGCGAATATCTCCATTCTTTTTTCAAACTGAGACTAGGTTTGATACCTAGGATGAATATTTGATGGGGTATATTATATTTACTTCTAGAATTTTTGGAATTTTAGCCTTCATAATTATCTCAATATTTGGATTCATAGGCCTTTGCTTATGTCAGATAGGCTTGACTCCCTCTTAGAGATCAATTGTATGTTGGAAGACATCTCTATCATACCCTTTTAGGTTGCAACAGCTCTAGGTGACGATGTCTAGATATTATCTGCAGAGGGTCCTGATCTGCTCAATTTCCTATGGTATGCAATCAATTCCCACTTTGATAGTCTTCTCAAACTTTAGCTCTAGCTTTTGGTACTCTCTCTCATCCACTTTAATCTTGTAGGGAAGAGCCATGTCATCTTAGTCAAATAGAATTTCAAGGGTGATCAAACCCTTGAGGAGGTGGTTGTTCTTTAGCTAGATTAGGCCCTTATATTCCTCATCATTGAGAGTCCTATATTTGATACTTCCAACTTCATCAATCAGAAAATTGATGATCTTATCATCATTATCAAAGACCTGGCAATGGATATTTTTATCGAGCATTGAGGGCCTGTAGATAACCCTAACTGTTTTTAGCCTTTGCATCAGATTCTCGGCTAGGGAGTATCTTGCTCTTATGGACACCAAAATGTTAGCATGCTTATTCCACTTCTGCAAAATAGATAGAATGTTGAGAGTTAAGAAGGACTCAAGCAGATCCCATACCTTTTACGGTATGCCTTAAGATAATGTTGCTTAGCAACATTTATTTGTCACTTGGTTATAGATTAATTTGAAGTGATGAGTTTCATTGAGTCTCATCATTTAATCTCAATGATTTATCAATCCGGGGTGGTGTCCAAGGCTGTCTACGATAGAAGGTTAGGGTAGAGTACAATTCAGGCACTCAGATTTCAAGCAATTATTGGTGAAGCAGATTTTGGTTTAGCCTTTTGGTGTCACACTAAACCTAGTCTGAAGAGTGGAAACTTAAATAAAGTACATGAATTGAAAACTAAATCTAAGTTGTAAGAATTGAAATCTAACTACAATTGCATGAATTGAAATTGCTAAATTGAAATCCTAAGTTACTTTTGCAGAATTGAAATCTAGTTACTCTTGCATAATTGAAATTGCTAAATTGAAATCTAATCTACTTTTGCAGAATTGAAATCTAATTACTCTTGTAGAATTGAAATGATGCTTGTAAATGAAACTTATTCTAAAACACCTGTCAATGCCCTGCCACAAAAGGTCGTCAAGCTTCTGCTACAGGAATTGACAACAAAATGAAATATGCTGAAAAATGGAAAGTTGCTAAAATAGAAAGCAGGGAAAACATGGAAAGCAAATGAAAAATGCTTAATATAATTTGTCAGCTGAAATACACACAAATTCTGTACATAAACATAATAGGAAACATAAATCACACAACACAAAATAAAAACAAGAAAATGAAATCTGGCAAGCAATCTATTAATTCTGTTGCAGCAAAATTACAGATTAAAACTTGCCATAAAATCCCTCCTTCTAGATCTGAAAGTGGGCCATACTTCCTGATATAGAAGGAGGTGAAAAGCACTCCTTAACTAATTAACACTCAGAACATAAAATGATAAAATACTGCACTTTTATTGATGACAAAACATGCTGAAAATTGTTATAGAAAATTACTGTATAGTCCTAATTGCTGCTACTGAAAACTCTTCTCTATTCTAATTCCTAACTGGCTCAACCAAGGAGGGAGCTGTGTTATTTATATAAATATTTACAATATATCCCATGCTCAAATCAGCCTATGTGCTATTTTACAGTCATTTGCCAATAATTCCGGATCTAAAATAAATGCAAATTTGGACAGTTTGTGTTGCAGTAGTAGTCATTGGCCCTTAGAAAGCATCTTCAGTGGTGGGAGTACATGGGAGGAGTCTAGAAATATCTCACACATAATTCTCCACTTCATAATATGCCATTACTATATTGCAAACAACTTTCTATTATGCTGCAGTTTTTCTAGGTTTATCCTAGAAGAGGATCAAATTGATCTTTTCCATGCATGGTGGCTTTGGACGGCAAGGACAGCAAAATTAGATGGAAAATATTTTCCCTTAACTTTATCAACCTTCTTATCCCCTTTTCCACCGCCAAAAGTCAGTCAAAAAGTCAAAAAGTACATTTTGTTTTCATTCCGAAGATAAGTGGCTCATTCCGAAGATACTGTAATTCTCATTCCGAAGACATTGTGTTCATTCCGAATATCTTTAGAATGACCAACTGTGTTGACTCCAAATGGTTTTGGCTGCATTTCTAAGGTGGATTAGCCTTTAGGATCAGATTGCAATAGTCTTCATTCTTCCTTGGATGTGAATTTCATGCCTTGCCATTCATTGGTAGCTTGCTAGAATTTACATGGTAAATTACTGCATTTTCCAGTTCTGCTGCACAATTGTAGAATATTGGCATTTCTTGCAAATTCAATCAAATTAGAACATGGAAAACTTATTAAAATATCAACATGAAGGAGTACATCAAGTTGCTACTAAATTTATACACTTCATTCACCAAGTAACCATGCTAAAATAGTGCAACAATGCTGCACAATTGCCCCTGCTCTGTTATACCCTATTGCTGCCTATTTAGACCATGTGGGAATGCTTCTAAATAGGTAATATGTCTTTTGTAGTCCTTATGAACTCATTCCATCCATATCCTCATGCTTTGCTTGACAACTTCAAGGTGTTCCTATAAAGTGACAGCTTGCTGATTTTTATATGGCTGTTTTTTCCAGATTTTTAGATTTATGACAGTCCTAAAATTTTGTCTTCAATGTGGATTTGAAACAAGTTGAAGGGCAGGAAAACATTCAAAAACCATTGAGAAGTTAATGGATATCAGCATACCACATTTTGTTAATTGAAATGCATGTTATTACTTGCTACTTAATCACACAAAATCAATCATAAAATGTTGAAAATAGTCAAAAATAGAGATATAGTATTCCTAACATAAAATCATGCAAACACTTAACAAATAGTATATTCTAGTCAACTATTTGGCAATTAACTTATCATATGGTAGTCAAACATTGTGCAATAATGAGTCGAACATTGTGCAATAATGAGGCATTTTTGGGCCTCATCATGAAGTTCTTGAATATTTGTAACTATTTTATTTCTAACTTCTTCACCTTTCGTAACCCCAAACGCTTCATACTTGTTGGTATTATTTGTATAGCTCCAAGCGAGCCTGTACGAGTATGTTTTCTAGATTTTAGAAGGATAGATGAGGACAACTCCTGCTTTGACACCATTCTTGCATCAAGCACTGTCGAAGAAGAGCTTCCACAGTTGGTCATCCATCAGGTCAGCATCACTTGGTACTTTAGCCTTTCCAGGCTTGGTAATCGAGTAACACCTAATGTTTTATTCTATCATAGCATTGAAATAATGCATAGATAACTCATCCTCTATGTGCAGCTCATCAAGAGCTTCCTTCATTAGCTCCACCTCTTCTTCTACTTCTTCTACTCCATCAATGATGTTGACTGATTCCATGGTTTTCTTTGCATCCTGGATCTTTTCAATGAGAAATATGGAGGGCTTCTCATTAAATTTTTTGATATTCTTCCCTTTGAAGGGGATCTCCAAATGTGAATAATCAAGAGACAGATAGCCTCCAAGCTTGGTAGTAAATTCCCTTGATAAACACATGTTGAAATAGGGCTCCAATTCAACTACCACAACTTCTTGTATTACTATGATCTACGACATATTATGTAGCATGATTGGGATGTCCTTGATGACTCCCATGATTCTAACTAACATTTCATCTAGCTGAAGCACTCTTGGACTACTCTTGATGTACTCCATGCCCATAAATTTGCATATTGCTTTGGGTATTACAGTGGTGGCAGTGCCAGAATCAACCATGCAATTATGCATGACCCATCCTTCCATCCCGAGGGATAGATAAAATGGTGGTGGCTTATTCTTAACGATGGTAAAAGTGGTGAATTATTGTTCCAAAATAGTCTGAGTTGGTCTCCCCTTGCCCTTGACGAACTTGAGGGATTCTTGCAACAGATCGACTTGACCAGGAAGTTAGAGCGTGTCAAAGAGGCTTACCTTAGCTGGAGTCTTTATTAGTTCCTTGATGAAATTGTATGCTATGGCACTAGATTCATTTCCATATTTAGTGGTTTCATACTTGGTTTGGTACTACTGCATTGCTTCCACTCTCTGATTCTTGGTGATCGAGAGGCACTGTAAAATTTTTCTTGCCTGATATTCCACTTCTACTAGGGGATGAGAGGTCGAATATTATGGCTGAGAGGTCCTCACTCTTGCCCTTGAGGGTAGATAGTCTCTTTACTGAGCATTGTCCATAAGCTCTCTGACCTGAATTAGCTCTCTTTCTAATGGCATGGTTGCCTTTTCACTTGGTGGTTTAGGATCAACAGGCACCTTGAGTGGTTCCATCTGAGTTGGGATGACCTCAATTGGCTTCTTGCTCATTTGCATCAGAACAAAGACCTATTCGATAGGAGGAATCATGCAATTATGATAAGATTCCCTTATCATATTTACCTATCTGCTAGGTGCACTTTCTATTAGTTTTTGCACATAGTTCAGATGAACCATGCAATTTTCCTTGTTATACGGGTCGTTGCAGGTGGAGCACCAATAGGCCCTACCATATGAAACAACCTCATCACACTCTAAAATTGTAGAGTTTCTATCCTGAGGTATTCTTGTGGAGGTAGCTTGCTCCCTTGTGATTGGGAGTGAAAATCTCTATGGTAGGTAGCTTTGATCTCTGAACTAGCTTTTCTTCATGATAGCCATATCATTCACCATAGTTTTCATAAACCCATACACATCTTGTAAATTTTTGGCCTGATCCATATTTTAGGTATGCTTGAGCTATAGATGCGGGTAATGATAATGGTGCCAATGGTGCAGGTAATTTTGGGTACTGAGGAGGATCCAGAAGTTGAGTAACTATGAAGTTTAGATATTGAGGAATATGTACTTGAAATTGAGGAGTGGGCACCACCTGATTTTATGGATTAGGAGTACATGACTAATTAGGGTACATTTGAGGGGTATATGAATTGGATGCACTTGGGTATAGGTTCTAGGGGAAATATGGATAGATCACAGTTGTTGTCTTGGGAGGCAACTTCCAGATAGATATCAGGTCAGCTTCCACCTTTTGTGTTTTTTGGTATAGCTCTAGGAATATGTTGGCATTAGAGTGTTGGATGCTCATGCTAATGTTTGAATGAAACACTCTCAGGTAATAGAACACCGCCTACTCAAAGGTGGGCTAAAGGCCATCAATGGATCTTAGCTAGGTTCAAGCAAACATGACATTGGAGTCAGCTATTTATTCCTAGGGATGCCTCTAGCTACTGGTGAATTGGTACAATAGAGAAAATGAGTCTGTTTGCTCATTGAAGCCTCTTATCAACTTTCTAGCCAGTTGATCCCATGAAGTGATGGTGCTATTCAGGAGTGATCAGTAACACTAGAGGAGCTCACCTCTTAGTGAAAGAACTAGTAGCTTCACCTTAACATCTTCTTCGATGATCTAGTGAATGGTTACCAGCCCTGCGATATCTTGAATATGTTCTGATGTTGTCTTCTCTATACTGTCATAGGTGGGTAAAGCTTTTAAGATTGTGGGTGATATTATGTGTTGAGGCTGTAGGGTAAGAGGTCCCGTATGATTCCAAGATGCAAACTGCCTGGAGAGAGCTTGCTACGCCATTTGTGCATGTGAAGTGGCTTGAGCTTGAGTTGGTTGTGATGGTAGTGGCAATGATAGAGTTGCTAGAATAGGAATAGCCAAAACACTCAAATCACTTGGATGTATGTTAGGTGGAATTGGAGTATTCTGGTGATCCAAAGAATTAAGTGGAACCGATAGTAAGCTAGTTGTTGTGCTGTCGAGAGTTGTAGTTCATGTAGCAATAACAACCTCTTGCGAAGATGTCCCAACTAGCAGGATATTTGGCCTAACCACCCTAGGATGCTCTCATAGGATGTTGATATCAAGCTTGAAGAACTCTACGTCTTCTTCAGTATTTCTAACTTTCCACCTCATTTGCATGAAGGTATGATTTTTCAAGTTGTTTTGTGAGGTTTGGGGGTGTCTGAGTTTGCATGAGTCACCAAATGTTCAAATTTATTAGTACTAAGATGAACATCAAATTCTTAATATTGCTTCTGCAGTGGAACGTTTGGGTCCCATCGGGCATGCCAAAAGTTTTTAGTTAGAGATCTACTTTAGGTAAAGATTTATTTATTAGTGTGCCTTAGACCCAGCCAAAATTGAAAGGTCGAGAGGAAGAAATGCCTCCTATGCCAATCTCCATAGAGGGGCTGGTTCCCTTGCTATTCTAACTAGGGGGATTTAAAATTAAGGAACTAGAAAGGAATGGGAAATGACTGAAAGGGATGGGAAATATGGCCACAAGCCAGATAGAACATGGGTGATGGACTAACAACATGATAACTATACTGCACTTTGAACCAAATAGACCTCAAATATAGAAAACTAACAAAAATTAAAACTAAACATCTAACATGCATAATCTCCAGGGCTACTCCAAAGGTTCACGTTTTATCAAAAGCTAAATCCAGATATTAGAATTCAAGACTACATACAAATCAGAGAACTTAATAGAAGATAAGTAATAGAAGACATACACACAAAATAGAAGTTTAGAGTTAGAGCCAAACAATAACTGTATTGATAGCAGAATTCAGGTTACATTAAGCTTCTAGTAAACATCCATCATTTTACAATAAAAGAGCAAGATTATATAGATAATTCTACCACTTGAACATTAAATGCTCACCAAAAAAATATGGCAATGGCAGCTAAGATAAGGGTTACAAGGGAGTACAATCATGAAATATTAATCAAGCATGGCTAGGAATGATGACTCCTTGAAAATATAGTTGAACTCCTTCAATGCCCTGATAAACTAGGGTTGCTAGTGCTACCTCCTCACTCGCGGGGACCACTTTTGTGGAAGATAGGCTTAAAATATTGGAACATCCAGTCTCAGAATGGCTGCGTTTGGTCGAATAAGGATGCACCTTAACTTGCTGAGGTGGAGTGCTTCTAGGAAAGGTTGATGCTAGAGTTGAAATGTTCGAAGGTGGAGCGTAACCAACCTATGCATAGCTGCCTAGTGCAATAGAAAGGAAGCACAATGTCTTGCACAGGAGAAAAGGAATGCAAGTACATGGAATCTCAAAAATGATGCCAAGTTTGAAAAGTTAATCGACACTGCACACTACTCTTGCCTGCACCCAAAATGAAGTGTGCAATATTTCTAACTCAAGGAATGTGTTGGATTTGAATGGTCAATGGACGAAGTGCAATCTGAGGGTGCACAACAGCTTGGTGCACTTGAGAAGGTGCACAACATCCTTGTGCACTTGATATGGTGGCAACACTTCGATGCACTTGGAATGGTGCGCAAGACTCCGGTGCACTTGAAATGGTGTGCAAGACTCTTGTGCACTTGAGATGGTACACAAAAATTTGGTGCACTTGGAATGGTGTGCAAGACTCTGATGCACTTTAAATGGTGTGCAAGACTCTGATGCACTTTAAATGGTGTGCAAGATTCTGGTGCACTTGAAATGGTGTGCAAGACTTCGGTGCACTTGAAATGGTGTGTAATACTCCAGTGCACTTGGGATGGTGTGCAAGACTTCAATGCACTTGAAATGGTGCACAAGACTTTGGTGGACTTGGTAATTTCTTACATGCCAAAGTTAGGTGTTGCACCTTTGATTAGTTAACAGGCATTGTGCTCCCTCCCTACTGGTAGTGTGTTCCTTGATGTTGGGCTTATCTATTTTTCTATCCCAAAATAGGGTTGTGCTCTTCCTATTTCTTGTTGTCGAAATGTATCAGGAGACCTGGCACAAAACACCATTCGAAAGACAATTTTCCTACATGGTTAGTAGACATAAACAACTACACATTGCTTCAAGCGTTGTAGAAAGAGTTTGATAGTAAACCTAGGAGAGAGAAAAATGTATTTGAATAATAAGAATAGAGTTTATGAGGAGCAAAAATTACTGGAAATCTAAATATACACCATGTTGCAGAAATGGCAACAGGAAGTATATCATTTTAGGATACCCACCCTTGCCAACTATTTTCTTTGAAGTGTGGCACTTGTTTTGTATGATGGCCATGTTCGGCACATGGAGAGCTAGAAATGATTGTATCTTTGGTAAGTGTTCTTCCTCTTTGAACATCTATGTTTTTGAGAAGTCTAATATTATTTCAACTATATTTTTTTAGATTATAATTAAATCCAATAAGGTGTCCATGGAGCTCACTCATCTTCAGAAGCTTATTGATCGGCGGGGGAACACGTTGTGTACAATCAATTAGGCTCCTCTTGAGCAGGATACTCCTCGAAGCTAGTCCAGGTCTAGACAATAGTGTTGCTCACTCTCAAAATACACTCCTATCCCAACTCAAGGTCCTTAAAAATATGGTTGCGACTACTTTATTATTCCTCTCTCCCCCAACTCCTTGACTTGACGCTTGGGATAATTTAGGAGCTTCGATGATTGTTGCCAGCTAAGAGCTATTTTTTTATGGCTGGGAGGATGTTCTCAACACTTTTGGATAAGGGAGGGACTTAATACCAAAGTCTCTTGATGCTACTATTGGATGGGAAATGGTCCAAGGGGTGGCTAAACCCATATAATGGAGCCTCATCATTATGTAATAAGTTAGTTCTATTGTCCATCAGTTTTGTAAGGTAGTGTTGATTAGTTGTAAATCGTTTGCATGGGTTCCTACTCTGTTTTGATGAGGATGATTTTTTGGTTGATGGTGTTAGCCACATGGTGTATTTATTCACCTCTTTTTTTGTTTTTAAAAATGTATTCTGTTAATTTAAAAATATAATGTCTTTTTTACATCAAAAATGATATCATGAAATATTAAGGGTATGAATAAGATCCTAAAAAATATTTATTAATAAATTAATATGTTCTTATAGTCCTAAGTTTAATTTAATACAATAAACAAAATTAATTGGTGAGGAATGTAAGGATGCTTTTAAGAAGACTTGGAAGATCAGTGATCGTACAACATTTTTTCTACAAGATCTTTAGGCGGTATTGCAATAATATGGGACAATTGCAATTGGGATGGGCAATTGTTAGAAGCAAAAAGTAATTGGGTTGTTGGATTATTAGTCAAATTTGGGGTTATAACTTATAAATGTATATGCTCCAACTATAGTTACTCCTCATGAAAGATGTTGGAAGGACCTTAGCATATTTTTGTCAAATAAAATGATGATTCATTGTGATCTATGTATTTTTGGGGATGATTTCACATTGTTCTATCTCCTTTGGAAAAGAAGGGTGGTATTCCACTATGGTATAAATCAATGCAAGATTTTGCTTCATTTTTCAATTCAAATAACCTTTGGAATATTAGTCCTTCAATTTTTTAATATACATGGGATAATAGACACATTGGACAAACTCATATGGTAGAAATATTGGATAGTCCAATAAATGGTTGCAAAAAAAGTACACAATCTCTTCAGATATTTTATTATGAGTAGGATTATGTTACAAACACATTATTTTGGTTTGTGATTAACCTAATAATGGCCATCCAAATCCCAGTCTATGCCATTCTAGGACCTTGATTTTTTTCTAGATTGTTATGTTATGGTGGGATGAATCAAAATTCGAAGGATCATGTATGTATAGGTTTGTTCAAAAGATGAAATATTTGAAGGAGCAAATGAAGATTTGGAATCCCAAATATTTTGGTAATATTTTAAAGAAAAGAAAAAAAATGAATCCAAACTCAAAAATTTACAAGAGATAGTGGAAACTAATGGAATGGATTAAGATTCTTAAGTGAAAGATAAAAAATTAATTTATGATTATCCTAATGCATTGAAAAAGGAGTCATGTTGGTTTAAAATTCTAGAGAGAAAAGGCTCAAATAAGGAGATAAAAATACAAAAAAAAAATCATGCTACAATGAAAACAAATTATTCTTTTTGTCCCATCAAAAATATTTTAACTCTAGATGGAAGAAACATTGAGGACAAAGAAGATATAAGGAAGGAAGAAATTAATTATTTCAAAAATATTTTGTCAAGTACTAGGCAAGATAAGGAAGCACAATAAAATGGCATTAGCTCAACCAATTAGATTCCTCAACATTCAAGGAGGAGACTCAGGTTCAAATATTGCCAAGCGATACATGGATAATATCCAAACTATGTTGTAATCCATTATATGATGATGATGATGATGATGTAATACGGGGGGATCCATTCCAATACCATATAACCAATTGAAAAAAAAAGAAAAAAATAATAATAAGACACAAGATAAGATTTTTCAAAATATATTATCAATTATCACACAAGGACAAAATGAAAACTTGATGAAGAAGGTATCTATGGAGGAGATCCATGAATCAATTTTCTCTTTCCATCCTAACAAGGCACTTGGGCCTAATGGATTTCCTACAATTTTCTTTCAAAAAATTTGGGATTTATTGAAGAGTGATATGTTAGTTGCGATTAAAGAGGCCCAAAAAAGGAAGGCTATAATAAGTGATATTAATGTCATTTTTATCATGTTGGTTCCTAAGAAAGGAGAGACAATATATTTTGATAATTTTCATCCAATAAGCCTTTGTAATATGATTTATAAGATCATTTAAAAATTTATCACAAACATATTGAAGGATATTCTAGGTTATTTTATCTCAAATAAATAAGGTGGTTTTTTTTGTGGTAAATAAAATTTTGATGGTATAATTATTGCATAGGATGCCATATATTCTCTTCATTCCATGAAAAAACTAGGCATGTTTATGAAATTAGATATAAACAAAGCATATGATAGGGTTTATTGAAATTTTCTACATATTTTTTTTGTTGGATAACAAGGGATTGTACTTGGGTCCCCCACCCTTGAAAAAATACAAATATAATATTTAGATCTTGATATTTTACAAATAGATTCACTTCTTATCTCAATTGAGATGCTATAGCTAGAAACCTACATCGTTTTACATAAAATGTCTAAATTCTTGATTTTTCATTTTTGGATATTTTCAAATTTTTGTGTGAATACAAATATTCCATAATTCAACATCCTTCTTTATATTTCCCTATAGCATCCTTCACAATACCAAAACTTCACCTATACTATCGTCACATTGCATCTTAGTAGAGTAATATTTCCAAAATATTGCACTATCATAGTTTGCTTTACCAAATCTAGATTGCTAGTTTCCTTATTGAAACACAAGTGCAACCACAAAAATAATAATAAATAGTATATGAAAACACATTAATGTTATAAAATAAAGTGTAGTGGAGGGCAATGGAGGTAATTTTATAAAAAAAGAAAAATAAATTTCAAATAGTTAGAAGTGATTTTAATGCTTTTGCTTTGTTGGAGGAAAAGCAATGAGGCTCCACAGTCCTAGATGTAGGGATTCATTTGTTCATTGACCAAATGGGCATGTTAGGTCTTAGATATGTGGTTCCAAAAGTCTATTTGTTCACTTGGAGTAATAGGCTACTAAACTTGGACTATATCCAAGAAATATTGGATTATTTTCTAGTTGATGACTCTTGGGTGGCTAGAGGAATAATGTTGCACTCAAATATTATCTCTTTTGTGGGGTCTGATCATTAGCTAATCTCTCTTGATGTTTTGAGTTGGATTAAACTAGGGAACAACCCTTTTTGATTTCAACTTTCCTAGCTTGACCATGAGGGTTTCAAGAATTTTATCCTTAGATGGTGGATGGAGGGACACCCAAGATTTAGAATTATGATGTTTATATTTTTAAAAGACTACAGTATGTGAAAGAGAGGCTAAAATAATGGAACCATCTAGTTTTTAGAAATATTGAGCGAAAGTCCCTAGAGGCAGTGCGAGCTCTTAAGTAGGTGACTGAGATGATTTTTTTTTAAGGTATTTCTTGAGATCTCTTAACCCAGGATATGGAGGTAGTGATGAAGGTGGAGGAATGGGATCAAAAGGAGGAGGTGTTATAGAAACAAAATTCTAAAATCACTTGGTTGAGGGAGGGGGATAGAAATACGAAAAAAATTCCATTGGTCAACATTAGCTAGAAGGCAGTGTAATTTTATTAAGTCTCTAACTTGTGGAAGGGGGTAGATCATAAGGATGTGGTGTGAGATGCAGGGGGAAGAAAGTAAGTACTTCTATAATATTTTTTTGAAGGTTTCTCTAAATGATGAGGTATATTGGAAGATCTTGGAGTCAATTCCTCCTTGTATTTTGATCGAGTAGAATTTGTTCCTGGCCAGAGAGGTGTCTTTGGAGGAAGTGCAAAGGGTAGTATTTGATATGAAAAAGATAAAAATCTAGGATCAGATGGTTTTCCAATTGAATTATTTCAATTTATGTGGGAGGATTTGGGGGCAAATATCTTACAAGTAGTCGAAGAGGTCAAAATATCTAAATCTATCTTAAGAGTTATGAACTATATTTTTATTTCAAAAAAAGGAGGTCTCCTTGGTGGATGAGTTTTAGCCTATTTTCCTTTGTAATTGTATATAATATTATTTCTAAGGTTTTGGTAGAGCGTTTGAAGGTGGTTGTACCGACAATTATATCTGAGTAACATGATGGATTTGTTCAAGGGAGAAAAATCATGGACCATATTATAGTGGCATAAGAAGTTACTCACTCTATGAGACTCAGTAAATAAGGTAATATGTTTATTAAATTAGATATTTCCAAAGCCTATGACCAAGTTGATTGGAGTTTTTTATTAAGGTTCTATAAAATTTTGGGTTTGAGGATAGGTGGATCGATTGGGTGGCAGCTTGCTTTTCCAATCCTGCTTTCTTGGTCTTGATAAATGGTGTATCGTTGGAAAATTTTGGGGCAATAAGATAGGGAGACCCTCTATCACCTTATTTTTTCATTATTTAGGCATAATACTTGGGTAGGACTATCCACAAATCTAGGGAATCCTAGGAAATAAAATGTTTTATAGTGTCCACAGGGATCGTGCCTTTGACGTATTTGCAGTTTGTGGATGATATTGCTTGTATGGGGATAAAAAATATCAAGGAGGTCAAGGGGTTAAGAAGATGTTTGGATCTATACGTGATAGCTTCAGGATAAGTTCTCAATGAAGATAAGTCTAAGGTTTTATTTTTTAATATTGATAATAGGATGCCAACCTATGTCCTTAATATTTTAAATTTCAAGAGATAATAGGCTTGGTCCCCTTTAAATATGTCGAGCTTCCAATGGTAGGACGACATCTTGGAAAGGAATCCTAGAGGAATATTACAGATAAAATTTGATGTAAGTTAAATTATTGGGCCCATCATTGGTTCTCGTTGAGGGGAAGTTGACTCTAATAAAATTAGTGTTGTAGGTTATTTCAGTATTTCAATTTATAGCTATGATTGATCATAGGCACTGTGTTAAGGATATTGATAGAATTTTGAGGGACTTTCTTTGGGGAGGCTCAAAATTAAAAAATAAATGAATTTTAGTGAAGTGGGATTCAGTATACTAATTGCTAAATAAAGGGGGGTTGGGTATCTGTAGATTGGTTGATCAAAACTTGTCTTTATTGTCTAAATTATTATGGAAATAGATTTTGGATCAGTCTAGCCTTAATTCAAATGTTATATTTATGAAATATGGGGATGGGGTGGCACTGTTTTATCCTCCCCTTTAATGAGGGGTTCCATAATTTAGACTACAATTTAAAAGGCTAGTACTATTATTACTATAGGGCTATTCTAGAAAGTCATAAATGGGAGAAAGACAAAATTTTGGGATGATGCATGGGATCAATACTAGCCAATTACTTTCTAGTTTCCAAACTTGGATAATTTCGTAGAGAATTTTAAGAATGCAAAATTGGGTCTATGTTAAGAAATTATGGGAGGAAGATGAAGGGGGAGTGGGTTTGAGAAGGTGGAAAAACCTCTCAATTTTGAGATAGATAGCTGAAGAAGACAAAGATAGTCTAAGGGTTATTTTGGATCAAAGGCAATGCTCATGGTCGAAAGAGGAGGACTCTTTGGGATGAGGAGACAAAGGAATTGGATGGTATTCCATCAAGAAATGATATGACTGGCTTACAAAGGGATTGGGTAGAGAGAGGGTAAATGAAATAAGGGAATTCAAGTATCTGGCTTAAATTCATTTTTATTTGGTTAGCCATTTAGAATAGGATTTTAACTCAGAATAATCTTCGTAAGAGGGACTTGGTGGGCCTCAAATGGTGTGTGCTCTATTATAGGGCAAGGTAATTCATTGACCACCTTCTAGTTCAATGTCCTTTTGCTGGTTGGATCTTGGAGCAAGGTGAAATGTTATTTAATTTACCTCGACTTTATGATGTCTTGTTGGAGTAGTTCTTTGATTTATGGAGATTTAGAGGGGTGGGTGGATAGTCCACCCTTCCAGTTCATCGTTTCAAGGCATTCACTTTGTGGTAGGTATGGTTGGAGTACAATGAGTGTATTTTTCATGATGAGTGCTCATCCAAGGAGTCAATTCTCTTGAGAATTTTAATCAATACTAAAGAGGTTTTAAGAGGAATCAAAGGTTCTCAGCTTATACCTAGAGACAAGGAGTTATTGAATCTTAGAATTTTGATCCCTAGGTGGGTTCAATCCTAGTCGTTATGGAATTGGAGCTCAAGAATAAGGAAGACTCATCATTCTAAAAATATAGACAAGGGAGGGAAGTGGAAGTCATCATTAATGGATTGGGTTAAGGTTAACACTGATGGTGTCACTTGTTGTAATTCAAGGGAGGTAGGTATTGGAGGGGTGGATCATACACATGAAGGGATGATGGTTTTTGGTTTCCATCGGGGCATTGGTAGGAACAACAACATGGTGGTAAAAGCTATGACCATCTGTGAAGGCTTAGCCATGGCCTTAGTTATCAAATTCATCGAATTTTCTATATGAAATTCAAAAATCATTGAATTTAAAACCCTATCGAATAAATTTGGTGAACAAACCCTAAATTCAGCCAAAAAACAATTTGGGTGAAAAACAAGCATTAAAAACCCTAAAATCAATTTTTAGCTTAAAAAAATACAAAGGAAGCACTATAAACACAACAACTATGAACAAACCCTCCTACAATCTCCCTCCTGCAACGTGCAATTTGGAAGCTTGAAATTTTTTGCAGATAATATCCGAAGCAACCATTTTCAATCTATTGGGATGCTATTTTCTTTATTTCTTTATCATCATTTGAGAGAATGGATAGCTCTAAAAGTGCAACCATTTTCAATCTATTGGGATGCTATTTTATTTATTTTTTTATCATCATTTGAGAGAATGGATAGCTCTGAAAGTGTAGTTGACAAACAAATATCCCATTTGGAGGCTTCATTATTTTTGCACCTGCTATTTAAAATGCTCCTTGTCTCAATTAATCTGCAAGTTCTTCAAAATAAAAGAAAGAAAAAACATTGCTCTTTAACCCTAAAATAAAATAAAAAACATTGCTCTTTAACGCTAAAATAAATAAAAGAAAAAAAACACTGCTCTTTAAAAAAACATTGCTCCTTTAACCCTAAAAAGAAAAGAAAAAAAAACATTTCTCTTTAAAAAACATTGCTCCTTAACCCTAAAATAAAAGAAAAAATATTGCTCTTTAACCCTAGCTTCTAATGAAACCTAAAATTAAATTTTTCTAAATTTTAAACTTAAATAATATAAGATATTTTAAATGCTTTCTTTTATGCATGATCTAACAATTTTTTATTTTTTATGATTTTTTATTATAATTGATAGAAAACTTATAATTTATATTTCAAAAAAATTATTGATTTAACCTTTAAGAATATTATCATGTGTTAAAAAATTATTATATTTACATAAAGTTATAAAAATGTTTATATTTAAATATATATATATATATATATATATATATATATATATATATTGTATATTTGATTTTTTATTTTTTTATTAAAATATATATATATATATATATATAACGTTTATTATATATTAAATTTTATTACGAAATTTTTAAACATGTCGAATTTCTTTCGAACTTGAAAAGTATCGAATTCGAATCGAACTTGATAACTAAGGCCATGGCTCTTAAGTAATGATACTCAAGAATTGAGGTGGAGTTTGACTCTTAGGTCTTAATAAATAGGTTGAACAAGCAAGAGGAGGGAGAAAATTGAATGGAGGGTTTAACGAGTCTTGGAAAATATTATGGGTTTAAAAAATAGAGCGTAAATAAAATTTATCCATGTGGTGAGGGAAAAGAACAAAGTTGCAGATAGATTGGCTAATTGGGGAATAGAGAGAAGTCATCATTGGTGGGATTATGGTAGGGGGAAATACTTGGGGGAATATTACATGGACTTGTAAGTTTTTCTTTGGTAGGATTACCCCAATGATAGGGAAGGAATAAGTAATAACATGGCAACTTCTATGTTTCACAATTAGAAATTGTTTGAATTACTATGTACATGGGAAGGTAGAGATAGGTCAAACATATAATAGTGGAGATTAGTAGTATGCGTTAGTGGACCTGTAGTAATTTGTAATCGTCACTAGAAATGCAGACCTCTTGAATGTGGTTTTGAGAGGATATACGATATACAAAGAAAATGAACTGATGGTTTTGTCTTATTACAGTTTTGAGGAGTCCTCCTCTGATATGTTGTTCGGTGATTTTGTATAACAATAATTTTTTGTGCAATTTTTATCTATTCTCTAACTAGGCATTTAGCCTTTATGATATTATAGGCATTTATATCTAGAGGAACTTCCAAGATGCATCCCATGTATGGAAGGTCTCACGACTATGTAATTTGGTTTTTATTTAGTAAAATTTAGTATTTTTTCGTTGAAAAAAAATGTTATAAAATAAAGCAGATATTACCAATGGAAAAAATTAAAGTAAATCTTAATCATTATTTAATTTAGGTAGTCAACATTTTATTGTCAACTTTAGCTAAACTTACTACTTCCTTTAACCATGGAAAAGAGAATTTAACTTCATGATCCTCAATTAAAACCCCTCTATTGGCTAGTCTACCTACACATTTGTTTCCTTCCCTTAATATATGTGTAAATTCAATTTCTTTGAACTCTTTAGCAAGATCTTTGAATTTCCATAATTATCTCTTGTATGTTTCATGGAGCCTTTGTTTTTATCAAAATTATATTTATTACTATGAGTGAATTACCTTCCATCCATACTTTGTTCCATTTCATTTGTTTGCATAATTTTAATCCTTTTAAATTTTCCCAAGCTTCAACCTCATTATTTGTCTTAAATCCACTACTGAAAGTGTAATGAGACAAAATATATTCTCTATTATATCTAATTATTCCTCGTCCTTCTACTGGTCTTGGATTTCCTTTATATGCCCCATCAAAATTTAATTTAACCAACTCCACATTTGGTGATTTCCACTTTATGTTTGTTGTCTTCTTTTTATTTCTCTTGTACACAACATCATAATTCCATTTGATGACTTGACTTCATCTATCAAAGCTCTCTACTTCTATATTAGGGATTTGGGCGAGTTGATAGGGCTGAATTAGACTCCTCTATGACTAAATATATATTCCTTTTTATTACCTCTAAATTGCTTTCCTTTCCTTTAAATATTATTCTATTCCTTTCTAGACATATAGTCCAAAGTATTGTATCTTTTGATACATCTCAGATTGTAGGTAAATCCTTGCTTTTAAGTGCTTTACCATTGCTTTAATCATTCTTAAATTCTACTATTAATCACCATGCATTTACCAAACATATTAAGATTCCATTGCCATAGTTTCCAAACTACTGAGCAATATCCCAAGAGATTGTCTATACTCTCCCCCTTTTTACAAAGAACATATTGATAAGGACCATGAAAACCCCTTTTCATAAGGTTATCCTAGGATAAAATTATTACATGACCTACTATACAAAAAAACATATTAACTTTAGGAATGCTTGGGCTATCCCAAATATCTTTCCATATTCTTGCGATATTCCTATTTTGTTGGTGCTTTACACTATATCCACTTCTTGTTGTGTATTATCCTAAGCTATTCAATTCCTAACTCAATTTTTTCTTGGTTCCCCTCAAAATAATCACAATTTTTATCTTTCTACTCAACTACCTCATAGCATCAATGTCTTGTATACTTGTAAAATAATATTCTTTCCATTTGTATCTTCCTTCTTGATCCTTGTAAAAAATGTTTGAAAGCCTATCACCATATTTATCTTGAAGTAATCTCATACAAGGTTTCAAAATTAGATCTAGATTGAGTGGTTTTTTATCACACCAAGTATCCATCCAAATATAATTTTTTTCCAGTTTTGACCACCCATCTTAAACCTTTAATCACTAGATTAATAGATTTTTAAAACCATTTTAAAGTGTAGAACCATTTGGTAGAGAAAATGTAGTAAATATTAAGCTTGGGTTATTGGGCTCAACATACTTAGAAGAATTATTTCCCATTGTTTTTTACTCTCTTTGTATAATCTCCAGATTACTTTTCCCCTAAGAGCTAAGTTTACATCTATAAGAACTCTTAAATTGAGACCTCCCATAGTTTTATCATCACACACCTTGCTCCATTTGACCAAATAATTTCTTTTAACATGTAAACATGACCACAAAAAGGATCACACAATATAGATTAAACTTTTTTCTATCAATTTTGGTATAGTATACAATGATGTAAAATGTTGGAATGGCCTGTAAGACTGACTTAATTAGTTGCACTCTTCTTGCTAATAATAATCATCTACCTTTCCATGCTGGTAGTTTATTCTAAAATTTACTTCTAACAATATTCCATAATTATATCCTCATTATCCCCTCAAATAAAGGCATCCCTAGATAAGTTGCTGGTAAATTACCTCCTCCATTTGAAGTAACTTGCAAATTATTGCTTTGATTTTAGCTAGATTGTTTAGGAAGTAATTTTTATATTTGGTCCTATTAATTTTTGCCCTGATGCTCTTTCGTAGTCCTTTAATAAGTTATTTGAATCTCTGGCCTCATTTATCCTTGCCCTTCCAAAAGAGTTGTATCATCTACAAACTATTGATGGATGATATTGTCAATGTTATTACTAGCCTTAAGTCCACTTATAATCCCATATTTGCTAGCCTTTGTAGAGGGGAAAAACTGCCCTACCATGTACAATTCCTAAAAAAATACTAGATCTGCAAAGATAGAAAGCCTTATGGGGTGAATCGTGATGGCTGTGTTGCTCTCTACACTCGGTGCTAGGAAGAAGGGTTCACTAGGAACGATTTTAGGACTCGCTTCAAGTCCTCAAGATTTTGGGATGTTTGATGTATTTAGTTTCAAGCAATAACCTAAGTTTAGCCTTTCTAGATCTATGCTATAAAATATAAGGGACAATGCAAAAATTAGAATGCAAGAATACAAGAACTAACCTAATATGATTCTTTCTTTGAATGCTTGCTAACCTAGGGTTTTATCCAAAAAACCTTTAAAGCAAGGACACATGATAAATGCATAATATTAACCCTAGATGTACACTATATTATTTTCACTTTCAGATGCCTAAGAATCAGTACTCATATCAGATCCTCAACCAATAAAATAATTAGAGCACTTATCTAGATCAGTGGTTGACTTAGATTTTTCTACCTCTTGTCTAATGATATCATAAATACCTATTTTTGCAAGATAACTTATGAAATACTTAAAACAATATTAGCATTAGGGGCCCTGCTTAAGCCGCTACACAACAATGCTTGGAGGTGCAACAGTCAAGCCCCCTAGGTCATTTTATATGATCTTTGGAAACAAAAGAAAAAATTGACCTTTGGATAATTAATCATAAAACAATAATGCAATAGCAAAGAAATATAAAACAGATTATGCTATTATGCCCTAAATGCAATTTAGAAATATTCATGCAATCAGAATCTGATAGATATCCCCAGTTCACTCTTAGGTAAAATTACACCTCATAGATGATAGGCACAATAATGCTATAGGTGAAGTCACGCTTCATCAAAATGGGGTGTGATCTCACTTCTGCAAGCAAAAACTCTAAATTAGGGTTAGCAAAGTCATGCCTCACTAGAGGGCATGATTTCGCTTCAGAGACATGAAAAATAAAATATAAATGCAAATAGTAAATAAATGCAGGAAACAAAGTGTGCACAACATGAAGGATGATGCAAAATCAGGCATAAGAGATCGAGGTATCCAAATGAGCACTCTCTTTCCTTCAAAACTAGAACACGAATCCACCAAACCACATAACAATCCAAATCAATGCAACAGAAGATCAAATTTAAAATTTGTACTTCAAGGTTAGCTTGTAGAAGAAATAGGAAGCAGAGTGAAAGTAAAAATACAAGCACCAATTAATCATAAGAATTTTGAGTTTAATTATTTCTAATATCGATCGTATGTGTCTCATTGTTGAAGGAGTGAGATTAACCCCTCCTTTTATAGACAAAAATTGGAGCGAAAGAAGTGGGAAAACAAACACAAGACAATGCCAAACATACTGAAAAAGGTTAAACCCAAGTTTTAATAATTAAAACCCTAAAATAGTAAAATTGTGCCCCATGCCGATGAGGTACGATATCGCTTATGCAAAGTTGTGCACCATCGTAACCGGGTGCGATTTCGCTAAAAGGATAAAGAAATGCAAGGTAGGGGGAAAGAGGCATACCCTTTCCTAGGGCAAGGGTTAGGGATCTCTTAGGGGATCTAAGGAAGATTACCCACTAAAAGTGGGTCAATTTTTTGTGTCTACATTTGACCTCCTCTTTGATGCATTTAAGGCTAAAAAAAAACGTTAAAGAAATATGTAGGCTCCTACGGGAAAAAAGGGCAAAAAATACACAAAAAGAAAAGGAGTGGCCAGGTTTGGATAGAAGAATAACATAAGAGGGGTACCACGAAAGGATACTATGGACTCTTGCACACTAGAAGAGGCATTACTACCACTAATGCCTCTATGGCTAGGGTGCCCTCTCGAGTTTCAGAAGGAATGAAAACTCCTTAAGAAACTCAAAAAGACAAAGGAAGAAAAAGTAGAACACAGAAACACATAGAACACAACAAGCAAGAAGTAAAGTAAAGGCTACTGGGTATAACATGAATCTAATGCAGCTAGCATGGAATGCATAGAAGAAATAGAAATATGGAAGAAAGGATGAAAATAAGAATGAGAAGAAGAAAAATAAGCTCCAAAGGTCAATCATATGAAAGTGATAAGAAGGCTAAATCAAAACCTTGACTCGAGGGTGTTATGCTCAAAATATGGTCCATGTATGGAATGAAAAAACTGCTATGAGTGTAGTACTCGCTAAGATGAATAGATGGGAAAGTATGAAGTATAACCTGCTATGGATGATTGCTCACTAGTGATTGTTGTGGGGCGATTACCCGCTATGATGTATGTCGAGGCCTGCTAAAATGGCCAAGGAGATGATCCTCTAATGGGATGTGGAGCCTATTGAGTCAAATAGAGACATAATCCAATAGGGGTGATATATAATGTATGTTGATGCAATGATGTATATGCTAGTACTACTTGATAGGGTGTATGTGGATGTATGTATGAGCCAATAAATGTGAGCATAACACAACATGAGTGTGTGCACGTGCTAGAAGAAATAAGAGGAAGAAAATGAGGAGAAAATAATTGTGCATGTGTACCCCCTCCTTGAAGTTTCAACAAGTGAAAATTTCAAGAGGAAGGAAGTGATCAAAAAAATAAGAGAAGAATGTATATTCTTGTTTGAATCAAAGAAAGCAAAAGATAAATAAGAATCATACAGAAGACAAGAATATGCAAAAGAAGAATTTTGTTCCTTGACTTTAATGAGAGATGATGAGAATCATAAAAAAAATTCAAAGTTAAGGAAGACAAGGAGAGGAGAGAAGAAGAAATATGTAGGAGAAAACCAAGAAGCGAATTTTAGGAGAAAAGAAGAAAAGGGATAAGGGTTCCTAGGTTGGTATTTTGCTAGGCATCAGAGCCCTAGTGATAAGTGCAATGCATGTGAGCTACAACCTAACTAGGTATCATCACCTACCATTATTGCGAATCCCTAGAAACTATATGAACAAGTAGTTATGAGCAAGTAGCAATGCAAATATAACAAGCAATATGTAAGAATAGAATGTTAGGAAACCATGCAAAATATGATAGGTAAGCATGCAGAATATGTTAGGCAAACATGCAACACGATATAACTAAATGTATATGCAATAAAAAAAATAGATCAAGCATAATATATTTTTAAATGCATTATATTTATTGGTTATTTATGCTCTTTACCATACATAAAATCCAAATTATAGGCACCTGAGCCAAACTTAGCTATTATGACAAAGGGCCCCAACCAGTTGGGCTAAAACTTACCTCAAAGATCAACACAAGCATTAGTGTTCTTTTTTTTTTCTTTGAGGACAAGGTCCCCAACCTCAAAAGAATGGTTACAAACTTTCTTAGAGTAAGATCACTGGAGCCTACCCTGATAGGCTTGCAAATGCTCTAAGACATGAATAAGCTTCTCATCCAGGAGCTCTAATTGGAAAAAATAATCTGCATGATACTCATCATTGACCACAACATCTTGCAACAAGATGCACAAAGAAGGAATATCAAGCTCAAAAGGAAACACCGCCTCAGACCCATACACCAAGACATATGGTGAGGCCCCTATAGGAGTGCACACAATAGTATGGTAGGCCCACAGGGCAAGATAAAGCTAAGTATGACAGTTACAACCGGTCTTACTAACCAGATTCTTCAAAATCCTGATCAAGTATTTGTTGGATGCTTCAACTTATTCATTACCCTGAGGATAATAAGGAGTTAACCATTTGTGCAAAATCTTGTACTTAGCACAAAGATTACAGACTTCCTTGTTCTTAAAAAGAGTGCCATAATTAGAAATAATCATCGAAGGAATACCAAACCTACAAAGAATATGATTGAAGATGAACTTGGAAACCTGAGTTCTAGTAACTATAGCCAAGGGCATCGCTTAAACCCATTTAGTGAAGTACTCCATCACAATAATGATAAATTTATGACCATCATACAACACTGGGTTAACCTTCTCGATAATTTCCAACCCCCACATGGAGAATGGCTAAAGATAAGAAATAATTTGAATGTCTTGAGAAGGAGCATGAATAAGATGATCGTGGCATTGATACTTGTCGCAGCATCGAACATAATCACATGCATCTTTCTCCATGGAAGGCCAATAATACCCCATCCAAAGGAGCTTTTTGGTAATAACATTATCGCTAAAATGGCCTCCACATGAATCTGCATGAGCATCACTAAGATTAATTTAGGATTCATCGAAGTTAAGACATCACAAGAGGATGCCTTCAAAAGAATGTCGATACAAAGTATTGACAATTATAATAAATCAGAATGCTCTTTTGTGTAATATATTGCGTTGATTGCAATCTAAACCATCATGCACTAATCCATATTTAAGGAAATTAAATACTTCATTTGTAACAACCCTATTTGTTATCCCTTATCATAATTTTTTTCTTTTTAAAATATATAAAGGTTCATCTTCATATGGCAAAAGCCCTAATCATGTCCTAAGATAGACATATACCATTTGGATTGTAACTTTCAAGGCAAATAGCTTCAAAAGCTATAGAGACTTGATAAAAGTCTCTTTAAGTGGAAGTGATCAACTTCTATGAAACCCTCATATCCCACTTGGTATGATTACGTTAGCCAAGTGTTAGGATTTCTCCCACATAAAAGGGAGAATCACCAGAAAGTCCACCAAGACTAGGTGAATACCTTGAAGATGGAGTGCCACACCAATGGTAAACCATTATAATGAATTAACTACACCAATGGTTATTCATTGATCTTAGATATGATCCACTTCATATAGAAGTTATTTCTAAGATAACAATATCACTATTGTGATAAGAATCCATGGAATGCCCTCTTAACATGATTACCTATATTTAAACCTCTTAGAACATATTGGTACACCCTTTGTTTAGGCAACCTTCTTGTTGTTCACATTGATTTCATTACAAATGGACATTACTTGTCTTACATGGGTGTTTTCACCCACATGTAAACTTAATTCTTTAGTGTAGAGTGTAGGGTCCATCTTGGTTTGTAGATCAAGACCATTTTGCCATCTTGAGAGTTTCATTCCACATAGTGTTCTATATTAAACCATCTTGAGTGTTTTTGAGGTAATTTTAACTCCATGAGGTCCTTTTATGGTAAATTTATTTACATCATATCCTTATGTTTGAAGCATCCATTCAAGAATAAGTGTATAATGTTTAGATCAGCATATATCCAACTATCCCACAACATTATACAAAGTTAAACAAATCTCAATTATTTATAAACACATTTAAGTAAGCATACATTCTCCACATAAGATTGATATTGAGAAACTCTATATAATTATATCATTCATCCTTACCCATCATATTCCAAAAGTAAATGATACAATTGCATTACCTTAAATTATCAACATATTAGAAATTGATCATACATTTATAGCATACATACATCATTAACCTACTAATAATTGAGCATACATTATATTGCATGAAAATAAACATCACATCAAACATCTAACATATCATCATTTATCATTTTCATTTGAACATAAATGCAACATCCATAAGATATAATAAATCAAACCACAAAATAGGATGACACAAAGATTTATCCTGGGAACCCTCAGGGAAATAAACCTAGCCTCTAAAATATGTTCTCTCCTCATATTCATAAACTTGAGATGTTAAATATTACAATTATATTAGGGTATCTCAAAATCCCTTTTAATCAAATACAAATCAAGGAATACTATGTCCCACCTCAATTTCATGATGCAATTAAGAAATTTTCTAATTCCTTTCTCTAAGTCATCAATATAGCATTAAGGGATTTCTCATATTCATAAAGAACCCATTTGTTCCTTCAAAATTCTAGTCCCCATTAAGGAATCCATTGGTTCCTTTCTCCAAGCCATCTTAAGGATTTGTAAATTCTCACATGTAAATATGAAAATCATTGGAGTTATATTTTGGAGAAAACATATCGATATTAGAGGGAATACTATAAGTTCCCTCGAGAACAAGTTTTCCAACTTTATTTTTCATAATTGAGACAAATAAATTAATGAATTAAATTCCCATACCTTTAATTCATTAATGATTATACTTCCATAATTTTTTTTTTAAATGTACATCCTAATTTTATTCATATATATATATATATATATATTTTATATATATATATATATATTTTTTAACTCTATACCTTAAATCTATCAAACAAGCTAATACTACTTAATAACATACACAAGGGTTGTAACAAAAATTTAAAGTTAACAATCTATTGGCAAAGGTTGTACTTACCTCAACCTCAACCAAATTTACAATGATTGGTCCTAGTAATCACAAAAACTTAAGGCTAGTAAGAAAATTCTAAATTATAACTTGAAAGTTAACACCCTAAATGTTTCAATAAATTCCCACCATGGAGTGGAGATGTGTGGTTGTGGTCCATTTTTAGACTAAGGAGTAGTCTTAGATAGCATGGAATTTAGGGTCAATTTATACATAGTCAACCTAACTCGATCTATATATCCAAAATAAAACAAATCCAATGCCACGGTCAACTTCTAGTCCTAATCCCCCCTTACTTGCTTTGGCCTTTGTGGTTAAAATGATCATCATCGTTCCTCTATGAGTATAGCCCCACTTTCCACATGTGTGATGTGGAGCTATTTGTCCTACCATGATATGATAAGATCATAATGTATAGTCCTCACTTTTGTCAGGCGGGGTTGGGCATAGACACATCGACAGACCACTGAGCTTGTACAGATGTCATCATCTCATATTGGCAATTGCAATAGATGGTGTTTGGTATGAGTAGGACTCTAAGTTACTATTCACATGGAATATTTACCCACTAATTCTAACCTGTATTGTTTAACTCCTCACATCCCTTGATGAATTATGCCACACCTAACTTTGGCCTTGAAAGTATCATATGATGTTGCACCAGCGCGTGCTCATCATGGTATAAAACCAGAGTAGGTAGGTCTTCCTTTCGCATGCTAGACTCCTGTTATTAATTATTTGCTTTCTGTATGTGAGCCATGTTCCAGTTGTCATTGAAGGGAAGAATAAGATTTTGAATGTAGTGATTATAGAATTACTTTCAATGCCTAGTCATTCTTGTAGGGATTTGTTGCAACAACACCCCAAGGAGCACCATAAAGTCTTAATATACCAAGACCTAAACTCTCTACATATTTCTTTGGGTGTACCAATCGAACAAGGGAACATGTCCTCGTGAAGGATTCACTAATTAAGTCATAGAAATCCATTCGCTATAAACTTCAATTCTCCTATGGTGACCATAAGCAGAGCAATGTATGTAGTCGAACCTCAATAGCTTGGGTGTAAGGTACTTCAAACCAAAAGAAACCATATTTATGATGTTTTTAGTCAATCTTCTCTCCGAATTAAATAACGTATTCTATTGCATTCCTTCCAGCGCATCATTCAACTCTGGCATAAGCAGTTCCAGTGCCTCTCCCTATGTACCTAGTTGTAGATGAGACCCAGTACAATTTGGAGAGATATTTTGAAGGTAAAGGTAGGGTCATTCTGTGGCATTTCATACCAAAGGGTTATGTATTGAGAAAATCAATCCTGAGTCTAAGACTCGTAGGAACGAGGTTGTTGCCTACTCATCAGTGACAGAAAGTTCCCAAATCGTAGAGATAAGAGAATTAATGTCCCATATGGACCATGTCGAAAAGAGAAGAGATTGTAAAGGTAATTTCTTACAAGTAAAATAAACTGAATATGGATGGTTTTTGGTACCATATCAATAAGCATCAGCCATAATTGACTTAAGCCATGCCTAATGCCATTTTTCTATTAGCAAAATTTAGCTTTATATCAAAGCACAATTATTCTATAGGTCAAGAAATTTTGAAAGGTTATTTTATTAAAGTAGATAAGATTTATTATAAAAGACAACATTTGGAAAAGTTATCAAATTAAAATAGATACAGTTTCTATCATAGTTAACTAAGAGTTTTAAACATCAACAAGTATAATAGGTTAGTCAATTTATTTGAAAGTATATCACAATTTCACTTAACCCCTTTAAAAGGGTGTTTTTCAAATATAATTTTCAAATATAATTCAGAGCATTGGAATCTGTTAGCAAAAGGGAACCTTCATAGTATGAATGAATGACCATTTCTAGAGTTTAGGATCTTATCAAGTATTATTTTCAACAACTAATACAAGTACCAAACATACTATTCATGAAAGCAATAACAGATGCACAAGACGGAGAGATCCAACCTTGAACTCCAGTAAGTCAAATATTCAAATATTACTCGATCAATTCCTTTCCTTTAGTCTTCCAAAAAAAATACTCTTTCTATGACTAGGAAGTTTTTCCAGTCTTCTGGTTTCTGATCCACCCAATGGTGGAGAGCATACTCCCTAGACCTTCCCAAACTTCCTATATTGCCTTATTTCACAATTTGACCTCTAATTTATAGGGAAATTTCTCCACAAATGGCAAAATAGTGGTCTTATTATTTTATTACTAAAAATATGCCTTGGTTGAAGAACACAAGTTTATACTGAGAGGGGGGTGAACATTATAAGACCACTTTTTACTTTATTTCCAAATCAATATCAATTAATTTCCTTAATTACAATAACCAAATATAGCAGTGTGCATTAATAACTCAGATAGCAATAGTAAGCAAGAGCACAAATCACCATACACAATTGAGACACAAGATCTGTCCAAAAATATATCCCAAAGGCCTTCTCAAAGTCTCAATCAATCATGCTCAAGTAGCACTCAAATCTCATCCACAAATCTACTAAATATAAGGCTCAATGATGAACTCAACAATGAATGGCAATGTACTCATCAATGGATGACAATAATGATCCACAATGATCTCAATTCAACTCAACTCAAATCAATCTCAACTCAACTCAAGTCAACTCATAGAAGCATAAAGAGAATTGTTAGAGACTCAATATGTTCTAATCTCACTCTCAACTCAAATCAGAATTATGGAATAGTTTTTTTCATGGAAATTGACCAATCACCTCACACAATTACTTGAATAGGATCAATCAACTCAACTCAACCAATCACCACAAGGGACAACTCTTTCTTACAAAACCCTAGTCCATGCATGTATCAACAAACTCAAATATTCCCAAAAATGCTCAACCACAAATCTCACATAACAATGATACTCATGTTATTTTCAAATTATTTGCATAACAAATGGGCTTCAACAACTATGCTTATAAAATAAGGTTTAAACACAACTCTCAAACCAGAAACCTTGAAGCATTAAACCAACTACTTTCGAAAAGGAAACCACAATCAATCCTTTTCTCTCCAATGATATTTCAGAAATCAACCACCATAAACAATCAATAGGAGAATGTGCCCATACCTTTTATGAAGATGAAGGAACCCCTTTAGAAATATGCCATACTCAACACACTTTGAAAAAAATAAAACAACCTTCACTTTGAACCCTTTTACAAAAACAAAAATATCTCTTTACATACACCTTATTTCTCCTTCTAAGCAAAATAATAAAATAGCCCTCTAAATAAGCTTTCCAACTATATATAATATAATATACTTTTATAAAAGGAAAACATCAAAAATATCTCCTTTTCTAAAAGTGCATTACAACTCTTAAACTTGCCTTCCAAGTAAATAAAAAATATTTAATCAAACATTTCCCTTAACATCACCTTATTCCTCCAACATTAGGCAATAATAAAAAATATTTTAATAAAATGTTTACTTGTCTCTTAGAGGGAATCGAACCCTCGTCATTGACCACACAACACCTCAACCGTGGCACCAAAGACCACGTAAGCTATACGATCGCATAGGATGGAGAGCGAAAAATCTCCCTATATATCGCTGCCCCTTGCTCACATCAAAAACATGGGCAAAAAATCTTCTTCCACACTCCTCGCAAATCAAAACCTATGGGAATCGAACACATCTTTCGCTAACAAAACTCCACACTTCCCAAGCTCACCATTGGACCACGTTGTCACATCGAGGGATTTTCGGTGCATTCGATTTTGTGCTCTTCGAACATTTCTTATACTTCATAACACTTAGGTGTTTCCTTGCTTTCAAATTTTAGAACTTCCTTTCCTTTTGAGTGTGATTCCCCAAACTTGAAATATGAGACTTTTGATGCTTTGGAATCTTCCTCTTCTTTCTCTTTATTTGTGTCAAGTAGCAAATTGGCATCCATCTCTATAGCCTCTAAAATACATGTTTCCTTCTTAGTGAAAATATCTTGACCTTTTGAGTCATGTGATGGATCAAAATTCTCACGTATGGAACATCTCAATTATTTTATATTCTCCTTAACCTCTTGTAGTTGCTCATGGATAACATTGAAGTATTCCTTTAGATCAACTGAGACATTATCCTCTTGTTTAACTTCTTCTGTTTGGAGTGAATGTTCTTCTTCTACTTCTTTTATCCCATAGAAAAAACCTTCTTCATCTTCACTGCCACTAAGATCATTATAATATTCTATAGCAAACAAACTCTCAATATTTCTTTGACCATGCCTGTTTCCTTGATGTGTCATCTCATCTTCACTATCACTGAAACCATTGCAATATCCTGATCTGTGATCTCTTTGACCACACACAAAGCACTATTCTATTTCACCTCTTATTCCTAGGAATAGATGTTCTTACTTTCATTATCTGACTTGTCTCTATCACTGTAGTCTGAGCTATCACTTGCTTCTACAATGTAGTAAAATTTCTTTGCCTTACAAAAAAATTTCTTCTTCTCATACATGTTTTGCTTGTATCTGTCATATTTTTCATGCTTATGCTTCCCATATTTTTTTCTTCTATGGCCATGTTTTTCATCATAACTATTTTCTTCATGTGAACACTTGTATGCATAGTGACCAAGATCACCACACTTGTAGCATCTGACTTTTCTTATATACCTGAAATTCCTTGAGTCCTTATTCCTTTTGATGAAGTTAGCTTCCTCATCATTATCTAAAATGCTATATATCTCTGGAATTTTCCCTTTCTCTTTCTCTAAAGCCTTGAATGCAATCTCTTTTATTGGAACTTGATGCTTACTCACCCTCCTCTCATAAGCTGTGAAAGTTCCTTGAAATTCTTCCATTGTTAGCTTGTTGATATCCATTGTTTCTTCTATTGTTGAAACCTTTGCATCATATTTTATTGGAAGTGATCTCAAAACATTTTGAGTAAATTCTAATTCTTTCATCTCAAAAAATAGGCCTCTCATGGTGTTAGTAATCTCATCAAATCGAAGTAAAAACTTTGCAATATCTTCAAAATCTTCTATTTTCAATTCCTCAAATATTTTTCTATGAGTTTGTAGTTTTACCAACTTTACCTTGGAATATCCTTCATAAGTATTTTGCAACTTGGTACACATATCATTAGCTTAATTACATACCATGACATTTACAAAATTTATCTCATGTAGCCCACTCAAAATGCAATTCATTGCTCTTGCATTAATCTCAACCAATTTTCTGAGTCTTATCTGCCTTGGGATCACCTTCAACCCTATACTCTTTTTCAACCATTTGCTATACCTCATATCCTTGTGATATCAAGTATTTCTTCATCCTCATGCTCCAGAAAGCATAATTGTTAACATAAAATAATGGAGCCTTATTTGTAGATGATCCATTCTGTGAAGCCATCTATGTTCTTGTAGAATCTGCCCTCAAGCTGTTAGCCTTTTCGAAGAAACCCGCTCTGATACCAATTGAAGAACACAAGTAACACAAGTTTATACGGAGAGGGGGTTGAACAGTATAAGACCACTTTTTAATTTCTTTCCAAACCAATATCAATTAATTTCCTTAATTGCAATTACAAAATATAGCAGTGTGCATTAATAACTCAGATAGCAATAGTAAGCAAGAGCACAAATCACCATACAGAATTGAGACACAAGATCTATCCAAAAATATATCCCAAAGGCCTTCTCAAAAGCTCAATCAATCATGCTCAATTAGCACTCAAAACTCATCCACAAATCTACTAAAGGTAAGGCTCAATGATGAACTCAACAATGAATGGAAATGTACTCATCAATGGATGACAACAATGATCCACAATGATCTCAACTCAACTCAACTCAAATCAATCTCAACTCAACTCAAGTCAACTCATAGAAGCATAAAGAGAATTGTTAGAGACTCAATATGTTCTAATATCACTCTAAACTCAAATCAAAATTATGGAATAGTTTTTTTTATGGAACTTGACCAATCACCTCATACAATCATTTGACTAGGCTCAATCAACTCAACTCAACCAATCAACACAAGGGACAACTCTTTATTACAAAACCCTAGTCCATGCATGTATCAACAAACTCAAATTTTCTTAACAATGCTCAACCACAAATCTCACATAATAATTATACTCATGTTCTTTTCAAATTATTTGCATAAAAAATGGGCTTCAACAACTATGCTTATAAAACAAGGTTTAAACACAACTCTCAAACCAAAAACCTTGAAGCATTAAACCAACCACTTTCGAAAAGGAAACCACAATCAATCCTTTTCTCTCCAATGATATTTCATAAATAAACCACCATAAACAATCAATAGGAGAATGTGCCCATACCTTTTATGAAGATGAAGAAACCCCTTTAGAAATCTGCCATACTCAACACACTTTGAAAAGAACAAAGCAACCTTCACTTTGAACCCTTTTACAAAAACAAAAATATCTCTTTACATACACCTTATTTCTCCTTCTAAGAAAAATAATAAAATAGCCCTCGAAATAAGCTTTCCAATGATATATAATATGATATACTTTTATAAAAGGGAAACACCAAAAATATCTCCTTTTCTAAAAGTGCATTACAACTCTTAAACTTGCCTTCCAAGTAAATAAAAAATATTTAATCAAACATTTCCCTCAACATCAGCTTATTCCTCCAAAATTAGGCAATAACCATTTTTTTTTAATAAAACATTTACTTGTCTCTTAGAGGGAATCGAACCCTCGTCACTGAACACACAACACCTCAACCGTGGCGCCAAAGACCACGCAAGCTATCCGATCGCATAGGATGGAGAGTGAAAACTCTCCTTATATATCGTTGCCCCTTGCTCACATCAACAACGTGGGCCAAAAATATTCTTCCACACTCCTCAAAAATCGAAACCGATGGGAATCGAACACATGCACTTTCGCTAACAAAACTCCACACTTCCCAAGCTCACCGTTGGACCACGCTGTCACGTCGAGGAATTTTCGGCACTTTTGATTTTGTGCTCTTCGAACATTGCTTAGAATTTTAAAACGAAAATCCTTTGCATATATATATGCAACCTTCCTTGTAAAATTAACATACGTTGGCACTTTTAATTTTTTAATCACCTTTTGATAGCGCATGGTATTTATGATGTCGACGATAACTTTAATTTTAATTTTAAAATTTAAATTTTAATTTTAAATAATTAAAATTTAAACTAAATATTTAAAATCAAATATCTCCATCATCGGGGCACCTTTTTCGATGAAACGAAAGGCCAACCTGGGTTTTAAGAAAAACCCATTTCAAATCTGCCATCCATGGTTTTAAATAAAACCTTTTATTTTGCCTACCTTGGTTCTCACAAAAACCCTGTATATATCCATGCTCTCCGAAATATGAATGCTTTGGCCATCAAAACTCAATGTGATCCTTGTGACATTAATGATCCATGTGACATCAATGAAAACATAAAATAACTCAAATTGCCAAAAATCTTCCCCTTTGTCATTGATGGCAACACCTCTAAAGTAAAAACCATAATCACTGCAAAAACCATCTCTGAGAATCAAAGCTACTCCCCCTGACTCAATACTTTATATGGAGGTTGCTCCCCCTAACTCAATGCTCTCTTTGGAGGCTACTCCCCCTAACTAAATGCTCTCCCCCTTACTCAAATCTCTCCCCATTTGACGTCAATGGCAAAAGGGACACTTATAGGGCTAAAATATATGACTCTTAAGCATAGCCCCCTCACCACTTTCTCTCTTGAGGTTATTAATTTTGGGGTGGGAGTACTTTTACTCCCATATTACATTAATTATTTCCTCTATCAACTTCCTTCCATGTTTTTATGATATCCTTATCTTGATGAATTACTTGATCTTCTTGTCTAGAACCTGTTTGACCTTCTTGCTTTTGACCTTCTTTCCTTGAACCTGTTTGGAATTGAGTCCTACACCATTTTGCAATATGCCCAAAGTTATTGCAATTAAAAAACTTGATATTGTAGCCTTTGGATGGTGCCCATATCCTGAATTATTTCTTGAAATAATTTCCATATCCATTCCTTTCCTGAACCTTGTATTGTGAAGCTCTATTCATGATCATAATGATCATGTCTTCTGAATTATGTATCTCTAAAACCAAAACCATATTTCTCATTTCCTTTGCACTAAGAATCTCTATGACCAATCTTGTTACATGAGAAGCAATGTCCCTGAAAATCATACCTTCTTCCTTTGAAATTTCTTCTAGAAAAATAAAACTTCTTTGATCCATGGATCCTGCAATGTATAGCCCTGTGTCCAAATCCATTACAAGAAAAACATTGTCCTTGAAAAACCCTTTGTTCATGCCTTGGTTCCTCATACCTTTCTTGACCATTATCCCTATGATCATCTTCAACTTGTGCATTGCATTCTTGAACCGTCTTTGTAGTATATAAATCCTCTTCCTTAATTTCTTCCTTGCTTTTCTCTTCAAGTATTTATTTTCCTTTTGAACTTGATTCACCTATCTCAAAACAAGATCCAAACTGAATATTTGGATGCATATGAAGTTTGGAACTTTCTTCATAACACTTAGGTGCTTCCTTGCTTTCAACTTTTAGAACTTCCTTTCCTTTTGAGTGTGATTCCCCAAACCTGAAATATGAGACTTTTGATGCTTTGGAATCTTCCTCTTCTTTATCTTTATTTGTGTCAAGTAGCAAATTGGCATCCATCTCTATAGCCTCTAAAATACATGTTTCCTTCTTAGTGAAAATATCTTGACCTTTTGAGTCATGTGATGGATCAAACTTCTCATGTATGGAACATCTCAATTATTTTAGATTATCCTTAATCTCTTGTAGTTGCTCATGGACAACATTGAAGTCTTCCTTTAGATCAACTGTGACATTATCCTCTTGTTTAACTACTTCTGTTTGGAGTGAATGTTCTTCTTCTACTTATTTTATCCCATAGAAAAAACATTCTTCATCTTCACTATCACTAAGATCATTATAATCTTCTATAGCAAATAAACTCTCAAGATTTCTTTGAACATGCCTGTTTTCTTGATGTGTCATCTCATCTTCACTATCACTTAAACCTTGTCCTAATAAGGTATCTACTTGAGGAACAAAGAGCAATGAGAAATACAAGACACCTATCCATCAATGTTGTTGATCTTGTTTGAGATGTTGAAGAATAGGTCAACATCATGGTGACAAAGTGAGCTCATGATAAGAATCCTAGTTAAGAAAAAGAGATTAAAATTAAAAAAGAAGAGCCAAAAAAGTAGAGAAGAAGAAAATAAGGCATGGAATATTTTTCAATATTAGCAAGATAAGCACCATAATCATGGAGGACATGTCAAAGTATACAACCAACATTACTTATGGGTGCATTGCATATATGTATGTTTGATTGAATGCACCATTGGGCAAGGAGGTTGCTATTTGAGCAAAAGAACCATCCTTAGTAGGTGGGTGATAGCATCATAGTTATCATAAAACCTTCTACTTAAGGAAAAATTGTGTTGTGCATATTTTTTATTGTATCCTAGTGAAGCAAGGATGGCTCAACAAGATCCCTTGTATTATTGTATGTGGCATTGTTTGATATCGATGCTAATGGTTAATATTAGCATTTGATAGTATTTAAGTTAATTAGGTGAATAATTAATTTAATTAATAATGTTGGTGGTATTAAAAAAAAATGAATTAATGTGAGGAATAAAGGATTTAATTACTAAAGCTAGACCTAAGAGAATTAGTAAATTAAGGTAAGCTCTAATAAGTTAAATATTTCAAAAAGGGAAAAAATCCATTAGATATAAGAGCACATTTATTAAGTATAAATTTAAGTTCATATTTTGGTGATGTTGGAAAAGTTGAAAGTTGGCATGTTGGGTAACATAAAAGAAACATTACTTTTGAGCATAATGTTTTGGCACTGATAAAGATTTTGTTTGTGGATCTTTATTTTTGGTTCCTCTAGGATTATATGGAGAGAATTGCCAAGTTTTGGGGGTAAACAAAAGAAGAAGTAGAAGGACAGAGGTTGGATGAAAAAGAGCATAGTGCAATGAACTAGGAAGGAAGAAAGAGTGTTGGTAATTGCATTGAGGTAACTCCTTTCTAATTGCTTCTTATGTTCTTATCTATGACTACTTTTATATTCTTTTAGATTGGTGCTTTTACATTTTGTTTGAGTTCTAAAGCCCTATAGAGTTTAAGTTCTTATAGGGCATAGTTCTAAAAGAGTATTGGAGTCTGATATTTTGGTTTTGAACTCTAGCAATCCTATAGGAAGCTTAGTATGATGTTGTTTTACCTCTAGTTTTTACTTGTGAGTGTGTGTTTAGTGGTCAAGAGAATATTGGATTGCACTTTTTAGTGCTGGTGGTTGCTTATTACCACACATTGAATAAAGTTGGATTATTCGAAACAAACCTGATCATCTCTTGAATATTAGTTGTAGATTGTTGTTGCCAATGTTTTTATCATCTCCTTGATTTTAGATGTAGGGATTGTATACCTCAAGTAGTAGTGCTTGATCTCAGAGAATATTCTTGTTTTACATTGAGAAGGTTGGCTCCATTTGGGTTTTGAGTGACCTTGCACTTTTAAGAGCTACATCCTTAGTGTATGTTTAAGCCTTTGGAGTTTGAACCTTCCCTTGCAAGCTTAGTCATTTAAGGTTTGTGTGTTGGTTGCAGTTTTTAATGGTTATTTTATCTCTTTCATGCTTTCCAGTGAAAGGAGGTTAAGGTCTTGCTATTGTGTATCGATCTATGGCTAGCATAGGGCTAACTGTAATTTATACATGCTTTATTTGGTTGTTGCATGTTAGGGTCCATGCTCTACGTTGGTATTGTAAGAGTTTTATTTGGTTGATTTCATTTTTGTAAAGAAAATATTAAATCTCTTTCTTAGTTTACGTAAATAGATATTTGGTTATCATGAATGGAATTTACTTTTATTGAATAAGTGTTTGTTTCTTTATTTTATAAAACATGTATTTTATATTGATGGTTTAAAATTGAATAAACAATGTGTATGTTAATGGTCCATGTTATATGCTAATTGGATTAGTAGATATTTGGAAGAAGCTAATAATTTTTATGAGCATGTTTATTTTATTGAAATTGATTTATTAAAGTAATTTTAACTAGTCAATATTGGATTATGGGTAAAAGAGTCTTAATGGGGAAGTTTTCTTCTGATAAAGATAGTTCTTTTTTTTAATGGAGCTATGTATGAAAAATACTTAGATAAAAAAATGCTTTTGGAAAATTATATGGCATAAGATGGATGAGGCTTGAATAGCTAAGGAATCTATGCTTTGAGAGAAGTATGGAATTCTCTCAATATTAATGCATATTGTTATTTGTTGCATGATAGTATGTGTTTTTGCATAGTGCATGTTAGGGTTACATATGCATTTAAAGAGTTGTCTTGATCCCTATTTGCTTCAAGTTCATGAAAGAAGACTTTACAAGTGGAGACCTTGAAGAAGATGAAAGATTATTTATGTTCTTAAATATTGAAATATAATATTTTTGGGATGATGATTATTATGGGTTTCATGTTTATGAGGAGGGAATGAATATTTTGTATATAATAATATTGTTATATTATTTAGAGAATGGAAGATTAAGTGTTATTATTTTTTAATGTAAAGTTTTTGTAATATTTATTCATGTGCAATAATGGAAAGAATGTGTGATTGAAAGGAATCTAGTTTCATGGATTGTGATTATAATTCCTTTAAATGTTGTTTTGTTCTTTACATTGAAGATAAAGGAAATTCTAAATACTAGTATTATGATTTGAAAGTATTTAAGATCCCAGTTTTAGCAATGTGTTATATTTAAGCATGTTTTAATATAGCACTTTATTTCCTTTTGGGAGAGATTTTATTTTTGTAAATTTATGACTTGGGTTTGGATGGGGGTTTTGGGCATGAACTAGAGCCATATTAGAAAACCCTTGATTCAAGATATACCCAATCCTAGGGGGAGTTACAGTGATGCAATAACTGTCACATCTCCACCACTTGTGATTAATTTGCTTGGAAGAGTGTGATACTGCGTTCAATTTTTATGGTGTAGGTACATGACCCGAGCCGAACATGAAAAAAAGCACTCACACCCTTGTCCAAGGCAACATATTGGAGAACCAGGTAAGCGGGATATGATGTTGTGCCTCGTGCACCTTGGTCCATGGGTACATGGAAGCCCATAGTAGGATTTACACCTGCATTGCATTTTGCTTGTCATGGTTGACTGTATATTGCGTTTGTATCTATCCAAATTGTTGACCGTTGTTTGCCACTTTTTTTTTAATATTAAAGAAAAATATAAAATTAAAAAATATAATAAATTAAATACATATGAATGTACTCATATAAATTAATAACTATATTAAAGTGATAATAGAGATAAGAAACTAAATTAATTAATAATTAAAAAATAATAATAATTAAAATTATATATAATAAAAAAAATATTTATTACAAAGTACTTATCCCTAAAGATGATAGAGGCTAAGCCCAAAATATCCACATCTTGGATAATGGAATGCAATGGAGGGCTTAGAATATATGTGGCCATAAGTCTTAAACATAACGATAAGGAAAAATAAGGGGGACACAGAAAGAATAATAAAAAAATAATAATTTATTATTAATAAGCCAAAAGAAGTATTGATTACTCTCCACCTAGAAATAATAATATTATTTAATTGGGAAAAATATGTGAGGTGGCAATGACTCATTAAGCGTTCTTCCTTTAAATTTCAAACGATACTAGCTGGTAAAACATACTGTCTACTGTTTGGATTGTGCAAGAAGGTAAGTTGGGAAGACGAACGAATCAATCATCTAAAAGAAGTTCAGGTGCTCTTATTAATGTTATAAGGCTTTTTTTTATTTAATTTACTAGACGCTCTCTTACGTTTGGATGTAGGCAAGATAGAAACTATATTAGTTTTTATTTTTTAAAGCGAAAAACCCCTTGCGGGGCCGCCTGAGAGACCACAAATAGGGGTTTCTACACCGTCAAAGTCACCCTGGAGTCACACCCGATCCTGCCCGCACCAACATTATCAATTGGATTTTGGATACCCAATTCAGCTTTTTGGTAAGGTGGAGATTTGAACCTGGGACCTCTCTTGGAGGATTTCCCTCTCCTCTCCAACTCACCTACAACACCTAGGTAGACACTGTATTAGTTAGGAATACTAATATTTGATTAATATTAGTTTGGAATAATAATATTTGAGTGCTGCTAGATTTAATAGAGAAACGAAATGCTATAAGATAATCAAATTAAATAAAATATTTTCTATTATTTAATTTAAGGAAGCTCAAAATTGCTCAAATAGTGGATGATGTTCTTCATATAATTTCTTTTAAAATAAAATGCTATATTATTTTCGCTTTGCTTGAAAATTTTTTGTGTCGGATGAGCCACTAAGTAATTCAAATTCGTTCTTTAATAAGAACATGGGGTTTTTCTGGTTTTGAATCTGTGAAGTGAATTTCTGAAACAAATTCTCTAAAGTAGCTGCATTTTGCATTTGTTGTAAGGTTGAATGTGCATTGCATTCATTGTAAAGTTTATTGTGCATTGCATTCGTCGTATGTATGCTTGTCTAGGTATGTCATGTAGCAAATAGGGCCAAGCTGACCCCAATCCTAGCCCAAATTTTTGTCAAGAATAGTATGGGGTGAGCGCCCAGTGGAACTGGTTAACCCTCGATGGCAGACTAGAAAGTATGCTAGTTGAAGACGATTTATTTATTAGATTAGGTATGAGGTATTTAATGTAAACATAAAGGGTTGAACGTTGCCTGGTATTGATAAATCTGAAATAACTTATGTTTTAGAATGTTTGTTATACTTGGAAGCTGATGAAACATTAATGCGAGCTTTTCATTTAGAAACCTTAAAATTTATAGTGATATGCATTGCCAAGTACCTTAAGATACGTATATTATTTTTATCATTTAAATATAGTGATGGCTTTAAGTTTAAGAACGTTGTCCAGTTGGAAGCTTTCTGATTGAGGAGATTTATCTTCATATATTGTAGTTAGCTTGGAAGAAAACCAATTAATGTTCAATTTGAAACTTAGGAAAATAACTTTGGTATCTAAATTATCTGTACGAAAGTCCACGTGGATAGTTTAAAATTTTTATATAAATTGATATAATGTTATTAAGTGGCTAACCTGGAAATCAAATTTACTTTAAAAGATTCAATATATTTGTAATTGAAAGATTAAAGAAGTAAGTTGAATTTTGATTGCATAGTATAGATCGAATGGTACATGGATAAATTAGTCTCCAGAATGGTTTCAATATAGTTGGATAATTTAATTAATTTTTTAATAAAAGTTATAGTTAGTTGTTTAGCATGGAAAAGGTGTTGTGGTTGATAAAATGTAAAAGAGGAGTTGGGACCAGAAAAACTAAAGTAAGTAAAGTGATTAGTGGATTTTCCAGCATGATGCCTTTGACAAATATAACGTAGCTGTTGAAATACGTTCTACAAAACTATACCCTTAGCTTATTTAAATTTTATAAATTCATTGTTTTTGTTTTTTAAATTTAAGTATATTTTTTGCATATGGGAAATAATATCTTAAAAACGAAAAGAGGATTTATGTGCTATATATAAAAATAGAGCCTTTGGATGTGTATAGTGTAACATAGATTCCTGAGAGTGCATTAGAAATAATTGGGTTGACGTCCTTTATTTCGTAGAGGCACATGTGTTATAAGAATAAATTAAGTCTTTAATTTCAAACTATTGGAGTAGGTCTTTATTAATTCCATATGTTGTTTGTTAAGTAATTAATAATTGACGCGAGTAATTTATAAAGGTAAATGATATAGACATTACCTTATCTGAGAACTATAGGGTTAAAAGGAAATCATTTCTTTATTATAAAGTAATATGTTAAGACTTGGTTGGATATTGGAAATTATTAAAAAGCTATTTTAGTAGTATGAAATGGCATGTTTTTTCTTCTGCTATGTTATTAGATGATTATGTAAATTAAATTAGGTTTTCAATTATATTAAATAGTTTTAATGAATTCTAGCATATGTTTGATTATGATGTAATGCTTCCAAGGGAATAATTCTGAAGTTAGATATTTCTTTTATTGGAAAATTAAGAAATTTTCTCTTAAGTAAATTGATTAAAGAATAACACATTGTAAAAAAAAAAACAAGAAATAGAATTATTACCTTGAAGCCTAAACCTTTACTACTCAGTTAAGATAATTTAACACTTTTCTTTTGGTGAGGAGTTACTCTACCCAATCACACTAGGTCACGCGATGACTTATTTGAGACTGCACCACTGTACTCTAGCTACTTAAGGACGGGAAGGTCCAAGCTATTGATTGTAAAGAACGATGATATGGGGTGTCATTCCAGATGGATAGTTAGTTAGTATGTGGTGATATTCATCATTCCAATTGGGCTAGGGAGGTGCCAACGTATTGCATGACTAGAGAGCTACTCATGCTATTGGAAGATCCAATGGTAGATGGTTATGGGCAGCATTACCGTCAACCCGAGAAAGGTCATGAATATCTAGTCCCTAAGCCATGTGATGGCAAACTCTAGCCAAACCTTAGCAAAGGGTCAAGGGCTAGCATTGGCATACAAACGCTGGTTCCAAAGCATTGAGTTGGGTACTCAAAATATTGTGAATCTTATGATTTTGGATAAGGGAGATAATGTACCCCATTCAGGTGTTATGGGCCCTGAATGGAAAACCCTGTATCGGATTCCATATTGGCTCATGGGGGGAGTCAAAATCCTACATATCGACTTGCGAGATGTGGCTAGTCTTGAGCACTTAAGACACTAGCTACAATGGTGACCATTTATTGAAGTGTGAAATTAGTATGCTTGAGCTAACATTATGATGGATTTACAAGTGAAGTGATGTTGTTATTTAACAAAAAACTCTACTGTACTTAAGTTAACAGAATGTGGTTGTGACATTTGGTATCAGAGCCTAGGTTTGTGAAACCTTGGCTAACATAGTTTTTATTGTTGTTAATGCCAGATGTGGTAGGTACATCATGGAGAGCCAGTATAAATGTGCAAGAGGGAATTGTAGAGGTCCCGAGGAAGGGACCAAGACAACTCGTGAAGGAGTCTGAAAGGGTGCAAGCTGCCAATATGTCATAATTAGCTACAAAATGGTGTAAACTCAACTACAAGAGACCAACAAAATGGACTCCAATCACATAACACAAATGCAATAATGGAAGAAAATTGCTAATTTATATTCTTCTCATTTATGAATTCACACCCCTTCTACAAAATATTACAATCCATCATATAGCAACCAAAAACCAAAGAAACCCTAAAAACGTCTTTTTTCTAAAACTGCTAAAAATATATCTTCTTTCTAAAAACTTCTAAAAATAGAAATGAGTAAGATTGCATCCAAATTCGATGCACACATATCTCTCACAATAAAAAACCTTAATTTAAAATATTAGATCTCAAATTAAGGTATAACAAAAGATAATAAACTTCTAATAGCCAAAAAAATCCAAAAAACTCGGGAACCTATTCTAAAAGCTAATTTTGGGACACTAGATGGAGGAGTTAGGTCCCAAAAACACTTTTTTGGAGATTCAGGCCAATCAAAGATTCACCTAATGCAAAACACACACACAAAACCACCTGTTAAATTTCAAGGCCAACGAGCGTACGATTCACAAGTTATGGCTCCGACAAGGTGCATCATTCTCCTTTGGTGAAAAAGAACTCAGCTCCTACGAGTTTAGCTGAATTGAAATCTTGTAGCTTTTAGTTATCAATTTTCTTTAGCTCTAAATCTAAAATCCAAGTGTTATCTAACTGTGGTAATCCTTCCCATTGAACCAGAAATTTATTGTAGTTACCATGTCTGGTGGTGATCACCTTCTTATCAAGCACCTGTGCAACTCTATCTTTTTTCTTCTTAGGCATCTATCGTGCCCAATTTACTATATCCTATAATTCACCATCCTTGTAAGTACCAAGATACTGAAACAAATTAGAAACATTAAAAATGGGTGAAATATCAAATTCATTAGGCAACTCCACTTTATAGGCATTATCATTGATCTTCTTTAAAATCTTGCATGGCCCAATTTTATTAAGTTTCAGTTTGTTATATGTCCCCTTAGGAAATATTTATTTCCTAAGATGAACTATGATCATATCACCCTCTTCAAACACTTTCACCCTTCTGTATGCATCAATAGACTCTTTGTAGTGAGCATTACTACTCTATAGTTTTTTCCTCACTAACTCTTGCACTTTTCGGATATGCTCAGCAAATGCTTTTGCATCATTACTAACTTGTTCCCCAATTGGTAACTCAACCAAATCCAATACACCTCTAGGATTTTGACCATAAATAATTTGAAAAGGAGATTTACCTGTCGACCTGTTCACTAAACTATTGTATGTAAATTCGGCTTGTGATAAGGCTAAATCCCATTGTTTTGGTTTTTCTCCAACTATGCATCATAAGAGGTTTCCCAAGCTTCTATTCACTACCTCTGTTTTCCCATCGATCTGTGGGTGTTAAGCACTACTAAACTGTAGCCTAGTGTTCAACATTTTCCACGTCTCCAAAAGTGACTCAAGAACTTAGTATCCCGATCAGAAGTAATAGTCTTTGGAACACCATGCAATCGCACAATTTCATCAAAGAATAAGACTGCAATCCTAGTTGCATCATTAGTTTTCTAGCAAGCAATGAAATGCACCATTTTTTAAAATCTGTCTACCACAACAAAAATTGAATGCTTACTTCTTTGTGTCTTGGGCAACCCCAACACAAAATCCATACTCAAATAGGTCCATGGTCCTGTAGGAACTGGCAGTGGCATATACAACCCTGTATTTTGCGCATGACCCTTAGCCATTTAACATACTCTAAATCTAGAGACAAACTTGATTGTCTCTCTTCATTTTTTGCCAATAGTACTTCTCCTCTACAAGAGTGGTAGTTTTGGCTACTCCAAAATGACCAGCCAAACCCCCACTATGTAATTCCCTCAATATGTTCTCTCTCATAGAGCCATTGTGAATGCATAATCGACCTTAAAAAAGTAACCATTCTAAAAAAATACTCTTCAAAAATAGTACGAGACTCTCCCCTTATCGTACTTTTGCACTGTTGCACAATATTCCCAAAATCCGCATCAAATTCATATAGATATTTAATCCCCTCAAATCGTACTTCATTCTCCATAGTGGTAAAAAAAAAGACTCTCCTACTCAATGCATCAACAACCTTATTCTATTTTCTTGACTTGTGTTTCAGGACAAATGTATACTGTTGCAAAAATGAAACCCATTTGGCATGCCTGCTATTTAACTTTTTCTGAGAATTTACAAACCTTAATGCTTCATTATCAGTAAACAACACAAACTCCTTTGATATTAAGTAGTGCCTCCAATGTTGCAATGCTTGCACAATTGCATAAAATTCCACATCATATGTAGAATAATTCTTCCTTGCATCATTCAACTTCTCACTAAAAATGCTACAGGTCGACCCTCTTGACTTAAGACACCACCAATCCCAACAAATGAGGCATCAAAATCAACCTCAAACACCTTACTAAAATCTGGTAACACTAGAACAGGGGCTTTTGACACTTTATTCTTCAAGAGTTCAAAACCCTCTGTTTCTACCGTAGTCCATACAAACTATTTCCCCTTCGTGCACTTAGTTATAGGGACATATATACTATTGAAGTTCCTGATGAACTTCCTATAAAAGGTAGCTAGTCCATGAAATCTCCTTACTTCTGTTATAGATCATGGAAGAGGCCATTCCAGAATCGCCTTCACTTTCTCATCATCCATCCTCATGCCATCTCTCGAGATTACAAATCCTAAAACACTAAACTATCTTGAAGAAATCTACATTTCTTTAGGTTGACATACAATTTCTCCTTCCTGAGCACTTCTAACACTAATTTCAGGTGTAACAAATGCTCTTCTTCACTTTTACTATAAATCAAAATATCATCAAAATACACAACCATAAACTTACCATTATATTCTCGTAGTACTTTGTTCATCAACCGTATAAATGTATTGGGTGCATTAGACAACCCAAATGGCATCACCATCCACTTGTACAATCCATATTTTGTCTTAAAAGTTGTCTTCCATTCATCCCCTTCTCGAATTCTGATCTGGTAGTAGCCACTTCGTAGATCAATTTTATTGAAGTATTTAGCTCTAGCCAATCCATCCATCATATCATCCACTCTCGACATAGGATACCAATACTTTATTGTGATCTTGTTTATGGATCTACTATCCACACACATCCGCCAGTCACCATCTTTCTTCGGGGTTAGCAATGTTGGAGTCGCACATGGACTCATACTCTCCCTAACTAATCCCTTCTTTATCAACTCTATCACTTGCCTACTCAACTTTGCATTCTGTGTTTGGTTCAACCGATAAGCTACCTAATTTAGGAGTGCTGATCCTGGAATCAAATCCATGTGATGTTGGATATCCCTTTTTGGTGGTAGCCCATTTGGTAACTCCTTTGGTGTGACATATTTATATTCACTTAGCAACTTAGCTACTGTTGTAGGCATAACCACTTCCTCTGTTTCTAGCTTCCTAACTGTTAAGGCATAACAAAATCTAGCATCCCTGACCTCTGCAAGAAAATCCTTCATCGTCAACAAGCTCTCACTCGACCCATCCTCCTTCAAAGGCACAAGAACTACCTTTACACCATCCTTCTAAAATGTGTAAGTATTCTTTGTCCCATTATGGTTAGTATCCCTGTCATACTGCCAAGGTCTTCCCAATAGAATATGACATGCATCCATCGAGATCACATCACACCACACTTCATCCTTGTAAGTGCTCCCAATTGAAAATTTAATTAAACACCTCTGATCTACTGTTACCTCATTCCCCTTCTTAACCTATGAGATACGATATGGATAAGGATGTTTTTCACATTTTAGGTGCATTTTTTCAACCATGACATTTGAAACCATATTATTACAACTACCACCATCAATGACAATGTTACATACCTTCCCTCATGATGTACACCTAGTTCAAAATATGTTCATTTGCAACCAAGAATATTCACCATCTATGGTCTACCCCTTTGCTTTGCTCTACACCATCTCTTTCTTAGGAAAAATCAATGTCCTCCTTATCATAAGGGCTTCCCCCATGTCAGCAACAACTTCATCCTCATCCTATTCTTCCATCTCAACCAGATTGACCCTTCTTTGTCCTCCTTGACCCCTTTCTTAGACATCACATTGGGGATACTTAAACGCTTTATGCTTCTCCTCACCACATCCATAACAGGTATACGACCTCCTCATATCATTCCCATTTTGTACACCATCGTAACCTCTACCTCATTGGTATCCTCTTCCTCTTAGATTATGCCCATATTCTTCTTATTTAGTAGGTATTGAGGATTCTCCCTTAAGAAAATTAGATCCACTTCGACCCCGACCTGAAGAGGGCATGAATCCCTTCTTACCTCTTCTATTAATCCTTTTTAATTTCTCCTCTGCCTTGAGGGCCATTTGATACACATCCTCCACTGTAATAGTGTGATGCATGCTCATCTCATCTTGAAAAACAAAACTTAGGTCATTTACATACCTAGCAGCCTTTTTGTCCTCCATCTCATTGTGCTCCACTCAAATGGATAGCTTGTATATTTCATTAGTATAGTCCTCAATGCTTTGATCCTTCTGTCGGAGATTCTAAAATCTACGAAATAAGGTTTGGGAGTAGTCTATAGGTATAAATTTTTCCTGTAATTTCTTCATCTTTGTCCAATCCTTGATCTTTTCCTTTCCATTCCTTTTTCGTGTAGTTTGTAAATGATCCCACCAAATAAATGCATGTCCCTTCAACTTTGTACATGTGAGCTTAACCTTCTTCTCTTCAGCAAGGTTACTCCATTCAAAATATTTTTCTAGGCTATTGATCCAATCGATCAACTCCTCTGGTTTCAACCCACCAGCATACATAGGAACCTCTATCTTGATCCCATATCGATTCTCCTTAAGCCCCTCTAGAGATCGTATCAATAGATTTTCAAAATTGTGCCCTTCTTCCTCTGGGCCCTCTGGTTCTACTTCTGCATGGACCTCATATCCACGTTCCTCAGGTATGTTTTCATCATCATATCCTTGATTTGTACATACCCTGGGACGTATCTATCCCATGCAATAAATCACACCAGTTAGTCATGTTATTTCTATATTTAGATCCTTGATCTTCCTATTCATCTGGGCATATATTCTAGGTGGCATATTCATTTCACTAGCGAGATCACACCCGCTCTAATACCAAATGGTGTAAACTCAGCTACAAGAGACCAACAAAATGGACTCTAATCACATAACACAAATGCAATAATGGAAGAAAATTGCAAATTGATATTCTTCTCATTTATGAATTCACATCCCTTCTACAAAATATTACAATCCATCATATAGCAACCGAAAACCAAAGAAACCCTAAAAACATATTTTTTCTAAAACTGCTAAAAATAGATCTTCTTTCTAAAAATAGAAATGATTCGGATTGTGTCCAAATTCGGTGCACACATCTCTATTACAATAAAAAACCTTACTTTAAAATATTAGATCTAAAATTAGGGTATAACAAAAGATAATAAACTTCTAACAGCCAAAAAAACCCAAAAAACCTGAGAACCTATTCTAAAAGCTAATTTTGGGACACTAGATGGAAGAGTTAGGTTCCAAAAACATTTTTTTTGGAGATTCAGGCCAATCAAAGATTTACCTGATGCAGAACACACAAAACCACTTATTAATTTCAAGGCCAACGGGCGTACGGTTCACAAGTTATGGCTCCGGCAAGGTGCATCACAAAAGCTAGTCAGAAGGAAGTTGTTGTCATTCCGTGGGAAGAATTTGAAAGGGCATTTAAGGACTGTTTCCTCATGCCCCAATTTTATGTTGAGAAATATGGAAAATCCAAGAGTGATGGATCAAATGCTCGCTTTGCGAGTGGGGCACCTAATCATTTTGCTCGACAATGTCCAAATGGATCCGACCATAGAAATACAACTGAGGAAACATCGCACAAAATCTTTGCAGCCACAGGTAATCCTAAACTTGTAAGGCAAACCACTCCATTTATTATTAAAGGAAGAATAGGGAAAAGAGATGTGAATATTTTAATTGATAGTGGTGCTACTAATAGTTTCATTTCTAATAATATTTTGAGAGATATACCTGTTAGACCTGGGATCATGGCAAAGAGGTGGCAAGTAGAATATGGCTCAAGACAAACCTATCTAGTTAACCAATGTTTATTTGAGTCACAAATAGAAATACCCCAAGGAAAAATCAACTGGCATCTATATGTAGCTCCCTTACATGCATTTGACATAATTCTAGGGATAGATTGGCTTAGGGCTCATAAAGCTATATTAAATTTTGAAGAGAGATGGATGGACTATACTGATGACACCAATCAACGAATCTTTATTCAATGTAGTAGAACATATTTTGATCCCCATATGATAAGTAGTATGTAATACAAAAGGTCTTGGAAGAAGGGATGTAGGTTGTATATAGTAAAACTAAATAAAAACAAGAAAAAAACTCAAGTTTAGCATTGTTTCAACAATATCCAATGTTGGAGGAATTTAGAGATGTTTTTCCTGAAGATTTACCAAGTCTACCACCTAAAAGAGAGTTTTATTTCTCTATAGAATTAGTGCCTGGACCAAAACCAGTAGTCCGAACACCATATCGAATGACACCACTTGAACTGCAAGAGCGCAAAAAATAGCTACAATATTTATTATAAAAAAGGGCATATTAAACCCAGTGTGTCACCTTGGGGAGCGCTGGTTCTATTTGTAAAAAAGAAGGATGGAACCTTGAGACTATGCATTGATTACAAAATGCTCAATAAAATGATGATAAAAAATAAGTATCCATTGCCAAGAATTGATGATTTGTTTGATCAACTTAGGGGAGCCACTATCTTTTCTAAAATTGACCTTAGGTCAGGATATCACCAATTGAGAATCCGAGAAGAGGATACCTATAAAACTACCTTTAGGACAAGGTATGGGCATTATGAGTTCATAGTTTTACCATTTGGTCTGACTAATGCACCAACAACTTTTATGAACTTGATGAATAACATGTTTCAAGAATAGTTGGACCGATTCATGCTCATATTCCTAGACGATATACTAATCTACTCATGGAATAAATAGGAGCATGATGAGCACATGAGAATAGTGCTAGGGATACTTAGGAAAAATTAGTTATACGAGAAAATGTCCATGTATGAATTTTATACCTCAAGTACAGTATTTTGGACATATTGTTTCAGCTGAGGGTATAGTTGTAGATCTAAAGAAGATAGAAGTTATAATGGACTGACCAGCTCCAAAAAAAGTATCTGAAGTAAGAATTTTTATGGGAATGGTCGGCTATTATCGAAGATTCGTGAAAGGATTTTCCAAAGTGGCATACCCCATAACTAATCTACAAAGGAAGGGAAAAGCATTTAAGTGGACAAATCAATGTGAAGAAGCTTTCAAAACTCTCAAGGAGAAATTGACCACTGCACCAATATTAAGGATACCTGATCTGAATAAACCATTTACAGTTTGTATTGATGTATCAATGGAAGGATTAGGAGGTATACTATTACAATGATAAGTTGTAGTGGCTGATGAGTCCAAGAAACTCAAAAAGCATGAAATAAATTATGCCACTCATGACTTGGAACTAGTAGCTGTAGTTCATGCTCTTAAAATTTGGAGACATTACCTGCTAGGGAGACCTTTTGAACTAAAAACTGATCACCAAAGCCTAAAATATATATTTACACAACCAATGTTGAATTCTTGACAACGAAGATGGAGGGAATTTTTTGTTGAATATGACTTTGGCATAGATTATATCCAGAGGAAAGAGAATAAATTGGCAGATGCCCTTAGCAGGAGAAGACACATAATTGCTATCTCAAGGTGCCAGTATGAAATAAAGAATCAGATTGCAGAGCTGCAAAATATGGATGAGTTTTGCAAATCATGTCATAATAAAATTGAGAAAGGAATCAATAGGCATGGGGATTATGGCATTAAGGAGGATTTGGTATACTTTCGAAATAGAGTTATAGTACCCAATAATGAAGAGCTTAAAAGAATTATTCTGCAAGAAGCTCATTATGCACCCTATTCTGCACATCCAGGAGTAGTCAAGATGAAAGAGAACTTGAAGAAGGACTATTTTTGGCCTGGAATGAAGAGGGATATAATTCAATATGTTGTAAAATACCTTGAGTGCCAAAAAGTTAAGGCATAACATCAACATCTTGGAGGGAAATTATATCTGTATGAGGTATCGAAACATAAATGGCAAGTCATATCTATGGATTTCATTGCAGGGCTTATGAAAATTTATTTTCAGCATGATGTCATATTTGTGGTAGTGGATAAGTTAACTAAGGTGGCACATTTCATAGCAGGCAGTGTACATGATGATGCTTCAGCTATTGCTCAAGAAATTTGCATGAGAAATTGTGAGGCTACATGGATTTTTTGAAGTGATAATATCTGATAGAGATTCATGTTTTACATTTGAGTTTTGGTAAGCTTTGCACCGAGCCTAGGGAACAAGACTCAATATTAGCACTGCTTATCATCCAGAGACGGATGGCAAGACCTAGAGGGTCAACCAAGTGCTTGAGGACATGCTATGTATGCATTGCATGGACCATTAGAGCAAATGGGAAGATTATCTTTTCCTGGTGGAATTTTCTTACAATAATAAGCATCATACCACGTTGGGCATGGCCCCATTTGAGGCTCTATATGGACGTAGGTGCAAGACACCATTAATGTGGGATAAATTGGATGATCGAGAGATGATCAGTCTTGAACCTGTAAAGCAAATGGAAAACCAACTAAAAGAAATTCGCCAGCAACTGCTTGAAGCTGTTGACCAAAAAAAAAAGTTATGTTGACCTGAAGAGAGCACCCCGTGAATTTGTTGTAGGAGATAAAGTTTTCCTTAGAGTCAAACCTACCAAGAGCTCTATCAAATCCACCAAACTAAGTCCTAGGTTTGTCAGACCATTTGAAATAACTGCCAAAATCAATCCTGTTGCTTATAAACTTGCACTACCACCCAATTTGTCAAAAATCCATAGTGTCTTCCATGTATCTCTCCTTCGTAGATATGTTTCTGATCCATCTCACATTCTGGATACCACTCATTTACAGATGTCGGACCTGCAACTCATTGAGGTGCGACCAGTCAAAATTTTGGGGTTTAGAATCAAACAGCTCAGGAATAGAACTGTGGATCAATGCAGAGTACAGTGGGATGAGTATTCCGAGAGGGATGCTACTTGGGAGAATGTCACTAGCATGAAAAACTAGTTTCCTAATCTGTTTGAAACATGATACTGAAAGACAATATTTTTGGAAAGTGAACTTCTTTGTGATGTAATGAAACTATTTATGTATATTTAATATGGCTATAATATGATTTGCTTAAGCGATTTTGTGTTGTTATGTGATAGAGTGATTATTTTGCAAGAAATTACTTAAGTCTTGAAATATTCACCTATGTGTTTATGCATCTATTTTTTCTTGCAAGCTAACACAGGGACTATGTTATTCCTAAGAGGGGGAGTATGTCACATCCCCACTGTTTATTAGCATTTTATTTGGAGGAATGTGATCCTGCATTTAGTTTTTATGGTGTAGGTATAGGATCCGTGTCGGACATGGAAGAAAGCACTCACCCCTTGTCCAAGGCAACATATTGGAGAACTAGGTAAGTGGGATATAATGTCGTGCCTCGTGCACCTTGGTCCATGGGTACATGGAAGCCCATAGTAGGATTTACATCTGCATTGCATTTTTCTTGTCATGGTTGACTGTATATTGTGTTTGTATCTATCCAACTTGTTGACCGATGTTTGCCACTTTTTTTTAATATTAAAGAAAAAATAATAATAATAAATTAAATACATATGAATGTACTCATATAAATTAATAACTATATTAAAGTGATAATAGAGATAATAAACTAAATTAATTAATAATAATTAAAAGTATATATAATAAAAAATATTTATTACAAAGTACTTATTCCTAAAGATGATAGAGGTTAAGCCCAAAATATCTATGTCTTGGATAATGGAATGTAAGGGAGGGCTTAGAATATATGCGGCCATAAGTCTTAAACATAACGATAAAGAAAACCAAGGGGGAAACGGGAAGAATAATAAAAAAAATTAATTTATTAGTAATAAGCCAAACAGAAGGATTGATTACTCTCCACCTGGAAATAATAATATTATTTAATCTGGCAAAAGATGTGACGTGGTGATGGCTCATTAAGCATTTTTACTTTAAATTGCAAACAATATTGGCTGGTAAAACATACGGTCTGCTGTTTGGATTGTGCAAGAAGGTGAGTTGGGAAGACGAACGAATCAGTCATCTAAAAGAAGGTCAGGTGCTCTTATTAATGTCATAAGGATTTTTGTTATTTAATTTACTAGATGCTCTGTTACATTTGGAGGATGTGTAGGCAAGATAGACATTATATTAGTCAAGAATAATGATCTTTGAGTAATATTATGCTGCCAGATTTAATAGAGAAATAAAATGTTGTAAGATAATCAAATAAAATGAAACATTTTCCATTATTTAATTTAAAGAAGCTCATAATTGCCCAAATAATTGATAACGTTTTTCATATAATTTCTTTTAAAATAAAATGTTATATTATTTTCTCTTTGCTTGAAAAAAATTTGTGCCAGATGAGCCATTGAGTACTTAAAATTCATTCTTTAATAAGAACATGGGTTTTTTTTGGTTTTGAATCTGTGAAGTGAATTTCTGAAACAAATTCTCTAAAGTAGCTACATATTGCATTCGTTGTAAGGTTGGTTGTGCATTGCATTCATTGTAAAGTTGGATGTGCATTGCATTCGTCGTATGTATGCTTGTCTAGGTATGTCATGTAGAAAATAGGGCCAAGCTAACCCCAATCCTAACCCAAATATTTGTCGAGAACAGTATGGGGTGAGCGCCCGGTGGAACTGGTTAACCCTCGATGGCGGACTAGAAAGTATGTTGGCTGAAGATGATTTATTTATCAGATTAGGTATGAGGCATTTGAAAAAATAATAAAATTTCATGTAAACATAAAGGGCTGAACGCTGCCTGGTATTGATAGAGCTGAAATAACTTCTGTTTTAGAATGTTTGCTATACTTGGAAGCTGATGAAACATTAACGCAAGATTTTCATTTATAAACCTTAAAATTTAGAGTGATATGCATTTCCAAGTACCTTAAGATACATATATTATTTTTATCATTTAAATATAGTGATGGCTTTAAGTTTAAGAATGTTGTCCATTTGGAAGCTTTATAATTGAGGAGATTTATCTTCATATATTGTAGTTATCTTGGAAGAAAACCAATTAATGTTCAATTTTAAACTTAGGAAAATAGCTTTGGTATCTAAATTATCTGTATGAAAGTCCAGGTGGATAGTTTAAAATTTTTATATAAATTAATATAATGTTATTAAGTGGCTAACCTAGAAATCAAATTTACTTTAAAAGATTCAGTATATTTGTAATTTAAAGATTAAAAAAGTAGGTTGAATTTTTATTGCATAGTATAGATCAAATGGTACATGGATAAATAGTCTCCAATATAACTGGATAATTTAATTAATTTTTTTATAAAAGTTATAGTTAGTTGTTTAGTATGGAAAAGGTGTTGTGGTTGATAACATGTAAAAGAGGAGTTGGAACCAGGAAAACTAAAGTAAAGTAAAGTGATTAGTGGATTTTCCAGTAAGATGCCTTTGACAAATATAACGTAGCTGTTGAAATATGTTCTGCAAAACTATACCCTTAGCTTATTTAAATTTTATAAATTCGTTGGTTTTTTTTTAAATTTAAGCATATTTTTGCATATGGGAAATAATCTCTTAAAAACGAAAAGAGGATTTATGTGCTATCTATAAAAATAGAGCCTTTGGATGTGTATAGTGTAACATAGATTCCTGATAGTGCATTATAAATAATTGGGTTGACGTCCTTTATTTCATAGAGGCAAAGGTGTTATAAGAATAAATTAAGTCTTTAATTTTGAACTATTGGAGTAGGTATTTATTAATTCCAGATGTTGTTAGTTAAGTATTTAATAATTGACGTCAGTAATTTATAAGGGTAAATTTTATAGACATTACCTTATCTGAGAACTATAGGGTTAAAAGGAAATAATTTCTTTATTATAAAGTAGTATGTTAAGACTTGGTTAGATATTGGAAATTATTAAAAAGCTATTTTAATAGTATGAAATGGTATGTTTTTTCTTCTGCTATGTAAATTAAATTAGGTTTTCTTTTATATTAAATAGTTTTAGTAAATTCTAGCATATGTTTGATTATGATGTAATGCTTCCAAGGGAATAATTATGAAGTTAGATATTTATTTTATTGGAAAAATAAGAAATTTTCTTTTAAGTAAATTGATCAAAGAATAACACATTTAAAAAACAAAAAACAAGAAATAGAATTATTACCCTGAAGCCTAAACCTTTACTACTCAGTTAAGACAATTTAACACTTTTCTTTTGGTGAGGAGTTACTCTACCCAATCACACTAGGTCACGTGGTGACTTAGGTGAGACTACACCACTGTACTCTAGCTACTTAAGGATGGGAGGGTCCAAGCTATTGATTGTAAAGAACGACGGTATGGGGTGTCATTCCAGATGGATAGTTAGTTAGTATGTGGTGATATTCATCATTCCAATCGAGCTAGGGAGGTGCCAACGTATTGCATGACTAGAGAGCTACTCATGCTATTGGAAGATCTAGTGGTAGATGATTATGGGCAACATTACTGTCACCCGAGGAAAGTCATGAATATCTAGTCTCTAAGCCATGTGATGGCAGACTCTAGCCAAACCTTAGCAGAGGGTCAAAGGCTAGCACTGGCATACAAACATTGGTTCCAAAGCATTGATTTGGGTACTCAAAAGATTACGAATTTTACGGTTTTGGACAAGGGAGATAATGTATCACATTTAAGTGTTATGGGCCCTGAATGGACAACCTTGCATCGAATTCCAGATTGGCTCATGGGAGGAGTCAAAATCCTACATGGTGACTTGTGAGATGTGGTCAGTCTCGAGCACTTAAGACACCAACTACAATGGTGACCATTTATTGAAGTGTGAAATTAGTATGCCTAAGCTAACATTATGATGGGTTTACAAGCGAATTGATGTTGTTATTTAACAAAAAATTCTAATGTACTGAAGTTGAAAGAATGTGGTTGTGACAGTAACCAAATATTTTATGAACATAGGAGTTATGGTGATTTAATAACTAGATATTTATGAATGATATACCTTGAACGGTGAGGCTCAGGTGTCCCAAAGAAATGAGTATTTTTGGCAGTCCTAAGTAGTGAGGCCTGGACATATTCCTAGTGGTGAGGTCTAAGAATCATTCACAAGATAATATAGTGGTGGCACCTTGAACGATGAGGCTTGGGTGACCATGCTCATTATCATGTGAGTGGTGATGGCCTTAGTTAGCCCATGGAGGTGTGGTAACTAAGCACTAAGGCATTACACCAAAATAATCCTACATAGATGGAATTATGTAGGGTTAGGTAATATACATTATATTTTAAGTATTATGGGCCTTAAAGGATAATATCCATGTATTTTTCAAGTTGTCTTATACTGGTTAGGGTATATTAAAATTGGGGGGACTATTGATGGTGTCATTTTTAAATTGTGAAATTTAAAAATATAAATTCTAACATTACAAGAAGTTGGTCTCTCTTGTCCACTTGCATGTCATCTACAGTGGTATTAAAATCAAAATATGGTTATGCCTTCAATGCTAAAAATATACAGGTACTTCATGAGTTATTTTTTGTGAAAATGAAAAAATCTCTCCCTTGTATCAATTTGGTGGGTTGTTACCAAAGTCAAGCATCCAAGTGCTATCTACCAAAGCACATTTTCAGACCAAAACCTAATCTAGTGTCTTATATCAACTTGGCCATCACAACTTCTACTAGAGTGCTTTCTTGAGGATAGGCAAACACTTGAGCATCAATTCTAGAGAACTATAATAGAGAATACTAGTGGTCTTCATCCAAAGAAACCTAACTTTGAGCACCTTGATTGAAGCATGCAAAATGGAATAGAACATGAAGCATTACAAGAAAATAGATAGTTGGAAAGTTAGTAGTAATGCTCAAGCATTACATTTGGTGAAGTAATAAAGGATGTTGTAGTAGAGAGACATTCAAATCAGCATGTCTTAAGGAAAGGTAATAGATAAATACCTTTATATATATGGGATTGAAATGGGCCTCACCCATATTACATCATCACCACATAGTGGTATTACAACAAATCTTGGATATGATCCATATATCACTTGGCAATATTTGAATTTTGGTCTCCTCAAAGGTTGAGGAATCTAACTGGTTAAGCTAATACCACTTGATTTTAATTGCAACTATTAAATTTGGACATATTTTTTGTGGAAAATACCCCTAATGTGTAATGACCCAAAAAAGTAGCTAAAATAAATACAATAAAAGAAAAGAATTTTTTTTTTACTATTGAGAGGGATTCATAAAACCCTACCCAACACTTAGTTAATATATTGTTTAAGTTTACTAAGTTTCCCAACTTTACCAAAATGTTAAATCTCATTCAATACCCTACTCAAGTATGTTTGTGTAGGCATACTATGTGTATCGTAGATAAGTCATCCATCTCATCCTTCTTTATGAGCTAAACTTGTCACCTTCTGTATAGTCGAAGGTATACACCCATCACCATACCATACACAAGTCTATATGTGTAGGTATGCTACATGTACTACGAGTTAATCTATCCATCTCATCTTTACGATGAGCTATCTTAACTCTAATGTAATCAGTTTACTTAGTTATCATCACCCTAAGGGGTATTAATACCTTAGGTCCTTTCTGTGTTCATCCTAAGAGGTCTTAATATCTTAGGACCTTTCTATGTTCACCTTAATAAGTCTCATTATCTTAGGTTCTTTCTTTTTTTTAACAAAAAGACAATAATAACTCTACGTATTTAATAAATCAAGAATCAAAATTCTATAAGACATAAAAGAAGCATCTAAAAGAAAATAACATCAAATAAAAAAAGACATTAAATAAAGGAAAATTGAATAACAATGCATGAATACTTCATAAATATAAAATAAAGGTTTATTCCCCATTTGTTAATTCCATTCATTACATAAATCCAAGTATGGTAAAACCTCCTTACTTTAAAAGAATAAGTTATTACATTCATGTCCATCTAGGGATTTCTTCCTACAAGTCTAGTCTATTTGAACATAAATAAATTGTTCCATTTAAAATTAAAATCAATGCATTGGTCCCAATTATCCTATTTGGTCCTCCTTATATTTCCCATCATTATTTTGAGGGTAGTAGGGGATCATGACAACTCATGGTTCTATGAAATACATGCATCTAAATGCATTTACTAGTAACATGAAACTAGTGCATTTACAATTTACTTTGCCAAATTATAACTATACAAATTTAATTAAAGCATTAAACCATATACTCTGTAGTTGATCTCACAAGAATTTCTTCAATTCTATTATTATCTCTCATTTACATCAAATAAAGTATTTCAACAAATACAACTAGATCACAAGTCTCTCTTTAATCAAACCATTTCAAATTCTATTATATTTGATAAGTAAGGTTGCATTCCTTAATTAAGAAAATAATCAAATAACATATTATTTCAAATAACAAGGTTCCATTCCTTAATTTTGCCAATAATCTATTTTTCTTTTATTTAAATGAATCAAATTCCAATATCTTTAATTAATCCAATAATCAATAAATCATTTATCAAATAACCTAAAGTCCCATTCCTTTAATCAATTCAATAATACAATAAACACTTTATCAAATTAACTAAAGTCCCATACCTTTAATCAATTCAATAAACCAATAAACACTTTATCAAATTAACTAAAGTCTCATACCTTTAATTAATTCAATAATCCAATAAACACTTTATCAAATTAACTAAAGTCCCATACCTTTAATTAACTAAATAAAATATAATGCCTTTATTTATATTGATCATATTCTCATTCCTTTAATTAACTAAATAAACTATAATGCCTTTATTTACATTAATCAAATTCCTATTCCTTTAATTAACTAAATAAAACTATACATCATATATTTACTTGGAGTAATTCATAGAATATTTTCTTTATATTAAAATAGAAAACATCTAACAATTACTCTACAATCCTACAATATTACAACTAAAAGAGGATCTAAGATAAATAAAATTACCACAAAGCAACCATAGTGGTTCTACAAGAGGAGAAGACCATACAGGTCGATTAGGAAAGGGAGATGGTCAAGGGTGTTATTACCCACGTGGCACCTTACAACGATCCACCAAGGATGACCCCACCATGACTAAGCCAATAAATAATCCTCAAGGAGAATGTGGTTAAATCCTTGAGATGCAGAAGATGACATGGAGTATTCCACAAAAACCGATGTCCTAAGATAAGTGGGTGCTCTCTACTCTTTGATGCCCTCATGACACTAGGGTTAAAGGGTTAATTAGCCAAATAAAAAGGTTGAAATGATGTGGCAACATCACTTTATCCAAAAGGGAGGTCCAGTTAGACGATTTGGACATCCACAAAGCTCAAATATCGAACCAAATATGGAATAACCATGATAAGAAACATAACCAAACAAGAGATACTCACTGTCAACAAAGGCTCACCTCCAGCACTGTCAACAGACACCCAACAAGTTATACGATTGGCCAACAACAATTAAGATAAAATAAAGGATTTAGATAAGGTTCAATCCTCAATTGTTGAAGCTCTCAATGAGCAATAGCCAAACCCAAGGTCCTACAATGCAACACTTCAACCAACATAACATTGGCTACGAACATCCCCAAAACACACCAACTAATCTACTGCTAACTACAAATGAGGATTTGCATTGGCTACGTCGAGCCAATAGCTCATTGAGTGGTTTTATGGGTCTCACTTAAATAGAGAAATGAATACCCCATCAAGCTAGAGAGCGTAGAAGCAAAATGGGTAATACCAAACATAGAAGAGCAACAAAAAATATAGAAAGTATAAAAAGCAAACATCGTCAACACAAACAATATCAAACAAAAATCATGCTATCAAACTTAACAATAATAAAGAATATAAATTTAGGGATATTTTTGTAAAGGTTATAAAGGAGGGCAAATCCATTTACCAACTTGTAACTTCCTGATATGGCTTGGTTTCCTTTTGGAGTGTTGTTTTCCATAGAGTCCCATCCTCTCTTATTTTTTATTATTCTTTTTTCCAACAATTTTTTTCCTATCCTTGCTCCCTCTTTTTGTTCAAAATGATGGAGTTCTCCTTTCTCACATCTCTAGCCTCTACCCAACATTAATTCTACCTGCCATATTTTTCTTCTCTCACATCCAATTTGTGGTAGAAGCACATCAAAGGTTTTAAAAAACATTATTTTCTAACCTCAAAAATTCCACCATAATGAAGCTCTCTTCCTACTGACAACAATAAGCTTCCCTACTAAATGGTACCTCATTGACTTTATTAAATAATTTTCTAATATCTAAGAATATCTTTCCTTATATTCTTTCATTATTTAAAATGATATTTTTTTATATATTTTTTATTTTAATAAAATACCTATTTAAATAATAAAATCTATTATTATTCAAAATGGAATCTATCATCTAGTTAAATAAATTTCTCTTATTATTTAAAATATATCACTCTATATATAATTTTATATATAGATTATGCCCTAGCAACATGCTATACTTACAACAATTCAATGAATTTAAGGGCAACCAAATTCATGCATATTTTACCAAAACCAAAATTTAGTAAAGTGATGAAGTAAAAGACAATCAAACATATGCACATACAGAGAAGGAATATTTCCATAAACCCAGTCACCCATCTTAGTCAAAGAATTTATGATATCTACTAGGCTATGAACTACGACTCTAAGTGGTTGGCTATTGATGATTATCCCAAGAGCGATAATGCATACCTATATGAGGGTAGTCATTAATGTTACCCTAAACCATCGTAATCATCACTTCCCCTATTTTGAGTACCCCATATTTGGTGTATGATTTTATTTTTTCCATACACGAGTGTACCTGATCCTACACATTGATAATATATCAACAGTACCATGTTCTTTAAAGATAAATCATTCTAACCATGATATAATCATTCATTTGTAACAAACTAAGCATCAAATTATAATTGATCATAACATAGTATTTCATATCCAAAAGTTCTGTTAGGGAGGGTCATGACAAAATGGGATGCCATTTTTGGATAAGTCCCAAGGAGGCAGGGGTATCTATTCCATCGAAAAGGCCTAGGGCTTGCACCTTTGGCATACTCAATGAGCATACCTAAAACAACAAAAAAAAGAAAAAACAAGCACAAAAACACAAACAAACACAACAAGAAAAAACAACAAAAAAGAAAAAACACAAATACAACAAAAATAACATAAAAAAAAAACAAAAATAACAAAAAAAAAATGTAAAAAATAACAAACAACAACAAAACACAAAACACACACAAAAAATCACAAAAAAAACAAAACAATACACAAACACAAAACACAAAACAAAAACAAAAACAAAAACAAAAACACAAAAAACAACACAAACAAAACAAAAACAAAAACACAAAAAAACAACAAAAATACAAAACACAAAAAAACGACGTAAACACAAAATCACCAAAAACAACACAAAAATAAAATAGAACAAAAATAATACAAAAACAAACACATACACACACACACATAAAAAAAAAAATAGAAAACAACAATAGCCTTTCTAGGCCAAAAGAGTTTTTAGGCAAGATTCAACAAAGGAAACATAAGAAAGATCTATCTGAGCTAGGGAATGAAAATACCCTGATTGAACCAAATAGAAGCAAAAACAAAGCAAAAGGGATCCAGGTACCTCTGGTACTAGAGCCATCTAGATAAAGGATAAAAAGAAGAACTTCCATTATTTTCAAAGCCCACCATTTGGGAGGGTGGTCGTAGTAAGATCACCTTTGTCCAATGTCCAATTAGATAAAGCATAAACACTCTTGTTTTGTTCTCTAACCACATGATTGTATTCAACTTTTAAAAATCCTATCTAGATTAATTGAATCTTTTCAACAATTTTTTTTATTCTCCAATCAACCTTATGATTCTTAGGAGTCTTCAGTAGATTAATCATGAATTGAGAGTTGGATTCAACCAACATTTTTTTCCATCCAACCTTAGAAATCTCTTGAAGACCTCTAAGGATACCATACCCCTAAACAAGGTTATTGGAAAGGATACCCAAATTCTTAGCAAAAGTGAAAAGTAGGGAACTATCTAAAAATCTACCAATTCTTCCTACACTAGATTTTTCAGGGTTCCCCCTAGAGGATCCATCGGTATTGAATTTTCCAAAATCCTTAGGAGGTTTCCAATTCTTTGTTCTATCCATATTGTAATTACTCACATTCCCTTTAATTTGGTTGACCTTAGAAGAGTTATGAAGAACATGTGCTTATATTGAGAGGGGGTGAACAGTATATGGTAAAACTTTTTACATTTTAATCCAAGTAGTAGCATCAACATCAATAAAGCAGTAAACATTACAAAAAACATCACACACATGAGAGAGCAGTAAACATTACAAAAAACATCACACACATGAGAGACATCATTTTTATGTGGTTCACCCAATGTGGGATACTCCACGGAGAAAATATTTCACTAAAATTTTCTCAATCGATTTCTTAGGAATCCTTCCCAATTAGAATGTTTATGGACCGATGTCCAAAGGATATGTTGATCCCCTAAATCTGGTTTGTGGATCTCTATCCATAGGAGAACTCCTTCTCCTCTACTCTGGCTGGTGATCCTCTAGAAGACTACTACCTCCACTACATTGGCTTGTGGATCTCTCTCCACTGAAGACTCTTATCCTCACTCAAAAGACCTGTCCTCACTGCCCTGGCTGATGGATCTCTATCCACTGGAGGCTCCTGTCCTATCTACTTTGTCACCTCCAAAGCTCTGTCTCAATTCTATACTAAACACAGTCCAGTTGGTCTAGAACAAATCTGCTCAACAAGTCCACTTAGAAATTACTTAAAATATACTCAACAGGTCCACTCAAAACTTGCTCAAATAAGCTCAACAGGTCCACTCAGAACCTGTCCAAATCTTCTCAATAGGTCCACTCAAAACCTATCCAAATCTGCTCAATAGGTCCACTCATAAGCTATCCAAATATGCTCAATAGGTCCTCTCTAGGACTTAACCAAATTTTCTCAATAAGTCCTCTTTAGGACTTAACCAAATTTGTATTGTAATTTTCCACAAAAGCTTACACAAAATCAGTCCACAAGTTGTCTCAAAGACTTACCTCAAACCTGCTTAACAATTCCACACAGAAATTGTCCAATCTCATAGAAGCATAAAGAGAATTGTTAGAGACTCAATATGTTCTATACTCAAAGCTCAATTTCAACTCAAATAAATCTCATAGAAGCATAAAGAGAATTGTTAGAGACTCAATATGTTTTATACTCAAAGCTCAATCTCTTTTACAACTCAAATCAGAATATAGAATAGTTTGTTTTATGGAACTTGAACAATCACTTCATACATCCACTTGACTAGGTTCAATCAACTCTACTAAATCAATCACTCAAGAACCAACTCTTGCTCACAAACCCTAGTCCAATAATGTAAACACCAACTTAAAATGTTTCCAAAAATTCTCAACAACAAATCTCACATAATAATGATACTCATGTTCTTTTCAAACCCAATCTCAAGTTCTTTGCACAATCCAATGGCTTCAACAACAATGCTAATAAAACAAGGTTTTAATCACAACTCTTAGTTCCAAAAAAACTTGAAACATTAACTCAAACACTTTCAAAAAGGAAACCCTAATCAAATCCTTTTCACTCCAAACTTTATTTTCTAGTAAGCCATTCAATCAACTCAACCAAAGAGGAATTTGCCTATACCTTTTTGCTTGACAAGGGGTTGATCTCACAAATCTGCCACACTCACAATTTCTTCTTTGCCAATATCAATAATGGTTAGAAGATAATTTTCTCAACAAAACATAACACAAAAATAATATTAGAATTAAAATTTATCACTCCAACTTGATTATTAATCAACACCCTCACAATAATCACAAAAACCCTTAATTCAAATTAACACAATACCCACAAAGTCTTAATCCTCTAAAAATCAATATAGCAATTTAAGACTTTATTAAAAATTAAAACCAGAAATCCTCTTATAGCTTCAAATGATAATTCTCAACAACCACCACTTTTATACAAAGCAACCTTACCAAATAATTCCATTAATAAAACCTTATACCTCCTAACTTAGGCAAATAATTAAAATTAAAACCAAAAATATTACCTCATCTTCGAAGGGAATCGAACCCTCAACCTTACCCCCAACATGTGTCTTAGCCGTGGCCAAAGTTGCCACATGAGCCATGTGCTCGTTTATGATTAATGAAGCACCATATGCTTCTTAATATCCTAACACCTTCTGCCTTGGACAAAAGAACATGCATCATGGGTGCCTTAACCAACACAACTCATGATGCACCCACCGAGATTCAAACACAAACCCTCTTGCAAGATAGTGCTTTTGTGCTTCCCAAAATACCACTAGGCCATGCTGTCCTATGCAACTTCAAGGATTAAAGCTTCCTCCCTTAAACACTTAGCTATCACGACTTTTGCAAAAACTCACGAGCTCTTATCTTCACATGCCAATCTTTTAATTTTGAGCAAGGATAATTAATTTGGACTTTGGGCATTGTATTTATATGCTTCCTCCATTACTTTGAAGACATCGACGCTCTCCATGTTATCTTCCACGACGTTGGCAAAGATTATAAAGGCTTTGAATACCTTTTATCTTAAACCCAACCTTTGGGTTTATAAAATATATTTAAACTTTATAAAACCCACTTTGCATTATAATATAATGAGAATTATAAATATTTTATTTGGGTTTTCACCATATCTATTTAATATTATAATTACCATTATTATAATATCATGCCTTTGATAAATTACCTCCTTCTCACTATATTCCATGTCGTAAATAACATTTATTTATAAAATTTAAATTCTCACTGAATTTAAATAATTTATAAACTAAATATTATAACTCCTTTTTTTAGACTTAACACTTGTCCCTTTCCTAGTCCTTTCAGCAGATGTAAAATGTTTAAAATGATTGTGGCATGGTGGTTATAAGGACGGACTGTGTGAAGATCTGTGTGGCGGCTTTCGGGACAGACATCGCAGGATACTTTGGCGGTCATAAAAGCTGGACAACCTGCTCAGATTTGTGGCGGCTACTGATTCCACCATGAATATATATATTATACCTCCTTTTTAACTTCTATTTTTTGCATTGATTCTCTTGATCTTTGGCCTTCTTCCTAGATATCAAATAACCATTTTTATCTCCTTTGTTTCCTGTTGAATTCCTTGATATTAATGATGACTTCATCTGGTGACATCAATGATAACTTTGACTTAGGGACTCAAAATATCTAACAATCTCCCCTTTGTCATTGATGGCAACCCATACTCTTCTTACCAAAACCTGACCTTTATTTTTATTATGCTCCCCTGGGACATTGCTCCCCCTAGCTCAATGCTCTCTCAAATATCAAATCTCTCGTCATTACAAAAATCTCTCCCCCTTTGACATCAATGGAAAAGGGTCACCTTTGGGGCTCGGGGCTAAGAATGAGCCTCTTAGCTTAGCCCCTCATCCACCTTCTATTAAAGTGGTTAATTTCAGGGTGGGAGTCTCACTGCCAATTTTTCTTGAAGATACTCAAAATTTTCCTTTGAAAGTGGATTAGTGAAAATTTCTGCTATATGTTCCTTTGTAGTGATATTCCAATATGACCTATTTATCTGTCACCTGTTATCTCATAAAATGATACTTAATCAGAATGTGCTTTGTCCTCGAGTGCATTACTAGATTTTTTGAGATACTTATGGCACTTGTATTATCACATAGTATAGGAATGGGCTGATCATGCTTTATCTTGAAGTCTTCTAGAGTTCTCTTCATCCATAACACTTGTGTACAACTAGCTACTACTACAATATATTCTGCCTCTACTGTAGATAAAGATACTGAAACCTGTTTCTTACTTAGCCAAGAGACTAGACATTCTCCAAGAAAGAATTCTCCTCCACTTGCACTTTTTTTTTCATCAATTCTGTCGGCCCAATCTGCATCTGTATAAGTTGTTAGTGTGAAACTATCACTTTTGAAATACCACAACCCAAAATCCATAGTCCCTTTTAGAAACCTGAAAATTTTTTTTTACTGCTATCACATGTGTTTCCTTAGGTGCTGCTTGAAACCTTGCCACTAATCCCACTGACTTTACTATGTCTGGTCTTGTAGTTGTAACATATAATAATATTTCAATCATATATCTTTATAATCTCTGATCTACCTCTGGAGATTAATCATCCTTACTCAACTTGCATCTTGTGACCATGGGAGTACTTACCGGTTTACAATCTTCTAGCTTGGATTTCTTTAACATTTTCTTTATATACTTGGCTTGAGAGAGAAACACTCCCCTTTATGATTGTGAAATCTAAAGTCCAAGAAATAAGGACAATTCACCAAGAATAGACATATTAAATTATTTCTACATATTCTTAGCAAAATATTTGTACATCTTATCATTGTTTCCTCCAAAGATTATGTCATCAACATAAATAACTACTATTAGAAGATCATTCCCTTCATTTTTGATATACAAATTACTATATGTTATTCCTTTTCTAAATCCCTGTTCTTGAAGATACTTATCCAGTATTGAGTACCATGCTCTAGGCACCTGCTTTAAACCATACAATGCATTTTTCAATCTGCATAATTGATTTGGTTTATCTGCTAGTATGGATCCCTCTAGTTGCTCAATATAGACCTCTTCTTTTAGAACCCAATTTAGAAATGTTGACTTGCAATCGATCTGATATACCTTGAAGTTCTTAAAACTTGAGAAAGCTAAAACATCCTTATAGCTTCAAGTCATGCAACTGGAGCAAAAGTTTCATCAAAGTCAATTCCTTCTACTTGTGCATAACCTTTGCATACTAACCTTGCTTTATTTCTGACCTGTTCAGTAGTAATTTCACCCAATTGTGAAATCACACTCTCCCTTAGGATTTGTTTCCAAGATCCCCTCTTGCAAAGAAGTTAAACAACACAACTTCTCCAAGGTCTCCACTATATTAGCATTTGCATATATGTATTTGTAATCTCAAATAAAGATGTATCAATTTAAATGCTTGTAACACCTTAGTGATTGCAAGTAACTGTAAACAAGGGACACGTGTCTGTTCATTTTACCATGCTACTTTAATGAATGTTTATTGAACCAAAATAAATCAAATGTGATTTGGTCCTCATATGACCATGATGTAGTGCCTTAATTCCTTTTATCTTGAGGGTTTTAAGGTAGATTTTATCTTCCCTTATTAAGTGGATTTTAATCAAGTTTCATCTTGCATTAAATCCTACTTTTAAACCGGTAAATGAAGATTAAATCTATCTATGAATGTAAATATGAAATGATGAATAGGCTCTTTGAATATGGCTTCTTATCATGAAGATAAATATAGCTTTCAATGTGATTAATAAACTATCCCTCTTTGGTGAAATTGATTTTCACAAAGAGGCAATAATTTATGGCCTTAAAATAAGGGCTTTAAAATGTCACTTCAACTTATCCCTCTTAAATGAAATCAAATTTTCATAAATATGAATAATTTAGTGCTTTGAAATAATGACCTTCAATGTAGTGCACAAATTACCCCTCCTTCATAAAATCAGAATTTTTATTAAGAGAAGGCAATTTTAGGCTCCAAAAATGGTAATTTGTGGAATGCCATAAACATAACCTCTTCAATGAAATTGAAATTTTCATGAAGGAAATGTCATCATAGGCTCATGAATGAAGTATGAAACTGAAAGAATCAAATTTGACCTCAAAATGGAAATTTTGCAATTTAAAAATTTAAAAATTTGCAATAAAAACAACTTTAGGTGATTTTTAAAAATATTAAATGACTTCGGAGTAAAAACATCTAAGTGAAAAATGCAACTACGAAGTGTATTCTACACAACCATGCCATTATTTTTGGGTTTTGAAATTTTTTTAATTTTTATTTTAATGTTCAAAAATTAAAAAAAAATTGTAAAAGAAAATTTGAAAAATAGAAAAATTAAAATCTGAAGTAAATTAAATGTTGAAAACACAGAAATGCAAAGCTCCATCAGTTTTATAGCACCCCGTACTACAAAACTAAATATGTGAGAAGTTCATACATGCAACCTAGCTTATTTGACCCACAAATTTGCGCAATCGAAATAAACTAAGTGCTAGCTCCTAGGGTTCAAAAATAAATTTTTAGATTTAGACATTCACATGAAGTAACCAAAAAACAATTGCATAAACTTCATCTACAAATCTAGAATCTAAAAGGGGAAAGATGAACAATTAAATTTTAACATGGAGAAATCATCTCATTCTTTCTTGCTAACAAGGTCTTAAATTTCTGAAAAGGGCATTTACATGCAGCATTTGACCTTCAAAAGGTCCAGCCTCTTTTTCCTCTTGAAATGGTATATTTAAAAAAATTTCATTTACCCTTTCTTTTCCATTCCATCCCTTCTATCTTTCGTCTTTTGGTTTGAAAATTTTGCATTTTCTTCCTTTAGCTCTTCGTTTCCTGTTCATAACGCTTTTGTTCCATTTCCTTTGGGTTTGAAACATATCTTCTCTTTTCACCTTCGGCCTCCATGTATTTTATTTCTAAAATACTTTGATGTGGTCAGAGGCCTAATGGCCTCATATCATGACGACCGTTACTATTTTTATTAACTTTGTTATTCCTTTGACCTTGGCGTTACTTTAGCCCTCGTATCACTTTGTTTAAAACAAATTTCAAAGGCCTTTGATTCATTACATTAAAGGGCCTTAATATTATAATTTTATTTATCCATCCTCATGGTATGTGGCATATCCACCAGCGTGGGATGCCCTATTAATGGATATTGCTACCAACCACTATAGAAAGATTCCCATTAGCAGACGATACCATTAATCAAAGGTACGAGACTTAATCATCTTTGGGACCCATGTTAATTACCTTATCTAGGAAGCATCTACACTGCACTGAGATGCTCACTAAAACCACTGTGTTATGTCCATGTATGACTCGAGAACCCACATGATGAGGAGGACCCCTCCATGTCATCTGAGTCGAGTGAATCCTTTGTTGTTAATGGTCGCCAACGTCAAATACTTATCGAGTTCTACCCTCATTGTCTATGTAAAACCTTTCGGTGATATATCACATCGACGTGGCCTATTAGCTGTCGTTGTTCATCCCTTGTGCATGCACCAAGCATTTTTTCCACTGTATTCTCGTTCGATGACTCTTCCACACTTGTGCTACTATGAAACCTGTGTAATCTCATTGTTGTATACATCTTCCAGTTTCATGGGGTCTTCCTGGAGTTATTTTGATCTCTAATATTTTGGGTTTTCCCTATGCATAGTGAATGTGAGCATCGATAGCCCATTTAATGCCAAAATATTGTCATCTATCAGGCCTACGAATGCGCTGTTTTCTAGGTGGAAGAGGTCATCTTCGTCATGTGCGAAATCCAATTGTGACGTGTATGGTTGTCCCTCGCTGTGTCCAGTTTCTGACTACGCATCCTCAATGTCATCCATCTACTTGCACCCACATTGCAACTTGCCCACTGTGCTAGATTTCTCATTTAACAGTCATTGGGATACTTTATCTTTGAAGGCTATCTTCTGGATATTCAAAATTAAACCGTCACCCAATCTCTATGTTTGAGATATTCCACCTTGTATCACCCTTGGTGTCTAAGACTTCCTGACATGGGTGCCACATCCTGCATTAACTAACATCGATGCATTTTTAACCAGACAATTTTAGCATCCTCGTCGACCATATCTGAGCTTCGTTATGAATTCGAAGGCATCTTCCCCATTATGCCATTTGATCCAATGCTCCACATCATTGTTGTCCATTACTATCACGTTTAATGGATGTTGCTAGTTGTATCATCTGTGGGCATTACTCCATATAATTGCACCTATGTCGTCGACCTTCTTCCCAAGACCAGCACCCATCCAAACATACCTGTCAGACGCCTGTGTATGATTTTACATTGTAGGACCCCTTGCTATAAATTAAATATCCCATTCCTCGGTCTTTCTTTGTTGGTGTTTCGAATCTCACGTGTCCACTATGTAAACCAAACTACCGACTGCACATTCGTCAAACCAAATACTGTTCCTTGTGGGTCACGTTGACCTAGTTTGTAAACTACAACCATGTTTCTTATGACAATCTCCCATATTGCCAAATCATCTTTAGGTTATCCATTTGTGTAGGTTATCTGCCATCAATAGCTTAGTGCATTTTCTTGATAATCTCAGCCACATTATGCTGCCTCTACTTTCATGGGATCCTACATGGCCACGATCTTCGATGTTGTATACCGCGGGGTCAAATTCACGTTAGATTTTTATAAAACTGGTCGTCGAGGTTGGGTGTCTTTGTAGTGGAGTCCACATTGTGCTCCATTCAAATTTTGAATTGTGCCCTGCGTGTACTCCAAGTGCTTCGGTCACCGAGTCATCCTACTGGGCGTTGTTTATCCAAATCAACCTCACTTATCGCGTATGAAACATGTTGGCGATCCTTGTTCCATTCGTGTAACCCTGGCCACCGCCTAACTGTGTGGGGTCCACTGCATCAAAACCTGCATCAAGACGAAGAAACTATTAACGTTGGTATGATATGGTGAATGCAATGTGAAGACATTAACAACAACAAATTTTATTTTTATTTAATTATATTATATTATATCATAATATATATAATATAATATAATATGTATATAATATAATGTAATATAATACTATTTTTTTGTATTATTCTATTATTTTTATATATTTTTTTTGTTTTGTTTTTTTTATCTTTTATAATAGGGGGCCGGAACTTGATTGGGCTCAGGTTTGTTTCTATGAGGCTAAGTGAACCCCTGGATATAACATAAATATAGGTATATGCACGTCTTAAAACCTCTTTTTTTTTTTTACTATTATTTATTCACATTTATAGTCTATATATATATATATAATTATTTTTTATTTCTTTGTTTTATAATAACTTTTCTATATATATATATATAAGATATTATTTCATATTTGATTTCATTTGATTTTTTTTAATCTTTTCTTATTTTAATACACATGTATTATTATTATATATGCAATATATAATAATAATGTATATATGTATTTATTCAAAGTCCAACATGTGTTTTAAAGGTTTAAACAAGCTAAAAGACAAGCCAAATTATAACAAGAAAAGTCCAAACCAATATTCAGCTTCACCAAACAAAATGTAAACATCTATACACTTAATGATGACTTCGATCGAGCAATAAGATCACAAGAAGATCCTATGCACCAAGAAGGCTCAAAGTCCACAGGGTGAATTCATGACTAAGGTTATATCAAACTTCTACACTCAAAGACAAACAAAACTCCCAAAAACCAAATTTTAAAGGTGGGTCCCCAATTTTGGGGTTTGTTGTGGAGCAACCACAACAAATGGTGACTCTGCTAGGAAATGCTTCTAAGCATTTCGGTAAGAACCCAACCTCTGAAAACACACAAGATCCAAATATTAGAATTATAAGAATCAACAAGTATCCAAAGAATGAGAATAGACTAAAAATATATGAACCATCAGAATCATTCAGCATCAACTCAATGTGTGTAAAGTGATTCATTCCTTATCGTCTGAAACCATTCAATCATTCCATTGTTAGTTTCACATGGATGTTTATGTCTTTATGATTTATGCATATGATATGTTATGGATGCTTTATGAAATATTGGGTGTATTGATAGGATGCTATAACATGAATGACCTGTTTTGTACAGATTCAAACATTCTAGTACCCTAAACAAACACACTAAAAATATCTAACCCTCTTAGGACCAACTATGTTTGCAGTAAATTCATTTACTTGATCAAGAGCTTAGTTATGAAACACTACAATCCAAAACCAGTGTGTGTGCAAGTGAAATTAGAGTTTTGTGGAATCGGATTCTCAACCTAAGTATGATGAGAATTTAACCCTATCCTTACTACTTTGATTTTTGAGTTTATTACCTCATTTTGACCAGAATGGTTAAACCTGTTATGGATGAAACCACAAGGCTAGCCTATATGTTTGAGCAGTCAGAGGTCTCACTTTTAAATGAGACATGCCATCACGCATGAGCGTACTCCACTGCCAGTCAAGTGTCTATAACCTCAGTAGAGGTTAGCCCCATAGTCCATGATTTTACTTTTGATTTCTTGAATTTTAGGGATGACTATCCATCCTTCTAAGGGGACATGTAGTACAATCCTTACAACCTAATAGTCAGTGGTGTGATTGGAGAAAACTCGAAGCTTTTGGGAATTGGATTCTCAACCTAAGTATGATGAGAATTTGGCCCTATCCTTACTACTCTGATTTTGAGTTTTAGGTATTGTGGAAGTAATGAATACCACTATTTTATGGACTATGTTGCATGATAGGACCAACAATAATGACTCTTTTCATCTCACATTTTCTCCCAAGTATGGTTTTGACCATTTTACCCAAGATGATTTTAATATGTGCAAACTTTGTTTGGTTCAAGATAGTTTCAGCATCAGTTCCCAATCTCAAGATATTCTTAGTGTATTTTATGCAATGATCTTAAGAGAGTTTGACATGTTTTTTGGTGATAGTCTTTGAACTGTATATGCAAGTGAGATGCAATGTTTATGCAATATGTACCATGAAATACATATGAATGCATTATGAAATGCAGATGGAGTATACAAAATATTTCACCCTAATTTACAAAACTAACAACTTCATGCATCCCTAGTTTCAAATGATATTATTTAATGTGTTTGTGGTACTCATGGAACCTTCTACAATGCTTCATATTCTCATTATCTTAGTTAAAATTCATGAGGATATGAGATAACATCTCACTCTAAAATACTAGAAAACAACCAAAACTTGGAAGCGAATGAATACAAAACACACAAATCAAACTTGCAAACATCAAAACAAAATTCAAACCTAAAACCGAACATGAAAACCAAAATTTATATACAAATGTACAATATGGTACAAAATGATGCAATGTTTGAACCATACCTTCCATGAATCCCAAACATGATTGGAGCATTTCAAAAGACAAATAACATGATATGCATTCCCAATGTTGTAGGACTCCAAAAAAAACCAGATTAAGCCAAATGACATAACAAACTTCAACTTGCCTCGCTCACCCCACCAATTTGATTTAGTTTCATTAGTGATCCCATAGGTGAGCATCAAATCATTAAACTAATTAGACAACCTTTGATTTTCAATTATTTCTTGTCTATTCTTTAAAATGTCAATTTCAAGAGTCAATTCATGGGGTAGAAATAAGCTTTCATTTTTAGCTATGAGATCTTGCAAATAGGAACCTATTTCTACAAATTTTAAATCCAAATCATTTTTCAAATTTGTAGGTCAATCTATTTCATGCAAAAATTTACAAGCATCTAGGATATCTATTAAATGAGAATCATTATGAGTTTTTATCCCAAATTCCATTATTAATTGTTGATGAATTTTATTTAGCAATTCAAGGGCTTCAACTTCTTTTTCATTCGTCAAAGTATTATTATTAAAGGTATATGTGGAAATTAATCCTTGTTCTTCATTCACCTTCAATGGCATTTCATCATAAACATCATTCAAATTCAATAAATGGTCATACAAATTTTCATCTGAATCTTCGATGCTTGGACACAAAATATTAGATTTTACCTTTTGCACATTTTCATTTACTAAATCTTGGTGAGGATTTTCAATTTCTTCATTGATTACCTATCCATCAAACATACCAAAATTGAGCACCCAATTGAAAACATGTCCATCCTTTTCAACCCTTAAATCTTGTTGGTCAAGGTGCATATCAAGTAACCCATCTTGATGATCAATAATTTGAGTTATTTCGAATAAATCAACCTCTTTTTCATTTGATTCCAATTCTTTGTTCTCTATCCATGGTATCTCTTCATTTGAATCCTCAAAGTAATCATGCAAACTTGTATCCAAATTTTCAATGAATTTATGTTCAACAAGATCAAATTTTGTAACCCTCTCAAATATTATGAATGTGAGGTATTCGTATGAAGTAGAAGTTTCAACATCCTGCATATCAAGTGGAATAGAAGTTTCATCAATAGGGGTGTGAGAAAATAACACATCTTCAAATATTCCCCAACCATTATAAAAATTATCATCCAAATTAATGGAATGAAACTCTATGGTATCTGTGACATGATCTTTTGATTCATCCATAAATTATTTTTCTTCTTGGTCCTTGTTAGTAGGATCATTATCATATTCTAAAATTTGATGAGGTTACAACCTTTCTTCCAAAGCATTCCCAAATGATACAGGAGTTGTAATATCTTCCTGCGAGTAGGCGATTGTGTTATCCTGCATATCAATTGACACAAAGGGTTCATTAGAAGATTTAGAGTGAGTGTATTCTTCCCACTTTTCCCAAGAATCATAATAATCATCTTCCAAAATCAAGTGGTGATGCTCAACTACTTCAAAATCTTCCAATTCATCAATGTGTTTCTCATCAAATTCACCTTCACCTTCCTTAGATGGTTCAATAACTACCAAAAGTGGGTTATTTTTTGAATTCAAATTTTTAAAGCTATCATAGTCCAAATTGGTAACCCATGATTCAATTTTATCACAATTTGGAAGGTGAAGAATTTCTTGATCATTAGTTTCAAGAATCTCATCAAGAGTGTCTTCCAAGAATAAGTAGTGAAGTTCTATCATATATTCAAATTCATTTATTGATTCTCTTCCAATTTCAATTTCAACCACTTCATTCAATTCTATTGTAGGTTCTATCCTTTCGCATATCTCAAATATATTTGGATGTAAGACACCTCTAATATTTGAATATTCATGCATTTCGAGAAATAAAATCATATCTACATAATTCTCATTGGTGTATGTTGGTTGGGCAATTTGCAACTCCTCTTGGGCAATATCTAAGGTGGTTGTAATATTTGGATATTTACATTCATCCCCTTGATCATTGACCTTAGGTATCATTGGAGTGGAGGATGCTCTATTAGATGGTTGGTGTAGGTTGGCATCAATAACTCTAGAAGAACAATCTCTCATGGGAACATGTTGTGCCTCTTCTTCCACTTCCAAAACACACCGTTGTTCTGCCTTTTCTAGGATATCATAGATTGTATCTAGAGATGGGTCATCAAAATTTTCCCTTAAATATGTAGCAAGTATGGGGTGTATGGCTCCCATGTATACTTGAATAGCTTCCTCTTATGTTGTGTTAAAATTTTCCCACATTTGAGAGTACAGCTCACAGAATATCCCATTGAATTGACTCAAGGATTCATTAGACAATTTACAAATAGAGGTAAATTTATTTTGTAACATATCTAAGTCAACTTGATTACAAAAATGATAAAGATATGTTGCTTCTAGATGGATCCAAGAAGTCCTAACCTCCATGGATAATTGGCCATATCAAAATAATGGTTTGTCATCCAAAATGTATGAGAAAAACCTACAAGCAAAATCCTTATAGAAAACTTGGCATTGAAGCAATGTGCTCTTGTAGACATGCAAATTTTGTAGGTATCTTGATGACACCTCTTGGTTAAACAGTCATAGAAACTCCAATAAAATTTCAGGAATTTGATGGGGTGTCCCATGCATAGGAAGAGCCTTATAATGATCCCCTATCATAGATACCATTCTTTCTCTTAAAGATGCCACTTCAGCTTTTACATCACATGTCGCCATTAGTGAAACTCAAAGAATAACTTCAGAACCAAATTTGTTAGTCAAATAAAAATATCTTTCCAAGAAGCATAAAATGACTAAAAATTTTCAAATGAGTAAACCACAAAGATCATCATGTTAGTATCATCCAACAGATATGCATTAATTAAATCATGATATGAAAGAACATTCTCGAATTTGCCAAGTGGTTAGCATTAACACATCATCAAATATAGAATGTTAGAATGAATGAAAGTAATCAACAAAATTGCATTAGTCAAGACCAATGTATTTTGATAAATATTTCAAGTAACATGTACAATTTAGCATCTAAATAGCAATAGAATAAATCAAATCAAACCCTCTTAGCTCCTAAAGTGTTGAGTGCTAAAAGATTACCAAAGATGCTAATCAATTGAACTTGAAATATTTAGCAATTAAAACTCTCAAAGTTACACCAAATAACATAATTCATGTATGAACAATCCAATAGCGTTAGATCGATGCATACCAATGCATGAATTGCTTAGAATAAATAAAATAAAGTAAACCAATTCAGGACCTCCTTCTAGCACCAAAATGTTGAGTGAATATTTTGCCCTATTGCAAAATGATCACCACAAATAGAGTATTAAGTTGAAAACTCTCTCTTGCAAAGAAATTAGATGAAATCACCCATTTCTCCAAGGTTTTGGTAAGCAAACATTCATGTATATGTATAATCAATAAAAAATAGATGTATACCAAAATAAACTCAAACCTGCAAGTGATAGTTAACAAGGGGTCTTGATAGTTCAAACAAATTATTAGCAATCATAATCCATAAAACTTCAAAGTGCAAAGGAATGATTCCTTTTAGGGCTCTTGATATTAACATGATCTACCCTGAATCCCAGTTAGTAAACTCCTTTTATCTTCAAATTAAAAATATTCCAAATGCAAAAGTGCGTGGAATAGTCCACTTCATTTTAAGATCCATGCCTTTAATGTGAGGTTCATTTTAAAGTTAGTGGATTCATTTTATCTTCATTGTAGGTGTTCCACTATCCCTATGTTAGAATTTGGTGTTAGTAAAAGTTAGCAAGTTAGCATGTCAGTGTTCATTTGCTTTATCTGCCTTAGTGTGAATTTGGTATTAGTAGCCCCTCCTAAAAAGTGTTTTATCTGAAGATTAGATTAATGTAGCTTGGAGGTGCAGAAATTTTGGATAAGGACCAGAATAGAAGTAAATGAACTAGAAATGAAAACTAAAATTCTAGAAAATGGACCAGAATGAATACTAAAACTAAAGCAAACAAAAATTCTGGAAGGACCAGAATAGAAAAGAACTAACAAAAATTTTGGTCATAATTTCAAGTATAATCCAGAATAGAAAATAAATGAACACAAAAATTATGAAAGGACCAGAATGTAACAAAACAAAAAATTTGGACATGACCAAAATTAGAAAACTACAACTGAAATGAATACCAAAATTAACCTAAGTGCAAGAAAAGAAAAGCAGAAAAAGTATCTACAAGGTTAGCTAGAAATTTATGTAAGAAAAGACTATTTTGGAATATAATGCTTCCATTTTGGCAAGAGCAACCTTTGTGAGAAAAACTAAAAGGAGAATACGTCTAGGACTACTGCTTTTACTATGTATCTTTTTTGCATTATTTTTTTGACTTGTATTTATTTGTTTATGCCATTAAATGGGTTACAATAGGTGAATATCAAATATAATGCAAATACATTTTATCCTTTGAGTCTCGCACTTGGTCTAATATGATTGTTCTTATTTTGCAAGTTTGTTAGGTCAAGTTGTCTTAGATTTATCTCATAACTTGGGGTTTTGTAGGGAGGGGATTGCTAACCAAAATTTGATGACATTTTGTTTTCCAGCTAACCTTGTAGATATTTTTTTTGCTTTTCTTTTCTTGCACTTAGGTTAATTTTGGTATTCATTTTAGTTGTAGTTTTCTGATTCTGGTCATTTCCAAAAAAATTGTTTTGTTACATTCTGGTTCTTCCAGAATTTTTGTGTTCATTTATTTTCTATTCTGGTCATTTCTAGAATTTTTGTTAGTTCTTTTCCATTCTGGTCCTTCCAAAATTTCTGTTTGCTTTAGTTTTAGTATTCATTATGGTCCATTTTCTAGAATTTTAGTTTTCATTTCTAATTCATTTACTTCTATTCTGGTCCTTATCCATAATTTATGCACTCCCAAGCTTCATTAATCTAATATTTAGATAAAACACTTTTTAGGAGGGGCTAATAACACCAAATTCACACTAAGGCAAACAAAGCAAATGAACACTGACATGCTAACTTTTACTAACACAAAATTCTAACATAGGGATAGTGGAACACCTACAGTTGAAGATAAAATGAATCCACTAACTTTAAAATGAACTTCACATTAAAGGCATGGATCTTAAAATGAAGTGGACTATTCCATGCACTTTTGCATTTGGAATATTTTTAATTTGAAGATAAAAGGAGTTTACTAATTGGGATTCAGGGTAGATCATGTTAATATCAAGAGCCCTAAAAGGAATCATTTCCTTTGCACTTTGAAGTTTTATGGATTATGATTGCTAAGCATTTGTTTGAACTATCAAGGCCCCTTGTTAACTATCACTTGCAGGTTTGATTTTATTCTGGTATACACATATTTTTCATTGATTAGACATATACATGAATATTTGCTTACCAGAACCTTGGATAAATGGGTGATTTAATCTAATTTCTTTGTAAGAGAGAGTTTTCAACTTAATACTCTATTTTTGGTGATCAATTTGCAATAGGAAAAAATATTCACTCAACATGACCACTTGTTCATCTTCATTCAACTTATTACTGAATACCCATTTTGTGCCAATCACATTTTTATCCTTTGGTTTTGGAACAAGTTCCCAAGTTTTGCTCTTCTCTATCTGATCCAACTCCTCATTCATTGCTTTAATCCAAAATTATTCCTCACTAGCCTAAGTGAAGTATTTTGGCTCAATCTTAGATAGCAAAGAAAAATTTACTTGTTGAGATGGTTTTATTATTCTTCTCCTTGTCTGTCTTTCATCTGGATTCTTATTGAACTGTTCTTTTGGATGATGTTTCTGTACATACCTGTAAGGAGTCTTAGGAAGAAGCCTTTGTGTTTCTTCTTCATATTTGTCTAATTCCTCACAAAATTCTTCTTGACAACATCCATCCTCTTGGTACACAGTTTGTTGAACTGGTTCTCTAGAATCTATCTTCTCATAAACTGTTACATTCATACTTTCCACCATATTGCATGTTCTTTTTTTGAAACATCTGTAGGCTTTAATTTTTGTGGAATATCCAAGAAAAATTCCCTCATCACATATTGGATCAAACTTGCCCAAGTTTTGATCTTCCCATATTATGTAACATTTGCTTCCAAAGATTCTGAAATATTTTATAGTAGCAGGTCTTCCTTTCCAAAGCTCATATGGAGTCTTGTGATGATTTACCCTCAATTAAGTAATTATGTATACAGTTGTGGTTATCGCTTCTTTCCAAAAACCATCTAATAACTTAGATTCATTTAACATAGATCTAGCCATATTTTTAGCAGCCATGTTTTTCCTTTCAACTACTCAATTTTGTTGAGTTCTTGATGTTGAGCACTCTCTCTTGATTCCATGTTGTTCACAAAATTCTACAAATTCATTTGAAGTAAATTCTCCTCCTCTGTCGAATCGTAGGAACTTAATCCTTTTGGTTGTTTCATTTTCAACCAATTCCTTGAATGCTTTAAATTTTTCAAAGGCCTCTGACTTCTCTTTTAGAAAGGTTACCCAAACCATTCTAGAATAATCATCTACAAACAACATGAAGTAACTCTCACCCTGAATACTTTGTGTTATGGTAGGACCACACAAATCAGTATGTATTAGGCTCAATAGCTCAGATGACATATAGCCTTTGGGCTTAAAGGTTGTCCTAGTTTACTTTCCATGTTGACAGGGTGCACAAATTGTGTTTTGAGGTATTCTTATGTTGGGTAAATCTCTAATTGCTTGTTTATTGCTTATATTGACTATGTTGTCAAAATTCAAATGACCCAATATTCTATGCCACAACCAGTTCTCATATTCTTGTGATAGAAAGCACTTTTCCTTTTGATCTCATTGAGTATGTATAAGTTGTTTGGGATCCTTATTGCATTTGTAATAATTCTTCTAGTTTCTGTTTTCCTTATCTCACATAAATTTGGATGGAAGGTGACAATGTATCCATGATCAAAAATTTGACTTATACTCATCAGATTGTGTTTTAATCCTTTGATGTACAAAACATTCTCTTTTTTTGTTTTTCCATTGTCTAGACTTAGAGTTCCTCTTCCAACAATCCTTGTTGATCCATTATCACCAAAACTTACTGATCCTCTATTTGTTTCTTTAGTACAATGAATTTGTCTTTGTCTCCTGTCATGTGACTAGAGCAACCACTATCAATATACCATTGCTATTATTTATCTTGAGCATGAAGGGTTTTTTGTACTAACATTTATCTAGCCCTAACATTCTTCCTTTCATATTTTCTAGTTGTTGAAATTGTTTTTCTAGACTTAAGAAGTATCTTTTTACATCATCTATCCATGTGTCCAAAATTATTTCATTTGTAACATATAACATCATCATCCATGAGAGGTGTAAAGGAATTGAAATTTCTATTGTATATTGCATAATTAATACAGTGTGCAACTCTATGACCATATTTATTGCAAGAAAAACAATGACCATGGAAGAAATTATGTAACCTATTTGGATGTCTTGGACTTTGTGTAGAAGTTATCTTTCTCTTATGATTGAATCTTATCCAAGGTTCTTATTTTCTTTCTCCCTTTCTGATGTCCTTTGCTTGATTTTCCTTGTTTGAATTTTTTGCTTTTTGAAGACTTGATTCCTCTTTCTATTTCTCATATTCTGTATCTTGTAGTACCTTGGTCCTTTCCACTTTATTCTTTAGAAAAATAATTTTTTATTCTAATTTTTCACATTATGTTTCCCTGGATCTTAATAGATCTATTATATCTTTATCAATATTCTTTCCTTCTTCACCCTAATCTTGATTTGTGTGAGATCTTGTATAAGTTCCATCCTTGCTTCTTCATCTTCTTTAACTTGTTCTTTCAGGCTTGATTTTTTTCTCTAAGTCTTTCCAATTTTCTAAGAGCAGTAAATAATTCTTCTTTTATATCAAACATAGTCTCTTATTCACTTTTTGAAGTCATGTGTGCTACCAAAGGATCCTCTTCCAAGATGTTAGTCTTTTCACAGAGAGACCCGCTCTGATACCAATTGAAGAACATGTGCTTATACTGAGAGGGGGATGAATAGCATATGATAAAAAATTTTATATTTTAATCCAAGTATTAGCATAAGCATAAATAAAGTAGTAAACATTACACAAATCATCACATACATGAGAGACATCATTTTTATGTGGTTCACCCGATGTGGGCTACTCCACGGAGAAAATATTTCACTAAAATTTTCTCAATCAATTTCTTGGGAATCCTTCCTAATTACAATGTTTATGGACCTTTGTCCAAAGGATATGTTGATCCCCTAAATCTAGTTTGTGGAGCTCTATCCATAGGAGAACTCCTTATCCTCTACTCTGGCTAGTGATCCTATAGAAGACTACTGCCTCCACTACACTGGCTTGTGGATCTCTATCCAATTAAGACTCTTGTCCTCACTTAGAAGACTTGTCATCACTACCCTGGCTAATGGATCTCTATCCACTGGAGACTCCTATCCTCTATGATCTATCACCTCTAAATCTTTATCTCAATTCTATACTAAACATAGTCCAATCGGTCTAGCACAAATCTACTCAATAAGTCCACTCAAAACTTTCTCAAAATATTCTCAATAGGTCCACTCAAAACCTGCTCAAATATTCTCAAAAGGTCCACTCAGAACCTATTCAAATATGCTCAATAGGTCCACTCAGAACCTATGTAAATTTTCTCAATAGGTCCACTCAGATTCTATCCAAATATGTTCAATAGGTCCTCTCTAGGACTTAATAAAATCTACTCAATAAGTCCTCTCTAGTACTTAACCAAATATGTATTGTAAGTTTCCACAAAATCTTACACAAAATTAGTCCACAAGTCTTCTCAAAGACTTACCCCAAACCTGCTTAACAATTCCACACAGAACTTGTCCAATTTCATAGAAGCATAAAGAGAATTGTTAGAGACTCAATATGTTCTACACTCAAAGCTCAATTTTAACTCAAATTAATCTCATAGAATCATAATGAGAATTGTTAGAGACTCAATATGTTCTATACTCAAAGCTCAACCTCTTTCACAACTCAAATCAGAATATAGAATAGTTTGTTTTATGGAACTTGAACAATCACTTCATACATCCACTTGACTAGGTTCAATCAACTCTACTCAACCAATTACTCAATAACCAATTCTTGCTCACAAACCCTGGTCAAGCATGTAAACACCAACTCAAAATATTTCCAACAATGCTCAACAACAAATCTCACATAACAATGATACTCATGTTCTTTTAAAATCCAAGTTCATGTTATTTGCACAATCCAATGGCTTCAACAACAATGCTAATAAAACAAGGTTTTAAACTCTTAATTCCAGAAAACCTTGAAGCATTAACTCAAACACTTTCAAAAAGGAAACCCTAATTAAATCCTTTTTACTCCAAACTTTATTTTCTACTAATCCATTCAATCAAATCAACCAAAGAAGAATTTGCCCATACCTTTTTGCTTGACAAGGAGTTGATCTCACAAATCTGCCACACTCACAATTTCTTCTTTGCCAATCTCAATAAGGGTTAGAAGATAATTTTCTCAACAAAACATAACATAAAAATAATATTACAATTACACCTTATCACTCCAAATTTATTAATAATCAACACCCTCACAATAATAAAAAAAACCCTTAATTCAAATTAACACAATACCCACAAAGTCTTAATCCTCCAAAAATCAATATAGCAATTTAAGACTATTAAAAATTAAAACCAAAAATCCTCTTATAGCTCCAAATGATAATTCTCAACAACCACCACTTTTCTACAAAGCAACCTTACCAAACAATTCCATTAATCAAACCTTATACCTCCCAAATTAGGCAAATAATTAAAATTAAAACCAAAAATATTACCTCGCCTTTAGAGGGAATCAAACCCTCAACCTTACCCCCAATGTGCACCTTAACCATGGCCAAAGTCATTGCACGAGCCATGTGCTCATTTGTTATTAAATAAGCACCATGTGCTTCTTAATCTCCTAACACCTTTCACCTTGGGCAAAAGAACGTGCACCGTGGGTACCTTAACCAACACAACTCATGATGCACCCGTCGAGATTCAAATGCAAACCCTCTCGTAATCCAGTGCTTTCATGCTTTCCAAAATACCACTAGGCCACGCTGTCCTATATGACTTCAAGGATTAAATATTCCTCCCTTAAATGCTTCACTATCACGACTTTTGCAAAAACTCATGAGCTCTTATCTTTGCATGCCAATATTTTAATTTTGAGCAAGGATAATTAATTTGGACTTTGGACGTTGTATTTATATGCTTCCTCCATTACTTTGAAGACGTCGACTCTCTCCATGTTATCTTCCATGACGTTGGTGGATATTATAAAGGCTTTGAATGCCTTTTGTCTTAAACCCAACCTTTGGGTTTATAAAATATATTTAAACTTTATAAAACCCACTTTGCATTATAAAATATTATAATGAGAATTATAAATATTTTATTTGGGTTTTCACCATATCACTTTAATATTATAATAACCATTATTATAATATTATGCCTTTGATAAATTACCTCCTTCTCACTATATTCCATGTCATAAATAATATTTATTTATAAAATTTAAATTCTCACTGAATTTAAATAATTTATAAAATAAATATTATAACTCCTTTTTAACTTCTATTTTCTACACTGATTCTCTTGATCTTTGGCCTTCTTCCTGGATATCAAATAACCATTTTTATCCCCTTTGTTTCCTGCTGAATTCCTTGATATTAATGATGACTTCATCTGGTGACATCAATGACAACTTTGACCTAGGGACTCAAAATATCCAACAAGTTAATCTTCAATCTTTGCATCACTACATCCCATATTTGGATGGAGTTTTGGGGGTGATTAAGGAGTTGTTGGATTGATTCAACTAAGTTGACAATGGTATTTTTCCAAATATAGTGAATATCCTTCATTTCCTAATTGAAAATTTGGTTGCTCCTTTCCTTCTAGATATTCCAAGGTAGAATGACAGTACCCATCCAAACTAACTACCTAATAAAATGATCAACACCCTCCGATTTAGGCCAATCCCTCCAAAGTTGTTCAAAAGTAAAAAAATTGGACCATTGTAAGCCAATTAAGATGGTCATTCTCCTCCATAGATCAGAGGCTAAGGTACACTCAATAAAAATATGGTTGAGAGTTTCCACATTCTCTCCACACATTTCACATCTAAACGGGCCATGAAAACCATGTTTTATAAGTTTCTCACCAATTAGCACCATGTGATGCAATAAAATCCAAGTAAATAACCTCACCTTAGGCTAGAAATTTTAATCCCACAACTGAGTAAATATGACATATGATTAGTTGGTATTATTATGGCATAAGACCAAATAACCTTGAGAAACTGAATACTCACCCTTAGTAGTGTTGTTCCATCCAAAAAAAGATTTATCATGGGACCAAGAGAGAGATATCATATGAAGGATGTGTTGGATGTCTTTTCTTTGCCTTTCTAAAATTTTAATAGGCCAGACCTCAATAGGGATCTGATATGTACTAATCTCTAAATTACTAGTATGGTACCCATAGTAATTCACTATCTTTATCTAGTTAGCTCGGTGAAACTCATCCATCCAAGGCCTTCAACCAAAATTGAGTTATCAAAGGGTGCTGACCATCCCAAGAATCTATCCAAAAAATTTCCTATTGACCATTATGAATGATCCAAAATAAATTTAGCTTTATCAAATTCTCACTAGTTTTAAGAACTGCTAAAATAGGAGAACCTTTGGTAGGCAATTGATAGTGAACAAGGTCTTTAGGACTTTTGTTCTTAGCATATTTAGCACAAATATTTTTTGTCAAAAGAGCATTGGGGTTATGCAAAATCCTCAAATATAAGTTAGTAGCTAAAGCCTTATTATTATTAATAGTATACCAAAATCCTAACCCGCCTCCATTCTTGGGAAGGCATAAAGTATCCCATTTCACCAAGGCCTATTTTATTTTCTTAGTACCACTTCAAAGGTATCGATGATTGAATTGATCCAATATTTGAAGAATAGCCTTTAGGATATTCAACACAGTATAAACATACATAAGCATGACTTGAAATACTGATTTTACCAAGGTAATTTTACCCCCAAAATAAAGCCACCTATTGGTCCACTTTCCAATTTTCTTCTTAACTCTATCCAACAACCAATTCCGTTTTTTTATCTTTGAATATTGATAGGAATGCATAAATAAGTGATCAAAATGGAGGTCTTATTATATCTTAATTTATCCATGACCATGAATTTTTGTCTAGGAGAGTTGTGAAAGAAAATGGCTTTAGATTTTTCTTCATTGATTAATTTCCCGATAGCCTTAGAAATATAGCTAATGATTTGCTTAATTTTAGAATTTTCTTAACTGTAGCTTTACCTAACAAAGTAGAGTCATCAAAAAATTGAAGATGAGATATAGGCCTAGATCCATGACCAATTGTAACTCCCTCAAGGGTTCTATTTTCTCTATTTTTGTTTATATTCCTACCCAGACATTCAACAAGAATGATAAATAAATAAGGGGAGAGGGGGTCACCTTGCCTAATACCTCTATAATTTGCAAACAACTATAAATACCTACCATTAATAAGAATTGAGTAGGATACTAAAGAGATACATCCCATAATACAATCCATCCAATCTTGAGAGAAGCCAAATTGCCTCAAAAGTTTGACAAGGAAGTGCCAATACATTTTGTCTTCTCTCTTCCTCCAAAGTAGTCAAAGCATAATTTGGTTGGAATTTCTACTTTGAATATCTATAGCCAAAAGAACCCAGTTTCAAACCATATGGTGAATAACAACCTCTTTTGGGTCCCAAAGGAAAGCAATGCCACCAAAATTCCCCTAGGAACTGAGGAAAACAACTTTTCCAACTAGCCAAATTTTACTAGCAATTGATTCCATTTCCTCAATCGACATCTTTGTTTCCTATAGAAAAGCAAGATGTGGATGGTTTGTTTCATTCTTATAATTTTATTTTGTTTTGAAAGACTCCATTTGAGTCCTCTAGTATTTCAAGTGATGATCTTCATTAATACCAGGGCTAAAAAAGTTGGTAAGAGCATTAATATTACTTTCTTCTACAAGCTTTTCACCTTCTTTTACCATATGATATTGATTTGTTTAGCGACCTACCTTTTGGTTAGAATCCATATTCAGTTTTTTCTCTATTTTTGACTTACCCCAATTGAATATGGGATGGATTCTAACCTCGAAGAATGCATGTTCAAATCCAAAGTGTTACTAAAAGGTTCACCAAAGTCTATATTGGGACCTGTATTATTTAAAGTCTCAAAATTTAAAAGATTTTTTTCTTGTGTATATTTTCTCCTTTTTTTCTATTGAAAACCTTTGATATTTTGGTTTATATTTGATTTCTTCCCTACATATTTAAATTGCATTTATAATATTTTTGTTTCCATTATTTCCTCTTCCTCACCTGTGACATCATTTGTGGAAATAATTTCAAACATGTTAGCTAATAACTTCAATTGATCCTTCATAAATGGTTTTTTTTAGTGTTCTTCTTCTTAGGCATTTGGAAACTTGCTAAGTTTACATCCCCTTTATTTTGATTTAGAATTTTATTTGGGTAGACACTAGCCAAATGACCATATTCATGGTAAATTCTACAACAAAAAGGAATGTTCTCATAGTCCACCACTTACTCTCAAGTGTCCTCCCCAAATTGTAATGAGATATTTTCAGGTAGGGGCTTATCAAAATCCATTAAAACACAAATCCAAGAATAAATAATATGTTCAAAATTTTTAGTACAATCAACAATTATCATAAAAATTCTCAAAGGGTTTTCAATTGAAGAAAAATAGTCGAATTCCAGAATTCAACTAGAAGGCCAAAGAGTCTAACCCACATGGGACCTATAGAAGGCATCTCATATTTGGTTTTAAATTTAGTATGCCAAGCATTCATGAAAATATCCACCCTTCAAAAGATACAAGGACCCCCTTGAAATGATTTCTCTCTATCTTCATTATTGAAGAACACAAGCTTATATTGAGAGGGGGGTGAACATTATAAGACCACTTTTTACTTTTTCTTTTCCAATCAATATTATGCAATGTATCAATAGAAATATCAATAGCAGTAATCAAAGTAATGCACAAATCACCACACACAATAAAGACACCAATTTAACATGGTTCACCCAATGTGGGCTACTCCATGGAAAAAATATTTCACTTAAATTTTCTCAACAAATCTCTTGGGAAACCTTTCTCTATTACAATGTTTATGGACCTCTGTCCAAAGGAGAAACCAATCCCATAATCAAGCTCATGGATCTCTATCCATAGGAGACACCAATCTTCTCAGCTGATTTATGGATCTTTGTCCATAAGAGAACTCATTTTCCTTTGCTTTTATTGGTGATATTTTAGAAGAATTGTTGCCTCCACTGCACTGGATAATGGATCTCTATCTACTAAAGACTATTGCCCTCACTCATAAGACATATATTCATTGCCTTGGCTAATGGACCTCTATCCACTAGAGATTGTCATCCTCTATAATCTGTCACCTCCAAATCTTATTCTTAGCTCTATCTCAAATCTGCACTAAACATAGTCCTTCGATCCAGCACAAATTTTCTCAATCTCTATCTTTGATCTATACTAAACATAGTCCTTTGGTATAGCACAAATATCCTCAATATTTTTTTTTGGTCTGGCACAAACCTATCCTCAAATATGCACCAAATTGTTTCTTCTAATCTATCCTCAAGATTTAACACAAATCTTGAATCAATCACAAATAAACTCTACTAGATCTGCTCCAAACCTTAACTCAAGGTTTGAACAAATCAATCAATCAAATCTACTCACAAGTCTTCTCAAAATACTTACCTCAAATTTATCCACAAGTTCTCTCAAGGACTTATCCAATATGTTCTCAATCTCTGTCTTCAAATTTGTATTGTAAGCTTCCACAAAAGCTCACACCAATATATCCACAATTCTTCTCCAAGACTTACCTCAAATTTTCTCAACAAGTCCTTAGTAGAACTTCTTCAATCTGCTCAACACTATCACAGAAAATCTCTTCAATCACATAAACAAATTTCAAATAGAATCTTGTTTAACTCACAAAAATATATAGAGAATTTTTAGAGGCTCAATATGCTTCACACTCACAAATACTCAATTACTTCCACTATTTATCTCAAATCAATTTAGGATAGAGAACAATTTGTTTCACAGAACTAGAACTATCACTTCAACACTTCCACTTGACTAGGCTCAATCAACTCCACTCAATCAATCACTGAATGAAACACTCCTTGCTTACAAACCCTAGCCCAAGCATATGAACACTCACTCAATTATTTCCAACAATGCTTATCAAACAATCTCACATAACAATGATACTCATGATCTTGCACAAACCCTAGTTCAAGATAGTTATCAACTTCACATAACAATGATACTCATGTTTTTGCATAAAACTTAATTCAATATAGTTCTCAAATTCACATAATAATGATACGCATGTTCTTTCATAAACCCTAATCATGCATATGAAGGTTCATTCCATGTTTCCAACAATTCTTATCAAACAAGATTTTTATCATCAACTCTCACTCAAAAAAACCTTTAACAATCAAATTCAACAATGTTTATCAAACAACCATTTTCTCTCCAAAGTAGCATTCACAACATCCAACAATCACTCACAAGGAATATGTGCCCATACCTTTTTTTTGGTTAAGAATTGACCTTATAAAACTTGTCTCAATCACAATTATCCTTTTACCAATCTTAAGGGTTAGTTAGCAAGAACCTTCTCAAAACTTCAGTCAATAATTTACTCACAAATTTTTCTCACAATACAAAAGAATTAGATCTCAATTACACCTTATTACTTCTTTCAATTATCAAACCCAATAAGACTTTATTTTAAAAATAATATTCAAACCACTCTAAAGCCTTATTACTTATTTCAATCTATTAATCCCAATAAGACTTTATTTTAAAATAATATTTAAACTTATCTAAAGCCTTATTTCTCCTTTCACCACTTTAATCACAAAAATCACAATATAACATTTATTTCCATAAACCTTATACCTCCCTAAACACTTATGCCACACAACCTTAGGACAAGAAAATTAAATTTAAAAATTAAATACCTTATGCCCTTGGTGAGAATTGAACCCATGTTGTGCTTCCACCAGCACCCTATCCATGAATTCAACCGTCGTGTGAGCTAGATGCTCACATGGGACCTAAGTGTGCCCATGCACACTTATTTCCAATATTTTTCCAAAGCTTTTAAAAATTAAAAACTTCCTCCTTTCGTTTCTATAGAGTCTCGGACATGAGACATCCTATCTGTCTAATCTTAGTGCCTAATACAATCATCGTCTAGGCTAGCTGCTTGAATGGTGCTACAAATTCAGTGTTGCTCCCATTTATGCCTTCCTCTCCTCGATGTTAGCACTATGCAAAATTTTCCTTCCATTCCTTAGTTCGATCGATGAGCACAACAAAGCACATTAATTTCGAATTCTCTCATTTAGCCTTTGATTAAGGCTATATTAATATGCCTTTCCAAGGCATTTGCCTTCACGTTGGTGGATAGTAAATTTGACTTTGCATTTCAAAAATAATATTTATTTATAATTATTTAAATTCAAAATGAATTTAAATATTATAAATTAAATATTTAAATGTCCTTTGGGCCTTTTTAATTAAAATAAAATATAAACTTCCTTAGGTTTTTAGGAAAACCTTTTGCCATTATCACCTTAGCAATTCGCCATTACAACCTTAGCAATTTGCCATTATAACCTTATTATTTTCTTTCAATCACCATGGAACAAAGATATATTTTCAACCTTTTTATTTTGTCCAAATATTATGATCTTGCTATCCTTCTTGCTTCTCTTTTTCTACTTCAGCCATATAATATTTAAATTAAATATTATATCCTTACCTCTTATAAAATCAACCATGAATCATTTTTTGAACATTACTTTGAAATCTGCTTAGTATTCCTTTCACATTAATGACAATAAATTCTACTCATATTTCCAACAATCTCCCCCTTTGTCATTTATGGCAACCCATTTACTTTTTATCATTTATTTTACCTATTTCTATTTTGCTCCCCCTAGGAAACTGCTCTCCTAGACTAAATGCTTTCCTTCTAACTCAAATATCTCCCCCTTGCTTAAATCTCTCTACCTTTTTCATCAATGACAAGGATCACCTTTGGGGATCAAGGCTAATAATGAAAATCTTATCTTAGCCCCTTCCCCACCTCCTCTTGAGGTGGTTAATTCTGGGATGGGAGTAATTCTACTCCCAACATGCACTGATATTTACATTTTTTCACTTTCCTCCTCATTTGATCCTTCTGATTCCTTTGACTATTTTTGTTCTTGTTTATTTTTGGATTTTTTTCTCTACACCACTTTGTTGTATGTCCATCATTATTGCACTTATAACACTTAATGTTATTATTTCTTGGAGGTGCAAATGTCTTGGTATTTCTCTTGGTGAAGCCATATCTATTCCTATCATGAACCCTGCAATTCACTACCTTGTGATCAAACTGATTACAAGAGTAGCAATACCCTTGAAAAAAATACATGTTTCTCAACTTTCCATATTCATGTCTTTCATGTGTCCTGCATTGAGAAGCTTTGTGCCCAAACCTGTGATATGAGAAACATATTCTATTGAAACTACCTTGCCTTGACCTCATTGGTATCTTAGTCTCTTTTACCCTATGTTGATTCCTCTTCCATCTATTCCTCTTTTGTGCATTGTTCCTTTCTTTGTTGAACTTTTTTTTTCCAACTCATCCTCAAAATTCTCACTCTCTCTTGCACTCTCTTCTTTTGAAGTTTATTCTTCTTCAAAACTTGAGGTTGACTCCTATATTTGTTTCTTTTGTACCTATTCAAAACCAATACCTGTCTTGGTTGATGTAGGTTTTTGTATCTTGATAATATTATCCAGATTCTTTGAGCTTCTTCCAAACTTGTGTAACCTATACTTAGACTCTTTTACTTCCTTCCTTAGTGAAGCTACCTCATGCTCTAACTTTTCACATTCTAAGACCTTTGCTTCTAACTTATCTTTGAACTTCCTTGTCTTAGCCAATGACTTATTTAGATCCTCTATAAGCTTTCCTTTCTCTTCATCATATTCTTGAAACTAAAGCTTAAGTTTGGAGTTTTGCTTTCTTACCTTCTTTGATGCATCAAGGACATGAATAAGTTCACCTTCAAGATCAACTTCCCCATTCTCTAATTATTCCTCTATTTGTTTGCCTTTGAAAACATCTTCATTATTTTTTGACTCATTTTCTATAGGATCACCTCCTTCTTCCTCTAATGCCATAAGTAGATTCTCTTATGGTCCTTCAAGTGTATCTTCATATTCATCATCACTGAAATTGAAACCACTTCTTGTACAACTATCTTCAAAATGACCAAAGTTACCACATCTAAAACACTTGAGAATTATTGGTGACATTTTTCTAACCACTTCTTTTTCTTTTGCTAGAAATAGAACTTCATCTTTATAATTATCTGAGGAACTATTATCACTATCACTTGAGTACTTACTTGCCTTGTCTGCATAGAAACTCTTCTTCTGTCTTTGAAAGAACTTCTTTCCTTGTTTGCCTTAACCATCCCTACTTTTCTTTTGGTACCTTTATTTTTTTATTCCCTTTTCTTATGATCATATTTTTCATCATTGCTATTTTTAGCTTCTTGACAATCAGATGCATAGTGACCATACTTTCCACATTTGAAACATCTAATAGATTTCACATCTTTAAATATTATTGGATCCTTGTTCCTTCTACCGTAATTTGCTTCTTATTCATTGAATAACTCATTTCTTGAATCTAAATTCTTAACCTTTGCCTTATTAGGACCTTTGAAGGCTGATTCTTTCTGGAGACTAGGTTCCTCTTTTTTCTCATCTCAAAAGCTGTAAGAATACCAAGTAATTCATCCCTTATCAAAATATCATTATCTTTTGATTCCTCTATAGCTGAAATATTTTCACTAAACCTTCTTTGGAGTGACCTTAAAATCTTATCACAAACATCAAATTATTGAACTTAAAGTCCAAGTCCTTGCATGGAGTTAACAACCTCATCTACATGAAGTAAATAAGCACTAATATTTTCCTCATCCTTCATTTTTAGATCTTCAAATTTTCCCTTGAGATTTTACAACTTTGCCTTTTTGACCTTTTTATCTCCATATATGCTTTGCAACTTATCCTAATTTTTTTTTGTTGATCTGCAATGCATAACCTTTATGAACTCTATTCTATGTAAACCTTTCAAAATTGCATTCATTAATTTTGAATTGTAATGATGTATAAGCTTACCATATTTATCTGTAGATGGAGTAGTTGGTTGTGTGTATCCATTTTCAACTGCTTTCCATATTTCATTTCCAAGTGCCATAAGGTAAATCTTCATTCTCATACTCTAGAATACATAATCAATCCCATAAAATGCTGGTGCTAAATTATCTGAGGATCCACTCTTAAAATTCATTTGTGTTCTTTTGAGCTTTTTCTTCAAGCTGTTAAACTCTTCCAAAAGAACTTGCTCTAATACCAATTGAAGAACACAAGCTTATACTGAGAGGGAGGGTGAACAGTATAATACCATTTTTTATTTTTTCTTTCCCAATCAATATTATGCAATGTATCAATAGCAATATCAAAAATAGTAATTAAATCAATGCATAAATCACCACACACAATAGAAACACCAATTTAATGTGGTTCACCTAAAATTGGCGCAGTAAAATTGTCATAATTACATTCACCTTAGAAAATAATTTAAATTCAAATTTTAACCTCCCAAACCGCCCGTTTACTGTCGGGTAATCCGTTTCCCCCTTTTTCGTGCCATTTTTAGAGGTTGTTTTGACCGTTTGACGATATCGTCGCCGATCAGACGATATCGCCCCAGATCTGACGATTTCATCTGGGCTAGGACGTCCAGACGATCTTGTCGCAAAACTGATTTTGCACAATTAGCTTCTGTTCCAACGGGCCTCTAATCCGGGCAGAAGCGTGTCTGCACCATTAGAGACCCTCCCCCGTTGGAGATCTCCCAAATAGGGATGATCTCCAACCTCCTAACTACTCCCCTAAGCCTATTTAGTCCCTAGGACCTTCCCTTCCCAACCCCTGGCTGAAATTCTCTGTAACTTAACTTCATGCACGTTAAATCATCCTAAGTTTTCATTTGCAGTAGTCCTATATCAATTTTGTTGCAGGTACCATCTTGTTTTTCAGCCGGAGCAAGCATACATCGTCGTCGACGAACTCTGTTCGAGATCGGAGGCGATCCTGTCGAATCGGAGACGATTTCGATGCGATGCGAGACGATCTCGATTGCAGTCCACATTGAGGCAATCGGTGCCATAAGTTTGCATTTCTTCACCTTTTCTCTGTTGTTTTATTACTGCAAATTAGCTAGTTTATTTGATATTTTATGTTATATTGCATTTTGGAGTTCACCCATCTAGATCAAAGGCATAATTAATCCATAATTGTGATTTAATCAGCATCATTCATACATGTTTTGGTCTTTAAGTTTCAGTTCAGTGTTGTCACTGTTATTTTGCATAGTTTCCCTCTACTAGAACAGTAGTATTCTCTGTATTTTGCATCTGTTCTTCTATTTGCAGGTCTCTGACGAATTCGTCTGACGAATTCGTCAGATCTCAGACGATCTTGTCTGATCTCAGATGATTCTATCGAATTCCAGATGATCCTGACTGCTCCAAACATCAGAATCTCCATCAGACATCCGGATCAGGTATTCTTCTTATTCTTCCTTAATTTCTCTATTTTTATGTCTTAAATTTGTTCTCTGTATTCATTAAATCTGCACTTTCATTTAGATTAATTTAGATTCATTTGGCCAAACCTAGGATTTTGAATGCTTAAGGCTAAAAACGAACACATAAAAACACATTCCAAACCTAGGCGTGGAAACTGCCATTAAATGTTTCCTGGTGAACCCACCATCCATCGAAAAATCATCAAAATACACCTCCCTTGAGAGGCGGGACCTTCGCAAAGTCCTCTCAGTCCGAGGTACCACGACATCCTTTTCCCATCCTCCTTTCGGGCATGGATCCTATAGCCTGAAGGTAAGGATGCGAAAAATTTGGAGCGATACATTTTGGTGAACCCGACGTGAATGCATCATAACCTTTTGAAAACAAAAACAAAAACAAAACAAAAAAATATATAGAACAACTAAAACATAGATGCATTTTAAAACATTTAAAGTTTAAAATCATGTTTAGATGGTAGCTCCTAAGAAAATATTAGCAGTTACCATAAATGTAGAAAACCAATTGGCAACAATAGAAATCAACTCTATGCTTAATGTGCCTGAAACAAGTAGAAATCAATTCTATGGAATGAACTTGATAGAAGACTTAGTCTCATCTCATCTAGGTCCACACAACTTAAGCAAATCAAGAGGCTAGTCCTAGATAGAATCCTGGATCCTCATCAACTAGTTTTTTATCATGAACTTCAGAGAGCTTGCCATAGATGGTTAGCTTATAGGAGAGCTCTAGTATCTTTAGAATTGTTCACCTTCGAGGAATACCTCGAGAACGCGGCCATTGTACACCAGTTCCTAGGTTGTGTAGAATACCAAGAGGTTGTTCTTATAGATAGGGAAATATGGAATAGAGTTCTGCGAGTTGTGTTATATCGAGAGTATTGCCACGAGCTTTACTTCTATCAACCGGACATCCGAGACGAGATAATATCACTATAGCTCTTTTCATCAAATTTTTAAAAGAAAACTTTCAATTTGAAGAAGAACACTTCATGACTCCTGAACAACTCGAGCCTATTAATGATATTTATAAATTGTTTATAGAAAACTAGATTATTACTTTCAGTCTTATTTCTTGCATTTATTGTGTTATTTGTTGTCTTTACAATATTATTTCAAAAACAAAGAAAAACTAAAAAAATTAAAAACTAAAAAACATAGCAAAAACTTAAACATTTCATTTCAAATATTGTAGTAGGTATATAGTAAATATATACCTCTTAATTTTGTTGCATATATATATATATATATATATATATATATATATATATATATATATATATATATATTTGCTGAAATCAAAATTTAGCACCATGCCTAAACTTAGGAATGGTAAAGAAACTTTAGGAGAAGAAGAAGATTGGGTACAAGATACAACTAGAGACCCAAATGTCCTTCTTGGAGATCCAATTCCGGAAGGACAAACTCTAGATCAATCTAGAACATGACCTAGGTGAAGATAATGAACAAGAAGGAAGTGTTAAAGAGGATGGATCCTCATCCCCTAGAGTAGCTCCAGATGGAACTATTGCTTTTGACAACATAGATCATTTCAAGAAATTTCTTGATGATAACATTGATGCCATTAATGTGGCAGTTCGTATTGATAAAGGGCAAATTAGTGACACTCAGGCAGCCTTGGAACATATGTATGATGTGCGCATTAATCCCTTGTCTTTCATTGATCAAGAAAGTGATAAGGCTGGACCATCCAATACGGATATGGTCACTATGATTCAAAACATGTCAAAACAACAGGCTATCCAACCTCCTAAGGAACCTGTTATTCAACCTAAAATCATTCCCACACAAAAGAAACCTTCCTTCACTACTTTATTCCGCCAAACTATTGAGCAATATGCTTCAAGTAAACAAAAACCTAAAACGAAGCCAAACACCAATTTTCAACAATCTGGAATACAACATAATACAACTTCAAAATTCATTCATAATACTTTTCCTACCAATAATTTACACAACGGTAACATGGCATCTAATCTTCATGTTCCTCCATCATATGTCCATAAAACCCATGTCAATGCCCTACCAAACCAATATGGGGGCCAAACTAGTAATCTGGAAGCCATGGTGAAACAATTAGCTTCACGTATGGACCGAGATAGATCCCTACCGTCCCTCGTATAATTATCGAGAGATATGTAGTCAACCTTTGGATCCCATAGTTGTAGCTCAACCATACCCTAAGCATTTTCCCATGCCTATCTTGCCTATATATAAAGGAACCGAAGATCCCATAGAGCATCTTCGCATGTTTAGGATAGCATGTCATGACATATCGCATGATGACTTGCTATTATTAAAAATGTTCCCAAAAAGTTTAGGTGGAATGGCATTAGAGTGGTACTATCAATTGCCCACTCATTCTTTGAGAAACTTTGAAGAAACAGTTGAATCATTTGTCCATCAATTTAGTGCCTACATCGAGAGGCATGTAACTATTAAAGACTTATACAATTTAAAACAAGACAAAGATGAATGTTTTGCCGATTTCTTAGCTAGATGGAGGCAATTGATAGGAAAACTGCACTTTGTGCTACCTTATAGGGAAATGTTGGACATTTTCATCAACAATTTACAAGAACAAATATCTTATGAGCTATCAATCTGCTACCTTAACTACCTTCGATCAAGCTATAGATTTAGCTCGAAGAGTAGAAGATGCCCTCATTAGGAGAGGCCAACTTAGGAAGAAGGATGATGAGAAAACATCCAGAAATCAATATAAAAACAAACAAGTTGTTGGTGACGGAGTCATTGACAACAGAAATGTTGCTAATATCAATGCAACGAAGACAACAGAAAAATTTATATTGAAACCTCTGACAAGCCTCCTCGAGAATTTACTAGATTAAACCAACCCTTATCAACTATTTTACCTCAATTACTCGAAAGAGGTTTGATCCAATTACCGGCTATCCGGGAACCTGATCCAACTATACCCGGATACAGAGCCGACTTACACTGTGATTTCCATAGAGGACCTGGACATTCTACCAACGCTTGTAAAAGGTTGAAACATAAAATACAAGATTTGATTGACAATAATGAAATGGAAGTGCAAGCCTTCCAACCTAAACAAAACCCTCCTAATAATACTCAAAAGACCATTCCCCAAAATCAAAATCAAAATGCTAATCAAACATTAGACATATTTCAACACCCTTTACCAAGACATGGTAAAGAGGTAGCCAATCAAATCGAACATCATAATGTTCCCCCTCCTACCCGATATGTAGGAACCATTAGCGGACAATTACCTATTCGGGATCCTCAAATATTTGACACAACCTTATCCCTGGTTACGACCAGGCCCTTACATAATTTTCAAACTTCTGATTCTAGTGATATAGAATCAGATAGTGAAAGTGAACTAGACATTACTTCAAACCAATCGAATAGTTCTAAAAATGAATCAGATCCTATTCAACCCGTCACAGATGCTATGGTTCCAGGAAGAACCATTTCCTAGACGAGTTACTACTCGACCTTCTTCTAATATATTCCTTTCTAATGAACAAGCCATAAATGCTCAACCGAGACCAGTTCAATGTCTTCATTATAACATTGTAGGTACCATCAGAGTCGTCACCCAGCAACAAGCTCAAAATTCCCAACAAGAACCAAACCAGAACGATGGATCAGCTCCATTCGTTTCGAAAAACCCCAATAAAGGGAATCATGCTCCTAATGTTCAACCTAAACCCCCTTACAATATTAATGAGCAATTGTCCAATACTACGGCCAGAATTTCCCTCTTAGATTTATTAAGATCCTCTCCCACCCATAGGGATGAGTTGATGCTTACATTAAGCCAAATGATGGTACCTCAAAACATTCAACCTGAAGCTATGGCCAATACTATCATCACTCGAGAGATTGATTGTATTGACTTCTGGGATAAAGATATCCCACAACACAGTTTACATAAGGATAATCCCTTATACATTATTTCTCTAATTGGAGATGTAGCTGTCAAACGAGTCTTGATTGATAATGGCTCATCTCTAAACATTTGCACTTTTGACTTCTACCAACGATTTGGCTTTAGAAGTGATGAAATGAAGAAAAGCGATATGATTATCAAAGCTTTTAATGACGAAACACAAGAAACGTGTGGAGTTATTACCCTCCCATTGCAAGTTGGTCCTAGAACCCTAGAAACAACCGTGTTTATTGTACATTGCCTAGCATCGTACAATATACTTTTGGGTCACCCTTGGATCAATGCCATGCGAGCGGTCCCATCAACCTTACACCAATGTGTTAAATTTGAGTTTAAAAATTAGTTGGTCACTATCCATGGTGACCCTAGACCCTTTGATATGTGTGCTTTGGCAGAACCCGTTGGAGTGCAATTTTGCCCTGCTCTGTCATCCACACATCCTAGTTCTTATTTTTCATCTAAAGCTGTGAAACACACACCCATAACTTCACCTATTTCCCCTCCATTAATTTCATCCTCCTATATAGATCAACAACCCTCTAAACAAATCACTCTAGAACCTCAAAAAGATCTTAAATCTACAACCAATCCTTCATGTTCTATCCCTATAAATTCAAAACCTATAGAAACATCTATCATACCTTCCACATCTCAAGATATAGGTAATAAGCCTTCTACATCTTATGCCCTTTACGATGAACTTTTACCAGATTTATCCACAACCTTAATATCAGAAAAAACAAATGCTTTCATGCAAGATTCAATTCTTTTGAATAATTTACCGCCATCTCCTCGTACTTTGGGCCTCCCACAACCTATGGGAAGTACTTACCAAGTCGGGAGTTGTGCCTTCATTTATAAAGGATATGACTAGGGAAGAATCCCTCGGAATATCAAAACTCATCATGAGGGATACGCTCGGTGTTATTTTACCAATGATTATATTAAAGCTAAACCCATGATGCTTAAAATGGGATATAAAGGGAAAGGCTTGGGACCTTTCCAAAATGGCATGAAAGAACCTTTCGAGGTAGAACCGTGGCCTACCCATTGTGGTGTGGGCCTATTTCCTAGTAAGGGTCAACCCTTTCCTTTTGAAGATGATGATCAACTCATATGTTATCAAGATTATTTGGATAGGCATGTTGATTTGCCTCTTAAAAATCAGTCGTTTTCATGCAACATGCTATCCATAGCTTACCCTGAAATGATTGCTGACCCCGATGAAGAGTTGGAAGGAGATATCTTCCATGATGTCTCTGTTGAAGAGATGTTACACAATGGATTTTATTTTGATGGTTCTATACCAACTATAGCCCAACTTGAGGCCACTAATCCTCAAGATGAATTATCTAAATTAACCTTACAAGAATTACAAGAATTGGGTGTTTCACCCGCCCCACCTAATTTTGAAAGAGATCTACACATGGAGGTAGAAAACGTCATTAAAATTAATATTGGAACTGAGGATAATCCTCACATAATCAATATTGGATCAGAATTAAGTCAAGAAAAACAAGAACAATACATTGCATTCCTTAAAGAGTATGAAGATGTCTTCGCTTGGACATATGAAGATATGCCAGGTCTAGACCCTTATGTAGTCATGCATCATCTAGTGGTCCATCCGGATGCTAAACTTGTTAAACAAAAACTTAGAAAAATGCATCCCAAAGTGGCTCTTGCTAGTCAAAGGGGAGTTAGAAAAACTCTTGAATGTTATCTTTATACAAGCTATTGATTATGCTTGAATGGATCTCAAATGTAGTTCCAGTCACCAAGAAAGAAGCTACCAAAGTTAGGGTTTGCACAGATTTTAGAGATATTAACGTTGCATGCCCTAAAGATGACTTTCCTCTTCCAAACATGGATCAAATCATTGACTTTACTTGTCGGGAGTGGGATGATGTCCTTAATGGATGGATTCTCCGGTTATAATCGGATCGGGATAGCTCCTGAAGATCGAGGCTAAAACAACCTTTATTACCCCCTGGGGTACCTTTTGCTGGAAAGTGATGCCATTTGGCTTAAAGAACGCAGGTGCAACTTATCAACGAGCTATGACCTATATTTTTCATGATATGATGCATGATATCCTACATGATTATGTAGATGATATTATAGCTCGCTCTATTATTGAAGATAATCATTTAGATGATTTGAGAAAAGTTTTTAATCGATTACGAGAATATCTTATTCGATTAAATCCAACAAAATGTATATTCGAAGTTAAGTCCGGTAAACTATTAGGGGTTTTAGTTTCTTTACGTGGTATTGAAATCGACCCTCTCAAGATTGCGGCCATCAACGATATGCCCGCACCTACTAATATATCCGAGTTACGAAGTTTACAAGGTAAACTTCAAGCTATCCGATCGCTTCATCGATAAGTTGGCGGACAAAAACTGGTCCCTTTCTTAAACTCCTTAAGAAGGATGTCCCTTTTAATTGGGACACCGAATGTAGAGAAGCTTTTGAACTTCTCAAACAATACCTCCTTAATCCACTGTGCTTTCACCACCTAAACTTGATCGCCCATTTCTCCTATATATTTCAGCTTCAGATTTCGCCTTAGGAGCTATGTTAGCTCAACTTGATGATGAAAAGAGAGAACGTGCTAATTATTATATTAGCCGAACCTTCATCAGTTATGAAACCCGCTATACAGCATTAGAAAAACTATGTCTAGCCGTCGTGTTTGCTACGCAAAAATTACGACACTATATGCTTAGTCAGAAAACGTATGTCATTGCCAAATACGATCCCTTAAGGTATCTCATGAGTCGACCTTATTTATCGGGTCGCACAGCCAAGTGGGTTCTTGCTCTAAGCGAGTTTGATCTCACATTCATAGGACAGAAGTCTGTTAAGGGTCAAATCATAGCGAGATCAATTAGGCTGCTTGCACCCTTAGAGTCTACCCATCCCCTCATCATTGAGTTTCCTGACGAATGCCTTCAATTAGAGGCGAGACCATATTGAACAATGGTCCTTATACTTTGATGGAGCCCGATGCATGAGTGGGGCGAGTGCGGGTATTATTTTAATATCCCCGCAAAAACATCTTATTCCTCTGTCCTTCAAATTGACATTTGCTTGCACCAACAATATTGCTGAGTATGAAGCTCTAATCCTTGGATTACGAGCTGCCTTAGCGCTAAAAATTAAACACCTTTTAGTTTTTGGTGATTCTCAACTGGTTATAAACCAAATTAATGAAGTTTATCAGACCGAGAGATGATAAAGCTGTGCCCATATAAGGCCTATGTTTTACAATTAATGTCTCTATTTGATCAAGTTACCTTGGAAGCTATTCCTCGAACTAGCAACCGTGCGGTGATGCTATGGCCGCAGTGCATCTCTCCTGCCCTTGGAGTTAGATGACGAATATGCCACTATCATTATTCGTCGACTCCAGGAACCCGCTTCAAATAAGTCATGCTTAGAGCCTTTGGATGTGTTTCTAATCAATGAAACTACTCCTGAACCTTGGTATACGAACATATTTGATTTTCTCCAAAATGGGACTTTCCCTGCCAATTCTAATAGAAACCGGCGTCGGTTATTACGTCGACGAGCAAGTCGATTTGTAATAATTGGCAATACTTTATATAGGAGATCTTTTGAAGGTATCCTATTAAGATGTTTAAACTTAGAAGAGTCTAAATCAGCCTTGAGTGAAGCCCACGATGGATCTTGTGGAGGACACTTTAGTGGTAGCGTCATTGCTAAAAAGCTCCTTCGGATAGGATACTTTTGGCCTACCATGGAAACGGATGCACATGAGTATGTGCGCCATTGCGACAAGTGCCAAAAACATGCTGACCTTGTCCATGCGCCTGCACAAGAGCTGCAGGCTATTTCATCTCCTTGGCCCTTTTCCAAATGGGGTTTAGATATTATTGGCAAAATCAATCCTGTGTCATCTGATGGACACAAGTTCATCATAACCGCCACTGAGTATTTCACGAAGTGGGTCGAAGCTATGCCTTTAGCTTCTTGCACTTGGCACACAAGTCTCTAAATTTATTTTTAATCAAATCATTTGTAGGTTCGGAATTCCTGCAAATCTCATCTCTGACAATGGAACTTGTTTCAAAAATAAAGATGTTAAAAAATTATGCCAAAAATATAAGATTCAACATCGTTGGTCCACTCCCTATTATCCTCAGGGTAATGGTCAAGCAGAAGCATCTAACAAAACCTTAATCAAAATTCTCAAAATATTGGTCAATAAAACTGGCCGTGATTGGCACATTCAATTATATCCAGCCTTGTGGGCCTATCGAACTAGTGTTCGAACCCCCACTGGAACTTCACCATTTGTTTTGGTTTACGGTGCTGAAGCAGTTTTCCATTTGAATTGGAAGTTCCTTCTTTGGCTCTGCTACTTCAAGATACCGAAGTAGGAGATGAATATCGTGCTTGCAGACTCAGTCAGTTGGAACTCCTAGATGAAAAATGCATCAATGCTTTGGAGCATCTCCGTGCTTACCAAAACAAGCTTAAAAGATCATATGCTAAAAAAGTTCGTCATCGATCCTTTGAGATCGGTGACCTTGTTTTAAAAGAAAATAAAAAAAATACAAATGCAACTAAGGACCTTAAAGGTAAATTTGAGCCCAACTGGCTTGGACCATACATTATTACTGCTAAATTTGAATCAGGAGCATACAAATTATCTACCTTAGATGGTAAAGAACTTAAAGAACCCATGAATATTTTGCATCTTAAACGTTACTATGCATAAATTTGGTCATTTCATCCTTGTATATATTTGTTCAAAATCACTATCTTGTATTTCTTTCAAATTTAAAAAATCCAAAAACATCAAAAACATTCATAATCATCAAAAATCTTCAAAACTATTTGTTGCATTTATTTATGGCACTTGTTAAATTTTTTGTTCAAAAACAAAAATAAAACCAAAAAAACAAAATAAAGAATAAAAATATAAAAACAACAATATGCTTGACTCTTTCGAAACCAAAACAAAATAAAGAAGAAAGAGAGAGTCAACATTCTCAAAACTTCTCAAAAGTGTTTATATATATTTTCTTACAATTATTGCAGTTATATGTTTCAAATTATTTTGGATAAATTAGCATTTATTTGGAATCCCTCACTTGCACACTCACAACAATAAATATCTTGATTTTATCTGGCATGATTACTAATCTCTCTTATATCAAAGTTCACAAAATTCAATTAAATAAAGTTTGAGCATAGAGAATTGATCTTGTTATTTACTTAAACCAAGCACATCTTTTCACAATAAAATGATCATATTTGTAATTTCCATGTTTTGCTACATAGTAGAAGTGATTTCTTGAGCGAAAAGTTTCCCCTGCTATCCTATCATGCACATGGTCTAGAATCTTTGAGAATTGGCAAAAGGACAAGCTCACCCCTACCCAGAATAAAAATCCCTTGCTCTACAGCTAATCCGAGCAAGTATCCCTAGCAAAGAAAAAGAAAAGGAAAGTTCAAGAAAAGAGAAAGAAAAATGTATTTTTATATAATTACGACAATATCTCAAGCACTATCTCAAAAATCGCAAAAAAAAAATACAAAAAGAAAAAGAAGCAAAGTTCAAAAGAAAAGACAAAGAAAGCAAGAATGCAATAAAATCTCTTTCCCTACCCTTTGAAAAGAAAAGAAGGGTTGATGAGCTTGAATCCCTGGAATTCTCAATTATTCGAAAAGCGTGAGGTAAGCCCCATAACAGGTGGTTTGTGCCCAATCTGCTTGGCCTTGGGTAACTCCTAGCGTGGTGATATGTCCGTCACATTAGCGACCTTCTTTTGTACTGGACCTATGTCTCGCTTATGGATTAGCTAGCTCTTGATAATCCGACCTACATAGTAGTCTAGTATGGTTATATGCATCTACATCATGGTTAATGAACACTTATTTGGTTTCTTCAAATCACTTGTATCATATTATCTTGCTCAAAGCTGGTAAATGCACAAAGCAATTGCACACACATTTGTATTTGAGAGATTTTGTGTATCATTATGATAAATCAAGATCGGAAATGAATTCACATATGCACATGGGATTCCTTATAAATCTAACTTTTGTCTTCAAAATACTTTGAAATATTATTTTTGCAACTTGTTTGGAATAAATCAAGTACAGTTGCTTACCATAAAGACAACTATATAATAGAAAAATCAAAAATTCCTTTCAAAAATATACAATCAAAACATATATATCTGGTTGACTTTCGCGACGATGGTATAGTTCCAAAACCAAAATTGGAATTTTATGCCTAGCGCAAGTCCTCATTTTCATATTTTTTGTTTATTAAAAAATCAACCATGCAATAAAACTATCTTTTCTTTGGATTTTCGCGATGATGGTATAAGTCTATACCTACATATTCTATGCCTAGCGCAAACCATTGTAACAATTTTTATTCCCCATTTATTTAAAAATCATGAAAACCATATGACTTAATTCATTATGTTACACAAATTATGCTTTTAAAAAGCAAACACATTTTCATTATTTCATGTCATTATGTCAACCTTCAATTTTGCAATGATGGTATAATTCCTAAAGAATTATCCAAAAATTTTATCACACTTAGGAATTTATGCCTAGCAAAAATCATTTTAACATTATTTCATGCATACTATTTTTATGAAAATCTGAAAAGCAAACCATCATCACCATCATTTTCACCATTGCACCAAAGTCTTAAGACAGTCTCTTAAGCACTCTTTTACTTTTAACAATATTTCTATCCTGGGATTAGCTTGACGACCGAGTGAGCGGCGACTCCATGAAATGGTCTATAATAGCGACAATGTCCTTTGAAATTATTGTTAGAAGTCTCTTTTTATTTTTTATTACATCACATTACAAACAATCAATTTGTTACATCAGATTATTTCATTTAAAATATTACCGCATGACATCAAAATTATAAATTTTCAAAATGACATAATTTCATGAATCCTCAATCCAATTATCAAATCAATCAAACAAACATAAAAGCATCATAAGCATACACATAACACAAGTCATATGATCAAAAACATATCATATATATATGTCAACAGTATATATACATCATCAAAACTGGATTGGTATGCCACAATCTGTACCTCGGCATACTCAATCCTCTATCAACAAAATAATAATAATACAATGTCAATCTGTACAAAGTTGTGCAGTCCTCTAGCCTCGAGAGCCCCTCGAGCTCTCCGCCTCATCTCCTCCCCCGCCCTGAGGTGGACGAGGTGGCCCCATCGTAGTCTGAGTAGTCCTAGTCCTCGATCGGGATGAGGTCCTCGACGACCCGATCCTGATCGGATCTGCGATGTTGGCTGGCAGGGGTAGTCTATCCGCCTCTGGCACCAGCTGATAGTACAAAGTCTGGTAGAAAGTAAGTTGGGCGATAGCCCGTGTCAGCTCCCTAGTGCTCGCCCCTCCACCCCGTGCCCTGAGGCATGCAATCTCGTCTCGCAGCTGTGCCACCTCAGCTCGGTGGCATGCAGCCTCATCTTGTAGAGTCTGCACCTGTGCCTGGAGATGATCTCTCTCCGCTCGGAGAGTAGCGGTCTCGCTACTCTCCCCCATGTCAATGCCCTTGCCCTTATCGGGTGATGGTGGCCTCTCCCTCTATGGAGATGGGGGTCTCGCCTCCCTCCTCTCCCTCTGTCATGGCCTCTCCTGTGCCTGTGGCCTCCTCGGCTCTCTCCCGCCGTGACCCTGGGCCGCCTCCATCGCCGCCTGGCGTCGCCTCCCTATCCGACGCACAACCACGTGTATCGGACCCTGTGCCCTCGTCATCCGAGGAGGGCGGATGCCTACGTACCAGGCATCGTAGCCATCGGCTACCCTACGTCGTCCCCATCTACTGGCTGGATGGGGGCATCATCCGCGTCTTGACTCCAGAACCGCTGCATGTCTGGAGCCCCGCTAACTGTGGTGTTATCCCGGACAGTCCGAGAAAACTCATAATCCCTCAGAGATGGGATCCCCTGCTGCAGACCGAACTGCCTCAAAACTCGGTCATAGCGGTGGAGCTCCACCTCTCCCCTCTCCATCCATAGCCAACAAACTCGCCTGATGCGAGCCAGCTCCTGTCCATCCTCGGCCCACCCTGGATGCTCCCTCCATGGCCTCTAGGTGATCTGATCTGGGACTAAGTCATCCAGTAGCCTCCGGGACATCGGAAGGTCGATCCGTCGCTGTGACCCTCTTCGGAGCCACCAGTAGAAGACTCGGGGCCTCTCCTCGTCTACCCCTATCAGAGGAAGCCCTATCGGCCTCCGCACTGCAATGTGCTCCCAGCACCAAACCTGTAGGAGCGATGTCATCACCAGACATCGGCCGCCCTTGTACACGACCCCATATAGGATCCTGTACAATCGGCATAGTACATAGCTGCCCCAAGAGAACCTGTAGCCATGGTCCCACATGTCGTAGATCACATCTGCGAGCATCCACGGCACCCTGCACCCGCTCTGGTGGCATAGCAAAAGTCCACCAACTACTCCAGCTAGCACTCGTGTGAGTCTAGATGCCCCAGGCATCTGGCGCAGTGCCTCGATATTAACTTCTGCCCTTCTCCGGGTGAAGCTCGGGTCACCACACAGTCGTCCCATAGCGTGGCCTCTGATTGGCCGTAGGAGTGATCAATCGTCCTTGTATGGGGATTCTTAGAATCCTCCATACATCCTCTAGAGTGGGAGTCATCTCCCCTGTCGGTAGCCGAAAACATGAGGAACCCGGATACCATCTCTCTGCTAGGGCCGTCAGTAGCCCCATATCCAGTAGACACCGTGGCATCTCCGCCACATCCTTGCAAGCCGGCCTGTGCCAGCTGATCTCGCTCTGCCTGTGTGAGAGCGGCCAAGTCATCCCTCAAACCTCCATACTTCCATTCCCTGCTCTTTAGCAAACCTCTCTGCAACATAAACAACAAAACAACAAACAATCATTAATAAACAATTCAAGTAATTAATAATGCAACTTAAAATAAGTTCAATTTAAGCAATTGATGATATCGCCCACTATTGGACGATATCGTCCCAAATTTGAGCAGGAATCGTCTCCGATTTCGCAAGCCGAAATCGTCTCTAATTTGACGAAATCGTCCCCCTTTCGTCGATTTCGCCCTTGGACGAAATTGACGAAATTGAGACGATTTCGTCGAAATCGGGACGATTTCGTCGAAATCGGGACGATTTCATCCCGACGACGTCGACGGCCCAAAAACGGCCGCGATGCTCAAAATTCATCTAAAATCTACCTAAAAAGCATGTAAAATCAAATTAAAGCATTCTAGTTAAGTCTAGACTCTTACCCGTAGACCGCGCCGGACCTCTGTCGATATGTGCGTCGTCTCCACCATTTTTGCTTCTAGAGCTCTAAAAACCGGAAAATGAACGGTAAAAAATGAATTAGGGTTTTACCCTATTTTTCTTAATTTTATTCAAAAATAATTTTTTGCTTTTCCGCGTTTTTACCTCAAACGTTCGATTTGGGTAAAAACACGGAGGGGGCACCATAGTAAGCTGTCGTACGATTCGACCAAGAATCGTCGCCTAAAAATGGGGAATAATTTTTTGCTTTCTCGTAGATCGAGAAGAACTCATCTTTAACGCATTTTCTTCAGAAAATTCGCTAAAGAGGGGGCAAAATGTAGCACCCTAAAATTGGCGCAGTAAAATTGTCATAATTACATTCACCTTAGTAAATAATTTAAATTCAAATTTTAACCTCCCAAACCGCCCGTTAACCGCCGGGTAATCCGTTTCCCCCTTTTTCGTGCCATTTTTAGAGGTTGTTTTGACCGTTTGATGATATCGTCGCCGATCAGACGATATCGCCCCAGATCTGACGATTTCGTCTGGGCTAGGACGTCCAGACGATCTTGTCGCAAAACTGATTTTGCACAATTAGCTTCTATTCCAACGGGCCTCTAATCCGGGCAGAAGCGTGTCTGCGCCGTTAGAGACCCTCCCCCATTGGAGATCTCCCAAATAGGGATGATCTCCAACCTCCTAACTACTCCCCTAAGCCTATTTAGTCCCTAGGACCTTCCCTTCCCAACCCCTGGCTGAAATTCTCTGTAACTTAACTTCATGCACGTTAAATCATCCTAAGTTTTCATTTGCAGTAGTCCTATATCAATTTTGTTGCAGGTACCATCTTGTTTTTCAGTCGAAGCAAGCATACATCGTCGTCGATGAACCTGTTCGGATCGGAGGCGATCTTGTCGAATCGAGAGATGATTTCGTCGCGATGCGAGACGATCTCGACTGCGGTCCACATTGAGGCAATCGGTGCCATAAGTTTGCATTTCTTCACCTTTTCTCTGTTGTTTTATTCTGCAAATTAGCTAGTTTATTTGATATTTTATGTTATATTGCATTTTGGAGTTCACCCATCTAGATCAAAGGCATAATTAATCCATAATTGTGATTTAATCAGCATCATTCATACATGTTTTGGTCTTTAAGTTTCAGTTCAGTGTTGTCACTGTTATTTTGCATAGTTTCCCTCTACTAGAACAGTAGTATTCTCTGTATTTTGCATCTGTTCTTACGTTTGCGGGTCTCTGACGAATTCGTCAGATCTCAGAAGATCTTGTCTGATCTCAGACGATTCTGTCGAATTCCAGACGATCCTGACTGCTTCAAACATCAAAATCTCCATCAGACATCCGGATCAGGTATTCTTCTTATTCTTCCTTAATTTCTCTGTTTTTTGTCTTAAATTTGTTCTCTGTATTCATTAAATCTGCACTTTCATTTAGATTAATTTAGATTCATTTGGCCAAACCTAGGATTTTGAATGCTTAAGGCTAAAAATGAACACATAAAAACACATTCCAAACCTAGGCGTGGAAATTGCCATTAAATGTTTCCTGGTGAACCCACCATCCGTCGAAAAATCATCAAAATACACCTCCCTTGAGAGGCGGGACCTTCGCAAAGTCCTCTCAGTCCGAGGTACCGCGACATCCTTTTCCCATCCTCCTTTCGGGCACGGATCCTATAGCCTAAAGGTAAGGATGCAAAAAATTTGGAGCGATACAGTGGGCTACTCCACAAAGAAAATATTTCACTAAAATTTTCTCAACAAATCTCTTAGGAAACCTTTCCCTATTACAATGTTCATGGAGCTCTATCCAAAGGAGACACCAATACCCTAATCAATATTATGGGTCTCTATCCATAAGAGACACCAATATCCTTAGCTGGTTTGTGGATATCTATCCACAGGAGAACTCCTTCTCCTTTACTCTAGCTAGTGATCTTCTAGAATAACTACTGCCTCCACTACACTGGCTAATAGATATCTATCCTATAAAGACTCATGCCTTCACTCAGAAGATTTATTTTCATTGCCTTGGCTAATGGACCTCTATCCACTAGATATTATCATCCTCTATACTCTATCACCTCTAAAGCTTGTTCTCAAATCTATCTCAAATCTGCACTAAACACAGTCCTCCAGTCTAGCACAAATTTTCTTAATCTTTGTCTCTGATATGCACTAAACATAGTCCTTTGGTCTAGCACAAATATGCTCAATATCTGTCTCTAGTCTGGAACAAACCTATCCTCAAATCTACACCAAAATTTGTCCTTAAATATATCCTCAAGATTTAACACAAATATTGAATCAATCACAAATCAACTCTGCTAGATCTGCTCCAAACCTTAACTCAAGGTTTGAACAAATTAATCAATCAACTTTGCTCACAATTCTTCTCAAAATACTTGCCTCAAATCTATCCACAAGTCCTCTCAAGGACTTATCCAATCTACTCTCAATATCTATCTTCAAATATGTATTGTAAGCTTCCACAAAAGCTCACACCAATCTATCCACAAGTCTTCTCCAAGACTTGCCTCAAATCTGCTCAACAAGTCCTCACTAGAACTTGTCCAATATTCTCAATACTATCACAAAAAACCTCTTCAATCACATAAACAAGTTTCACATAGAATCTTGTTTAACTCACAGAAACATATAGAGAATTTTTAGAGACTCAATATGCTTCACACTCACAAATACTCAATCACTTCCAATCTCTTTCTCAAATAAATTTAGGATATAGAACAATTTATTTTACAAAACTAGAACTATCACTTCAACACTTCCACTTGACTAGGCTCAATAAACTCCACTCAATAAATCACTCAATGAAATATTCATTGCTTACAAACCCTAATCCAAGCATATGAACACTCACTCAATTATTTCCAACAATGCTTATCAAACAATCTCACATAACAATTATACTCATGATCTTGCACAAACTCTAGTTCAAGATAGTTCACAACTTCACATAACAATTATACTCATGTTCTTGCATAAACACTAATTCAAGATAGTTCTCAACTTCACATAATAATGATACTCATGTTCTTTCATAAACCCTAATCATGCATATGAAGGTTCATTCCATGTTTCCAACAATGCTTATCAAACAAGGTTTTTATCATCAACTCTCACTCAAAAAAATCTTTAACAATCAAACTCAAAAATGCTTATCAAACAACCCTTTTCTCTCCAAATTAGCATTCACAACATCCAAAAATCACTCACAAGGAAGATGTGCCCATACCTTTTGTTTGATGAATAATTGACCTTATAAAACCTATCTCAATCACAATTATCCTTTTGCCAATCTTAAGGGTTAGTTAGCAAGAACCTTCTCAAAACTTCAATCAATAATTTCCTCACAAATTATTCTCACAATACAAAAGCATTAGATCTCAATTACACCTTATTACTCCTTTCAATTATCAAACCCAATAAGACTTTATTTTAAAATAATATTCAAACTCCTCTAAAGCCTTATTACTCCTTTCAACTATTAAACCCAATAAGACTTTATTTTAAAATAATATTTAAACTTCTCTAAAGCCTTATTTCTCCTTTCACCACTTTAATCACAAAAATCACAATATAACATTTATTTCCATAAACCTTATACCTCCCTAAACACTTATGCCACACAACCTTAGGACAAGAAAATTAAATTTAAAAATTAAATACCTTCTACCCTTGGTGGAATCGAACCCAGGTTGTGCTTCCACCAGTGCCCTAGCCGTGGATTCAACCGTCGCATGAAATATGCACTCACGTGGGACCTAAGTGTACCTACACACACTTATTCCCAAGCTGCTACCAAAGCTTTTAAAAATTAAAAGCTTCCTCCTTTCACTGTCGTAGAGTCTCGAACTTGAGACCTCCCCTTTGTTGAATCTTAGCACCCAAGCCAACCACCGTCTGGGCTATCCACCTGAATGGTGCTATAAATTTGGTGTTGCTCCCCTTTATGCCTTCCTCTCCTCGATGTTAGCACTACGCATGATTTTCCTTCCCTTCCTTCGTTCGATCAATGAGCACAACAAAGAACATTAATTTTGAATTCTCTCCTTTAGCCTTTGATTAAGGCTATATTAATATGCCTTTCCAAGTCATTTGCCTTCATGTCAGTGAATAATAAATTTGACTTTGCATTTCAAAAATAATATTTATTTATAATTATTTAAATTCAAAATGAATTTAAATATTATAAATTAAATATTTAAATGTCCTTTGGGCCTTTTAATTAAAATAAAATATAAACTTCCTTAGGTTTTTAGGAAAACCTTTTGCCATTATCACCTTAGCAATTTGCCATTATAACCTTATTATTTTCTTTCAATCACCATGGAACGAAGATATATTTTCAACCTTTTTCTTTTGCCCAAATATTATGATCTTGCTATCCTTCTTGCTTCTCTTTTGTTGCTTCGGCCATATAATATTTAAATTAAATATTATATCCTTACCTCTTAGAAAATCAACCATGAACCATTTGTTGAACATTCCTTTAAAAACTTCTTAGTATTCCTTTGACATCAATGACAACGAATTTTGCTCATATTTCCAACAATTATTAGCAAATAAAACAAGAAAATAACCATTTGCATAAATAGAGATTTGTAACTCACCTTTTTTTTCCAAATTTTTGCAGCCTAAACTTTGAAAGCAGATTGGATTGAATGAAAACCCAAGAAACGATACATTAGTCATCTTTTTTCTAGATCTTCAATGTTAGTATGAATGTTGCCCATATCTAGCTTAACAATTGTAGTTCCATCAGCTGCCCATATCTTTTGTTTCATGTATGTAAGCATGAAAATATGTAATGTGAGGATGTGCATAAGTGTCTTGTATTAGGAGTGCATATAGGAGAGTAAGAGTCATGTAGAAGTGTGCAAGTGTCATAGATTCAAGTGTGCATGTAAGAATATCATGAAGAGTCTAGTATTCAAGTGGTAATATTAGAAGCCAAAGATCAAGAATAGGAAGGGTTGTAACTTCCAGATATGTGAGAAGTGCAATAGATAAAGTATTGAAAAGTCTCATTCCTATGTCTATATTATGGAGACAAAGCTCCATACAATGGAAGTGGAAAAATAGTCTATAGAGATCACTATAACAAGCATTCATAATAAATATTTTTATACAAATTTTGAGCAATATTATTATAAATATTCTTCATGCTTGTACATGAAGGATTTTGGCTATTTACATTCATATTTGATATTATGGTGAATGTTATTATATTTATATTAGCCAGTTTATATATTTGATTGCTCATATATTTAATTCTACTCTTATTATTAATATTAAGACCTAATATTTTTTAGCTTAATTATATTGGATCCTAAGATAGTTTGGATTAAAATCCAACACTACTTAAAGGTACATGATTGGATATTTTGACTATTTTTTATAATCACTTTCAAAGTTGATACCCCTAGCCAAGAGGAATTATGTCTTATGAGTTGATTTCCCCCAAACATGGGGTGGCAGGATGTCTTGTGATAGCATATATACAATTTCAAATAGTGATAAGTGCCCATCCTCAAGTGAGGTACTTAAGGAGTATTTCATGATGTGTTAGTTGATTGCCTCAAAGAGAACTTTCATATCGATTACCCAAGAGGGACTTTTGGTAGCTTTGTTATGATATAAAATATATACAAAGTATTTTGAAATGAAATGTATAATCGATCAACCTATTAAAATATCTAATACTAAGCTCTAGATATATTTAAGCACCATCATGTGATGAGTGAGTTTTTGATGTCTTCCAATTAAGCATATTTTTTTTTGTGAATCATCAAGATGGCAAATAATGTAACCCAAGATAGAGCATAAGAAAAGTGAATGTGATGGGACTATCATCCACATAGTCTATCAAAATAGTATGTATATATTGATGAAGTGATGAGATTTATCACCAACCCTATGGACTTTGTAATGATCTATACATGATCTTGAAAAATAGAGGATAAGGATGATTTAGATTGAAAGTACATATTTGGATTAGCAAAGATAGATCAACTTGGATTGGGTAGGAATGGAGATGAATTGGTTTAGATTGAAAATTGATGATGGATAGATGGACTACATGAATTGTAGATATAGGGGACTAGGAACCCTTAATTTAAATTTTAAAGATATGGAACGGGGAGATCCTCTAGCATTAGGTACCCAATGCAAATGCAATGCATATGATTATTTTTTCTAGCTAGGATCATCATAGCCTCATCATAAACCTCCTGACTCTATGGTATGAAACAAGTAGACCCAAGCAACCATGTAATCAAGCATGTGTGTTCAAATATATATGAGACTCAAGCAACCATGAATTTAGGCAAGCATGGAATTAGGAACATGAGCAACCAATTGATGCAAATGCATCTCTTTATCCTCAAAAAGAGTTCTCATATTAGTGGAACATGTGAGAGATAAAGGTTTCTCAGTTGTTCTATCCCAACCCAATCTATTTATAGGAATGGTATCTACCATAGGACCCTAAAAATAAAGGAATTTCCTTCACTACCATGGTTAGGCAGATATGACACCAAAAGTGTTGGAGAATATTACATTATTTGTACATGCTAATGTACCCCCATGGTACCTTCATGGTATATTTATAAATAATAGATTAGGCTTGAGTCTATAGTTTAGAGTGTGATTTATATTTCCCCCTTTATGTAAGTTGGAATGTGTAGGAAATGCACAAGTGTCTTGTATATAAGAGTGCAAATATATAATGTGATGATGTGCACAAGTATCCTATATTAGGAGTCCAAGAGTATTCCAAGTGTTGTAGAATCAAGTGTTCATATTGTATACAAGTGGCAAGATGAGAATCCAAGAGTATTAGGAAATCAATAGTCAAGTAATTTAAGAGTCACATCATTATTCCTATATTATGGAGACAATGCTCCATAAGCAAGTATGAAAAAATGAATTAATTCAAGAATCAAGCATCAATATTCATAGTTTTAATATAAATAGGAGCAATAAATCTTATATACATTTTTGAGAAATTAATAATGTAAGTTCTTTTTGCATAGTACATGAATGATTTGGGCTATTTACATTCATATTTCAGCATATAAATCAATGTTATTTGATTTATTATAAGCCTTGACATACATATTATTTTTCTCACATTATTCTACTTATTATATTATTATTTGAACTTTATTATGGATATTTCATATTTGAGGATCTATGTGATATTTTTTAGATAACCTATGATATTTAGTGGTAGTATAAAGGCTTAAAAAGCTAATAGTGGTATTATAGCTACTACCAGACTTTGTCTAGTTCGATAGAGTTATTATTAAACCACCATTACAAATTGACTTTGTCCATATTTGATAAAATTGATTTAGAGTATGTCCACTTTGAAGGCAATGAGACTTGGACTCTATTTTTAAATTTCATATTGAGTAGAAAAGGCTAGGGTCTTTCCACTAGGTTGAAGGAAAACTAGTGAAGACTAGGACTTAGCTATATTGATAAAAAGGGTCAAATTAGAAGAAAATTTGAACACCAAATCGAAAGAAATTTGGATATTGATTGATAGAAACCAACTCTAAAGAAAGTTGGAAGATTCGAGGACATACAAAGTAACCTTGATAATATGTTGAATTCTCTAGTAAATAGGAGAATCATATTTGTTCTTAAGTTGGATCTAAAACATTGAAGATAAAAAAGATAAAGAAAGCAGAGATTAAGCTATAGAAGTGTAAGAAGCTTCCTATTAAATATAGAAAAAAAAATAGTTTCTAAGTGTAGAGAAAAGAAAGCAAAAATAAGAAAGCAAAGAAAGAAGAATAGCTAAAGTTGTAGCAAATTGAGAAGCATTTGAAGCTTCCTAAGAAAATAGAAAAGAAAAGGAAAGAAGAATTAGGTCTTATAGACCTTGACATAGTTAAAATAAATCAACATTGAAGAAAAGGCCAGAGAACCCTATATTGAAGAAAAAGCTAGAGAAGCCTACATTAAATAAAATGCCAAAGAAGCCTATTCAAGAATCCTCCATTAAAAGAGAAGAAACTTGTATTGAAGAAAGAGGTCTAGGAAGTAGACCAATATGTTAAAAAGAGGTCTAAAAAGACCCATATAGTAAAGAAAAATTCTAAGAGATCATATAGAAAAGTAAGAGGTGTAGGCCCAAAATGGCCACATACTAGGAAAATTTTGCAAATTTTTCCTAAGTAATGAAAATCTTCATTCCACACACTTTACAGTGTATTTCGAGTGGATTCGCAATAGGAAGAATGAGCCCGCCCAACACTTAGTCATTTTTTGCATGTTGGAGCCATTTCGGAGGATTTCCTTCATTTTTGATCTCGGACTGGCGAAGCATCCCGAATCCACAAAAGTCTTCAAGAGGAGATGACGTCAATAGCAAAAAAATGTGGATTGGTGACCACCCGATATCTCGCATGCTTCACAAGTGACTAAGTATTGAGGCACCCGATTTCGGAGAACATAAAGAGTATCTTGGCCCGGAATGGTGACAAGGCGGATTGCGGATAATAAAGTAGATGCGGATTCGCAACAAAGGTAATTGCAATTAACTTCCTTCCGGAATGATGACAAAGGAATATTTTGCGGAATGGAGGAGGAGTTACTTTGCATTATGATGGGTCTGGATTGAAGATCATGCACCAATACACTTGCTCGACCCAGAATGGAATCCACAAAAGTTTCAAAGAAGTGATGACATCATCAATATTTTAGTGCGGATTGGTGAATGCTTTAGAAACATGAATGACAAAGAGCGGATTCGATCCTGCTCAGCTTTCAGGTCATTTGGAACCCGGATTGGTGATTCCATAGTTTCTGAAGAAAGAAGGATGATGTCACCAACATTTTAAAGTGGAATGGCATTGTGTTCTCCCCACCATTATAATAAGCTCATATCAGAATGAATCTGAACCATACGATGAGGGAGATCAATGGTGGAGATTATGTCGAAGAACTTGAGGTATTTAAAGGTAAGTCTTCACCAAGGTTCGAGACAACAAGTTGGAGAGGAAGCCAAAGCATCGAGGGTTTTAACAGACAGAACCAGAAGCGGTTATGGATCAATGACAGCGGATGGCTTCCAAGAAGGATCAACGATGATGTATGATCTCCAACGATCAAAACTCCAGTTCATGCCAAACAACCAACAAGTTGCAGAAGCTTCGAGCTGCCATGGCGGATCACTTTCAACGGATTTCCTGGAGGGTGCACCAGTAAGCGAATGCCAGCAAGAACTCTCTGCTACACTGTAAATTTTGATTCTTGTAATGTTCCTTGTAAATTTAATTTTTGCAAAACTATAAATAGAGGTCGAACCCTCATTTTTAAGGGTCGGCTCTAGTGTGTTTGCCTGTGCTACTGTAAATATTCCCAAGAGCTAATGGAAGGAGCATTACATTGATCTTCACCTCAAAATTTGTATCTTCATGCTTGATATCAGAGGTTCTATTTCTTTAGCTATATTTCTGTGAATACTTAAGTGGTTAGTTTGTGCCAAATGAATGGATTACTAGTTGTTAAAGTAGTTGAAATCTGCTTCTGAGATTGTTCTTTATTGTTAGAAAGTGCATTTCTTTAGAATCTAGGTATTGGTGAATTCTGCTATTTGGATTACTATTGTCTAGATATTGAAATCTCTTTCTGCAATATTTCTCTATTGGGTTCTAATGAATGAAGAATCATCTAAATTGAGATAATGTTGGTTTAAGTATATGCACTTCTGTGTTAGTTTTTTTGGAGCTATTTATTGTGGTACAATGTTGTTAGCCTATCCATCCACTATTGTTCACATTTCCCTAACCCTAACCTTTTCTTACCCTAACCTTCAAACCCTAAGTGAGCATAATTGTGTCAACACCCTATGTAAGTTGACAAGGAACCAGCCTACTCTGGAGGTTGGATCGAAAACTCTATTTTGGTCCATCCAATGTTGAGTGTTGAGTTGTAGCTATCGGGTGCAAGCCTGGACAGAAAATAGGAAGATAGACAACCACAGTATTGAGTGAAAACTTGATGCAATTCAGTGCCCAACAGTTTTTGGCACGCCCGATGGGACCAGTTCACAAGGAACACGAAACCCATAAAATGAGTTATTGATTATCTCAACTCGAAGGAATCAAGATTTGGTGAATTGTCTTGACCTTATAAGTGGAGAAGAGCAAGTTCACCTGGCGACTCCCTGGTATTTCAAATCCAAAAAAATAATTATTCCTTTAGACCAGTGCCCTTTCATGTATACCAGGTCTTTCAAAAGGAATAACCCTAATTCCTACTTTTACTATGAGTTACCTTACAGAGGGGTTGTTGTTGCCAGAATTTTAGATCAATATTTCCTCGAAGAGGAAGAGCCTCTGGAAGAAAATCCAATAGTTCCCCCAATAAGACCTACAACAGGAAGTATGGCACATAATGCAACACCTAATCAGCCATTACAGAAGTATCCCAGCTGGAATACAATTGGTCCTCTGAGATTAGCCCAAATGAATGCCATTCCCCAAGTTGTATCTAAAGCTATTCCCACTTATGATGGATCTAGGAAAACAACTTATGAGCACTATCAGGATATCTTGAACCTGGAAGCAATCCACAACATAAAAGAAGAAGATATTATTGTGAGGATTCTAGCCCTGTCCTTCAGAGGGAAGATATTACATTGGTTTAGAACTCTGGAAGATAATACCATCACTTATTGGCAAGCTTTAGCAGAGCCTTTTGTGGAAGAATTCAACGAATCTACTGATCCCTTTTCTCTGCTTAATCAGTTTACATCTATGCAGAAAACTTAGCAAGAAACTATCTCAGATTTTAATTTGAGATTTAGTAGGACATGGAAGAGAATTCCCCCCACAGCTAGACCAGCTACATGTTTAGCCTATATGTATTATATCCGAGCTCTTGGATCAGAGCTTGGGCTACAGACACAACAATCAAGAGTAGAGACCTTCCCCCAGGTTTATAATGCAATAGTCCATGCTGAAAATATCCTAATCAATGTAGGAAGACTTCCCCCTAAAATTGTGCTACCTTATAACTCAAAAACCACTAATAGTCAAAATCTAGCATCCAAACCATCTTTCATAGACCCACTTTCTTTATCATCTCCATCTCCACAGATGAATGCAATCCCTCAACCAAGGTTGATACCCTCTGTAACTCCTTTTCCTCCCCTTCCTTCTCAACCATCTCAGGAGTTGTCTGCTATCCTTGATATACAAAATACCCTAAAAACCTTGAGTAATAGAATGAATTCAATGGAAAAGAGAGATTAAGAAAGGTCATAGCAGAGGATATTCCCATATGTGAATAAATATCAGAGACTTGGTCCTAGTAACAATACTAGGGTTAGAGTGAATGCAGCATATGAGGAGCCATAATGTTCTTCAGATACTACTCTTGCAAATATCTGGTGTTTGGTATGCAATGACCCCCATGACTCATAGTCTTGTGTAATGTATCAACACCATGTTCAACAAGCTATGGATCAAGCTGAAAGAAACCAAAAGGGAAGAGTTAATATGTTGTGGCACCCTGATCAAATCATGGTTGGGAAAGAGCTTGATGAAGAAAACCCAATTGATGTTATGACTAGATCTGGAAAGAAAACTTTACAAGTGGATCCCCATAAAATGGGACAATTCCAAGTCCCTTCCCAAAAGAAAGTTGATCCCCTTTCTCAAAGTAGTAATACTTTCCCCATTCCTCAAGCTAAGGGAAAAGAAAAGACTGATAGTCTTCCTAAGAGACCAGAAAAGGAAACTGGAGGAGACCGGATGAGATCTAAAGATGAGGATCAAGAGAGACTTAGGTTCCCCTCCATTACTAAAAGACAAAGGTTAGAGGCCACCCAACAATATAAAAGAAGATATGGTGAGCCAGAAAGAGGATTGGAGAGACTCTCCTTGACTAGATCTGAGTATAACATTGTTGAAGAGATGAAAAGGATCCCATCAAAAGCTAGCCTGTATGACACTTTGTTCATTCCCGGTCATATTGACCTACTTAAAGCTTCCCTCAGTAAAAATCCCCAGAATAGGTTGGCCACTACAATCCTTAGTATGCCACCAAAAAAGAAAGAAATGACACCTATGGTTCTAAATAATAAACCTCCTCCTTTCTATATATCCCTAAGAATGGAAGGTTGGGTGGTCCAAAATTGTATGATTGACTCAAGAGCATCAACTACAGTCATGCCTAAAGCATTATGTGAGGATATGGGTATGGAATATACCCGATCTTGTCTTGGAGTGTTACAATTAGATGGGACACCTGTCAAGACAGTGGGAGTCATTAAAGATGTACTAATGAGACTGCATAGAGCCCCTGAAGTGACCATAGTGCAAGAAATAGTTGTGGTTGACTTAGAACCTTATTTTGGATTATGTCTTTCAAGAGAGTTTACTGCAAAGCTAGGGGGTGTATGTACATGGATTATTCTAGCATGGTAATCCCTTTCAAAGGAAAGAGGATAAGGATAACACCTAAGAAACCAGTAGCTTATCATATTGAAAATATTGAAGAGGATATGTGCAATCTTAACCCCTTAGAAGAATTTGAGCTAGTGGAAAATATTGAAGATCTGGACATTGAGGATGAGTTGCCTTTCAGAGAAGATTATAGTCAGTTCGATACTGGTATGGGAACATATAGCATCTCAACTGAATCAAAAAGGAAAATCCCTGCTATATCCAACCAGGCTCTTAGAGAGAAAGAAACATGGGTCATGCACTTTGATGGTGCTAAATGCAAAAATGGTGCAGGAGCTGGTGTGGTCCTACAATCCCAATCAGAAGGTATAAATAATTTTGCTTACAGACTGACTTGGTCATGTACTAACAATGCTGCAGAATATGAGGCCTTGTGTCTCGGATTGATACAAGCATAAAGTATGGGCATTAATATTTTGAACATATATGGTGATTCTGAGTTAATAGTCCATCAGGTAAGAAACAGGTGCAACAGTAAGCACCACTACCTAAAAGCTTACAGAAATAGGGTGTGGGATTTAATGGAATCTTTTGATGCCCTGAATTTAAATTTTGTTCCTAGAGAAAAGAATACTCTGGTTGATTCCTTAGCAACAAAGGGAGCTAACTTCAACCCTTCTGTAGACTTTGGAATCAAGAAGGCTAAGGGAATTAAAATGATTTTTAGACCTATAGTACCAGACAAGCAGATTTTCTGGCAGGTTTTTGAAAGTGATGAACAAATAGTTGATTTTTTGGTGAGAGAGGCATGTCTCTCTACTGTCCAAGAGGAAGATTCAGAAGAAATTGATCAGCAAGACATTATCCAACTAAGAAACAATCATATCCCAAGAGGGTTGGTCACCCTTGAGAGCTTGTTCGATAATGAGGATAGAAAGAAGGTCAAAGCCATGAAGGTCAACGAGAAAATCTATAAAGAAATTGAAGTTGGTATAGAAAAGAAACTCAATGTTGGAATCCGATGTTCACCTAAGGAAGCAGAAGATATCAAAGCTTTATGCTTGAGATACCAAGATATTATGGCTTGGTCATATGAAGACCTTAAGGTGTATGATAAAAAGGTCATCCAACATACCATTGAGTTAGAGCCTGATGCCAAGCCTTTTAGGTAGAAGCAAAGGCCAGTAAATCCAAGGATCGAGGCCATTATGAGAGAGGAACTCTTAAAGTTATTAAAGGCTAAGATCATATACCCCATAAAACATTCTACTTGGGTAGCCAACTTGGTACCCGTGAGGAAAAAGAATGGGGATATACGCTTGTGTGTGGATTTTAGAAATCTAAATCAAGCATCCCTTAAGGATCACTACCCCCTCCCATAGATTGATCAGATCTTACAAGTAGTGGCAGGGGCTGAGAGGTTTTCATTACTAGATGGTTACTCTGGATACAACCAGATTTGGGTGAAATATGAAGACCAGTATAAGACAACATTCACCACAAAATGGGGTACATTTGCCTACCAGAGAATACCTTTTGGATTATCCAATGCAGGAGCTACATTTTAGAGAGCCATGGACTATGCCTTTGGAGCACTGATCAACAAAGTTATTCTGATTTACCTAGATGACATGACTATGTTTTCCCATGATAAAAGGGATCATCTCTCACACTTGGAGCAAGTTTTTCAAAAGTGCGAAGAATTTGGCATCTCACTCAATCCTAAGAAATCATTCTTTGCAGTCCATGAAGGAAAGCTACTAGGACATGTGGTCTCAAAAGAAGGCATGGCCATAGACCCAGATAGAATAAGAGCAATACTTGCTCTCCCCTTGCCTACAAATAAGAAGACTTTACAATATTTCTTGGGCCAAATCAATTTTTTCAGAAAGTTCATCTTTGATTTTGCATAGAAGGTGAGGCCTATATCTGAGTTACTCAAGAAAAATGTCGAGTTCAAGTGGACTGAGGTCAGGAAAAAAGCTTTTGAGATCATTAAGCAATCCATTGCAATAGCTCCAGTATTGGTAAACCTAGATTTTAGTAAATATTTTATTCTTTATGCATATGGAGCTGAAGAAAGTTATGCCTCGGTGCTCACTCAAAAGGATGATCAAGGGGAAGAACATCTGGTATTCTTTTGGAGTCAGACACTTCATGATTATCAGGTCAAATACAATTTTATTGAAAGACAAGTGTTTGTTGTGATGAAGTCACTAAAGAAGTTCAGGCAGTATTTGGTACAAAGTAAGACCCTAGTTTATGTGGTTCACCCGGATGTAAGAAGTTTTATCCTGTAGGGTGATCTAGGAGATAAAAGAGCTAGTTGGATTACTAAGATCCAAGAATACGATGTGGAAATTCATCCCACCAAGCTAGTGAGAGGTAGAGCCTTGTGCCAAGGGTTAACAGAAGCTGCAACTTTGATAGAAGTAACAACTTGTCAAACAACATAAGAGGATCAGGTGGAAATAATACAAACTATAGACTCTGATTGGATTGACCAGATGATCAGATATTTCCAAACTATAATATGCCCTCCCGATCTAAGTGCATCCCAAAGGAGGAGATACAGGCTTCATGCTTTGAAATATGTATTACTACCAGAGGGCTTGTACAAAAGAAACTTGGATGGAATTCTTCTAAAATGCTTAAAGGATGATCAACAAAAAAGGGTCATGGAAGAGTTCCATGGAGGAATAGCTGGTGGTCATAGCTCAGGCAGAGTGACAACTTTAAAAATCATAAGAGTTGGCTATTATTGGCCCACTATTTTCACTGATGCTTTTAAAGTCACCCGGGCTTGTGACAAATGTCAGAGATATGTTGGAAGGACAAGGAATGCTTCATCCCCCCTCAAGCCCATTCAAGTTGAAGAGCCTTTTCAACAATGGGGGCTAGATTTTATAGGGGTTATCAACCCTAACTCCTTAGTAGAACATAATTTTATCTTAACTGCCACAGATTATCTCACCAGATGGGTGGAAGCTATCCCTACCAAGAAATCAGACCAGGATGTAGTAATCAACTTTATGGAAAATTTGATCTCAAGGTTTGGAGTTCCAGAAGCCTTGGTGAGTGACAATGGTCCAGCTTTCATAGGAGCCAAGTATATTGAGTTTGCTAGCAAGTTTGGTATTACTCTAAAAAATACTTCAAATTATTATCCATAGGGTAATGGACTTGCAGAATCTACCAACAAGAACCTGTTAAGGATTTTGAGGAAATCACTTGAGGGTAACAAAAGAAGTTGGCACCTATTGTTGGACCAAGCTCTATGGGCAGACATGATTACTATAAAAAATTCCATTAAGACTTCCCCTTATGCACTAGTATATGGCAAGGAGGTAGTATTACCAATTCATTTGGAGATCCCAACACTTAAGCTTGTCAATACAGAAGAAGAGTCAGAGGAAGATCCTGTGAAAACTAGGTTGACACATTTGCTCCAATTGGAAGAAAGTAGAACTCAGGCATATGACAGTTTTCAAAAGCATTCATCAGATATCAAAGCATGGTTTGATAAGAAAGCCATATTCAAAAAATTCCTTGTGGGAGACTCAGTTCTTAGATGGAATGTTGATAGAGAAAAACCAGGCAAACATGAAAATTTTGATTCATTTTGGGATGGTCCTTTCAGAATAGTGGAAGCCAAGGAGTCTAATGTATTTCAGCTAGAAGATCTAGAGGGAAATATACAACCGATTCCAGTGAATGGTTTTCACCTCAAACTCTACTATGTGTAAGGAATGAGTCCACTGTAACATATGTATATACATTGTAAAATTATTTCCCCTCCTTTTTGCACTTTGTACTTTGATTTCTTTCTGCACTTTGTAATTGATTTTCTTCTAAAAAATCTTGAAAAAATAAAAAAATTGTAAAAATGACTAAGTATGAGCTAAGTACACAACAAGTTCCATTCCACACTCAATTCCATGTAAAAATCTTTTGGAATGGTGCGCACTCTTGAATCCACATCAAAATACATTAGATCCTCATGGAATGGCGTAAAGGTTTCTACCCCACACTAAAGAAGAGCTAAAGGCATCCCCAATCTGAGGACCTTCCAAAGCTTAATAAGTTGGAGCGGAATCAAGACGGAGATTCGTGCATCAAATTTTCTAAGTGTCAGTGGACTCAAAAGGCTTTTAATCAACCGGTTTGAAAAGGAAGTGGAACCAAGCAACAACTTCTACCATGACATGTGGAGGCCAGAGAATGATCCCACATTCAATACTAATGAACTCGTGCCATAATCAAGAAGTAGCCGAAGAGGTGTAGTGAGGTGGTAGCACAATTTGAAATTTCGACCAATGAAAAGAAAGGATGCCACCATTGAGCCATCAAAGGGAATGATTAAATAATTGGAAAGTGTGCCAGTAGGAAGGACGTGTAGCAGCTACATTAATGGTAGAAGAGATGCACATTCAAGAGATTAAAGGTGACTAGAAAGCATACATGAGCTTCATTTGGTAGCTATTCGCATCCTCAGAGTAGTAAAAGGATGAAGCAATACTTTGAAGAAGTTTCTACAAATTTTAGAGAGGATGATATTTATTGTTAGTAGAATGGCTTCAAAAGATGTTCAGGAGTTCAAAACTTAGGAAAAGGATGTGGTAGCACCATATCTTGACAAAGCCGAAGTTGTGATGGACACAAAAATTGTCATTATAAAAGGAATGAAGCTGAGGAGGAATGTGTATGATAGATTCAAGAAGAGAGTTGCTTTAGCGGTGGAAGGTAGATGTAGTTATAAAATCTTTCTTATCTCTCTTTTATATTTATGATTCTATACATCATTACCTCGAGTTGATAGTCTGCAATAGATCAAGTTTTATGATCCTATTGACTAAAGTGATTAAAAACCTTTGAGGGTGAAACCCTCATTCAGATATCACAAAATCCTTTTTTCATAGACTCTTTTCCCTAGGGTATGAGCCACCGCTAACACTCGAAACCTTTTAGGGTCATGAAGAATTGACTAGGGTTTTACACTATGGAGAAATTATCTAACGATGATGAGTCATTTAAAAATTGGGTTTATAAATAGCTAAATGCTAAGCCTAAGAAGATGATATGCCTAAGGTCCCTATTTCTATTGATAAATTTGCAAATCCCGTACTATTTTCTATGTTGGCTTGCATGGAGGGGTTAGATTCTGATAGAATGGTACATGGCTGGAAAATTGTCGTAGCTTACTATATTTCTAATGAGAGAATGTATGAAAAAGATGCGGGAAAAAAGGGGACTAGGGTGATTTATTTTGATTGGCCAACTTTTCTTGCATAGAGAATACATGAGCAATTAGTAAGTATGAAAAGGGGCTCTGATGCTCCTAGTTTCAGGCATTGCTCGAGCCTAGTATGGATGTTTTATGTTGTTGTTAAGGATAAAATGCCTTGGATCCCAGTTCAGGATAAAAACAATGATGGAGAACCCATGCCAGTTTATTATTGGACAAGCCATTTGAGGAGCAGTGAGTCCTATTATAGATTCAATTTAGAATTTTTGGGACCTACCCTAAAAATAATGTATAATAAGTTCCCAAGATTGCCACCCCTAGCTAAGTAGATTCTGAGAGTAGAGGGTGTTGAAGAAGGTGATTGGTATTTTTTAATCGAGGGCACAATCATCAGATTGTATGGTTTCATGGGTAAACCTTTCCTCCTACCCCACTTCGTTATGGAGAGGTTGTTTGCCCTAGAATATTTAAGGCAGACAAAGTACATTGATGCAAACTACGGTTCTGGGAGAAAGAGAAAGTCTTTCCTTACCCATCACATAGTGGAGGATATTACCATCACCAAGAAGGGGCAAAGTCAACTGATAGACCAATACCTTGATAGGTTAGGTCTATTTTATATTCCCCAAAGATGGAGCTATGACCCTGATGGCATTTTTACTGCAAGGAATAAAACCCTAAATGGGGATAAGGCCTATAAATTTGAAAAGAGGCCCAAGGCCCATTTTGAACAGGGCAAAAACAATGATGAGACTACTCTTTTAGAGTGGAATGTCTCGAATATGGGTCAACTGCCTCCATGGTTGGATTTTTATGAGCAGGTTGTTGATTTTGATCCTGATAGAAAGCCCAGTCATCGGATTACTGAGGCTATAATTAGTAATATTGAGGGAGAAACTTTGAAAAAGAAGAAGCCCCAACCTGAGGAAGGAACTCCAAAGAAAAATAAGCCTCATCTTGAGGGAGAGACTTCAGAGAAAAATGATCCTCAGCCCGAGGAAGAAGTTGTTGGAGAAGCTGCTAAAGAAGCAAAAGAAAAAGAACAATGGAATGTTGCCAAAATAATAGATTGGTGGAGAATGAGGATTGAAATTGGAAAGCCTAAGTCCAAGTTTGGAATGAATATTGATAAAGAATTTTCAAGAAGATATAATGAAAACATTGAGACTTGGAGACAAAAGGATGTCAGAAACATAGTATTGACGGTTGAAAAACCTCAAAATGGCTCTGAATCCCTTTCTCCACCTACAGATCTAGAAAATCCTTTGACAGTAGCTAAGGTACTGAAAACCTTTCATCCTACCACTGAGCAAGTGGAAAAGTTTCCTAAGGGAGCTAAGTTGATGAGAAAAATGCAATATTCTAAGGAAAAAGTTGTCAGTACCCTAGTTATTGAAACAACATCTAGACCTAAATGCTTAGCTCTGGGAGCATGGCCTCTAGACATAGATATTGACTGGCATAAAAAGGATGAGAAGTTTAAGTACAAACCCCTTTCTTTTACCCCTACAACATCAGTTGAAGTACATCCTATTTTTGGGCAATCATTACTTTCTGGAGTGGCACAAGAAGATGTGTTGGAAGAAGATTCTAAAGATGAGATGGCTACTTTTAAATTGGTTCGTAGAAGGACTAAGAGAGTTCTAAAAAGAGAGGAAATAGAAATTTCAAAGAAACAAAAATTAGATATGGAGGAGATTGCTAAAGAGGTAGTTGAATTCGCTATAGAAGAGTTAATTGATCAAGAGCAACAAGAGACTGAGATAGAACAAGAGCACCCTACATCTGTAGGTGAAGGTATGATTTCTAATCCCTCTTCTCCTCTTCATACTCATGAGTCCCCAAAGAAATCTCCCTCCCTTTCTAATCAAGAAGATGTGACAAATGTACATTCTCCCTCTCAAAGTCCACTACATGTGTCATCAGTAGCCATGGAGGTACAAGCCACTTCTATTTCATCACCACCACCTCAAATCCCATATTCTGCATCTGAGGTTCCCACTTCATCATCTCCCATTGTTCCATCATCCACCATCGCTTCACTTCCATCTGTTTCATCACCACCATCAATGGGACATTGCGTTCCAAGTACATCCATCCATCCGATTGTTAGTATTGCATCAGTTTCCATGAGTTTACCATCAACAATGGTAGCAGTAGTTATAGAGTCCACTGTTGTCATAGAGGCTACTGTAACTGTATCCACACCCTCATCATCAGCAGTTCCATCCACTCTATCATTTTTAGTATCTTCATCTCCCCTGGCTGCTAGCCTTTCAAGACCTATTTCTGTTTCAAAAGAACAGGCATCCACTCAGAGTATAAATGATTACTGGGTAGAGAAGCTTGCTAAGCCTTCCAACAGGATGGCTGTTAGGAGAATAAGCATTTATGTTGACCCTGTTTCTAGACAGAGAGTGTCAAGATCAATGACTCCATTGGTAAGCAAGCCTGAAACTAAGATGACTATTCAGGATTATCGAGTGGAGGAGGTCACAGAAGATATTGAAAAGCTTCCTGAGGAAGATGAGTTGATCATTGCCAAAGCCCATTTGGATACCTTCTATGTGAAAAATGATATAGTCAGAGAGAAGGTGAAAAAATTGGAGAAACAAGTTGAGAAGCTCAAAAAGAGTCTGAGGGATCAAAAGGAGGTGGAAAAGGCTCTAAGAAAAGAGGCTAAGGGTTGGCAAGATAAATTTCAAGAAGCCAATAAACTAAAGGACCAGTTAGAAAAGCAAAAGAAGTTGAATGAAGATCAGGCAAAAGAAATTCAGAATTTAAAACATCAGCTTCAAATTGAGAAAGCTAAGTCTACAGGCCTTTCTAAGAATGAACTAAGGAAGATCAGAAAAGAGTTGCTTTCTGAGGTCCAGGAGAAATGTTCAGGGCTTCAACTTATTATTGATTATCTTGATGATGCCAGCCGCCTGCTCTCCAATATTCATAAAGAGCTAGATCAGATAACTGGAGAGTTACAGCCTATGGTGATTTCGGTAGAACAAATGTATAGGTTGGTTGATAGCAGACTCAGTGATTCTGCTAAACCAATTCCTAATAAAGAATGGAATCTCGCCAGAGTTGCTGCTAGAATTATGGTGAAAAAGCACAAGGCACTTCAAAGAGCCTGGCTGTTGTTTGACAGGATTGAAAGGGTAATCAAGGATGTTGTGGAATTGAACAAGGAAATGGTTCAAGTTGGCTTTAAGGGCCTATGGATGGAAGATCACAACTTGTTATCCATGGAAGAGATCCAGTAGAGCATTGATGAGTATTTGCAGGATGAGTCTAGAATAGATTCTTTGGAAGAGCCACTACCCCAAGAACAAGTTGTCCAATTGATTGTTGATTTTACTCGGTTGAGAGATCTCATGGAAGATCTGGTAAATAGAGGGAATGCTGCTAACTATGAAGACATTGGAGAGTTACAATACATTTATAAGCAGCTAGAAGAAACATCAAACCCCTCTGAAGCAGCCTAGAAATAGGCTCTACAATATTTAAAATTGATGGTTCAGTTGTTTGGTGATACTTCTAGAGGAAGGAGTCAGAAAACACCCACTCCATAAGAAGAAGAGGGCCATGAAGAAGAAGAGTCAGAAGAAGGTCATGAAGAAGAAGGAGAGCAGGATGAAGTGGTTACAGGCTCAGAAGGAGCCCACACTTAGCTTATTTTTGTTTGTACATATACATAAGTTTGGCATTTTTGTTTTTTGCCCTGACAAATTGTCAGAAATAAACAATAAAGGCGTGAAGCCTACAGAGCAGCGGGTTTTGTGTGAAGGCATATTTTGTAGTAAGGCCTTATAAAAGGAGTGGAGTTGTGTCTAGGTTTTTGAATACAAGGGCAAGGCCTACAATTTTGACATGACCTCTGTAAGAGCGAATGAATTCTAAAATATTTTTGGCATCACTTCCATATGAACCTTTACTCTCTAATCAGATTGTCAAAACTTTCAGAGAGTAATGTTTGTGTGGAAGTTATTCTATAAAATATGTCATTGAAGATGAATATTTTTGACTCCTAAAGCCCAATGGATAAGACTCTGAGTTCGATTGGCTTTGCAAGCAAATCCACCCGAGAGGCGCCATAATGTAGGCCCAAAATGGCCACATACTAGGAAAATTTTGCAAATTTTGCCTAAGTAATGGAAGTCTTCATTCCACACACTTTACAGTGTATTTTGGAGTGGATTCACAACAGGAAGAATGAGCCCACCCGACACTTAGTCATTTTTTTTACGTTGGAGCCATTTCGGAGGATTTCCTTTGTTTTTGATCCCGGACTAGTGACGCATCCTGAATCCACAAAAGTCTTCAAGAGGAGATGACATGTCAACAAAAAAGTGTGGATTGGTGACCGCCCGATATTCTGCATGCTTCACAAGTGGCTAAGTGTTGGGACACCCAATTTCAGAGAACACATAGAGTATCTTCATCTGGAATGGTGACAAGGCGGATTGTGGATAACAAAGTAGATGCGGATTCACAACAAAGGTAATTGCGACTAACTTCCTTCCAGAATGATGACAAAGGAATGTTTTATGGAATGGAGGAGTTACTTTGCACTATGATGGGTCCGGATTGAAGATCATGCACCAATACACTTGCTCATCCTAAAATGGAATCCACAAAAGTTTCAAGGAAGTGATGATGTCATCAATATTTTAGTGCAGATTGGTGATTGCTTTAGAAATATGAATGACAAAGAGCAGATTCGATCCTGCTCAGCTTTCAGGTCATTTGGAACCTAGATTGGTGATTCCATAGTTTCTAAGATAGAAGGATGATGTCACCAACATTTTAAAGCGGAATGGCATTGTGTTCTCCCCGCCATTATAATAAGCTTGTATCAGAATGAATCTAAACCATACGATGAGGGAGATCGATGGTGGAGATTATGAAGAAGAACCTGAGGTATTTAAAAGCAAGTCTTCACCAAGGTTCAAGACAACAAGTTGGAGAGGAAGCCAAAGCATCGAGGGTTTTTCAAACAGATAGAACCAGAGGCGGTTATGGATCAATGACAGTGGATGGCTTCCAAGAAGGATCAACGGTGATGCATGATCTCCAATGGCCAGAACTCCAGTTCATGCCGAACGACCAACAAGTTGTAGAGGCCTCGAAGCTGCCATGGCGGATCACTTTCAGCGGATTTCCTAGAAGGTGCACCAGTAAGCAAATGCCAGCAAGAACTCTCTACTGTCAATTTTTGATCTTTGTAATGTTCCTTGTAAATTTAATTTCTACAAAACTATAAATAGAGGTCGAACCCTCATTTTTAAGGGTCGGCTCTAGTGTGTTTTCCTGTGCTACTGTAAATATTCCCAAGAGCTAATGGAAGGAGCATTACATTGATCTTCGCCTCGAAATTTGTATCTTCATGCTTGAAATCAAAGGTTCTATTTCTTTAGCTGTATTTTTGTGAATACTTAAGTGGTTAGTTTGTGCCAAATGAATGGATTACTAGTTGTTAAAGTAGTTGAAATCTGCTTCTGAGATTGTTCTTTATTGTTAGAAAGTGCATTTCTGTAGAATCTAGGTATTGGTGAATTTTGCTATTTGGATTATCATTGTCTGGATATTGAAATCTCTGTCTGCAATATTTCTCTGTTGTGTGTTAATGAATGAAGAATCATCTAAATTGAGATAATGTTGGTTTGAGTATATGCCTCTGTGTTAGTTTTTTGGAGTTGTTTATTGTGGTACAATGTTGTTAGCCTATCCATCCACTATTGTTCACATTTCCCTAACCCTAACCTTTTCTTACCCTAACCTTCAAACCCTAAGTGAGCATAATTGTGTCAACACCCTGTGTAAGTTGACAAGGAACCAGCCTACTCTGGAGGTTGGATCGAAAACCTTGTTTTGGTCCATCCAATGTTGAGTGTTGAGTTGTAGCTATCGGGTGCAAGCCTGGACAGAAAATAGGAAGATAGACAGCCACAGTATTGAGTGAAAACTTGATGCAATTCAATGCCCAACAAGAGGTACATGCAAAAAATAAAGAGGTATATATAAATAACATGTCTATATGGGAACCTAAAGAAGGTAGCTAAAGAATTATTCATTCATCCACTTCAAGAAGGTGACAAAAAAATTATCATTCAACCACCATTCAAACACATCAATAAGGTAATAAAAGAATAGCCATTCATCCACTTTGTAAGAAAATAGTGAACAAAAAAAGGCCAAGTAAAAGAGTTGTATTCAAGATATTGCAAAGCCAAAATTTGTTTTAGAAGCCATTTTCTAAATAGAGCTATTGCAGAATACTACATATTTGTACTCTTATATTTAGTGTTTTTACAATATAAAAACTCAAATAAATAACTTTATGGAAGGATAGGATAGTAGTAAATGATTCAAGGATAAGGAAACCAATATATTTTTATTAGTAATGTTGGAACATACCAAGCGAACCATGACTAGGGTGCAAAAATCTATGATGAAGATAGAGGCAACTAGTGCCTACGGTTGGAACTAGAGGAACCAAAAAGCACTAAGAAGAAATCAAAAAGCAACTAGAATCACAAAGCACCTAAGGAAGATGATGACTAATGAGAAACTAGAGCCTAAGTGTATAAGGAGGAGGATACTTGAGCAACTCGAATTTTAGTGTCTAAGGAGGAGGATGTCTAAGAAACTAGTGTCAAAGGAACAAATACGTAGGAGAAGGATGACTATGGTAAACATTCAATATGTAGAAAATAATTTCCAAGCCCAGTAGAAACCAAAGCCAAATAAAAACTAAAGCTGAAGAGCCCAAAAGAAACCAAATTCAAAGAGCTCATCAGAAACCAAAGATGAAGAGCCTAGAAAGGAAGAAATAAAGTTATTAAAGTTCAAATGAACCATAGTTTTCACAGTTGTAACATATATAATTTACTATTGGAGCAATTTTTATTCACTTATCCATGTAGAGGGACATGCAGATAATTGAAACACTTGAGTTCAATTTCATAAATAATTTAAATTTCCAATCTTATATTTCTCTAACAAAGGAAATGCATCCAAAGGTAAGCACAAAAAGTTAAGCATAACTTTGTTTTTCAAGAGATTAGAGCATGATTTTCCATTGGGTAAGCAATGCACAATTTATCATTGAATTAGTCGAGCATATTCATCAATGAGCAAGCATAATGTAAGACATATAATTATTATTCATTAGGTTTAATTGGAGTAATAAGGTTTTTACAAGCTTAAGTAGAGTTTATTTTAATAAAGGAGTTATAAGTAAGCTTTAATTATAATTTAGGAGTAATAAGGGTTAATTTATTTTTTATTTTTTAAATATTTGGAGTAATAAGGTTTCTACATTAATTAACAAGTTGATTACTATTTTTTGAAAAGGAAGAAGATTTACTTTGAAAAATAAAATAAAAATAAAAAGGAAAAAGAGAATAAATTATTCAAAAAGATTTTGAAATTTTGTAAATTTAATTATTTGGGAGTCAAAAGATTTTTAACATTAAAAGAATTAAAAATTTAAGGTTTTACAAATTTCATTTTTTGAATTATTTTTTGATCTAGGGAGTCATAAGGTTTTCAAACTCTAAGGAAATCAATTTGCATATTTAGAATACAATTTTTTCACTTCAAAAGAAATAAATCATTGAATCATATTATGGAAGAAATTATTAGAAATGCATTCGATGAAGATAGTGAAGAAATTGTGAACAATTTAAAGCTTTATTTTCAAACTGTGGTAGATGATCTTAATAAAAAGAGGAAAACAACAAGGGCATTTACTACTCTTGAAAACTCAAAATTAGATCTTGTTACTACTAAATCTCACTCTAGTAGTTCATCCAAAATAGATTCTATCACAGAATCTACAACTACTTAGAATATCATAGATTATCAAATTCTACAACTTATTTATAAGGAAAATAAAGAAAGAGTAGTCTTGGTTGTGCATAAATGGTTATGTTTCTTTATCAAGAAGATAAAATAACTTGAAGCACTAACAAGGATGGATAAAACAAAGAAAATATATTTGAGGTGCATCTATTGTAATAGAATTGGTCATGAAAAAGCTAATTGCTGGAATCTTTATCCATGTAAATATTGGAAGAAAATCTCATTCTTCAACATTCTATTGGTACAAAGAAAATTATTATAGAATATTTGAAAGAGCATTATTGTTCATATTAGACAATATTTTTCAAAAACTTATTTCTAAAGCATCTTCTAACAATAGAGCAAAGTGTTCAATTTTTGAAATATAGGAAGGGAAAACATTTTATGACAAAATACAAAGAAAAGAGAAATGGATCAAATATGGTCCAAACCTGTCTTACAAAGTAATTAATAATGAAACAAATGATCTATAAATTCAAGCTATGGAACTTGAGGTCAAAGACAAAGGAAAAAATCAAGCTATTTATGCACATGAACTTGATCCCAACAAACAAGTTCAAGTAGTTTGTGATCCAAAGCAAGAAGATACCAAGAATGAAAAATCAAAGAATCTATAAATAAAGACAAAGAAGAAAATTAAGCTGAACTCAAAGAATCTAAATATGAATCTCAATCATAGATTCGGAAACAATGCAAGGTCACTTGAAAATTAAAGAACCAAATGAAGACCAAGAATGAAGACTAAAGTCTTCAATAACCAAATAATGTAATACAAAGGGAGTGTTGGAGAATATTACATTATTTGTACATGCTAATGTACCCCCATGGTACCTTCATGGCACATTTATAAATAAAATATTAGGGTTGAGTATATAGTTTAGAGTGTGATTTATATTTCCCCTTTTATGTAAGTGTGAATGTGCAGGAAATTCACAAGTGTCTTGTATGTAAGAGTGCAAATATTTAATGTGATGATGTGCACAAGTATCCTAGATTAGGAGTCCAAGAGTCTTCCAAGTGTTGTAGAATCAAGTGTTCATCATGTATACAAGTGGCAAGATGAGAAGCCAAGAGTCTTAGGAAAGCAATAGTCAAGTACTTGAAGAGTCACATCACTATTGCTATATTATGGAGACAATGCTCCATAATCAAGTATGGAAAAATGAAGTAAGTCAAGAATCAAGCATCGATATTCATAGTTGTAATAGAAAGAGGAGCAATAAAGCTTATATACATTTTTGAGAAATTAATATTGTGAGTTGTTCTACATGCATAGTACAAGAATGATTCAGGATATTTACATTCATATTTCAATATATAAATCATTGTTATTTGATTTATTATAAGCCTTGATATACATATTAATTTGCTCATATTATTCTACTCATTATATTATTATTTGACCTTTATTGTGGCTATTTCATATTTGGGGAGTTGTGTGATATTTTTAGATAACTTGTGATATTTTGTGGTAGTATAAAGGCTTAAAAATCCAATAAAAAGCAACATACTATTATTAGGGATAGAATTTTATCCCACAACATCCTTATCATATCATAATGATCAACCTAGATGTTCAAGGTTAAGAGTCTTAATGCTTCCTAGATTTACTTAGAAGTTAGTAAGGATGGATTAAAAAATGATATATTTTAATATTGCTTTATGGAGAAGGTCAAACAAGAAGACATGATGGTTTACCATTTGTTAGGAATCAAAACTGCTATTGAAGGTAAGTTGACCTTTATCTATAAAATTATGGATAAGTTTTTGAAGTGTTTGATATCTATTAGTTGAATGGTTGCAAACATGGTGGAAAGCACAATAATAATTAGGGTGAAATGAAGGATATGTCTCCTTTTTTAGGATCTACAAGTGTTATGGGTGGAAGTTCAATCATATTGTGTTGAAGACGTTGCTTTAAGATGATGACAAGAGGTTGATCTAGTTTAATTAAGTTTTCACTTAGTTTTTTTTTTGTTTTTTGAGACAAGTTTTTGGAGGGTTGTCATAGTATTTACATGTTTGCCTTTACATTGTTCCTTTTAATTGGGGGAGGATTTATCCTCCTCTATTTTGGTCTTTAGTTGCCTCCTTATGAAGAGGGTGGCTTCTACCTACTTAGCCATGTCAACTACCTCTTCAAAGGAAGAAATAATACTGGTTTCTAAAGGATAGGACAACTACTCATGTAGGTTATGTATAAATATAGGAAATAATTCCTTTGGTGGAGGAGTATATTATAGTATTCCAATAAGGATTCACCATTTTGCCTAGAAATTGGCAATATTTTCATTCTTTGCTTGTTTTAGTTGATAAAGGTCATCTATGGTAATATTTTCTTTAATATATATTGAAAATTATTTGACAAAGGTTTCCATAAGTTCTCTAAATATTTTAATCAAATGGTGAGGTATTTAGAAATATTTTTCTAAGTCTAAACCACTAAGCCTTTTAGGAAATAATCTAAGGAGTAGCATTTCATCATGGGTGATTCCATTACAAGCAATTTGAAAGAGCCTAAGTTGATTAACTAGGTCTTGCTTACCATCTTACATTTGAAAATTTTGGGGTTTCAAAATAGGCCAAAAAGGGCAACTGGTTACCATAGGGTCCAATGGTTGGTTATAGAATTTATCATAGGAGTACTTTTGTCCTATCAAGGCTCCTTGGAGAGAGGTTGTTTGTCATTATAACTCCAAATTGGAGTCCCATATTTCAAGGTGTTATAATTTACCATTTATGCTTTATAATTCAAGAGACTAGGGATTTGAAGATACATATCATAAGATTAATGATTGTTGATGATTAACATATGGGTAAGTTTGAGATACTTGGGGAAAATATACCATCGATGTCATATGACTTGATACTAAAGGTGTTGATATATAGCTAATCCTTAACTCACTTGATAAGAAGGGATTAAAACAAAAGAGGTTTAAGGTGAGAGGAACGTGGTGTTGAAAATAAATGGGTACACTAGAAGGAGTAGAAGTAGGCATGTTAGGGAGTACAACATCCATGCGAGATTATGGTTATCATACTCAGAATATGGGTTAAAGCCCAAGGTACCTAATTGATTAGTATTTTTATTCAATTGGGTGATATTTATATTCCTTTGATTACTTAATTGATTATTATTTTCATGTGATGGTAGGGGATTCAAATTGGGTGATTGAGTTTGATTCAAATATGGTTGTTACTTACTTTAATTGTTAATGTCTTCCCTAAGGACATCTAAGAAAGATATTTTTATTTCATCTTACATAATATCTTAGGTGATATATAAAATTGAATGTTGTTTTCTCTATAACATGTTCTTCCTCCTCATAATTACAGTTTGACCATGGATTTTCTTCTTCTTAAGCATGTGCAAAAGGAGGATAAGGAGTTGAAGGTAATCCTCTATTATGGGTGTTATATCAATGTTTAGCCATAGGTCAAAATATTGAGAGGAAAGGGGTTTGATTAATTAATTAAATCTTGATTAATATAGGTAGTAATTGCTACAAATATAAAAAATTGGTCGATATACCTTAAGAGGAACACCCGATATACCTAAATATATTTGATATACCTACCCTCCTGATATACCCATTGGTATGTGGAAGAGTCTTGGTTCTCCCAATATAAGCAGCTATACATGGGGGTAAACCTTGAGGTACATGAATGAGGTCCAATACGAGGATTAAACACACCTAGATACATGATTTAGTATTGATACTTTCAAATGGATAAAGGGAACAAATTCTTAATCTTGATTAATGTGATCTAAACTAGATAAACAAATTTAAATGGTCTTGCTTAATTTTAAATTAATTTTATCTTTCATTAGGGGAAATGTGTGTTTCACATCACGTTCACCAAAATGTAGACAATGGGTTGTATGGGTTGAGACCTTGAGTCCCTTTCCAAAGGGGACCTAAAATATTTCACACGGGTTGGTCTACCTCACATGTATATTTATATGTATATGTTCAAGTAAATATTTTATGTATCTCTTTATAAAATCATCTAAGGCTATGTTTTATAAACTAAACAAGACCACTATGAACTAAAATAAAATATAAATGATCCAAGAATACAAGTATGCAAGCAAAAAAAATCCTAGACTATGTGCTTTTTTAGATTTCAATGATTAAGAGAAAGTAAATGGGTCCTTTATTTAAATAGAAAACAAGAATTGGTGCAGCAAACAAGTCTAGCCTAAGTGCAGCTAAATGTTATTTTGATTCCTTGCCTAAAGAGGTTTTGAAAGAATGATTTTAAGCCAAATCATAATGTTCCTTAATAATGAAATTTAGGTGGATTTTATAATAAAAATAGTCATATAGAGAAAAAATGATAGAAATGTAAACTACATAAGGCAAACAAAAAGGTCCCAGAATTAGAGAACTTACTTTTAAATGGTTGTGCAAAAGAACTGAAACTCTTTAGAAGCATTACCCTAGTATTTTTGTTGAAACCTAGATATTTTTCTAGAGCTTGTAAAATTTTGAAAAATGGAAACTATAGTTAGGTTTAAGATATTTGTCTAATTGTAGGGAAGTGGTAAACTATCTAGTTAGATTGATTAGACACCATTCTTCTAAGACAAATTTGGAAAATACCTAGAAATTGGAAGGAAAATGAATACATGCAAAAGCGCTAAAATTGCTTAAAAGTGTTGCCTTGGCACTTTTGCAAACCTTGAGAATTTTTTATTGTGCAAAATAGATAGGAAAAAGTGTTAAGTTTCTAGAAATATCAGCACTTTTGTTCCTATAATTGATAAATAAATATTCTAAAAGCCCAAGTTGATGCCAATTTGGTCCTATAAATTGAGAAGGTATATAAGAGGATTATTAAAGCCTAATTTAAGGTGTATAAATACCAAATACTTACAAAATTATGCCAATTAGTATCTAAGCTTTACAAATCATGCCTAGGAAGTCAAAAAATCTACAAAATGCTATGAACAAAAGGCAATATCGATAAAATCTTGTAAATAAAGCCTAAGAGATCATAAAACAAGGTTAGGTAGTACATATTGAATATAAATGAGTGAGTAATAGCTATGAAAGTAATATTAAATGAGATATAGAAAGTATGAATATGGTTCCAAGTAGTATATGACAAAGTAGAAGATAAATATCTTGATACTCATGCAACTAAGACCTCAAACAAAGGGTTAGATACTACAAGCTAAACCTAAAGAGATCAAGAAATAATGGTTAGAGACTACAAATCAGCTGTGACTATGCAATAAGAGTTACAAAACAAGAATAGATGCTACAAATTAGTAATAAAGAGCTATAAAATCACTAGACAAAGGAGATTTGAATGATTAGAAATGCTAGTGTGATTGTAATATAATGAAAATAAGCATGTAGTGGTTGTAAATATCTATAATACAAGATAAAGTAAGCATAAACCAAGATTGATAACTACAAAAGAGATTAGAGATACATAAAATGAAATTATATAAGCAATAAAATACCATAAACAAGTGTTAGTAGTTGTAGATTACAACAAAGAAGTAATTAGAAAAGCAATAAAAAATACATGAAATAGAAAGCAAAATGAAGAGAAGAGTAAACTAGGAACACAAGATTACAACCAAATCCCAATAGAGTATCCTTCTTGTTAGAGTATATTTATCACAACCTAAATTCTTCTAAACTTGATCTAGAGTTTTTTCTTCTTAAAACTCCTTATCATCATAGTGTTAGATCAGTTTCCTTAGTGTACTAATCTAAGTAGATCTAGTCCTTTCATAAATCATTTTTCTTCCTTTGGAAATACTAAAATTTACCCATCCCTTACAACTTATGTAACTCCATTAACATAAGTGTACTAGGTAAAATAGTGAGCTCAACTAACTACCTCATATTTCCTTCGATGAGCTAGTTAATTTCCTTCGATCCATTGAGGGTCTATGCCAATACCCACACCATACATGGGTTCATACATGTAGGTGTGCTAGTCGTATTTAAAGCAAGTCAATCGAACAAGGTACTTTGCAAGCTCAAATTAGCTACCACACCATTCCTTTGATGAGCTAGTCATAACCCTTCAATATATTGAGGGTTCTTGCAAATCCCCATACCGTACATGGGCCCTTTCATGTAAGTATGTTAAGCATTTTAATATCAAGCCTATAGGTTCTATTCCTAAATAAGGTTCATCCTTCATTATTACAAGCTTAATCTCTTCTTAGTCCACTAACTTGAAAACAAGGTATTTGTTCTAAGCTAATGAAATCCTTATTGGAGTATTATTCTCAAATAACTCGCTTTCCTTTAATAGACTACCCACTACTTTTGGTTAGTGGTGTATATTACTAAGCTAACCTCTTAATTATTTATTTTAGCTAGTCATTAAAATACACAACGAGGAATAGCAAGAGTCCACATGGAAATATAACTTACAAACAATTTATCCAAGATTCCCTTTATCATATTCACATAATTTAATTCTACTTAATTTATAAAGGGCTTTGGTTGTTTATAAGCTCTACTTAAAATTCCACATGGTAATAGAGAATAAGACATGTGTTTCAGTATAAATAAAAACCATCCATTTAATCTATTGAACTCATAACTTATTTAAGATATATACCAACCATACACATCATAGAAAAAGTATTGCACAAATAATCATGACAACATATTTACCCTACGGAAAACCCTCAGACGGGAAAACCAAGCCAAGAAGAATGTATTCATTTTCATTCCTAAAATTCTATAATGATACAATGGATCGAAGGTATTCTTATGCCTATGTTCTTATCTTGAGATTTTTATTTTCCAACTCTCATAGAATCATATTATAAATTCATTTCCTAATTTTATTAAAGGAATATCTTTATTTCTAATTTTTAAATACAACCTCAATACTTTCATCATTATTTTGGAAATTCCTTTCTCTCCTAACAATCATAGAGGGCTATCCAAAATCATTCCCAAAACATTTCAGTCTATTTCTCAACTGGAAAATATTCCTTAATAAGCTTACATAAATTATTTTAGCCGTACTACTAAAATATTATCACGTCTAGCATCCAAGTAGACATCACTCAAGAACAAATCATCCAAAATGATCCACCACCAATCTACAATATGATCACCTTAGCAAACTTCCAGTCATACACAAAGATGAACTTAGATCAACAAGCATACTATGAGATATTCATCTCGATGATAGGAAAATATCCACCTATTATAAATATCTTGAAACTACAATATTCATTTCATTCTATTAAAAATACTGCACTTACATCAATTTTTTCTAAAACAAAAGCTCAAGCAAAATCTATAACTAAAAATACTCTTCTATTGGTCCAACTATAGAATACTTAAACCACAAGTACCTTCCCAAAGGGATTCTTAGCTATGCACTCCTTTATATGAGTGCATGAGTGGGTTCTTATACGATCATAAAATGCAAAGCTACTGTCAATCCTACTTAAGGATGCAATATTGAGAAGAACTCCTCATAAGATAACTTCTTACTAGAACATCCTTCCAGAATTTCTACTTTAGAGGTAATTCTAGACCTCAACACTTCCACAACTACCAACCATTCTAGAAGTTTAGCTTATTTAAACCACAACTAGAGTTTAACACATCAACATAGGTACAACAAGGGGTACATGATGTCATATATGCAATCCTACCACACAAGCACTGCTACTTTCAATTTGGTGCATTGTTAAACATAAACCTATTGACCTTAACCGGGTGTTCTAAAGTTATCAAAACATCACAATGATTTACTCACTAGTAGATTTCTCAACTATCATTGAATAAAGGGACATCATCTCATACATCACTGCACCATCCCAAAATTCTAAAGATTTTAGACGAAGACAAAATCTTCCACTAAACTTGAGATAAGAAACTCTTATAAGATTATAGCTACCCAACTTTAGATATGATCTCTACTGACAACCATCAACTAACTAGATAGTGGAGAGCCTTTCCACATCACCGAAATACATTTTGATGTCAATTGGTAAATCCAAAACAAGATATAATTATACATAGCTACACTAAATCTAGGTAATAATATCATTAGTCTAAATATCCTACCAAGCAATAGAAAGATTAACCAAATATCATTCCAGAATGTTGAACCCATAAATTAATACTAGATCAACACTACATGTTAACTTTGATTTGTTTAGTGAGTTAATTTGGATCTAAATCTCCTTTATTTTTCAATATTCCTCCACCTCTACTCCTCCATTTTCTCCATGTTGTCTATCTCCCTCCTTTTTTTATCTTTTTTTGGATTGCCTCGATCCCTTGTGAAACATCCAACTTTTTTGTGCGTTGCCCACTCTTCCAATGCCATAATGGATATTAACAGTTGCCATAATGGATCGCTAGGTAGATTCTTAGAAAGTAATATTTTCATCCTTAGATTCCTTTCTTCCATGAGGTACATGTTACAAACATTAACAATAAAAAAGAATTCCTCTCATGTAAAAAATTTAATCAAGCAATATAACATATATTTTCTACTAATACAAAAATTATTAAGCAAATCAATTAGTTATTTTATTTATATTCCTTCCTAATCATTCAAGGAAATCCTATGCTCCAATGGTTATCTCTTGCTTCCATCCATGAGGAAAACTTGTTCCTGCAAGAGTACAAATTCATTAACAATATCATATTATATCAATTAAAATGCTATTGTAAAAGTTACCCTTGAAATAATCAATCATTTGAATGGTAATAAATATCACATTTTCCATATAATCCATATTATGTAGGATAATAAGGTAATAAATCATTTCAACAATAATATTCAATATTTACCTACATAATCCATTTACATCTAAACATTTAATTAAGGAATATCCAAACATTCCATTACTATAACACATATCAAAATGTAAATCTATCAAGATGCAAAGTCCACCAAGGTGGGGTCATGACATCATTCCCTCCTTAGGCTTAACATAGTACTCTATGTCAAAAAGGTTAGTACAAAATAAATTATACATTAGTTTCAAATAGGTACAAAAAATGCTTCTACATATCTTATACTTTCTTCCAGGTAGCATTTTTTTAGAATAACGGTCCCATTGAATCTTGCATTGCTCCAAGGTTCCTTTCCTCATCGATTTGGAATGAAAATCAAGGATTCTTACTGGTCAAACCTCTATAGCCTCTGGATTCACCATATACAAATTAGAAAAGTCCCACACATGCTCAGGATTAGCAACATACTTTTTAAGCAAAGAGATGTGAAAAGTGTCATGAATCTTGGACAAGTTGGGTGGTAAGGCAAGTCGGTATGCCACAAGACTAATCTTCTCCTTAATTTCAAAGGGTCCTACAAAATGAGGATCAAGTTTTGTGGACTTGATAGCACTCTTCCTCGATCTCACCCTCAAAAATACTTTGTCACCAACAATAAACTCTCTTGGTGACCTCTTAAGATCGACATAACTTTTCTGACGATCTGCAGCTTCCTTCAACCTTTCTTTGATTACCCTTAGTTGTTGCTCCATTTATTTGACCATGTCTGGTCCAAGTACAATCTGATCCTCTAGATTATCCCATGACAATGGTGTCCTGCACCTTCTACCATATAGATCTTCAAATGGAGCCATGCCTATGGTCGAATGGTGACCATTGTTGTAGGCAAATTCTACCAGATGCAAGTAATCCTCCCAACGAGTTTTTTAATCCATACAATACATGTGAAGCATATCTTCTAACACTTGGTTCACCCTTTTAGTTTGCCCATCAGTTTTTGGATGGTAAGCAGAGTTGATATTTAATCTAGTACCAATGGCATGATGCAAGGCTTACCAAAACTCGAATGTGAATCTCGAGTCCCTATTTGATATAATTACCTCCAAAAAGCCATGAAGCCAAAATATTTCTTTGATAAATCTATTAGCCACAACCATGACATCATCCTTGGTGTTCTTGGGTATAAAATGTGCAACCTTGGTCAGTCTATTGACCACTACTAGGATTACGTCATGCTGAAACCTATTTTTAGGTAGCCCTACAATGAAATCCATCGAAATCACTTGCCATTTTTGCATAGGTACATCATGCGGATACAACAATCCAGCAAGATGTTTGTGTTCTACTTTTACCTTTTGGCACTCGAGGCATTGAGCGACAAACTCAATTATGTCTCTCTTCATTCCTGGCTAGAAGAATATATTTTTCATATTCTCCCTCATCTTTGCTCCTCCTGTATGAGCAAAATACGAATATCTATGCGCTTCATTCATAATCATCTTTCTCAAATTTCCAGTCTCAAGAATTACTACCCTGTTCTTAAAACATAAGAAACCATCCTTGATGCCAAAGTCCTTGTTTTCATCAGGTTTCCTTTCCATCCTTTCCCAAATTTGGTTGTAGTATGCATCTCAATTTTGCATTTCCTTGACTTGTTCCATCAAGTCGACATGGATGCAAGACAAAACTACTATATGTCTCCTCCTACTCAGTGCATCAATGACTTTATTCTCTTTTCCTTTTATATACTCAATGCCAAAATCATATTCTACGAGGAATTCCATCCACCTTATTTGCCTAGCATTGAGTAAAGGTTGAGTGAATATATATTGTAGACTTTGATGGTCTATCCTTAGCTCAAAGGGTCTCCCAACTAGATAATATCACCAACTCTTAAGAGAAAACACTACAACTGCCAACTCTAAGTCATGGGTTGCATAATTAACCTCATGTCTTTTCAGTTTTCTAGATCCATAGGCTACCATTGCTTCTTCCTATGAGAGCACTCCTCCCAAACCTTCTAACGATGCATCAGTACAAATCAAGAAACTTCCCTAAAGATCAGGTACTTTTAGTATAGGAGGCATGGTAAGATTTTGCTTAAGCAAATCAAAGGCTTCCTCACATTTTTCTATCCACTTGAATTCTTTTTCTTTTCTCTGAAGGTTAGTTATTGGTGAGGTGATCTTAGCATAGTCCCTCACATAATGCCTATAGTATCCAGTTAAGCCCATGAAAATTTAAACTTCTATCACATTTGTAGGTGGTGACCAATTCAAAATGGCTTCTATTTTTCTAGGATCCACTGTGATCCCTTCAGTCAAAACAATGTGTCCTAAATATTGCACTTTTGACACATAAAATTCACACTTTGATAAATTCCCATACAACTAATTTTTCCTTAATAGCTCTAGCACAACCTTGAGGTGCTCATCGTGCTCTATCTTGTTTCTGAAATATATCAAAATATCATCCAAAAATACTAGAATAAATCTATCCAAGTACTTCCTAAAGATGTTATTCATCAAATTCATAAATTTCATTGGAGCATTTGTTAAACCAAATGGCAAGACAACAAACTCATAATGTCCATAACGAGTTTTAAAGGTTGTCTTGTGAGTATCCTCCTCACGTATTCTCAATTGATGATATCTTGATTTCAAATCAATATTTGAAAAGACTATGGCATCTTTGAGTTGATCGAAGAGATCTTCGATTCTCGGTAGAGGATATCTATTCTTGATAGTTTCCTTGTTCAACATTCTATAATCTATGCATAATCTCAAGGAACCATCCTTCTTCTTTACAAATAGTACTAGTGCACCCCAAGGTGATACACTTGGTTTGATCAATCCTTTCTCTAGTAACCCTTGCAATTGCACCTTCAACTCTTGCATTTCTATGGGATTCATTCTGTAAGGAGCTCTATGGATGGGTTTTATTCTAGGTTGAAGCTCAATAGTAAAGTCAAATTCCTATTTAGGGGGTAATCCAGGTAAATCCTCTGGAAAGACATCCCTAAATTCCTGAAGAATTGGGTGTTTCTCAAACACCTCTTCCTTATTCTCTTTATCAAGCTCATTTATCTTAACTACATAGACCATTCCTCCTTTCTTTATGGCCTTCTTAAGTTGCATTGTCGATAGGATTTGAGGTTGAAAATCCCCTTGTAGGCTATACACCCTTTGCACAACACCCCTATATTCTGTATACTCAATCCATATATCCTAAAATTTGAGTACTGCCTTATGCACTTGCAACCAATCCATTCCTAGGATTATGTCAAAAGCATGCAGAGGTGCTACATACAAACATCCTACTATTATTCCACTAGGTAAGGCAATTTCTGCCATAGGGTAACATTGATTAATGGAGTAGGTTTATCCTAAACCATACTCGACCTTCCACCCATGAGCCAAGATTCCTAGTCTTTCTAAAATATCTTTAGCTAAACTAGTGGAAATAAAACTATTTGTAGCACTTCTATCAATCAAGATTTTAATATTCCTACCAAAAATTCTTACCTTTAATCAATAGTGGTGTGGCTTGACCATCAAGATTTTGGTTTCCTATAGCTGCATAAATCTTGTGCATGAGCTCTTTAGGTGCAGTTTCTTTGTACATTGGTTCTTTTCCCTTTGAACTCATTCCTGCTCTTTGTGGGTAATTGTTGGCATAATGTGGTCCTCTACAAAGATAACATCCTTCTTTCAGTCTTGGATGTTCTTTTTATTTTTGTCCCTCTTCTATTTTATCTACATGTGGAGAATTAACCTATCCCTATGATGGTCTATTGTTACCTTTGTCATGGTTGTTGGAAGTACAATTATTTCCTTGGAATATTCTTTTGAACTTCCCCTATTTTTGATCATTCCTTCTATCATGCTTAGAGGAATCTTTGTTTGCCTATTCTTTTTCCCACTTAACAAAACCTACGTTATTCCTTTTCCTTAATGCTTCCCTACCCTACTCGTCTAATCCTTCATAGTCAAAATAGGCTTTGAGATATGTTTCAGCTTTCTTGGCCAAATCATAGGCCTTTTGAGTAGTAGGTTCCCTCATATCTACTTATTACCCTATTCTAGGATCCGCTCCTAGTATAAACTTGTGAATCTTTATTTTCTCATTATAAGTAGGCACATATTTCAGCAACTTGACAAATATTTGATAGTATTTTTCCACTATTCTAGTTCCTTGTTGAAGTTTAGTGAACTCCTCAAACTTCTAGGAATAGAAATGTTCCATGAGAAATCTATCTTTGAAGGATTTTACAAATTCATCCCATTTTAGATTGACTACTGTTGCTAGTTTTTTATTTGCACTAAGAGTTTCCCACCAATCCAAACCATCTCCTTGCAAATGCAATGTGGCATAGGATGTCTGAGTGCCCGAGGAAAAATTCTTCATATTGCAATAGGTTTCTATTTCCTTCAACCATACCTCAGCCTTATCACCATCTTCCTCTCCATTAAACTTGGAAGATTTCAAATATTTCATCTCTTTGCCCAACTTGACCTCAAGATAAATCTTGGCCAGTTGTGCCTTAGTAAGGGGTTCATTTTTCTATCTCATTCTAGAGTTACCCATCTATTTTCTCAATTCAAAATGAAATCCAACAACTATTTTTGTGTTTCTACCTGTTCTTGAAGTAGAGCCACTGTCTTAGTAATATTTTCCCTTTCATTACTAGGGTTCTTTGAACCTACATTCGGGGTTCTATTCTCTACATTATTCTATTGTTTTTGCCTTGTTGATGGGGCAGCACTCCCTCTTCTTCTCTTTGGTGGCATTGTCCCTGGCCACACACAAAAGAGACAGTAGGAATTTCATTAGAAACTACTTCTTTCAAATTGCTCCTCCTACTATTAACTATTTTTTTGTTCCACTCTATTATCTAGACAAGTTTACTTCTACTTGTTTTCTCCATTTGTTATAGTTTAAATATGTTGTCTATCACACATTGCAACTAGTCTTGCGTAGTGAACCTATTCCACTATGAACCAGGCTCTGATACCAAAATATCACGATCCAAATTCTCTTAAACTTGACCTATATATTTTTTTCTTATAACTCCTTATCATCGTAGAGTTAGGTCAGTTTCCTTAGTGTACTAGTCTAATCATATATAGTCATTTAATAAATTATTTCTCTTCCTTTGAAAAACCTAAAATTTATCCATCCCTTACAACTTACGTAACTCCATTAACATAATTTTACTAGGTAAAATAGTGAGCTCAAACAACTACCTCATATTTCCTTTGATGAGCTAGTTAATTCCCTTCAATTTATCTAGAGTCCATGCAAATCCCCACACCATACATGGGTCCATACATGTAGGTTTTCTAGTTGTATTTAAAGTAATTCAACCAAACAAGGTACTATGTAAGCTCAAATTAATTGCCACATCATTCCTTTAATGAGCTAGTCATAACCCTTCAATCTATCAAGGGTTCTTGCAAATCCCCATACCGTACATGGGTCCTTTCATGTAAGTATGTTAAGCATTTTAAGAACAATCCTATAGGTTCTATTCCTAAACAAGGTTCATCCTTCATTATTACAAGCTTAATCTCTTCTCAATATACTAAGTTAAAAACAAGGCATTTTTCTAAGCTACTGAGATTCTTATTGGAGTATTATTCTCGAATAGCTCACTTTCCTTTAATAGACTACCTACTATTTCTAATTAGTGGTGTATATTCTAAGCTAATATCTTAATTATTTATTTCATTTAGTAATTAAAATACACAACGACGAATAGCAATATTCCACATGGAAATATAAATTACAAACAATTTATCCAAGATTCCCTTTATAATATTCACATTATTTAATTCTACTTAATTTATAAAGGGCTTTGATTGTTTATAAGCTCTACTTAAAATTACACATAGTAATAGAGAAGAAGCCATGCATTTTAGTATAAATAAAAACCATCCATTTAATCTACTAAACTCATAACTTCTTTAAAATATATTCCAACCATACACATAATCGAAAAAGCATTGCACAAATACCCATAACAACATATTTACCCTAGGAAAAACCTAGCCAAAAAGAATATATTCCTTTTCATTCCTAAAATTCTATAATGATACAATGGATAGAAGGTATTCCTATACCTATGTTCTTATCCTGAGAGTTTTATTTTCCAACTCTTGTAGAATCATATTATAAATTCATTCCCTAATTTCATTAAAGGAATATCTTTATTTTTAATTTTTAAATACAACCTTAATAATTTCATATTTTTTTGGAAAGTCCTTTCTCTCCTAAAAATCACAGAGAGCTATCCAAACTCATTCCTAAAATATTTTAGTCTATTTCTCAACTGGAATAGATTCCTTAATAAGATTATAGAAATTAATTTAACCCTGCTACTAAAATATTATCAAGTCTAGCATCTAAGTAGACATCACTCAAGATCAAATCACCCAGAATGATCCACTGTAAAACTACGATGCGATCACCTTAGAAAACTTCTAGTCATACACAAATATGAACTTCAATCAACAAGCATACTATGAGAGATTCATCTCGACGATAGGAAAATATCCACCTATTACAAATATCTTGAAACTACAATATTTATTCCATTCTATTCAAAACTACTTCACTTACACCAACATTTTCTAGAACAAAAGCTCAAGCATAAACTATAATTGGAAATACTCTTCTATTGGTCCAACTATAGAATAGTTAAACCACAAGTGCCTTTCCAAAGGGCTACTTAGCTACACACTCCTCTATACAAGCGCACGAGTGGGTTCTCATATAGTCATCAAATGCAAAGCTACTGCCAATCCTACTTAAGGATGCAACCTTTAGAAGAACTCCTCATCAGATAACTTATTACTAGAATATCCTTCCAAAATTTCTACTTTAGAGATGATTCCAGACCTCAACACTTCCATAAATCCCAACCATTTTGGAATTTTGGCTTATTTAAACCACTACTAGAGTTTAAAACATCAACACAGGTACAACTAGGGATACATGATGTTATATATGCAATCATACCACACAAGCACCACTACTTTCAATTTGGTGCAATGTTCAACATAAACCTATTGATCTTAATTGGGTGTTCTTATAAAGTTATCAAAACATCATAACAATTTACTCATTGGAATATTTTTTAGCAATCGTTGGATAAAGGGACATCATTTGAGACATCACTACAACATCCCAAACTTCTAAATATTTAATATAGAGACAAAAGCTTCCACTAAAACTGAGATAAGAAAATCTTTATAAAATTATAGCTACCCAACTCCAAAGATAATATCTTGTTAGGAATGGAATAGATGAGATATATTACAAATAAAAAGGGTTACAATATATAGGCATAAGCCTATATGAAACACATGACAAGTGTCAAGAAATATGACAAGTGTCAAAATAAAAGTAGGCATAGTGCACATTAACAATATTCTAACATTCCCCCTTAATGTGCACTATCCTAACTAAATAAAAAAAATAAGTCAACATTAGGTAACATTCCCCCTTAATGTTGACTTCTCTAAAAGAAACCTATCATCCTCCTTTATAACATGATTTTGTCTAGGCTCATGCTCTTTGTGCTTGGCTCTCCACATGTTCATGTAGTGTTGAACTTGTAGTAGCACATCCACATCACATGGATGAATGTCACTGTGACTTAACATCACTCTCCTCTTGAATACGTGATAGTGAAGGTCTGCGTAGCGTATCAACGACAATGCTACACCAATTTTTAAGTTGTGATAAGGATGAATTTTCACATTGATGGCCTCTAATTGATAAATAGAATATTTTCCTCAGCAAATCCCTTCACCAGGAATTAAATAGCTACCTGCATCGTGTGAATGCTCCTCCATAGACTAGACACTGCAAATGCTATGAACTCTGAGCGTAGGAAAAAATACGCTCAGCTTGTATATGGTTGCACTCCACTCAACAATGCCACTGAAGGATAAAAAAAATTATTGTTCCAAGCATGAACATCCAAAATTTGACTTCAACTCAAGTAGATTTTTTAGGTTACAGTTTCGATAAAGTACTCCTCGAACAACACCAGGCATCAAATTTCCTGCAAAACAAACCATAAAAAAAAATAAAAAATGTATCCTATTTTCGTTTCAAATTTTGGTCTTTGTTACTATCTTACATTTGAAATTTTGGGGTTTCAAAACATGGCCAAAAAGAGCAATTAGTTACCATAAGGTCCAATAGTTGGTTATAGAATTTATCATAGGAGTACTTTTGTCCTTTCAAGGCTCCTTGGAGAGAGGTTTTTTATCATTATAACTCTAATTTGGAGTCCCATATTTCAAGGTGTTGTAAGTTGATATTTATGCTTTATAATTCAAGAGACCAGTGATTTGAAGATACATATCATAATATTAATGATTGTTGAGGACTAACATTTGGGTAAGTTTTATATACTTGGGGAAAATATACCACCGGTGTCATATGACTTGATACTAAAGATGTTGATATATAACTAATCCCTAACTCACTTGATAAGAAGGAATTATAAAAAAAGAGGTTTAAGGTGAGAGGAACACGGTGTTGAAAATAAATCGGTACACTAGAAGGAGTAGAAGTAGGCATGTTAGGGAGTACAACATCCATACGGGATGTGGGTATATCTTACTTAGAATATGGGTTAAGGCCTAAGGTACCTAATTGAATAGTATTTTTATTCAATTGGATGATATTTATATTCCTTTTAATTACTTTATTGATTATTATTTTCATGTGATGGTAGGGTATTAAAATTGGGTGGTTGAGTTTGATTCAAATATGATTGTTCCTTACTTTAATTATTAATGTCTTCCCTAAGGACATCTAAGAAAGATATTTTTGTTTCATCTTACATAATATCTTAGGTGATATATAAAATTGAATGTTGTTTTCTCTATAACATGTTCTTCCTCCTCATAATTACAGTTTGACCATGGATTTTATTCTTCTTAAGCATGTGGAAAAGGAGGATAAGGAGTTGAAGGCAATCCTATATTATGGGTATTATATTTATGTTTATCCATAGGTTAAAATATTGAGAGGAAAGGGGTTTGATTAATTAATTAAATCTTGATTAAGATAGGTAGTAGTTGCTACAAATATAAAAAATTGGTCGATATACCTTAAGAGTAACACTCAATATACCTAAATTTATTTTATATACCTACCCTCCTAATATACCCATAGGTATGTGGAAGAGGATTGGTTCTCCCAATATAAGCAGTTGTACATGGGGGTAAAATTTTAGGTACATGAATGAGGTCCAATACAAGGATTAACCACACCTAGATACATGACTTAGTATTAATACTTTCAAATGGATAAAGGGAGCAAATTCTTAATCTTTATTAATGTGATCTAAACTTAATAAACAACTTTAAATGGTTTTTGCTTAATTTTAAATTAATTTTATCTTTCATTAGGGGAAATGTGTATTTCATATCATATCCACAAAAATGTAGACCGTGGGTTGTATGGGTTGAGACCTTGAATCCCTTTCCAAAGGGACCTAAAATATTTCACATGGATTGGTCTACCTCACATGTATATGTTGAAGCAAATATTTTATGTGTCTCTTTATAAAATCATCTAAGGCTATGTTTTATAAACTAAACAAGACTAGTATGAACTAAAATCAAAGATAAATGATCCAAGAATACAAGTATGCAAGCAAAAAAGTCCTAGATTATATGATTTTTTAGATTTCAAAGATTAATAAAAGTAAATGAGTCATTTCTTTAAATAAAAAATGAGAATTGGTGTAGCAAACAAGTCTAGCATAAGTGTAGCTAAATGCTATTTTGATTCCTTGCCTAAAGAGGTTTTGAAAGAATGATTTTAAGCCAAATCATAATGGTCCTTAATAATGAAATTAAGATGGATTTTACAGTAAAAATATAAAAAATGATAGAAATGTAAACTACATAAGGCAAACAAAAATATCTTGAATTTGAAAACTTGCTTTCAAATTGTTGTGCAAAAGCATTAAAACTCTATAGAAGCACTACACTAGTATTTTTGTTGAAACCTAGAGATTTTTCTAGAGCTTGTAAAAAAAAGATGGAAACTATAGTTAGGTTTAGGGGGTTTGTCTAATTGTAGGGTAGTGGTAAACTATCTAGTTAGATTGATTAGACCCCCTTTTTCTAAGACAATTTTGGAAAATGCCTAGATTTTGGAAGGAAAATGACATGCAAAAGCACTAAAATTGCTTAAAAGTGTTGCCTTGGCAAGCCTTGAGACTTTTGTATTATGCAAAATAGATAGGAAAAAGTATTAATTTTCTATAAAGATCAACACTTTTGTTCCTATAATTGACATATACAGATTCTAGAAGCCTAAGTTGATGCAAATTTTGTCCTAAAAGTTGAGAAGGGATATAAGAGGATGATTAAATCCTAATTGAAGGTGTATAAATGCCAAATAGTTAAAAAATTATACCAATTGGTATCTAAGCTTTACAAAACATGCCTAGGAAGTGAATAGAGCTACAAAATACTAGGAAGAAAAGGAAATATCAATAAAATCTTACAAATAAAACCTAGAGATCATAAAACAAGGTTAGGTACTACAAATTGAATATAAATGAGTGAGTAATAGCTATGAAAGTAATATTAAATGAGATGTAGCAGGTATGAATATGGTTCCAAGTAGTATATGACAAAGTAGAAGATAAATATCTCTATACAATCTAGATGTAAAGAGATCAATAAATAATGTTTAGAGACTACAAACTACATGTGACTAAGCAATAAGATCTACAAAACAATAATAAATGCTACAAATTAGTAATAAAGAGCTATAAAAGCACTAGACAAGGAGATCTGAAGGATTAAAAATGCTAGTGACTATAATATAATGAAAATAAGCATGTAGTGGTTGTAAATATCTATAAGACAAGACAAAGTAAGCATAAACCAAGATTGATAATTGCAAAAGAGATTAGAGATATATAAAATGAATTTCTATAAGCAATAAAACACCATAAAAAAGTGTTAGTAGCTATATATTACAACAAAGAAGTAATTAGCAAAGCCATAAGAAAAAATACAAAATGAAGAGAAGAGTAAACTAGGAATGCAATATTACAACCAAATCCCAATAGAGTCACCACCTTGTTAGAGTATATTTGTCACAACCTAAATTCTCCTAAACCTGACCTAGAGTTTTTTTTCTTACAACTCCTTATCATCATAGAGTTAGGTTAGTTTCCTTAGTGTACTAGTCTAAGTAGATCTAGTTATTTCATAAATTGTTTCTCTTCCTTTGGAAATCCTAAAATTTACCCATCCCTTACAACTTGTGTAACTCCATTAACATAAGTGTACTATGTAAAATAGTGAGCTCAACTAACTACCTCATATTTCCTTCGATGAGCTAGTTAATTCCCATCGATCCATTGAGGGTCTATGCCAATCCACACAACATACATGGGTGCATACATGTAGGTGTGCTAGTCATATTTAGAGAAAGTAAATAAAACAAGGTACTTTGCAAGCTCAAATTAACTACCACATCATTCTTTCGATGAGCTAATAATAACACTTCAATCTATTGAAGGTTCCCACAAATCCCCATACCGTACATGGGTCCTTTCATGTAAATATGTTAAGAATTTTAAGATCAAGCCTATAGGTTCTATTCCTAAACAAGGTTCATCCTTCATTATTACAAGCTTAATCTCTTCTTAGTCCACTAACTTGAAAACAAGGTATTTGTTCTAAGCTAATGAAATCCTTATTGGAGTCTTATTCTCAAATAGCTCACTTTTCTTTAATAGACTACCCACTAATTCTGGTTAGTGGTGTATATTCTAATCTAACCTCTTAATTATTCATTTTAGCTAGTCATTAAAATACACAATGAGGAATAGTGAGAGTCCACATGGAAATATAACTTACAAAAACATTATCCAAGATTTCATTTGTCATATTCACATTATTTAATTCTACTTAATTTATAAAGGGCTTTGGTTGTTTATAAGCTCTACTTAAAATTCCACATATTAATAGAGAAGAATCCATGCATTTCAGTATAAATAAAAACCATCCATTTAATCTACTAAACTCATAACTTCCTTAAAATGTGTTCCAACCATACACATCATAGAAAAAGTATTGCACAAATAATCATAATAACATATTTACCCTGGGGAAAACCCTCGAAGGGGAAAACCAAGCCAAGAAGAATGTATTCCTTTTCATTCCTAAATTTCTATAATGATATAATGGATCGAAGGCATTCTTATGCCTACATTTTTATCTTGAGAATTTTATTTTCTAACTCTTATAGAATCATATTATAAATTCATTTCCTAATTTAATTAAAGGAATATCTTTATTTTTAATTTTTAAATACAACCTCAATACTTTCATCATTTTTTTGGAAAGTCCTTTCTCTCCTAACAATCATAGAGAGTTGTCCAAACTCATTCCCAAAATATTTCAATCTATTTCTCTACTGGAATATATTACTTAATAAGCTTACATAAAACATTTTAACCCTGTTACTAAAATATGATCACATCTAGCATCCGAGTAGACATCACTCAATATCGAATCATCCAAAATGATCCACAACCAAACTACGATATGATTACCTTAGAAAACTTCCAGTCATACACAAAGATAAACTTCGATCAACAAGCATACTATGAGAGATTCATCTTGATGATGGGAAAATATCTATCTGTTACAAATATCTTGAAACTACAACATTCATTCCATTTTGTTATAAAATACTACACTTACATTGATGTTTTCTGAAACAAAATCTCAAGCACAATCTATAACTGAAAATACTCTTCTATTAGTCCAACTATAGAATAATAAAACCACAAGTGCCTTCCCAAAGGGCTACTTAGATATGCACTCCTTTATACGAGTGCATGAGTGGGTTCTTGTACAATCGTCAAATGCAAAGCTATTTTCAATCCTACTTAAGGATGCAACCTTGAGAAGAACTCCTCATAATATAACTTCTTACTGGAACATCCTTCCAAAATTTCTACTTTAGAGGTAATTCTAGACCTCAAAACTTCCACAACTACCAACCATTCTAGAAGTTTGGTTTATTTAAACCACAACTAGAGTTTAACACACCAACATAGGTATAACAAGGCGTACATGATGTCATATATGCAATCCTAAAACACAAGCACTGCTACTTTAAATTTTGTGCATTGTTCAAGATAAAATTATTGATCTTAACTGGGTGTTATAAAGTTATCAAAATATCACAACGATTTACTCATTGGCATATATATCAACAATCGTTGAATAAAGGGACATCATCTCAGACGTCACTACACCATACCAAACTTCTAAATATTTTAGATGAAGACAAAGCTTCCTCTAAAATTGAGATAAGAAACTCTTTACAATATTATAGCTACCAAACTTCAAATATGATCTCTAATGACAACCATCAACTAACTAGATAGTGGAGAGCCTTTCCACATCACCAAAATAGATTTACGCATCAACTGGTAAATCCAAAACAAGATATAATTATACATAGCTACACTGAATCTAAGGTATAATATCATTAGTCTAAATCTCCAACCAAGCAATAGAAATATTAACCAAATATCATTCCAGAATGTTGAACCCAAGAATGAATACTAGATCAACACTACCTATTAATTCTGGTATTTTCAGTGAGTTCATTTGGATCTAAAGCTCCTTTATTTTCCAATATTCCTCCACCTCTACTCCTCCATTTTCTCTATGTTGTCTTTCTCCCTCCTTTTTTTTCTCTTTTTTTTTCATATTCCCTCGATCCCTTGCAAAACATCCAAATTTTTCTCACATTGCCCACTCTTCCAGTGCCATAATGGATCTTAAAAGTTGCCATAATGGATCGCTAGGTAGACTCTTAGAAAGTAATATTTTTATCCTTAGATTACTTTATTTCATGAGATGCGTGTTACAAACATTGATAATCAATAAAGAATTCCTCTCCTATCAATAACTAAATCATGCAATATAATAGATATTTTCTACTAATACCAAAATTATTAAGCAAATCAATTAGTTATTTTCTTTATATTAATTACTAATCATTCAAGTAATTCCTATGATCCAATTATTATCTCTTGCTTCCATCCATGAGGAAATCTTGTTCATGAAAGAGTACAAATTCAATAACAATATCATACTATATCAATTAAAATGCTATTGTAAAATTTACCCTTGAAATAATCAATCATTTGAATGGTAAGAAATATCACATTTTCCACATATTATGCAGGATAATGAGGCAATCAATCATTTCAACAATAATATTCAATATTTACCTACATAATCCATTTACATCTAAACATCTAATCAAGGAATATCCAAACATTCCATTACTATAACACATAGCAAAATGTAAATCTATCAAGATGCAAAGTCCACCAAGGTGGGGTCATGACATACTCCCCTCCTTAGGCTTAATATAGTCCTTTATGTGAAATATATTAGTACAAAATCAATTATACATTAGTTTCAAATATGTACGAAAAATGCTTCTACATATATTCTACTTGATTCGAGGTATAATTTCTTTTAGAATAACGGTCCCATTGAACCTTGCATTGCTCCAAGTTTCCTTTCCTCATCAATTTGGAATGAAACTCAAGGATTCTTATTGGTCAAACCTCTATAGCCTTTGGATTCACCATATCCAAATTAGTTAAGTCCCACACATGCTCAGGATTAGCAACATACTTTTTAAGCAAAGACATATGAAAAGTATCGTGAATCTTGAGAAAATTGTGTGGTAAGGCAAGCTGGTATGCCACATGACTAATCTTCTCCTTAATTTCAAAGGGTCCTACAAAATTAGGATCAAGTTTTGTGGACTTTATAGCACTCTTCCTCTATCTCACCCTCAAAACACTTTATCACCAACAACAAATTCTTTTGGTGACCTCTTAAGATCGACATAATGTTTTTGACAATCTGCAACTTCCTTCAACCTTTATATGATTACCCTTAGTTGCTCCATCTATTTGACCATGTCTGGTTCAAGTAAATCTAATCCTCTAGATTATCCCATGACAATAGTATCCTGCACCTTCTACCATATAGAGCTTCGAATGGGGCTATGCCTATGGTCGAATGGTGACCATTGTTGTAGAAAAATTCTACCAGATGCAAATAATCCTCCCAAAAAGTTTTTTGATCCATACAATACATGTGAAGTATATCTTCTAACACTTGGTTCATCCTTTTCATTTTCCCATTAGTTTCTAAATGGTAAGCAGAGCTGATATTTAATCTAGTACCAATGGCATGATGCAAGGCTTGCCAAAACTTAGATGTGAATCTCGAGTCCTTAATTAGATATAATTACCTCCAAAAAGCTATGAAGAAAAAATATTTCTTTGACAAATCTATTATCCACAACCATGACATCATACTTGGTATATTTGGATATAAAATGTGTAGCCTTGCTCAGTCTATTTTCCAATACTAGGATTGCGTTGTGCTGAAACCTATTTTTAGGTATCCCTACAATGAAATCCATCAAAATCACTTGCCATTTTTGCATAGGTACATCATGTGAATACAACAATCCAGCAAAATTTTTGTGTTTTGCTTTTATCTTTTGGAACTTGAGGCATTGAGCTACAAACTCAGTTATGTCTCTCTTCATTCTTGGTCAAAAAAAAAGTCTTCTTCATATTATCCCTCATATTTGCTCTTCCTGGATGAGCAAAATATGAATATTTGTGTGCTTAATTCATAATTATCTTTCTCAAATTTCCAATCTCAGGAATTACTACCATGTTCTTAAAACATAAAAAACCATCCTTGATGTCAAAGTCCTTGTTTCTATCAGGTTTTCTTTCCATCCTTTCCCAAATTTGGTTACAGTATGCATCTCAATTTTGCATTTCCATGACATATTCCATCAAATCAACATGGATGCAAGACAAAACTACTATATATCTCCTCCTACTGAGTGCATCAATGATTTTATTATCTCTTCCTTTTATATACTCAATGTCAAAATCATATTATACAAGTAATTCCATCCACCTTCTTTGCCTAACATTGAGTAAAGGTTGAGTGAATATATATTGCAGACTCTGATGATCTATCCTTAGCTCAAATGGTATCCCAACTAGATAATATCACCAACTCTTAAGAGAAATTACTACAAATATCAACTCTAAGTCATGGGTTGCATAATTAACCTCATGTATTTTTAGTTTTCTAGATCCATATGCTACCACTGCTTCTTCCTATGAGAGTACTCTTCCTAAACATTCTAACAATTCTTTGGTACAAATCAAAAACTTCCCTAAAGATCAGGTACTTTTAGTATAGAAGGCGTGGTAAGATTTTTCTTAAGCAAATCAAAGGCTTCCTCACATTTTTTTGTCCACTTGAATTCTTTTTCTTTTCTCTGAAGGTTAGTTATTGGTGAGGTGATCTTAGCATATTCCATCACATAATGCCTATAATATCCATTTAAACCCATGAAAATTCAAACTTCTATCATATTTATAGGTGGGGACCAATTCAAAGTGGCTTCTATTTTCCTATTATCCATTACAATCCCTTTCATAAAAACAGTGTGTCCTAAATATTGCACTTATGACACATAAAATTCACACTGATAAATTCCCATACAAATTTGTTTTCCTTAATAGATCTAGCACAACTTTGAGGTGCTCATTGTGCTCTGTCTTATTTTTGGAATATATCAAAATATCATCCAGAAATACCAAGACAAATCTATCCAAGTACTTCTTAAATATGTTATTCATCAAATTCATAAATATTGTTGGAGCATTTGTTAAACTAAATGATAAGACAACAAAATTATAATGTCCATAACAAGTTTTAAATGTTGTCTTGTGAGTATCCTCCTCACGGATTCTCAATTGATGATATCTTCATTTCAAATCAATATTTGAAAATATTGTGGTATCTTTGAGTTTATCGAAGAGATATTTGATTCCTAGTAGAGGATACCTATTCTTGATGGTTGCCTTGTTCAACATTCTATAATCTACGCATAATCTCAAGGAACCATCATTCTTCTTTATAAATAGTACTAGTGCACCCCAAGGTGATACACTTGGTTTGATCAATCCTTTCTCCAATAACCCTTGCAATTGCACCTTCAAATCTTTCATTTCTATGGGATTATTTCTGTAAGGAGCTCTATGGATGGGTTTTGTTCTAGGTTGAAGCTCAATAGAAAGGTTATGCATAGTGGTGATTTTTGCAAAATTGGCTAAAATTAGGATTTTCAAATTTTGAAATTGGCTAATATTTGGGACCCTTGACCAGGGTCCATTAGCCAAAAAATTTTGGGTGCAATTTTTTTTTTGGTCAATTAACCCCAATTTTATAATAATTTTACCATTTTAAGTTTATATTTCTAACATTGCTCCTAATAATAATGAACCTTCTACATGTTTTTTGATACTATTCACCTAGATTTTGAAACTGATTCGCAAATTTTTTATAAATATATTTTGGGGCCAACCCCTTACGCATAACCCTACTCAATAGTAAAGACAAATTCCTATTTAGAGGGTAATCCAGGTAAATCCTTTGGAAATACATCCCTAAATTCCTAAAGAATTGGATGTTTCTCAAACACCTCTTCCTTCTTTTCTTTACCAAGATCATTTATCTTAACTACATAGTGATGAGTGTCATTGAGTCTCATAATTTAATATCAATGATTTATCAATCCGGGGTGGTGTCCAAGGCTTTCTACGATAGAAGGCTAGGGCAGAGTACAATTCAGGCATTCAGATTTTAAGTATTTATTGGTGAAGCAGATTTTGGTTTAGCCTTTTGGTGTCACACTAAACCTAGTCTAAAGAATCGAAACTAAAATAAATTACAGGAATTGAAAACTAATTCTAAGTTGCAAGAATTGAAATCTAAATACAATTACAGGAATTGGAATTGCTAAATTGAAAGTCTAATCTACTCTTGCATAATTTAAATTGCTGAAATGAAATCCTAAGTTACATTTGCAAAATTGAAATCTAGTTACTTTTGCATAATTGAAATGATGCTTGTAAATGAAACTTATTCTAAAAACACCTGTCAATGCCCTGCCACAAAAGGTCGTCAAGCTTCTACTATAGGAATTGACAACAAAATGAAATATGCTGAAAATGGAAAGTTGCTAAAAGAGAAAGCAGGGAAAACATGGAAAGCAAATGAAAAATGCGTAATATAATTTGTCAGCTGACATACACACAAATGTTGTACACAAACATAATAGAAAACATAAATCACATAATACAAAATAAAAACAAGAAAATGAAATCTAGCAAGCAATCTATTAATTCAACTGTAGCAAAATTATAGATTAAAACCTGCCATAAAATCCCTCCTTCTAGATCTGAAAGTGGGCCCATACTTCCTGATCTAGAAGGAGGTGAAAAGCACTCCTTAACTAATTAACATTCAGAATAGAAAATGATAAAATAGCTGCACTTTTATTGATGACAGAACATGTTGAAAACTATTACAGAAAATTGTTGTACAGTCTTAATTGCTGCTATTGAAAACTCTACTCTATTCTAATTCCTAACTGGCTCAACCAAGGAGGGAGCTGTATTATTTATATAAATATTCACAACATATCCCATGCTCAAATCAGCCTATGTGCTGCTTTACAGTGATTTGCCAATAAATTTGGATCTGAAATAAATGTAAATTTGGACAATTTGTGTTGCAGCAGTAGTCATTGGCCCTTAGAAAGCGTCTTCAGTGGTGGGAGTACATGAGAGGAGTCTAGAAATATCTCACACATCTTTCTCCACTTCATAATATGCCATTTATATCTTGCAAACAACTTTTTATTATGTTGTAGTTTTTTTGGGTTTATCCTAGAAGAGAATCAAAATTGATCTTTTCCATGAATGGTGGCTTTGGACGGCAAGGACGGCAAAGTCAAATGGGAGATATTTTCCTTTAATATTTTCAACCTTTTTTCCCTTTTTCCACAGTCATAAATAGTCAAAAATTCAAAAAGCACTTTTTTGTTCTCATTCTGAAGATAAGTGGCGCATTCCAAAGAGACTGTATTTCTCATTCCAAAGATGTCTTGTTCATTCTGAATATCTTTAGAATGAACAACTGTGTGCTCTTCAAATTATTTTAGCTACATTTCTCAAGTGTATTAGCCCTCAGGATAAGATTGCAATAGCCTTCATTCCTCTCTATGTGTGAATTCCATGCCTTGCCATTCATTGGTAGCTTGCTAGATTTTACATGGTAAATTACTACATTTTCTAGTTCTGTTGCACAATTGTAAAATATTGGAATTTATTACAAATTCAAACAAATTAGAACATGGAAAATTTATTCAAATATCAACATTAAGGAGTACATCAAGTTGCTACTGAATTTATACACTTCATTCACCAAGTAACCATGCTGAAATAGTGCAATAGTGCTGCACAATTGCCTCTGCTCTGTTATACCCTGTTGCTGCTTATTTAGACCATGTGGGAATGCTTCTAAATAGTTCAGATGTCTTTTTTAGTCCTTCTAAACTCATTCCATCCATATCCTCATGCTTTTTTTGACAACTTCAAGGTGTTCCTATAAAGTAACAACTTGCTAATTTTTATATGGTTGTTTTTTTAGATTTTCAGATTTATGCCTAAACTTTTGGCTTCAATGTGGATTTGAAACAAGTTGAAGGGCAGGAAAACATTCAAAAACCATTGAGAAGTTAATGGATATCAGCATACCACATTTGGTTAATTGAAATGCATGTTCTTACTTGCTACTTAATCAAGCAAAATCAGTCACAAAATGCTAAAAATAGTCAAAAATAGAGATATAGTATTCCTAACATAAAATCATGTAAACACTTAACAAATAGTATATTTTAGTCAACTATTTGGCACTTAACTTATCATATGGTAGTCAAACATTATACAATAATGAGGAACTTTTGGGCCTCATCATTCCCCCCAACTTGAACTGATGCATGCCCTCATGCATCTTAGTAGGCCATAGTAATATGCAGGTTTTATTCTTGTGAACAACATCCTTTGCTACCTGCTAACTGAGAAATTCCTCCTTGCTGCACTATATCAAGTATTTTGCAATTAAGCACATGTATGACTCTTTTTCTGTATTTCTACAAGTTTTAGTGTTGCAAGGTACCTCTTAAAGGTTTGATATCATGTGATTCATCTTGCAATAGTCTTATTGTGGAACCATATTTGGCAGATGCACTACTACTAATGGAATTTTCTGTTCTTAACAACATTTCAGCCTGAATGCTTATTTTTGTTGTTTGCACCTTTTGAACAAAATTGATAAATTTATTTTATTTTATTATTATTATTATTTTTTTATTTGAAATGCTTGAGGGATGTACTTACTTGTGGTAGAGCCTTATAAACCTCAATATTTGATGTACCCTACTCTTTTTGCTATTCTGTAGCATTTTTAGCAATTTTGGTATAGTTTTTGCTCATTCCGAAGATATCCTACTCATTCCGAAGAGACTGTATTCTCATTCCGAAGATGTCTGCTCATTCCGAAGAGACTGTATTTCTCATTTTGAAGATGTCTACTCATTCCGAAGAGACTGTATTTCTCATTTTGAAGATGTCTGCTCATTTCGAAGAGACTATATTTCTCATTCCGAAGATGTCTGCTCATTCCGAAGATCTTCAAAAAAATGCAAAAATGACCTCCTATGCAAAATTTAGCTACAGATTCTATTGTGGGTCCATATCTAGAGTGTATAAGCCTTCCATAACATCAAAAATCCCTTCTTCATCCTTTTGTTTAGATGTTATTCTTTGTTTTGTATGTTGTTGTTTTATTCTAGTAGTACTAAAATAGAATCTTCAGGTGCATTTTGTTGATTATCCTCCTTCAATTTATCAGACAATTGTGAGATATAAACTTGCAGTTCTCCTTCTAAAATTTGCCCTTCAAATTGAAATAGAATTGCTGCCATGTCTGTCCCAAAATCAGGTTTTTGCACAATTTTGGAATTTCCATGCAATTAAGGGCATAAGGGGGTGTTTCTTGACATCTTGAACATATTCCTTTTTCAACTTGTCACTATTGTATGAATAGTTTATGCCAAATACCGACTATCATACACTAAATGCTAAAAGTTTACTATGAATTAAATGCAAGAAACACATACCTTACTGTCCTAAAAATTGGTCATGCACCTTACAAGTCGCTTTTGATGATTGTAGCAGGCTATCTGAAAACATAAACAAACATAACACATGTGCAGTGTGAGATTTGTACAATGGTGGAACAATGATGGGTAGATCAACAAGGCAATGCATGCTAAAAAATTGGTTTTCATGCAAGCCAACTCAACAGCACCTCCAAGAAGGTTTTTACTATTGAATTATTCATTTTTTTATTTTTATTTTTTATTATTATTTTTTTCATCATTTTTTTGTTTTGTTTTTTAATCTCCTTTTTTTTCATTAGAAGAGGCTGCCATTTCTGGTTTTCAACCAACTTCTATCCTCTTCTTTTTCAAGTGCTTCAATGAGAGAGAACATCTCTCACTCTTATTTGGATAATACCAATCCTTATTATGCAAAAACATGTCAATTGTTGTATGAAAACACCATCTCTTTCTGTTGAAACCTACAACATTGATGCAACCTTCCTTTCTAGATGAGCAGTAAGAATCTTCTTACATCATAATTTCGTCCTTATTATTGAAAATAAAGTATTTGCTGCATTGTTCCTCTTCCTTGCTGAAATTGATGCTTGTCCTCATGTATCCCCATTTTGTGGGACATGCCTTTGCTACAATTTTTTTCTTTTTTTTTTTCAATTTTTCTTGTCTTTCTTGTACCCAAAAAGGAAGTTCACAAACAAGGCTATTCTTCTTTTTGCTTTTCTTGTAATTTTTTTTTTTTTTTGTCAAACTTTTTATCATCACTCTGAATCTGATATTGAAGAGAAATTATCTTCCATTATGTGTACATCTAATGGAATATCCTTCAAGAACTCCTCCTTAGTTAATGGTGCATGGTATACCCGAAGGCAATGTCCATTCACCACTAACATCCTCCATGAATTACCAATGGGAGAAAGAAGCATTGCTCCATATCTAAAAATTTCTTCAATCAAGTGTTGTCCATGCCTCCTAGTCTGCAAAATCTTGTCAATCTGTTCTTGAAACAATTAAATACCAATTCCCAAAATATGTTAAGTGCTTACATCAAGATAAAATCTTGATATACCCTTGTAATTCCATGTAAAGGGATTGAAATATTGTTTCAAAATAGCAACAATTTTGCTTTTTGTTTATAAGTCAACCAACTAATAATGTTCAAGAATTTTCTTGGCTGCACTTCAATTTGTTTCATTCCTAGGAGGATAGAATTTACCCCTTTGTAAAATGGAAGTAAAATTTCTATGTGCAGTTTTTCTAGTTTTTCTCCTTTATCCAAGGCTAATTTCTGTGTGTTTGGACTAAAGGTTTTCTGTGTATCTCCATTGATTTTTATCTCTTCAAGCTCAGGTAAGTTCTTGTTTTAGCATAGTTGGATGTTGTTGCAGTCAATAACATTTCCTGCAAGTTTTTTTTTTTTTAATACCAGATTTAGCTACATAGACAGGGGTTGCCTATCCTGTATTATTCAGACTGATCACAGGTTGGGCTAAAAAAAGAAATATTTTTGGTTTGCACAATAAGACAAGAAGTGTACAACTTTAGCAGATCAACTACTTGTCAGATAGGATCACCTCGAACGAGATCAACTATTGTTTGTGTAGGCTAAGAATTGCTAGGTTGCGGTTTAGCACGGTAAAATCCTAACAATATTTAAGTAATAATGGAAAACTCTAGGATCACCGTTAAGTTGTAAACTCCTATTTTTATTGTGCAAAAGTTTTTGTGATTTTTTTCAGCTTACATAGAGGGTTGCCTGTCCTATATTATTCATATTGGCCACAGGTTGGGCTGAATGTGGTGGTTGATTTACTTGCCCTGTTTGTTGTTGTTGGGATCTCTCTTTGAGAAGAATTCAGACTAGGCAACAAATTTTGCATCTCTGAGTTATGGAAGCAAATGACATTCATCAATGATATGTCCCTGTGAAAAAATGCTATAGGTAGCTAATATGGCTATTTTTTTCAAGGGATAGTCTTGTATATCTACCATGATGTCTTCCCAAAACCTAATACAAATTTGTTTATACTACCCTGATGATATGGATATAAAAATGACAGTACTAGTAGATGGCTCCTCTAAGAGATATTATGTTTCTTGATAATGAGGATGATGAATTCTTTCAATTTTTATCAAGAATTTCAAACATAAGCAATTTAACCCCTAGGTGTGAAGATCACCTCCCTATGGTTGCTTGTTTTCTAAATGGACTAAAATGCAATTTACCAAAAACTATTACTAATACCAATCATTTATCCAAATTTTACTCTGAAGTTCACAATTTAGTATAATTAACAATTATTGGGCTACTTTTACCCTCTAACAACACCATGTTCGGGATATTATTGAACTGGGGGAATCCTGGAGAATTCGGCTCTGGCGATTTGGCTTTTTGCGAGAAATTTTTGTGACGGCGTCTGGTGTTGCTCGAGGGACTCTGGCCCGAAGATCTTGCCTAGGGCTTTGGGGGGTTGTTTCTGCTTTCGCCTGAAGGTTCTTTAGTGGTCCCGGGAGGGCCCGATGGGGTCTCCTCCTGTTTCTCCTGCTGGGAGAAAGACCTCATATGCCGAGAAGTTGAAAGATTTTCCCTCGCCTTCCACGGACGGAGCTCAGCGGAATGCTTTTCAATCGATACTCAAGACTGTTGCCAATGGCCCAAATGCTCACCGCATTAATGGATGCCTCCCACAATCTTCCTCCAGGCCTAAGATTGTAATAGAACCAATGCTGGTCGAAGATACAATCGTCTACCGAGCTAATCACGACTTGATCTGCAAATTCATGGGCATCCGGCCCACACTGAATTTTCTGCATACCTGGGTTCGTCAGAACTGGGAGCCACACGGTGAGTACTCTCTATGGCCTATAAGCAATGGGTATTTCATCATAAGTTTCTCTTCTTTAGCAGATAGAAACAGAGCATTTGAATCAGAAAAGAGAAACCACGGACCAGCAGGGTTATTTGTCCAACCCTGGAGAGTGGGTTTCGACCCCCGCATCGAACCCACGGCTGTCCCGGTCTGGATCCGGCTGTACGCTCTCCCGATGGAGTTTTGGGGTGAGCAGGTTTTGGAATTAATAGGTAATTCCCTAGGCAGATTTCTGGGAGTCTCCAAAGATACCATAGAGGGCAATACTGTTGTCTTTGCTAGAATATGTGTAGAGATGGACATTAGTCAGCCTCTACCAGCTGAGGTGGAACTTGAGCTTGCAGGAGTACCCTGGATCCAGCAGTTAGACTATGAGGCCCTACCTTTCAGGTGCTGAGTATGCCATAAGCATGGACATTTGGCAAGGTTCTGCCCAAACGTAGTGAGCACAAAAACGGAGGCTCCGAGTGGAATGTCAAACCGCCCTAGAGAGGGTAAGTCCAGTCCGGTCAATGAACCCTCTAGCAATTCTCCAGGTCCTGATGCTCAGCAGGATGGCTTTGAACAGGTGAAACGAAAGAGAAACAAAAAGAAAAATGGCAAGGAGTAGGTACAGCTCAAGCCAAACAATCGGTATGAAATTTTTAAGTCATTAGTGGATCTGGAGGACCAATCTATGGAGGGAGTGGTTGGGAATGGTGAGAATGTCAACACTCCACCTCTTGTTTCTCCTTCCTTCACTCCTGTAGTAGAACAGGTGACTGTGCCAGCTGAGTACCTGCAGTCAGAGAATCCAGGGGCTTTGGTTATACACTCCCCAGCACAGCCGGCTATAAAAGATGTTACCATGGGAAATGCAGATAAAAACAGAGAAAGGCCTGCTTTAGGGATTTCCCAGGTGGAAAAGAGATCAAGAAACAATAACTCTCAAGGAGCGGGAAGAAAATCCAATAAGGAACTACTAACAACGCAAGGAGATAAGCTAATCAATGGAGGATTGGTGAGGACCATTGATTCTTATCGCTCTCAAGGTTTTCAATGATTATTCAATCTTGGAATATTAGGGGTTTAAACAGTAGAACCCATCAATCTGCTGTTCAAAGACTCTTAGAAAACCGTAAAACAGACTTTTTGCTTCTTCAGGAGACCAAAATGTCTTTAGATATTATGAGTAAAACCGCTACTAAAATCTGGCGGGGATCTGGGTATATGGACGTGGCTGCCCAAGGAGCTTCAGGTGGAATTGTTACCCTTTGGAACCCTCTGGTCTGGACTGCTTTAGAACATGTAGCTTGTAGGGGGGTACTTACTTCTCTCTTCAGAAATAACTTCAATTCTGAGCTGGTCCTTAAAACCAACTTTTATGGGGCCCAAGATCTTGATGGCCAGAGGCTCCAATGGGACGCTGTTCACAACATGAGAGCATACAAGGAGTGTTATGACTGGATTATTTCCGGGGATTTTAATGCAAAATTATCTCGTTCGGGACCGGGAAGGTGGCTCCCCTATTTTGGATCCAGGGGATCGGCTTCGATTGCCCAAGTTCGGGCCTTTAATTTAGTGGACGTTCAAGGCCCTAGTGTTTTTTTCACTTGGACAAACAAGAGAAAGGAGCCACATAGCAGGAAGGTCAAGTTAGATCACTTTTTGGTCTCGGAGGAGGCTTTTGTTAAATGGAATTTTAAGTTCCAGATTTTGGAGGGCCCTATTTCGGATCATTTTCCCATTTTGCTTGAGGGAGGGACTTCGAGAGGACAGCACCATAGGCCTTTTAAATTTGAGAATTTTTGGTTACAAAAGGAGGACCTTCGACGAGAAAATTTCTCATTGGTGGACGGAAGGCCGTCCACCTTTTGGGACAGCAATGTTCAAATTTCATAAACGACTTCAATTTGTCAAATTTCAATTGAAACAGGTGGAGGAAAGGAAACAAGTCGGATTTCCGGGTCCCAAAGGGCCCCCTTGGTGGCTAGATGGGAGGAGGTTCGAAACTTTTTAGGGAAGGATCAATTCTTCGAGCAACTCAAATCTAAAGATGACGAATCGCGTAAAGCGGTTGAGGACATTGACAACCAATAGGAGTTATACTGGAAACAGAGGGCTAGAAATACTTGGTTATTAGAGGGGGACAGAAATACCAAATTTTTTCATCGGTCAGCTTGTGCTAGGAGACAGATGAACAATATGGAAGTTCTCAAAGATGAACATGGAAATGTCTTCGATACTATTCCTGGTATGCACTCCCATGCTATCGATTACTTTTCTAAACTTTTTAAGGAAAGTATGCAGCAAGATATTGAGGCTCAGAACGAAGTTCTTAATGTTATTCCTCCTATTATCTCTGAAGAGGACAATCAGACCCTGCTTAGACCCATTGAAAGGGATGAACTGAGAAATGTGGTCTTTGGTATGAGTACTGGAAAATCTCCTAGTCCAGATGGCTTTCCTATTGAATTTTTTCAGGCTTTCTGGGACACCTTGGAGGAGGATGTTCTGGCTGTTACTAAGGAATCCATATCCAATCGAAGAATGCTCAGGGTGATCAATCACACCTTCATTGCTTTAATTCCAAAAGGGGAAGTGGGGACTCATATCTCTGATTTCAGGCCTATTGCTTTATGCAATGTGATTTACAAAATCATCACTAAGATAATGGCTGAGAGGCTTAAACCCATTCTTCATAGCATCATTTCTCCTGAAAAGGGGGGCTTTGTTGAGGGAAGACAAATATTGGATGGGGTGGTTTTGGCCCAGGAGGCCATCCATTCAATGCAAACTTCGGGCAACAAAGGCATGTTCATTAAACTGGATATGTCCAAGGCTTATGACTGGGTGGAGTGGTGCTTCTTGTCGAAAATACTGGATGCCTTTGGCTTCTCTCAGGAATGGATTGATTGGGTTATGAGTTGTGTTTCTTCTCCCTCTTTTTCTGTTCTCATTAAGGGCCTTCCCTCGCTTCCTTTCGGTGCCTCCCGTGGGCTCCGCCAGGGAGACCCTTGTTCTCCCTATCTCTTCCTTCTCTTGGTTGAAGGTTTGGGCAGACTGTTTTTGAGGAGAAGGCAACAAGGTCTGCTTTCTGGTATCAAGGTTGGGGAGGAAACTCTGACTCACTTGCAATTTGTGGATGATACGGGTCTGGTTGGTGCGGCCACTCTTCGGGAAGCTAGAGGAATCAGAGATACTTTGAATTTCTACCTAAGGGCTTCAAATCAGGTTCTAAATGTCAGGAAGTCCAAAGTGGTCTTTTTCAATCTTGACCAACGGCTTCAGGAGTGCGTTATTGAGATCCTGGGCTTCACAAGGACTTCTCTTCCAATTGTTTACCTGGGTGTTCCCCTTCATTTCAAAAAGTTAAATATTGATATTTGGAAGAACCTGTTAGCAGGCATCAAAGAAAGAATGAATCATTGGGCCCATAAATGGCTAAGCTACGGGGGTAGATTAACCTTTCTAAAATCGGTTATTCAGGCTTTGCCGATCTATAAATTCTCAATATTGGCTGCCCCTCATACCATCTGGAAAGAGCTGGACAAAATGGCTAGAAGATTTTTATGGGAAGGCGCAAAAGGGAAGAAAAAATGGGCCTTGGTTGGGTGGGACAAAGTTACCCAGCCTAAGGATAAAGGAGGGCTGGGCTTGAGAAGTTCTATGCTTAATAACAGAGCTTTGGCTGGAAAACTGTATTGGAGGTGGATTTCTCAGCCATCCTCTCTCTTCAGCAGAATTCTTTCCAGTAAATATTTGGGGCATGTTCATCCCAATGAGGTGGGTCGCTTTCCCTTGGAAGGTCCTGGTTCCTTAGTGTGGCAGACTCTCAAGCTTGGGTCCCAAATTATCAAAGATCAATTATTCTGGAAAGTGGGGAAAGGAGACAAGGCTCGTTTCTGGACTGACTCTTGGGACCAGCATCCGCCCATTATTGTTATGATCCCTGAGCTACAACCTATCATGACCGCCTTAGAAGCCCAGGGTTGGATCCTTATTGATAATTATCTTATTACCAGTCATTTTGGGGGGTATACTTTTAAAAAGTTTAAGCGATGGGAGGAGTGGCCAATTACTGTCTCTTCGGAGTTGGCGCCTATCCTGCAAAAAATCTTGTCAGAAAGGTTCCTCACGGGGAAGGATGAGGAAGATGAATTAGCCTGGGGCTATGGAAGCCTTGGGGTCTACTCAATTAAGGTCGGATATGAAGAGATCCTCCCTGAGCCTCCCCCACACTCTTTTCCGGTTCAGAATTGGAGAAGGATTTGGCATTCAAAGGGTTGGCCGAAAGTGAATTTCTTCGCTTGGCAACTTATGCATAATGGTCTTCTCACCTTTGACAATCTCAGACGTAGGGGTTTCAATGGCCCCTCTCAATGTGCTTTATGCCTCCAACATGAGGAAACTGTAGACCATTTGTTTTTTGAGTGTCCTTTTACTCATCAGATTTGGGAACGCTGGTTCTCTCAATTTAAACTCCAAGCTAATGGTGTTCTCAACCGTACCAATATTTGGGAAAAATGGAAATGGGGCAGGTTCAATTCCATAGCTCTTCGAACTGGCTGGCAGTTAGGCTTTCTCTTCATTTGGTGGCAAGTTTGGTTGGAGATAAATGCCCGGATCTTTAGAAACACTTTCTCCTCGATTGACGGCGTTTGGCAGGTCATCTGGAGCAAAGTCACAGAAACTGTTGCTACTTTTGTCAATGAAAAGAATCAGGCTACTCTTGGGCATCCTGAAGAGGGGGTTGAGGGTCATGAGAGGCAAGGCAGATCATGCTGGAAACCTCCCCCTGAAGGCTGGATCAAGATCAATACTGATGGGGTTGCAAAAGGCAACCCGGGCAACGCAGGAATTGGTGTTGTTTGTCGGGATCACTCGAGTGCGGTTCTTTACTGGGAATTGCAGGGATTGGGCAGAGCCACGAACAATGAAGCCGAAGCCTTGGCCATTAAGTCAGCGTCTATCTGGGCTGTTAAGCAGGGTTACCGGAGGATAATTCTTGAATCTGATTCTCAAGTCCTGATCGGCGCTCTAGATTGCTTGCGAAATTTCTCTTTAAAAGCCTGGAGACTGCGGATGTTGATATCTCAAATCAAGGAGTTATGGAGGGAGTTAGATGATGTCATCCCTGTGTATGTGAGTAGAAATATGAACACGGTAGCTGACTTCCTTGCGAAGATGGGTGCTGAGAAAGAGGTAGGTGTTCAGCTGCACAGTGATATGCCTATTATAGATGAAGAGATTCGGAGTGGTCTGGAATGATCCCTGCATCCTTGAGCTCAAAAATGACTAAGGTTAGTTTCTGTCGTGATATCGCGACATATTGCGCCGTCGCGACCCTGTTTGGTAATCTATCGCGATTTTGTGACATGTTGCTCTGTCGCGACATGTTGCTCTGTCGCGACCTATCCTGGATAACTGTAGCGATTTCGCTACCCTTTTGGTTGCTGCGGCTTTGGGAGGAAAATTGTAGCGATTTTGCGACATGTTGCGCCGTCGCGGTCGTTGATGAGAAGGTGTCGCGATGTCGCGACCTTTTTGGTTGGTTTTGCTGTTGGAGGAAAAGTGTCGCGATATCGCGACGCTTTGAGAAAAATTGCATGAAAGGGAAAAACCGTCGCGATATCGCGACAATTTTTGTGAAAAGCTACTCCAAGGAAAATTCGTCGCGATTTCGTGCCTTTTTTGAGGAAAGGACACAAAGGGGCATACTTGTTGCGATTTTGAGATGTTTTGAGCAAAATTTAGTTAAGGGGAAAAACCGTCGCGATATCGCGACCTTTTTGAGAAAAGCCTCCCAATGGATAACCTGTCGTGATTTCACGACATGTTTATGGAAAGGAAGCACAGGGGCAAACCTGTAGCGATTTCGCTACAGTTCTGGAGAAAAACTGCTTGCAGGAAAATCGTCGCGATTTCGCGACTAGTTTTGGTAATGGGCACCTCGGGGGTGAACATGTCACGATTTCGTGACACTTTTGCGGATGGGGCGCCCATTGGTTTTCTTGTCGCGATTTCGCTACACTTCCGGCCAAGTGGGGCTCCAAGGACAAGCCGTCGCGATGTCGCGACACTTTCTCAAAGTTGCTGATCAAAGGGGTCCTCGTCGCGATTTCGTGACAGTTTCGGGGAGCAGGTGCCTTCAGGATTTCTCATCGTGATTTCGTGACGCTTTTGGCGTTTGGGTGATTTGGTGCTGTGTCGTTGTCGCGATTTCGTGACTTTTTTCGTGTGTTGTGGTTCCGGCGCTTTTTGTCGCGATATCGCGACATGTCGCGATTTCGCGACTTGTCGCGTTATCGCGACTGGTTGTTGTGGCGCGGCGGTTGTTTGGTTTGGTGTCGCGATTTCGCGACATGTCGCGTTTTCGCGACATGTCGCGTTTTCACGCCCTTTATACTTCTGGTCTCTTTACGCTTGGTTGGGATGCCCTTTCTCCCTCTTATAACTGTCTTTTGTTTTAATACAAGTTTTTTTTTCATTTTTTTCAAAAAAAAAAACAACACCATGTTCGCTAGAAACGATGCCAAAATAATGAGTGTTGTTGAGTCTCATCATTTAATCTCAATGATTTATCAATCCGAGGTGGTGTCCAAGGATGTCTACGATAGAAGGCTAGGGTGGAGTATAATTCAGGCATTTAGATTTCAAGCATTTATTGGTGAAGCAGATTTTGGTTTAGCCTTTTGGTGTCACACTAAACCTAGTATGAAGAATGGAAACTAAAATAAATTACAAGAATTGAAAACTAATTCTAAGTTGCAAGAATTGAAATCTAACTACAATTGCAGGAATTGGAATTGCTAAATTGAAAGTCTAATCTACTCTTGCATAATTTAAATTGTTGAAATGAAATCCTAAGTTACATTTTCAGAATTGAAATCTAGTTACTTTTGCATAATTGAAATGATGCTTGTAAATGAAACTTATTCTAAAAACAACTGTCAATGCCCTGCCACAAAAGGTCGTCAAGCTTCTGCTACAGGAATTGACAGCAAAATGAAATATGTTGAAAATGGAAAGTTGCTAAAATAGAAAGCAGGGAAAACATGGAAAGCAAAGGAAAAATGCGTAATATAATTTTTCAACTGACATACACACAAATTTTGTACACAAACATAATAGAAAACATAAATCACATAATACAAAATAAAAACAAGAAAATGAAATCTAGCAAGCAATCTATTAATTCAGCTGTAGCAAAATTATAGATTAAAACCTGCCATAAAATACCTCCTTCTAGATCTGAAAGTGGGCCCATACTTCCTGATCTAGAAGGAGGTGAAAAGCACTCCTTAACTAATTAACACTCAAAATAGAAAATGATAAAATAGCTACACTTTTATTGATGACAGAACATGTTGAAAATTGATACAGAAAATTGATGTACAGTCTTAATTGCTGCTATTGAAAACTCTACTCTATTATAATTCCTAACTGGCTCAACCAAGGAGGGAGCTGTGTTATTTATATAAATATTTACAACATATCCCATGCTCAAATCAGCCTATGTGCTGCTTTATAGTGATTTGCCAATAATTTTGGATCTAAAATAAATGCAAATATGGACAGTTTGTGTTGCAGTAGTAGTCATTGGCCCTTAGAAAGCATCTTCAGTTGTGGGAGTACGTGAGAGGAGTCTAGAAATATTTCACACATCTTTCTCCACTTCGTAATATGTCATTTCTATCTTGCAAACAACTTTCTATTATGTTGCAATTTTTTTGGGTTTATCCTAGAAGAGAATCAAAATTGATCTTTTCCATGAATGGTGGCTTTGGACAGCAAGGATGGAAAATTCAGATGGGAGATATTTTACTTTAATATTTTCAACCTTCTTTCCCTTTTTCCACTGTCAAAAATAGTCAAAAATTCAAAAAGCACTTTTCTGTTCTCATTTCGAAGATAAGTGGCTCATTCCGAAGAGACTGTATTTCTCATTTCGAAGATGTCTTGTTCATTTCAAAGATCTTTAGAATGAAAAACTTTGTGCTCTTAAAATGATTTTAGTTGCATTTATCAAGTGGATTAGACCTCAGGATCAGATTGCAATAGCCTTCATTCCTCTCAATGTGTGAATTCCATGCCTTGCCATTCATTGGTAGCTTGCTGGAATTTACATGGTAAATTACTGCATTTTCCAGTTCTACTGCATAGTTGTAAAATATTGGCATTTATTGCAAATTCAAAAAATTAGAACATATAAAAATTATTCAAATATCAACATGAAGGAGTACATCAAGTTGCTACTGAATTTGTACACTTCATTCACCAAGTAACCATGCTGAAATAGTGCAACAGTGCTGCACAATTGCCCCTGCTCTGTTATACCTTGTTGCTACCTATTTAGACCATGTGGGAATGCTTCTAAATAGGTTAGATGTATTATGTAGTCCTTCTGAACTCATTCCATCCATATCCTCATGTTTTGTTTGACAACTTCAAGGTGTTCCTATAAAGTAATAGCTTGCTGATTTTTATATGGTTGTTTTTTCAGATTTTTAGATTTATGACAGTCCTAAAATTTTGGCTTCAATGTGGATTTGAAACAAGTTGAAATGCAGGAAAACATTCAAAAACCATTGAGAAGTTAATTGATATCAACATACCACATTTGGTTAATTGAAATGCATGTTCTTACTTGCTACTTAATCAAGAAAAATCAGTCACAAAATGCTGAAAATAGTCAAAAACAGAGATATAGTATTCCTAACATAAAATCATGTAAACACTTAACAAATAGTATATTTTAGTCAACTATTTGGTAATTAACTTATCATATGGTAGTCAAAAATTATGCAATAATGAGGCACTTTTGGGCCTCATCACATAGAACATTCCTCCTTTATTTATGGCCTTCTTAAGTTGCATTACTGGTAGAATTTGAGGTTGAAAAACTCCTTGTAGGCTATACACCCTTTGCACAACACCCCTATATTAAGTATACTCAATCCATATGTCCTAAAAGTTGAGTACTTCCTCATGCACTTGCAACCAATCCATTCTTAGGATTATATCAAAAGCATGCAGAGGAGCTACATACAAACATCCCACTATTATTCCACTAGGTAAGGTAATTTATGTCATAGGGTAACATTGATTAATGGAGTAGGTTTGTCCTGAACCATAATCTACCTTCCACCCATGAACCAAGATTCCTATTCTTTTTTAAATATGTTTAGCTAAACTATTGGAAATAAAACTATTTGTAGCATTGCTATCAATCAGTATTTTAATATTCCTACCAAAATTCTTACCTTTGATCAATAGTGGTGTGGCTTGACCATCAATATTCTACTTTTCTATAGCTATATAAATCTTGTGCATGAGTTCTTTAGGTGTAGTCTCTTTTTACATTGGTTCTTTTCCCTTTGAACACATTATGGATATTTATGGGTAGTTGTTGTTATAATGCGGTCCTCTACAGAGATAATATATTTATTTTGGTCTTGACTATTCTTTTTATTTCTATCCCTCATCTATTTTATCTAAATGTGGAGAATTAACCTATCCCTATGATGGTCTATTGTTACCTTTTTCACGGTTGTTGGAAATACAATTATTTCCTTGGAATATTTTTTTGAACTTCCACTATTTATGGTCATTCCTTCTATCATTCTTAGAGAAATATTTGTTTACCTATTCTTTTTCCACTTAACAAAACCTAAACTATTCCTTTTCATTAATGCTTCTCTGCCCTGCTCGTATAATCCTTCATATTCAAAATAGGCTTTGAGATATGTTTCAGCTTTTCTGGCTAAATCAAGTCCCCTCATATCTAAATCTTACCCTATTCTAGAGTCTGCTCCTGGTATAAACTTATGGATCTTCAATTTATCATTATAAGTAGGCACATATTTCAGAAACTTGACAAATATTTGATAGTATTTTTCTACTATTCTAGTTCCTAGTTGAAGTTTAGTTAACTCAAACTTCTAGGAATAGAAATATTCAATGAGAAATCTAGCTTTGAAGGATTTTACATATTCATCCCATTTTAGATGGACTGCTATTGCTAGTTTCCAATTTGCACTAAGAGTTTCCCACCAATCCAAACCATCTCCTTGCAAATGCAATGTGGCATAGGATGTACGAGTGTCCAAGGAAAAATTCTTCATTATGCAATAGGTTTCTATTTCCTTCAACCATAGCTCGACCTTATCACCATCTTCCTCTCCATTAAACTTGGAAGATTTCAAATGTTTCATCTCTTTGCCCAATTTGACCTCAAGATAAATCTTGGCCAATTGTGCCTTAGTAAGGGGTTCATTTTTCTATCTCATTCTAGAGTTATCCACCTATATTTCTTTATTCAACATGACGTCCAACAACTATTTTTGCATTTCTACCTGTTCTTGAAGTAAAGCCAGTGTCTTAATACTATTTTCCCTTTCATTACTAGGGTTCTTTGAACCTACATACAAGGTTCTATTCTCTACATTATTCTATTGTGTTTGCCTTGTTGATGAGGCAACACTCCATCTACTTCTCTTTGGTGGAATTGTCCATGGCCACACATAGAAGAGACATTATGAATTTCATTAGCAACTATTTCATTTAAATTTCTCCTCCTACTATTAAATATTCTTTCGTTCCACTCTATTATCCAGATAGGTTTACACATTGCAACTAGTCTTGCATAGTGAATCTATTATAATATGAATCAAGATCTGATACTAAAATATCATGACCCAAATTCTCCTAAACCTGACCTAGAGTTTTTTTTCTTACAACTCCTTATCATCATAGAGTTAGGTCAATTTCTTTAGTGTTCTAACATTGAGAAGAACTCCCTATATACAAGCACACGAGTGGGTTCTTGTATAATAATCAAATGTAAAGCTACTACCAATCCTACTTAAGGATACAACATTGAGAAGAACTCCTCATCAGATAAATTCTTATTGGAACATCCTTCCAAAATTTCTACTTTGGAGATGATTCCAAACCTCAACACTTCCATAACTACCAACCATTTTGGAAGTTTGGCTTCCACTAGAGTTTAGCACATCAACACAGGTACAACTAGGGATACATGATGTCATATATGCAATCCTACCACACAAGCACCACTACTTTCAATTTGGTGTTATGTTCAACATAAACCTATTGATGTTAACTGGGTGTTCTTCTAAAGTTATTAAAACATCATAACAATTTACTCATTGGTAGATTTTTTAGAAATCATTGGATAAAGGGACATCGTCTCATACATCACTACAACATACCAGACTTCTAAATATTTAATATAGAGACAAAAGCTTCCACTAAAATTGAGATAAGAAACTCTTTACAAGATTATAACTGCATAAGTCCGAAGATAATGTCTACTAACAACCATCAACTAACGAGATAGTGGAGAGCCTTTCCACATCACTGGAATATATTTACACATCAACCAGTAAATACAAAACAATATATAATTATACATAGCTACACTGAATCTAAGGTATAATATCACTAGTCTAAATTTCCAACCAAGCAATAGAAATATTAGCCAAATATCATTCTAGAATGTTGAACCCAATAATGAATACTAGATCAACACTACCAGTTAACTCTGGTTCGTTCCTTTAGTTCATTCGAAATTCATTTAGATTTGAAGCTCATTTCCTTTCCAATATTCCTCCATGTCTACTCTTCCATTTTCTCCATGTTGTCTGTCACCCTCCCTTTTTTCTGTATTTTTCATATTACCCTAGTCCCTTGCTAAACTTTTGACTTTTTCCCATGTTGCCCACTCTTCCAGTGTCATAATGGATCTTAATGGTTGGCTTGAATGGAGTTGAGTTTGACCAACTCTCACTCTCCCATCCACCTTACTTCAAGTATAACAAATTTAATATCATACTCACTTGAGGGATTATTTGTCAATCTTAATCAACAAGAGATTCACGACTAACTTTTCCACTACCTTTTGCTAGGTATCCGCTTAGAAATTAATATTTTCATCCTTAGATTCCTTTATTCCATGAGACACGTGTCACAAAAATTGACAATAAAAATGAATTCATTTCCTATCAATAATGAAATCATACAATATAACAAATATTTTCTACTATTACAAAAATTATTAAGAAAATCAATTAGTTATTTTCTTTATATTCATTCCTAATAATTCAACGAAATCCTATGATCCAATGATTATCTCTTGCTTCTATCCATGAGGAAAAATTGTTTCTACAAGAGCACAAATTCTTTAACAATGTCATATTATATCAATTAAAATGCTATTGTAAAAGTTACCCTTGAAATAATCAATCATTTCAATGGTAAGAAATATCACATTTTCTATATAATCCATATTACATAGGATTCATGATGAGGTAAGCAATAATTTCAACAATAATATTTAGTATTTACCTACATAATCCATTTACATCTAAACATCTATCAAGGAATATTCAAGCATTCCATTACTATAACACAACAAAATGTAAATCTATCAAGATACAAAGTCTGCCAATGGAGGGTCATGAAAATGTTACATTATTTGGTACATATGTTATATTAGGATTTAATTTATGTGATGTAATAAATGCACAAGGGTTCATAATAATTAATAATGTAAATGTGCACATTTGTCCATGTGTACATGAGTTCATAGAATAGGAATTTGAATAGTCAAGAAGTGGGAAGGCCAAGAGTGCTTCACATGAAGAGTCACATTACATTACTTATACATGGTAATATGGAGTTGTATGAGTTCAACCATACCTCGGCCTTATAACCATATTCCTCTCCATAAAACTTGGAATATTTCAAATGTTTCATCTCTTTGCCCAATTTGACCTCAAGATAAATCATGGCCAGTTGTGCTTTAGTAAGGGGTTCATTTTTCTATCTCATTCTAGAGTTACCCAGCTATGTTTACCAACCTATGTTTCCTGATTCAACATGACATCCAACAACTATTTTTGTGTTTCTACTTGTTCTTGAAGTAGATCCACTATCTCAGTAAGATTTTTCCTTTCATTACTAGGGTTTTTTGAACCTATATTTGGGGTTCTATTCTCTACATTATTCTATCGTGTCTACCTTGTTGATGGGGCAACACCCCATTTGCTTCTTTTTTGTGGCATTGCACATGGCCACACATAGAAGAGATAGTAGAAATTTCATTAGAAACTACTTCTTTCAAATTGCTTCTCCTACTATTAACTATTTTTTCGTTCCACTCTTTTATCTAGATAGAATTACTTCTACTTATTTTATCCATTTGTTATGATTTAAATATGTTGTCTATCATATATTGCAACTAGTCTTGCACAGCGAACCTATTCCACTACAAACCAAACTATGATACCAAAATTTTTGGTAATTTAAGTTATTTTATGTTGTCATTGATTTCACATGGATCACATTGAGTTTTGGTGGCCAAATGATATTTTGGAGAGAATGGATATATATAGGGTTTTTGTGAAAACCAAGGTAGGCAAAATAAAAGGTTTTATTTAAAACCATGGATGGCAGATTTGAAATGAGGTTTTCTTAAAACCCAGGTTGGATTTTCGTTTCATTGAAAAATGTGCCCCGATGATGGAGATATTTAATTTTAAATATTTAGTTTAAATTTTAAATTATTTAAAATTAAAATTTAATTTATAGTGTCGATGTCAAAATAAAGGAGGAGACATATATTAAAATTTAATTTATAGCACCGAAATCAAAAGGAAGGAGGATGGCATATATAAATATGCCACCAATCATTTTGATTAATCCCCTAAGTCTATGATTCGATTGCATTTGAATGAAGAAGAGCCTGCGCATTGTGTATTGAAGTGTGTATGAAAAGGGTTCGAAGGGTTTACAATTTTTAAGGTTATTGAAGAGACCTTCGTGGAGTTAAGCCAAACATATAAGCCTCTTTGGCCTAGTGGTTTTTGCACTGTGTGTGAAGTAGGAGGTCCTGCGTTCAATTCTTGTCGATGGTGTTTTATTGTGTTGAAACGTGTGAAGCGCGTTTGTGTTTTTCGAAGGTGCAATATTTTGTGGCATATTTTTTGGGTTCGTGCTTCTTGTGAGCACGTGAGGGCATGTGGCCCAATGACGGCTTGGTCATGGTTAAGGCACTGAGCAAGGAGGCATCACGAGATCGAATCCCGTCAGGGACAGAGGCAAGTTAATTTTTATTATTATTTTATTTTTCTAGAGTTGCACTAGGAGAAATAAGGGGTGTGATGCACTTTATGAAAAAGAGAGATTTTTGGTGATTTTACTTTTAGAAGTATATCATATTATATATCGTTGGAAATATTATTTCGAGGGCTATTTGATTAACTTGCTTAGAGGGAGAAATAAGGTGTATGTAAAGAGATATTTCTATTTTTGTAAAGGGGTTCAAAAGTGAAGGTTGTTTTGTTCTTTTAAAAAGGTGATTAATTCTTTCAAGAGGAGACATGATGTATTTTATTGAGTAGGAGTAATAATGTGGTATTGAGATAATATTTTTATTGTTGTGTTATTACTCAAGACCTCTAACCCTTGTTAATATTGGAAAAAGAAAATGTGTTGAGTGTGGCAGATTTCCAAAGAGGTTTCTTCATCTTCATAAAAGGTATGGGCACATTCTCCTATTGATTGATTATGGTGGTTGATTTCTGAAATATCATTGGAGTTAAAAGGATTGATTGTGGTTTCCTTTTCAAAAGTGGTTGGTTGAATGCTTCAAGGTTTTTTGGTTTGAGAGTTGTATTTAAACCTTATTTTATAAGCATAGTTGTTGAAGCCCATTGGTTATGCAAAGAACTTGAACTTGAGTGTGAGAAGAACATGAGTATCATTGTTATATGATATTTGTGGTTGAGCATTGTTGGAAATATTTTGAGTTGGTTGATACATGCTTGGAGTAGGGTTTGTGAGAAAGAGTTGTTCCTAGTGGTGATTGGTTTAGTTGAGTTGATTGAGCCTAGTCAAGTGATTGTTCAAGTTCCATGAAACAAACTATTCTATAATTCTAATTTGAGTTGAGATTTAGCTTAGAACATATTGAGTCTCTAACAATTCTCTTTATGCTTCTATAAGATTTGATTTGAGTTGAGATTGATTTGAGTTGAGTTGAGATTGATTTGAGTTGAGATCTTTGTAGATCATTTTTGTCATCCATTGTAGAGTGCATTGTCATTCATTGTTGAGTACATATTTGAGCCTTGCCTTCATAGATTTGTGGATGAGATTTAAGTTCTACTTGAGCATTATTGATTAAACCTTTGATAAGGCCTTTGGGATATATTTCTATACATATTTGTGGTATTTTTTGTGTATGATTGATTGAGCCTTGAAAAGGATTTTGGGATAGATTTGTTGACAGATTTGGGACAATTTTTTAGCAAGATCTTGGTGAGCTTGTTGAGCATTTTTGAGCAAGTTCTTGGTGAGCTTGTTGAGCAGTTTTGAGCAAGTTCTTAGTGAGCTTGCTAGAGTAGATTTGAACAAGTTCTTGGTGAGCTTGTTGAGCAGATTTGATGAGGTTCTGAGTGAGCCTATTGAGCAGATTTGAACAAGTTTTGAGTGAGCTTGTTGGAGAAAATTTTGAGCAAGTTCTTGGTGAGCTTGCTAGAGTAGATTTGGGCAAGTTCTTGGTGAGCTTGCTAGAGCATATTTGAGCAAGTTCTTGGTGAGCTTGTTGAAGCATATTTTGAGCAGGTTCTTGGTGAGCTTGCTGAAGCAGATCAGAGGATAACCTACCTGAGCAGATTAGGATTGCCTAGCTAAGCAGATCAGTGTATTGCCTACCTAAGCATATCAGGATTGCCTAGTTGACCAGATTAGTGGATTGCCTTGTTGAGAAAATGAGTAGATTGCCTACCTAAGCATATCAAGATTGCCTACCTGAGCAAATCATTGGATTGCCTATCTTTGAGTATATTAAATTAATCATTGTATTGGATAAGGATCTTTATTTCTGTGTGAAATATTATAAGGAGATTATCTTGCGGAGTACCCCACATTGGGGGAACCACGTTAAATCTTGTGTCTCAATTGTGTGTGGTGACTTGTGCTCTTGCTTACTATTGCTATCTAAGTTATTCATGCACACTGCTATATTTGGTTATTGCAATTAAGGACATTAATTGATATTAGTTTGGAAAGAAAGTAAAAAGTGGGTGCTATATTGTTCACCCTCCCCTCTCAATATAAGCTTGTGTTCTTCAATTGGTATCAGAGTGGGTTCCTTAGGAAAGGCTAATAACTTGAGGGTAGATTCTACAAGAACACAGATGGCTTCACAAAATGGTTCATCTACAAATAAGGCTCCACTGTTTGATAGTAACAATTATGCTTTCTATAGCATGAGAATGAAGAGCTACTTAATATCACAAGGATATGAGGTATGGCAGATGGTTGAAAAAGAGTATAAGTTCGAAGGTGATCCTAAGGAAGATAAGACTATCAAGAAATTGGTTGAGATCAATGCAAGGGCAATGAATTATATTTTGAGTGGGCTATGTGAGACAAATTTTGCAAAGGTCATGGTATGTAATTTAGCTAATGAAATGTGGACCAAGTTGCGGAATACCTATGAAGGAGATTCCAAGGTAAAGTTGGCAAAACTACAAACTCATAGAAAAAGATTTGAGGAATTAAAAATGGAATATTCTAAAGATATTGCAAAGTTTTTACTTCGAGTTGATGAGATTAATAACACCATGAAATCCCTAGGATTTGAAATGAAAGAATCAAAAGTTACTCAAAATGTTTTGAGATCACTTCCCATGAACTATGATGCAAAGGTTTCATTAATAGAAGAATCAATGGATATCAACAAGCTAACAATAGAAGAACTACAAGGAACTCTCACAACTTATGATATGAGGGTAAGTAAGCATCAGGTTCCAATAAAAGAAATTGTATTCAAGGCTTCAAAGAAAAATAAAGTGAAAGTTCCAAAGATAGATAGAGATTCAGATAATGATGAGGAATCTAAGTTCATCAAAAGGAAAAAGGACTTAAGAAATTTTAGGGATATGAAGAAAGTCAAATGCTACAAGTGTGGTGATTTTGGTTACTATGCACACAAGTGTCCACATGAAGAAAACAGTGATGATGAAAAATAGGGTCATAGAAGAAAATAATATGGAAAACATAAGCATGACAAAGATGATAGATACAAGAAAAGCAGGTATGAGAAGAAGAAATTTTTTTGTAAGAATAAGAAAACCTTCTACATTGAAGAAGTAAGTGATGGTTCAGTTCACAACAACGAAAACCAATAAGATGAAGAAGAATGTACATTCTTTGAAATAAGTGAAGAAAGGCAAGAACACCTATTCCTAGGTATTAAAGTTAAATAAGAGGATATGTCTATCGAAGAAAGACATGAAGAGCTTGCCATATCCATTGAGCAAGAAAATAGATACAATAATGGTCTATGAATACTAAAATGCTTCATATGCGGAGATTTTGGGCATATAGATGATGATTGCACATACTACAACAAATGCAACAAGGAAATTTTATTTGTTGAAAAAGAAAGCAGTAGTTCCAGTAATAGTTCTAGCAGCAATTCTAGTGACAATTCCAGCAACAATGATGATGAAGAAGATGAATCCACAAAATAAGAAAATAAAATCAAGATATTGGAAATGAAAATCAAGAGGCTTGAAAATAAGGTCCATGAAAATGAAAATGTCAAATTGATGCTTAATCAACACATTCAAGATTTGGAAAAAGATCTTCAAGAAACAAAAGAGCTTGACATCACTATTTCTGAGCAATTGAAGGAGAATCTAAAAGAATTAAGATGTTTCATACTTGAGAAGTTTGATCCATCACATGACTCAAAATGTCAAGATATTCTCACTAATAAGGAAACATGTATTTTAGATACTATAGAGATGTGTGCCAATTTGCTACTTGACACAAATAAAGAGAAAGAAGAGGAAGGTTCCAAAGCATCAAAGGTCTCATATTTTAGGTTTGGGGAATCACACTCAAAAGGAAAGGATGTTCTAAAATATGAAAGCAAGGAAGCCTCTAAGATTTATGAAGAAAGTTCCAAAGTTCCTATGGATCCAAAAATTCTATTTGGATCTTGTTTTGAAATAGGTGAATCAAGTTCAAAAGGAAAATAAATTCTTGAAGAGGAAAGCAAGGAAGAAACTAAGGAAGAGGATTTAGATACTTCAAAGAAGGTTTAAGGATACAATGCACAAGTCAAAAATGATCACAAGGATAGTGGTCAATAAAGGTATGAGTAACCAAGGCATGAACAAAGGGCTTTTCAAGGACATTGTTTTTCTTGTAATGGATTTGGACACAAGGCTATACACTACAAGGTCTATGTATCAAAGAATTTTGATTTTGCTAGAAGGAACTTCAAAGGAAGAAGGTATAGTTTTCAATGACATTGATTCTCATGCAACAGGATTGGTCATAGAGATTCTCAGTGCAAAGAAAATGAGCAACATTGTTTTGGTTCTAGAGCTACACAATTCATAAGTCATGGTCATAAAAATAGAACTTCACAATACAGGGTTCAGGAAAGGAATGGATATGGAAATTATTTCAAGAAAGAATTTCGGTTATGGGCACTATCCAAAGGCTACAATATCAAGTTTTTTAATTGCAATAACTTTGGACATATTCAAAATGGTGTAGGACTCAATTCCAAATAGGTTCATGGCAAGAAGGTCAAACAACTTCAAGACAAGAATATCAAGTAATTCATCAAGAGAAGGATATCAAAAAAACATGGAAGTAAGTTGATAAAGGAAAGAAACAATGTAATATGGGAGTAAAAGTACTCCCACCCAAAAATTAATCACCTCAAGAGAGAAGGTGGTGAGGGGGCTAAGCTTAAGAGTCATATCTTTTAGCCCCATAGGTGTCCCTTTTGCCATTGATATTAAAGGGGGAGATATTTGAGTAAGGGGGAGAGCATTGAATTAGGGGGAGCAGCATCCAAAGAGAGCATTGAGTTAGGGGGAGCAACCTCCATAGAGAATATTGAGTCAGGGGAAGTAGCTTTGACTCTCAGAGATGGTTTTTGCAATGATTGTGGTTTTTGCATCAGAGGTGTTGCCATTAATGACAAAGGGGGAGATTGTTGGCAATTTGAGTTATTTTATGTTTTCATTGATGTCACATGGATCATTGATGTCACATGGATCACATTGAGTTTTGGTGGCCAAATGATATTTTGGAGAGCATGGATATATATAGGGTTTTTATGAAAACCAAGGCAGGAAAAATAAAAGGTTTTATTTAAAGCCATGGATGGCAGATTTGAAATGGGTTTTTCTTAAAACCCTGGTTGGATTTTCCTTTCATCAAAAAAGGTGCCCCGATGATGGAGATATTTAGTTTCAAAAATTTAGTTTAAATTTTAAATTTTTTAAAATTAAAATTTAATTTATAGTGCCGACGTCAAATGAAAGGAGGAGGCATATATTAAAATTTAATCTATAGCACCGATGTCAAAATGAATGAGGAAGGCATATATAAATATGCCACCAGTCATTTTGATTAATCCCCTAAGTCCATGATTCGATTGCATTTGAATGAAGAAGAGCCTATGCATTGTGTATTGAAGTGTGTGTGAAAAGGGTTCGAAGGGTTTACGATTTTTGAGGTTATTGAAGAGACCTTCAAGGAGTTAAGCCAAACATATAGGTCTCTTTGGCCTAGTGGTTCATGCACTGTGTGTGAAGCAAGATATATTGCGTTCGATTATCGTCGATGGTGTTTTGCTATGTTGAAACACGTGAAGCGTGTTTGTGTTTTTTGAAGGGTGCAGTATTTTGTGGCATATATTTTGGGTTTGTGCTTCTTGTGAGCACGTGAGAGCGTGTGGCCCAACGGTGACTTGGCCATAGTTAAGGCACTGAGCAAGGAGGTGTCAAGATATCGAATCCCATCAGGGACAGAGGCAAGTTAATTTTTATTATTATTTTATTTTTCTAAAGTTGCACTAGGAGAAATAAGGGGTGTGATGCACTCTATGAAAAAGAGAGATTTTTGGTGATTTTCCTTTTATAAGTATATCATATTATATATAGTTTGAAAGCTTATTTCGAGGGCTATTTGATTAACTTTCTTAAAGGGAGAAATAATATGTATGTAAAAAGATATTTTTGTTTTTGTAAAGGGGTTCAAAAGTGAAGCTTGTTTTGTTATTTTTCAAAGGTGATTAATTATTTCATGAGGGGACATGATGTATTTTATTGAGTAGGAGTAATAAGGTGTTATTGAGATATTATTTTTATTGTTGTATTATTACTCAAGATCTCTAACCCTTGTTAATATTGGAAACAAAAAATGTGTTGATTGTGGTAGATTTCCAAAGAGGTTTCTTCATCTTCATAAAAGGTATGGGCACATTCTCCTATTGATTTATTATGGTGGTTGATTTCTAAAATATCATTGGAGTGAAAAGGATTGGTTGTGGTTTCCTTTTCGAAAGTGGTTGGTTGAATGCTTCAAGGTTTTCTGGTTTGAAAGTTGTGTTTAAACCTTGTTTTATAAGCATGGTTGTTGAAGCCCATTGGTTATGCAAAGAACTTGAACTTGAGTGTGAGAAGAACATGAGTATCATTGTTATGTGAGATTTGTGGTTGAGCATTGTTGGAAATATTTGATTCGGTTGATACATGCTTGGACTAGGGTTTGTGACAAAGAGTTGTTTCTTGTGGTGATTGGTTGAGTTGAGTTTATTAAGCCTAGTCAAGTGATTGTGTGAAATTATTGTTCAAGTTCCATGAAACAAACTATTCTATAATTCTTAGTTGAGTTGAGATTGAGCTTAGAACATATTGAGTCTCTAAAAATTCTCTTTATGCTTCTATAATATTTGAGTTGAGTTGAGATTGATTTGAGTTGAGTTGATATTGATTTGAGTTAAGATCTTTATGGATCATTGTTGTCATCCATTGTAGAGTGCATTACCATTCATTGTTGAGTCCATATTTGAGCCTTGCCTTCATAGATTTGTGGATGAGATTTGAGTTCTACTTGAGCATGATTGATTGAGCCTTTGAGAAGGCCTTTGGGATAGATTTCTGGATAGATTTGTGGTAGTTTTTGTGTATGATTGATTGAGCCTTGAAAAGGCTTTTGGGACAGATTTGGGACAATTTTTGAGCAAGTTCTTGGTGATCTTATTGAGCAGTTTTGAGAAAGTTCTTGGTGAACTTTCTAGAGCATATTTGAACAAGTTCTTGGTGAGCTTGTTGAGAAGATTTGATGAGGTTCTGAGTGAGCCTAGTAAGCATATTTGAACATGTTCTGAGTGAGCTTGTTGGAGCAGATTTTGGGCAAGTTCTTGGTGAGCTTGCTAGAGCAAATTTGGGTAAGTTCTTGGTGAGATTGCTAGAGCATATTTGGGCAAGTTCTTGGTGAGATTTTTGAAGCATATTTTGAGTAGGTTCTTTGTGAGCTTGCTGAAACAGATCAGAGGATAGCCTACCTGAGCATATCAGGATTACCTAGCTAAGTAGATCAATGGATTTCCTACCTGAGCATATCAGGATTGTCTAGCTAAGCATATGAGTGGATTACCTTGTTGAGCAGATCAAAAGATTAACTACCTAAGCAAATTAGGATCGCCTACCTAATCAGATCAGTGGATTGCCTAGCTTTGAGCAAATCAAAATAATCATTATATTGGATAAGGATCCTTATTTCTGTGTGAAATATTATAAGGATATTATATTGTGGAGTACCCCACATTGGGAGAAACACGTTAAATATTGTGTCTCAATTATGCGTGGTGACTTGTGCTCTTGCTTACTATTGATATCTAAGTTATTAATGCACACTGCTATATTTGGTTATTGCAATTAGAGACATTAACTGATATTGTTTTGGAAAGAAAGTAAAAATTTGAAGCTATACTATTCACCCCCCCTCTCAGTATAAGCTTGTGTGCTTCAAAAATGTCATGACCCAAATTCTCCTAAACCTGACCTAGAGTTAATTTTTTCTTACAATTTCTTATCATCATAGAGTTAGGTCAATTTCCTTAGTGTACTAGTCTAAGTAGATCTAGTCCTTTAATAAATCGTTTCTCTTTCTTTGGAAACCCTAAAATTACCCATCCCTTACAACTTATGTAACTCCATTAACATAAGTGTACTAGGTAAAGTAGTGAGCTCAACTAACTACCTCATCTTTCCTTTTATGAGCTACTTAATTCCCTTCAATCCATATAGGGTCTTGTTGGTCACGAATCTGCCACAGGAAAGGATTTTTACAATTGCGCCCTAGACCCGGCCAACATTGAAAGGCTGGAAGCAAGAAATGGCTCCCAGACCAATCTCCAGAGTGGGCTGGTTCCCTTCACTACTCTAAAAATGGGTTTAAGATAGGGTTCTTTGGAAAGAGATTTAAAAGGTTGCAGAAAGAAATGGGAAATATGGCCACGAGCCGAAGTGATGGGATCAAAAAAACAACAGCAGGAAACTAAAAACGCAACAACAGCAAGTAACATAAGAAATCAGCTTCATCCTCGCACAATCACATGCCGCAAATCCCTCCAAACCCACATTCCGGGAATTGTACCACGACCGCGATATTTAAATCCAGTATGCAGAATTTAAATGTAATAGCAATGCAGGAGTACGAATGCTATTAGAAATGCAGAAAACAGAAAGCAAATTCATCAATGCGACGCTTGAAAAATTAGAAGTCGATCCTTGTATTCCCGCAGATACAATTCCAGTTTCTAGCAGCAAGTTTTTCCAACCCTTGCAAATGAAAATTACATTGGTTTTTATAGAGGTCCGTCCTCTTTGCAGCATTAAATAATTAAAACCAACTTCCTCGTGATCTACAATCATGCGAAGGAAACGAGGAACATGATCCCCTTAATCGCAGTCTCGAAGAAATAAAAATTAAATTCCATGAAACGCTTGCGGCCCTTCATTAAATTCGATTCTTTGAATATGTGCATGAAAAACCGTTGAATTAATCCACGAACGACAACTTCAAACCAATAAACCCTTTAATTTTGGTAGCCTGGGCACTCTTTGACCTTAACCGCATTGGAAATCCGCAAATTATTAAATTCGGGTCAGCATTAAATCATCGAAAATCGAAAAAACCCTCTCGGCCGTTCATACTACACTTGGCGGGAAAACTGCGCAGGTCGCGAAAACGCGACGGGTCGCGAAATCACGACGGGTCACGAAATCGCGATGTCTTATAATGCCGTATGCTTTGACCACCGTTGACCCGCGAAAATGGCACATGTAGCGATTTCGCTACGTCTCCGGCTTCCTCTTCGCCATCGCAAGCTTGCTCCGCGAAAACGGAACATGTAGCGATTTCGCTACATGTTTCGTCGTTAGCTCCTCCCTGCGCTCTGCCCCGCGAAAATGGAACATGTAGTGATTTCGCTACATGTTTCCGTCGCCGTACCAATCGCCATTTTTGGTCGCGATTCGCTGACATGTCAGCGACGCGCTGCAAGTTTGCACTTTTTGCCTTCGACGCTCCCCGGGTCGCGATTCGCTGACATGTCAGCGAATCGCTGCATGTTTTCAACTTAATGGTTTTTTCCCGCCGACCCGCGATTTCGGAACACGTCGCGATATCGCGACGGTTCCGCCAACCTGCCTGCGTTGACTGAGTTGACCGCGATTCTGCAACATGTCAGCGCGTCGCTGCAGTTTTCAGACTTAACCATTTTTTGCTCAATTTTTCTCCTTTTTTCGCCCAAGCTGCATCAATCAAAGGTCAGATCCCCAACAATACATCAATGCATTCATCAATGAGAATCAATGTGGCAAAAATGCCAACATTCTTGGCGGCTCGCGGGGTATACAGCTCGTTGTATGCAAGAATCCATGCCTTAGTCCATTGGGAACAGAGTCATATTGGAACTGTAAACAAGCTGCTGCAAAACATGTCAGGGGACTGCTGCCAAACTTCTTCAGCTGCGAAAAACTAGAACTGGAAGAACCTGCATAGAAGCGGTTATAAACTAAAGAAATGGAATGTGATGGTGGAGTGAGCTCTTGCGATTGCGCAAGCGGTGACTGCAATGGAGTGATGAAATGAAAATGAATGAAGTTATGGAGTGGGAATGGAACTAGGAAAGCTGTGAAATGAAATGAACTAGACTGCGAAATAAATGCATAAAAGACTGAACTTAGAGGAAAGGGATAAGAAGGAACGGGGAAAAAGCAGAAAGGGAAAAGAAACAACAGTTGTGGCTTATTTTGTTTTAATGCAGAAGAAAAAGAAGGAAGAAGATGAAGAAAGGAAAGAGAGGAAACGGGGAAGGGAAAAGAAGAAAGTGCTAGAAAGCCACCAAACTATTGGGAGGAGAAAAACAAGGGAAAAAACAAGCATCTACGACTTGCAGGCAACAAGAGCCGAGATGAACAAATAAAAACAATACCAGTTTTTTTTTTTTTCTTCTTCTTCTTTTTCTATTTTTTTGTGTTTTTTCAAAATACTATATACAATAATTCACGACATGATTGGCATGTCGCCACCAGACATCCAATCTCAGAATGTTATCCGGTAAATCTGCAATGTCCCGACCAGATCTGATCATACTTAAGTCGGTCCTTGAAATTAGGCTGGCTCCTTCCTGAAGTTCTCCATGGTGCCGATAGGATGCAATTCAGCAGATTATCCTTCTTACTAGTACCCATATGGAAGACTTCTTCAGGTACTGGATGTAATGGCTGGAACCAACACCACCACTTTGCAAACTTTACTGGCTGTGGGCTGAGTACAGGCTCCTCTAACTCCTTGATGTGATCATAGGGCTCTTCAAGTGAGAAATCTGATTCTGGGATCTCCTCAGGTTCTGGAATTTGAACTTGTTCTTCTACTTGGCCCATCTCTTGCTGAAAACTGCAAGCAACCATATTGTTCATTGCTGGAAAAGTGCTTGCATGTTCCAATCCTTGACTTTGGACGAGATCTGTCCCTTGAAATTCACATGACTGCATCTCAGGGATCTGGCATGAATGTGCAGGGTAAACAGGAGCAGCAACCACCGGAGAAGGTAATGGAGTTTCTCCCCACGGTAATTTTCCTGATAAGAGCAACAGCTGTTCTGCTCGCACTGCTTCCTCAAATATTTGTGGGAACTGTTGTTCACCTGACTGCAGCAAAAAGAGACCTATGTCAGAGTTAAAAGCTCGAACATAAAATAGGTGGGCTTGGGTGGGTGATGGACGAATCTTCTCTGGAATTCTCTTCCAACTTATCAAGAATCGGACATTGAAGTCCGTGATGCTCTCTTGAGGTGCTCTCTTGATGTGCATGAAAATTTGGTAGAGATCCAAAGAACTGTAGAAAGGATCTTCATCAAATCTTTTGATCAGTGCTCCCGCGAGATCATCCCATGAGCTGATGCTTTGACGCTTGAGCAATCTGTACCACTGCAATGCTCTTCCTTCCAAAGACTGAACCAGAAGTCGGATCATAACATCTTCGTGTTCTATGACATGGATCATGGACAGAATAGCAATATCTTCAACATGTGTCAGAGCCATGCCTTCGGTACCATCATATTTTGCCAGGTTCTTCAGGGCACCTTCGGGAATTTCATGTCGAACTTGCAGATTCAGAGGGCCGGGATCATCCCATCTAGAAAAAACCCTCGCCTTTGTGGCAGTGGTCTGCGGAATCACGGCCATCGCCATTAAGTCAGAGTCACCAGATGAACATTCTTTGAAATTTTTTTTTTTTTTTTTTTTTTAAAAGAACAGGCGTCCACGAACAGATCTTCAACTCAGCAAAGTCCCCAGATGAACTTAAAAATCTCCGCTGTGAGGCCAAGACAGCTCATCAAATCTTGAGACCTCTGGGTGTTAAAACGTGCCAAAAGCGTTGGCACCGGTGGGGTTATCACTTTGGAAAATTATGCGTATCCCACCGATTATGAATTCTTGGAGACGAAACTGATCTGTCCCACCGTGCGTGCCAAAAGCGTTGGTCACGAATCGCGCACGAGGAAAGGATTTTTACAATTGCGCCCTAGACCCGGCCAACATTGAAAGGTCGGAAGCAAGAAATGGCTCCCGGACCAATCTCCGAGTGGGCTGGTTCCCTTCACTACTCTAAAAATGGGTTTAAGATAGGGTTTATGGAAAGAGATTTAAAAGGTTGCAGAAAGAAATGGGAAATATGGCCACAGGCCGAAGTGATGGGATCAAAAAAACAACAGCAGGAAACTAAAAATGCAACAACAACAAGTAACATAAGAAATCAGCTTCATCCTCGCACAATCACATGCCGCAAATCCCTCCAAACCCACATTCCAAGAATTGTACCCTGACCGCAGTATTTAAATCCAGTATGCAGAATTTAAATGTAATAGCAATGCAAGAGTACGAATGCTATTAGAAATGCAGAAAACAGAAAGCAAATTCATCCATGCGACGCTTGAAAAATTAGAAGTCGATCCTTGTATTCTCGCAGATACAATTCCAGTTTCTAGCAGCAAGTTTTTCCAACCCTTGCAAATGAAAATTACATTGGTTTTTATAGAGGTCCGTCCTCTTTGCAGCATTAAATAATTAAAACCAACTTCCTCGTGATCTACAATCATGCGAAGGAAACGAGGAACATGATCCCCTTAATCGCAGTCTCGAAGAAATAAAAATTAAATTCCATGAAACGCTTGCGGCCCTTCATTAAATTCGATTCTTTGAATATGTGCATGAAAAACCGTTGAATTAATCCACGAACGACAACTTCAAACCAATAAACCCTTTAATTTTGGTAGCCTGGGCACTCTTTGACCTTAACCGCATTGGAAATCCGCAAATTATTAAATTCAGGTCAGCATTAAATCATCGAAAATCGAAAAAACCCTCTCGGCCGTTCATACTGCACTTGGTGGGAAAACTGCGCAGGTCACGAAAACGCGACGGGTCGCGAAATCACGACGGGTCACGAAATCGCGACGTCTTATAATGTCGTATGCTTTGACCACCGTTGACCCGCGAAAATGGCACATGTAGCGATTTCGCTACGTCTCCGGCTTCCTCTTCGCCATCGCAAGCTTGCTCCGCGAAAACGGAACATGTAGCGATTTCGCTACATGTTTCGTCGTTAGCTCCTCCCTGCGCTCTGCCCCGCGAAAACGGAACATGTAGCGATTTCGCTACATGTTTCCGTCGCCGTACCAATCGCCATTTTTGGTCGCGATTCGCTGACATGTCAGCGACGCGCTGCAAGTTTGCACTTTTTGCCTTCGACGCTCCCCGGGTCGCGATTCGCTGACATGTCAGCGAATCGCTGCATGTTTTCAACTTAATGGTTTTTGCCCGCCGACCCGCGATTCCGGAACACGTCGCGATATCGCGACGGTTCCGCCAACCTGCCTGCGTTGACTGAGTTGACCGCGATTCTGCAACATGTCAGCGCGTCGCTGCAGTTTTTAGACTTAACCATTTTTTGCTCAATTTTTCTCCTTTTTTCGCCCAAGCTGCATCAATCAAAGGTCAGATCCCCAAAAATACATCAATGCATTCATCAATGAGAATCAATGTGGCAAAAATGCCAACAGTAGTTAGGTCAATTTCCTTAGTGTACTAGTCTAAGTAGATCTAGTCCTTTAATAAATTGTTTCTCTTTCTTTGGAAACCCTAAAATTACCCATCCCTTACAACTTATGTAACTCCATTAACATAAGTGTACTAGGTAAAGTAGTGAGCTCAACTAACTACCTCATCTTTCCTTTTATGAGCTACTTAATTCCCTTCAATCCATATAGGGTCTACGTAAATATCCACACCATACATGTAGGTTTGCTAGTCGTATTTAAAGAAATTAAATCAAACAAGTTAATTTGCAAGCTCAAATTAATCACCACATCATTCCTTCGATAAGCTAGTCATAACCCTTCAATTTATCAAGGGTTCCTGCAAATCCCCATATCTTACATGGGTTTTTTCATGTAAGTATGTTAAGCATTTTAAGATCAAGCCTATAGGTTCTATTCCTAAACAAGGTTCATCCTTCATTATTACAAGCTTAATCTCTTCTCAACCCACTAAGTTAAAATCAAGGTATTTGTTCTAAGCTAATGAGATCCTTATTGGAGTCTTATTCTCAAATAACTTTATTTCCTTTAATAAAATACCCACTAATTTTGATTAGTGGTGTATATTCTAAGCTAATATCTTAATTCTTTATTTCAATCAATCATTAAAATACACAACAAGAAATAGCAAGAGTCCACATGGAAATATAACTTACAAACAATTTATCCAATGTTCCCTTTATCATATTCACATTATTTAATTCTACTTAATTTATAAAGGGCTTTGATTGTTTAAGCTCTATGTAAAATTGCACATAGTAGTAGAGAATAAGCCATGCATTTTAGTATAAATAAAAACCATCCATTTAATCTACTGAACTCATAACTTCTTTAAAATATATTTCAACCATACACAACATAGCAAAAACATTGCACAAATACCCATAACAACATATTTACCCCAGGGAAACCTATTGGACATTTTGAGTCCTTAAAGTTAAAGTTGTCATTGATGTCAAGAAATGAAGTCATCATTAAATGTCAAGGAATTTGTCAAGAAACAAGTTATCAAAGTTGTCATTTATATTGTGGAAGAAGCTTCTAATAAAGTCAAGATCAAGAGGAACAATGCAAAGGTTAAAGGCAAAGGGCTCCATAATATTTTTAAATATTATGTGGAAGCATAAGTTAAAAGGTTTTCATAAAAACCCAAGAAAGTTTATTTGCAAAGCTAAAGGGAGGTTTAATATTTATTTGATAAATTATTTAAATTCAAAATGAATTTAAATTTTATAAATAAATATTATTTATACCAAGGTGCAAAGTGAAATATGGTTTATATAAAACCATAGGGTTTAAAGAATTAATTTATAAAATTTAAATTCAAAAGAATTTAAATATTTTATAAATTAACAAAGTTTCAAAGGAAATTCGTGCGTCGATGTCCAAAGACGTTGAGAGTAAATTGAGCGTCGACATCATGCATGGAGGAAGAGATTTAGTATAAAATCTAATGCCTTGGAGGTATTTCAAATTACCCTTTTGCTCGATGAGAAAAAATGTGCAATTGTGTTTAATTTTGTAAGGAAGAAAGAGGAATGAAAATCTTGTTTATGCACCAGTGAACGTAGCCAAGGTGTGGCTAGAGACAACAAATGTAGCCAAGGAGTGGCTAGAGATAGCAAACGTAGCCAAGGAGTGGCTAGAGACAAAAAACGTAGCCAAGGAGTGGCTCACGATAGCAAACATAGCCAAGGAGTGGCTAGAGACAACAAGCGTAGCCAAGGAGTGGCTCACGGCAACAAACATAGCCAAGGAGTGGTGCAAGGTAGCCAACACAGCCAAGGTGTGGCTTGAGGTAGCGAACGTAGCAAGATGCAGTTTGATGCAGTGAACGAAGCCAAGGCAAGGCATGGCCTGAAGCAAGTGAAGGCATAAGGTGTGGAGGCTCCAAGGGAGAACGTAGCTCCATGGTGGTGACAGCCAAGAGGAAGGCGCTTGGAAGAAGAAGCGCTTCAGGCATCAATAAAACTGGTAACATTTTATTATTGTGATCTTTAATTTTAATTTAGGCTAAGGTTGAATAAAGGAGAAATAAGGTTGTAATTAATTTGATGATTGCCTAAATTAAAAGGGAGTATTTATTATAAAGTATTGAGGTGAAAAGATTTACTTGTGGGTAAAATATTTTTACTTTAGAAAAGAGGAAAAATAAATTATTGCATTATCTTATCAAAAGAATTATCTTTAATGCAATAATAAGTTTAGGGAGTTATAAGTAGAAATAGCTTTGGGCTTTGAAAAACAAGATAGTGAAGTGACTTATGCTTGAGAGGTGAATATTCTAACTAGTGTGGTGTTGGATATTATTTTGAGATTGGAGTAATAAGGTATACTCATGAATTAATATATGCATTGTATTGTCATCTAATCCTTTTGAGATTGGCAAAGGAATATTGTGTTATTGTGGCAGATTCTTGAAGGTCATCATTATCAAGAAAAAGGTATGGGCATATTTTTCCAATGTTTAAGTTGATTGGTTGTTTTTTAGAAAATAAGTTTGGAGTGAAAAGGACTTGATTAGGGTTTCCTTTTGAGTGTGTTTGAGTGATTGCTTCAAGGTTTTATGGAATAAAGAAGTGTGGTTAAAACCTTGTTTTATAAGCATTGTTGTTGAAGCCATTGGTTGTGTGAAGAACTTGAACTAGGGTTTGAAAATAACATGAGTATCATTGTTATGTGAGGATTGTTGTTGAGCATTGTTGGAAATATTTTGAGTTGATGTTTACATGCTTGGACTAGGGTTTGTGAGCAAGGGGTGTTTCATCAAGTGATTGGTTGAGTAGAGTTGATTGAGCCTAGTCAAGTGGTTGTGTGAAGTGATTGTTCAAGTTCCTTAAAACAAACTATTCTATATTTTATTTTGAGTTAAGAAAGTGATTGAGCATTGAGTGTAGAACATATTGAGTCTCTAACAATTCTCTTTATGCTTCTATGAGATTGGATAAGTTATGTGTGGACTTATTAAGAAGATTTGAGGTAAGTCTTTGAGAAGACTTGTGGACTAATTTTGTGTGAGATTTTTATGGAAGCTTACAATACATATTTGGATAAGTTCTATGTGGACTTATTGAGAAGATTTGGATAAGTTTTGTGTGGACTTATTGGAGATTTGGAAAGTTGTGAGTTGAGGTTTGACAAGTTTGAGTGAGCTTGTTGAGCATATTTGGACAAGTTCTAAGTGAGCTTGTTGAGCAGATTTGGACAAGTTATGAGTGAGCTTGTTGAGCAGATTTGGGCAAGTTCTAAGTGGACTTGTTGAGCAGATTTGAGCAAGTTCTGAGTGGACTTGTTGAGCAGATTTGAGCAAGTTCCGAGTGGACTTGTTGAGCAGATTTGAGCAAGTTTTGAGTGGACTTGTTGAGAATATTTGAGCAATTTGAGTGGACTTGTTGAGAGAGTGGACTTGAGAATTTGAGAGGTTGAGTGGATTTGAGATATTTGAGCAAGTTTTGAGTGGACTTATTGAGCAGATTTGAGCAAGTTGAGTGGATTTGTTGAGAGGTTTAGTGGATGTGAGAGAGAGAGCTGAGTGGATATATTGAGTAGATTTGAGATAGAGCTTTGGAGGTGACATAGTAGAGAGGACAGTAGTCTCCAATGGATAGAGATCCATCAGCCAGGGTAGTGAGGATAGGTCTTCTGAGTGGGGACAAGAGTCTTCAATGGAGAGAGATCCACAAGCTAGTGTAGTGGAGGCAGTAGTCTTCTAGAGGATCACCAACTAGAGCAAAGGAGAAGGAGTTCTCCTATGGATAGAGATCCACGAACCTGATTTAGGGGATTGACATCTCCATTGGATAGAGGTCCATAAACATTGTAATAGGGAAAGGATTCCCAAGAGATTGATTGAGAAAATTTAGTGAAATATTTTCTCTGTGGATGTAACCCACATTGGGTGAACCACGTTAAATTGGTGTCTCTATTGTGTGTGGTGATTTATGCATTGCTTTGATTACTGCTGTTGATATTGCTATCTATACATTGCATAATATTGATTTGGAAAGAAAAGTAAAAAGTGCTCTTATACTGTTCACCCCCCTCTCAGTATAAGCTTGTGTTCTTCAATTGGTATCAGAGCAGGTTCCTTCATAAGAGTTTAACAACTTGAAGGAAAAGCTAACAAGAACACAATGGATCCTAAGGAGGTGTCCTCAAATAATTCAACACTAGTATTTGATGGAAGTGACTATATGTATTGGAGTATGATGATGAGGATCTACTTAATGGCACTTGGCAATGAAGTTTGGGAAGCAGTGGAATTTGGATATGATCCCTTAGTCAATCCTCCTACAGATAAGGAAGGTAAGCTTCTACAACACTATAATTCAAAAGCAATGAATGCACTTGTGAGAGGTTTGCGTAGAACAAAGTCTATGAAAGTTATGCATTGTAAAACTGCAAAAGAAATGTGGGATAAATTGCAAGGTATATATGAAGGAGATAAAAGTGTCAAGAAAGCAAAGATACAAAATCTCAAAGGACAATTTGAAGCATTAAGAATGAACGATGAGGAAAATATTAGTGCTTATCTAATTCGAATTGATGAGGTTGTTAATGATATGCAAGGACTTGGAATGAAGATTGATGAATCAGATGTTTGTGATAAAGTCTTAAGAACTCTTCCAAAAAGATTTAGTGAACAGGTTTTTGCTATAGAAGTGTCAATGGATGGTGATTCTTTGACAAGAGATAAGTTGCTTGGTATGCTTATAACTTTTGAGATAAGAACAAAAGATCCTATTCCCCATAAGGAAGCAACATTCAAAGCAATCAAAAATACAAAGGGTAAGAAGTCAGAATCAAGCAATGAGTCATCCAGTGATGAAGAAGCTAACTATGGTAGAAGAGATAAGGACTACAGAATATCTAGAGATCTAAGATCTGTTAAGTGTTTCAATTGTGGAAAGTATGGACATTTTGCAATAGATTGTCAAGAACCCAAGAACAACAATGGTGAAGAAAAATAGGATCACAGGTACAGGGAATCAAAAAGATATAGGCACCAGAAGAAAAGCAAGGATGGACAAAGTAGACAAGGAAAGAAGTTCTTTCAAAGACAAAAGAGGAGCTACTATGCGGATAAGGCAAGTAAGTACTCAAGTGATAGTGATGCTAGTTTTTTAGACAATGATAGAGATGAAGTCCTATTTATGATTGAAGAAAAAGAGCAAGTTAAGAAAAGGACTCCGTTAATTCTCAAGTGTTTTAGATGTGGTAAATTTGGACATCTTGAAGATGATTGTACAAGGGATGGTTATAGTTTCAGTGATGATGAATATGAGAATGCACTTGAAGGACCAGATGAAAATCTTCTAATGGCATTAGAAGAAGAAGTAAGTGATCCTATAGAAGATAAGCCAATAGAAAATAAAGATGTGGACAAAGGCAAACAAATAGAGGAATATTCAGAAAAGAATGGCTATGATCTCAAGGGAGAACTTATTTATGCCCTTGACATGGTAAATAAGGTAAGAAAGCAACACTCTAAACTTGAAATTTAGTTTCAAGAATGTGATGAAGAGAGAAGATTGCTCATAGAGGATTTAGAAAAATCAAAGGCTAAGGCAAAGAGGTTCAAAGATAAGTTAGAAGCAAAGATCTTGGAATGTGAGAAGTTAGCACAAGAAGTGGCACTACTAAAATAATATTTAGAGGACTCCAAGATCAAGATGAAAGGGTTTAAAAATAGCTCAAAGAACTTGGATAAGTTCATCAAGACACAAAAGACTACATCAAGGAAAAAAGGTCTTGGATTTGAACAGGTTCAAAAGAAATGGGAAGGAGAGTCAACTTCAAGTTTTGGAGGAGAAGAAACTTTAGATGAAGATACTTCAGAAGAAGATAGTGTAAAAGAAAGTGAGACATCCGAGGATGAGTTGGACAATAGAGAATTCAACAAAGACAAGAACAATGCACAGAGAAGATACAAATGGAACAACAATCAGAACAGGTCAAGAGAGACTAAGAGACCAATGAGGTCAAGACAAGGAAACTTCAATGGAAGATATTTTTCATGTCACAGGTTTGGGCACATGGCTTCATAGTGCAGGACATGGGAAAGACAGGAATATGGGAACAAATAACTTTTCCATGGGTATTGTTACTCATGTAATCAGTTTGGTCACAAGGCAATGAATTGCAGGATTCATGATAGAAGAGGACATGGCTTCACTAGGAGAAATCCTAAGACATTTGCACCTCCAAGGAATAATAACATTAAGTGTTATAAGTGCAACAATGATGGTCACACAACAAAATGGTGTAGAGCAGACATTCCAAAAATAGGTATGAACAAGAACAAGAACATGAACAGGAATAGGAACATGAATATGAATAGGGATAGGAATAGAAGCATGGATATGAACAAGAATAGGAACAAGAATAGGAATGTAGACATGGATAGGAACATGGACATGGATAGAAATAGTTAGAGGAATCAAAAAATTTAGATAAGAAGGAAAGAGGATAAAGGTAAAGAACAATGCTTTCTGGGAGTAGAAATACTCCCACACTAGAATTAACCACCTCAAAAGGAGGTGGGGGAGGGGCTAAGCTAAGAGGCTCATTCTTAGCCCCGAGCCCCAAAGGTGACCCTTTGCCATTGATGTCAAAGGGGGAGAGATTTGAGTAAGGGGGAGAGACTTGGTATTTGAAGAGAGCATTGAGCCAGGGGGAGCAATGTCCTAGGGGGAGTAGCACAAAAGAAGAAGTCAAGTTTTTGGTAAAAATTTTTTGGGTTGCCATCAATGACAAAGGGGGAGATTGTTGGAAATTTTGAGTCCTTAAAGTTAAAGTTGTCATTGATGTCAAGAAATGAAGTCATCATTAAATGTCAAGGAATTTTTCAAGAAACAAGTTATCAAAGTTGTCATTTATATTGTGGAAGAAGCTTCTAATAAAGTCAAGATCAAGAGGAACAATGCAAAGGTTAAAGGCAAAGGGCTCCATAATATTTTTAAATATTATGTGGAAGCATAAGTTAAAAGGTTTTCATAAAAACCCAAGAAAGTTTATTTGCAAAGCTAAAGGGAGGTTTAATATTTATTTGATAAATTATTTAAATTCAAAATGAATTTAAATTTTATAAATAAATATTATTTATACCAAGGTGCAAAGTGAAATATGGTTTATATAAAACCATAGGGTTTAAAGAATTAATTTATAAAATTTAAATTCAAAAGAATTTAAATATTTTATAAATTAACAAAGTTTCAAAGGAAATTCATGCACCGACATCCAAAGACGTTGAGAGTAAATCGAGCACCGACGTCATGCATGGAGGAAGAGATTTAGTATAAAAGCTAATGCCTTGGAGGTATTTCAAATTACCCTTTTGCTCGATGAGAAAAAATGTGCAATTGTGTTTAAGTCTGTAAGGAAGAAAGAGCAGCAAAAATCTTGTTTATGCACCAGCAAACGTAGCCAAGGTGTGGCTAGAGATAGAAAACGTAGCCAAGGAGTGGCTAGAGACAACAAACATAGCCAAGGAGTGGCTAGAGACAGCAAACATAGCCAAGGAGTGGCTCACAGTAGCAAACATAGCCAAGGAGTGGCGCAGGACAGTGAGCATAGCCAAGGAGTGGCTCACGATAGCAAACGTAGCCAAGGAGTGGTGCAAGGCAGCCAACATAGCCAAGGTGTGGCTTGAGGCAGTGAACGTAGCAAGACGTGGTTTGATGCAGTGAACGAAGCCAAGGCAAGGCATGGCCTAAATCAAGCAAAGGCGTAAGGTGTGGAGGCTCCAAGGGAGAATGCAGCTCCACGGTGGTGATAGCCAAGAGGAAGGCGCTTGGAAGAAGAAGTGCTTCAGGCGTCAATAAAACTGGTAATATTTTATTATTGTGATCTTTAATTTTAATTTAGGCTAAGGTTGAATAAAGGAGAAATAAGGTTGTAATTAATTTGATGATTGCCTAAATTAAAAGGGAGTATTTATTATAAAGTATTGAGGTGAAAATATTTACTTGTGGGTAAAATATTTTTACTTTAGAAAAGGGAAAAATAAATTATTGCATTATCTTATCAAAAGAATTATCTTTAATGCAATAATAAGTTTAGGGAGTTATAAGTAGAAATAGCTTTGGGCTTTGAAAAACAAGATAGTGAAGTGACTTATGCTTGAGAGGTGAATATTCTAACTAGTGTGGTGTTGGATATTATTTTGAGATTGGAGTAATAAGGTATACTCATGAATTAATATATGCATTATATTGTCATCTAATCCTTTTGAGATTGGCAAAGGAATATTGTGTTATTGTGGCATATTCTTGAAGGTCATCATTATCAAGAAAAAGGTATGGGCATATTTTTCCAATGTTTAAGTTGATTGGTTGTTTTCTGGAAAATAAGTTTGGAGTGAAAAGGACTTGATTAGGGTTTCCTTTTGAGTGTGTTTGAGTGATTGCTTCAAGGTTTTCTGGAATAAAGAAGTGTGGTTAAAACCTTGTTTTATGAGCATTGTTGTTGAAGCCATTGGTTGTGCGAAGAACTTGAACTAGGGTTTGAAAAGAACATGAGTATCATTGTTATGTGAGGATTGTTGTTGAGCATTGTTGGAAATATTTTGAGTTGATGTTTACATGCTTGGACTAGGGTTTGTGAGCAAGGGGTGTTTCATCAAGTGATTGGTTGAGTAGAGTTGATTGAGCCTAGTCAAGTGGTTGTGTGAAGTGATTGTTCAAGTTCCTTAAAACAAACTATTCTATATTATGTTTTGAGTTAAGAAAGTGATTGAGCATTGAGTGTAGAACATATTGAGTCTCTAACAATTCTCTTTATGCTTCTATGAGATTGGACAAGTTCTGTGTGGACTTTTTGAGCAGATTTGAGGTAAGTCTTTGAGAAGACTTGTGGACTAATTTTGTGTGAGCTTTTTGTGGAAGCTTACAATAAATATTTGGATAAGTTCTATGTGGACTTATTGAGCAGATTTGGACAAGTTCTATGTGGACTTATTGAGCAGATTTGGACAAGTTCTGAGTGAGCTTGTTGAGCAGATTTGGACAAGTTCTGAGTGAGCTTGTTGAGCAGATTTGAGCAAGTTTTGAGTGAGCTTGTTGAGAAGATTTGGACAAGTTCTAAGTGAACTTGTTGAGCATATTTGAGCAAGTTCTGAGTGGACTTGTTGAGCAGATTTGAGCAAGTTCTGAGTGGACTTGTTGAGCATATTTGAGCAAGTTCTGAGTGGACTTGTTGAGCAAATTTGAGCAAGTTTTGAGTGGACTTGTTGAGCATATTTGAGCAAGTTTTGAGTGGACTTATTGAGCATATTTGAGTAGGTTCTGAGTGGACTTGTTGAGCAGATTTGAGCAGGTTCTGAGTGGACTTGTTGAGCATATTTGAGCAGGTTTTGAGTGGACTTGTTGAGCAGATTTGTGCAGGTTCTAAATGGACCTGTGGAACAGATTTGAGACAGGTCTTTGGAGGTGATAGAGTAGAGAGGACATTAGTCTCTAGTGGATAGAGATCCATCAGCCAGGGCAGTGAGGACAGGTCTTCTGAGTGGGGACAAGAGTCTTCAGTGGAGAGAGATCCACAAGCCAGTGCAGTGGAGGCAGTAGTCTTCTAGAGGATCACCAACCAAAGCAAAGGAGAAGGAGTTCTCCTATGGATAGAGATCCATGAACCTAATTTAGGGGATTGACATCTCCATTGGATAGAGGTCCATAAACATTGTAATAGGGAAAGGATTCCCAAGAGATTGATTGAGAAAATTTAGTGAAATATTTTCTCTGTGGATGTAACCCACATTGGGTGAACCACGTTAAATTGGTGTCTCTATTGTGTGTGGTGATTTGTGCATTGCTTTGATTACTGCTATTGATATTGCTATCTATACATTGCATAATATTGATTTGGAAAGAAAAGTAAAAAGTTTGAATAACACAAGCTTATACTGAGAGGGGGGGTGAATAGTATAAGATCACTTTTTAACCTTTTACTTCATAAATCAATTCAATGAACCAATAGCAAAATCAAAGTAGTAATAAAACTAGTTTACAAGTCATCACACAATTGAGACACCAATATAACGTGGTTCACCCAAGGTGGGCTACTCCATAGATAAAATCTTTCACTAAATTTTCTCAATCAAATCCTTTGGGAATCCTTCCCAATTACAATGTTTATGGACTTCATGTCCAAAGGAGAATCCTTCCCCTAATAAAATATTTATGAGCCTCCTACCCAAAGGATATGTCCTATCCCCCAAAGAAGTATTTATGAGCCTCCTACCCAAAGGAGATGTCATATCCCCCAAAGCTCTAGAAATGATACTTCAGAAGATCACTGCCTCTTCTGCTGCTAGCAGGTGGAACTCATTTCCACAAAAGACATCTTGTCCTCCTTGCTATGGATCTAGATACTTCTATACTCATTGATCACCTCCACAGCTTCTCATAAACACCTGTCCTAAACACAGTCAGTCGGTCCAGCACAAGTCCTCTCAAACTCTGTCACAAATCTGCACCAATCTCAGTCCTCTGGTCCAGCACAAATCTGCTCTCAAATCTCTGTCAGATCTATCCCAAGCTTAAGACAAAATCTTGAACAAATCAATCACAACTACTCATAATTCTTCACCAATATTTCATCAAATATGTCCACAATTTCTTCAAAAATAACTTGTCCAAATCAGTCCACAAGTTCTCCACAAGAACATGTCCAAATCAGTCCACAAGTTCTCCACAAGAACCTGTCCAAATCAGTCCACAAGTTCTCCACAAGAACCTATCCAAATCAGTCCACAAGTTCTCCACAAGAACCTATCCAAATAAGTCCATAATTTCTCCACAAGAACCTATCCAAATATGCCCAAACAAGCTCAAGCAAGTTTACCAAGAAACTTGCCCAATGTGAATACACAAAGAGAATTGTTAGAGACCCAATGTGTTTCATCCAATCATATCAAATCAATATCATAGAAGCATAAAGAGAATTGTTAGAGACTCAATATGTTCTATCCTTCAACTTTCAATCTCATAGAAGCATAAAGAGAATTGTTAGAGACTCAATATGTTCTTTACTCAAAGCTCAATTTCAACTCAAATAAATCTCATAGAAGCATAAAGAGAATTGTTAGAGACTCAATATGTTCTATCCTTCAACTCTCAATCTCAACTCAAATCAATATCATAGAAGCATAAAGAGAATTGTTAGAGACTCAATATTTTTGATCCTTCAAATTTCAATATCAACTCAAATCAATCTTATATGAGCATAAATATAATTGTTAGAGACTCAATATGTTCTATCCTTCAACTCAAAAACAAACTCTTTCTCAAATTAGAATAAATATAGAAGTAGTATACTTTCACAAGATCTTGAACCACGACCCAATAATTGTCAATAATGCAATATCAAGAAATCAACTCCTCCAACATAGAACCATAACTTGCTATCAAACCCTATTCAAGTTAGTTTTCAAGAACTCAAAGTAATCTCTCTCTAAGCATCAAAAATGGGTTCAAGACATTTTCAACTTCTCTCAAATGGGAATGCTCAACTTAACCACACAACCAAGTTTATCAAGCAAAGTATAACTTGATAAAATCAAATCTCAAAGGAGCAAGCCCAACTCATGTATCAAGTAAAGCATAACTTTATCAACTCAATCTCAATGGAAGCAATATAAAAACCAAACTCTCAACAACCAAACAACTCAATTAGGGTTTCAAAAACTTATAGCAATGGCATAAGCTTCTCACTCAAAAACCCTAAAGAAAACTTTAAATGCTTCCACTCTCATAAACTAGAATTATACAATAACTCATAAACTCATCATGATCTCATAATGCATAATCAATACTTCCACTTTCATAAAATAAGATCCACCCCAAATAAGGAAACTTAATTTAATCCTATTCACTCTAAACTTATTTTGAGAAAACCATCAATCAATAATAACCATGGAAGAATGTGCCCATACCTTTACTTTGATGAAGGAGAACTCAAAATCTATCACAACACTAACTCTCAATTTGCCACAAATTAGAGTTAGCAACAATGGAATAATGCACAATGATAAGAGTCCTAATAACACCTTATCACTCCAACTCATCAATAATAAAAACTCACAAATATACATATCAACAATATTCCTTTACACCTTATAAATCCTACTTAATATATCACAAAATAACTTCAATCTCAAAAATAATTACAAGAGAATATCCACTCAATAACTCCAAAGGCTTTCTAACCTCAATATTTCATTAAGCACAATTATTCCTTAAACCCTTATAACTCCTCAAATACATTTACTTCTAAATGCATTTACCATATAAACATTAAGCATCAATAATAACAATGTCAAAGCAATATTTCTATTTAACCTTATACCTCCATCCAATTACCAACAATAATTTGCCAAGTCAAATCAAATATTCCACATTATCAACAAAATATCTACCTTGGTCAAAAATCAATTCTCCAACCTTAAGAGAAGTGTGGAGACACCAAAATATGTGCCAAAGTGCTTCCTCCTCCAAACTCATGGCCCAAGGCAACTACTATACCATGTGCACAATGATCCATGACCAAAAATGAAACACGCCCAATGTGAATCGGTCTTGACACCTTTGCCTAGCGATCGCCTTCGCTCCATTGCCTCCGCTGTTGGAGCACAAGTGCCCAATGAAACTCTCAAGAACCACACATTGTTTTACCTTCCCTTTGCTTGTAGAGATTAAAGACAAATAGATTTGTCTTCCTCATAGGCGTACAAAATTAGAACTTAAACACAAAGCAATATGAAACTCAAAAATCACAGAGCAATCTGAAATTGAAGGTCACAGAGCAATACAAATTCAAAGGTAATCATGCAAATCGAAGGTGCTTAAAACCTTAGGAAATAATACCCTTTAATAGTCTTTCATCCCATGCAAATTGACGTCGGTGCTCCTTTCAAACATTGCATTTTTCATCCCATGCAAGTTGACGTCGGCAAGGTAAGTATTTTACATGAGCGCCGCTAAGGGTTTGTTGGCAATTTTGGGTACCTTGAGTTCTTTGCAGTTGCTCAAGTAAATAAGTTGTCATTGATGTCAAGAAGCTTTTGAAAGAATTTGATTTGATGTAAAATAATGTGTTTTGTTGAAGTTTCGGCTTGACAGGTTCGAAAGAAAGTAAGTTGGAAAAATGTCGCGATATCGCGACATGTCGCATTTTCACGACTTAAACAGGAGAGAGAAAGCTTTTTGAAAAAGTGTCACGATTTCGCGACATGGTGGAAGAGAAAGAAGAAGCTGGCAAAACTGTCACGATTTCGTGACATGTTGGAAGAGAGAGAAGAAGCTGGCAAAACTGTCACGATTTCGTGACATATTGGCAGAGAAAGAAAGCAAGGTGGAAGATGTCACGATTTCACGACATGTCGCATTTTCGCGACTCGAAAAGTGCAGGAAGGCAAAGAAGGAAAAATGTCACGATTTCGCGACATAATGCAAGGAAGGTTGTACGGACGAAAAAGTGTCACGATTTCGTGACATGATGCAGAAGGGAGAGTCCAGTGTGAACTGTCACGATTTCGTGACAAGTTTGAAGAGAGATAAAGTATCTCGAAAAGTGTCACGATTTTGCGACATGCTACAAAAGACGAAGTGAGGACTATCACGATTTTGTGACATGCTAAAAAGCTCGAAGTGAGAACTGTCACGATTTCGTGACATGCAGCAAAGGGAAGAGTTTGAAATGAGAAGCGTCATGATTTCGTGACAGGCTACAAAGAAATTGTACGGATGCAAAAAGTGTCACGATTTCATGACAGGTTGAAGAGAAAGCTTGCGGTTGCAGAAAGTGTCACGATTTCATGACAGTTTGAGATGGCAGCATACGGATGGAGAAAGTGTGCAAGTCTTCAACAGAAGAAGTGTCACGATTTCATGACGAATTCAAGAAGGAAGAGCTCGAAGGCGAAAGCATCGTGATTTCGCAACATGTTCCAGTTTCGCGGGTGTAAGGCAGAGAGAAGCTCAAGGCAGCGAAAGTGTCGCGATTTCATGACATGTTCCAGTTTTGTGGGTGTAAGGCAGAGAGAAGCTCAAGGCAGCGAAAGTGTCACGATTTCATGACATGTTCTAGTTTTGTGGGCGTAAGGCAGAGAAGAGCTTAAGGCAGCGTAAGTGTCACGATTTCGTGACATGTTCCAGTTTCGCTAGTGCAAGCCGAGAAGAGGTTGATAAAGCGAGAAATGTCATGATTTCATGACAAAAGTGACGATGACGTCAACAGAGGCAAAAGTGTCACGATTTCACGACAAAAGCAAAGTTGTTGCTGACAAAGCGAGAAGTGTCACGATTTCGCGACAAGAACGTAGTCAAGGCAGACAAAGGCAAAAGTGTCACGATATCACGACATGTTGTAGTTTCACGAGAAAAGCTACAGAACTACAGAGGCGGTTGAAGCCGACAGAGTTAAATCTGGGCCGACGTAGCTTAGGGTTTTGTAGCCGATGTAGTTTAAGGGTAACAACCGACTAAGACCAAGGTTTAGATCTTGATTATGTTAGTATAAAAGGAGGGCTATTTGAAGAGAATTTGTATCGATCGAAGTGTGCGTTCGAAGTGCGATATTCATAGATAGAGTGCGGGGGAGAAGTTCGATCATCGAGAAGCAGAGTGTGCGAAGACTATGCTGATGTGATTGCGTAGAGGTGCATAAGTTGATGTTCGATCGAGTGCTGCTATGTTTGCACAGTCAGTGCAAAAGTTGGTTTCGACCAAGTGCGACTGTAATAGAACAGAAAAGAGATTTGAGGACAGACTTGTGCCAGACCGAAGGACTATGTTTGGTGCAGACCAGAGAAAGAGGAAGAGGACAGACTTGTGCCAGACCGAAGGACTATGTTTGGTACAGATCAAAGAAAAATATAGAGGACATTTGTGCTAGACCGAAGGACTGTGTTTAGTGCATTTTTGAGGACCAGCTTTGAGGTGATAGGGTTGAGGACAGAGGTCTCCAACCAGAGCAGGGAAGACAGGTGTCTTCTGTGGATAGAGTTCCACTTGCTAAGGGCAGCAGAGGCAGAGGTCTTCTAGAGGATCACCAGCCAGAGCAGAGTTAGGGGATTGGTGTCTCCTTTGGGTTGGTACCCATAAACATTGTAATCGGGAAAGGTTTTCCCAGATTTGGTTGATAAAATTTTAGTGAAAATTTTATCCGTGGAGTAGCCCACCTTGGGTGAACCACGTAAATTGCTGTGTCTCTATTGTGGATGGTGTTTTCTATATTGCTTTGATTTTTGCTTGATACTGCTTTCTATACACTGCATAATATTGTATTAAAAGTTAAGTTGAAGGAAAAAGTAGAAAGTGGTCTTATACTGTTCACCCCCCCTCTCAGTATAAGCTTGTGTTCTTCAATTGGTATCAGAGCGGGTTCCTTCAAAAAGTTTAAACAGCTTGAAGGAAAAGCTTGATAAGAACACAATGGATTATTCAAGCGGCAATGCAGCACCTATTCTTGACGGATCAGATTTTGGTCTTTGGAGTGCAAGGATGAAGGTTCATCTAATGGCACTTGGCAATGAGGTATGGGAAGTGATTGAAGATGGGTACACTATTCCTATAAATGGTCCTTATACTAAAGAAGACAGGCTCCTACATCACAACAATTCAAAAGCAATGAATGCAATCCTGAAGGGTTTACAGAAGGCAGATCTTACCAAGGTGATTCACTGCAAGACAGCTAGTGAAATGTGGAAACAGCTACAGGTGGTTCACACAGGTGATGTAAATGTCCGAAAGGCCAAGTTGAGACACTTCAAAGGTATGTTTGAACAACTCAAGATGAATGATGATGAAAATATTAGTGAATACATGCTCCGTATGGATGAGGTTGTTAACTCCATGAAAGACTTAGGTCTTGAACTTGCTGAAAATGATGTTTGTGATAAGATTTTAAGATCTCTTCCTAATAGATTTAGTGAAAATATTTCTGCTATTGAGGAAGCTAAAGATTTGGATAAGCTGAAAAAGGATGAGCTTCATAGTATACTTGCAGCATTTGAGTTGAGAACTCAGGTGAAGGTTGATGTCAAGAAAGAGGCAACTTTCAAGGCTACCAAGAAATCTAAGGGTAAACAACTTCAAGAGAGTGATGAGTCTTCTAGTGATGAAGAGGCATATTACAACAAGAAAGGCAAGTTATCTAGAAAGCACAAAAGCATGAAAAATATAAGATGCTTCAATTGTGGAAAGTTTGGTCATTATGCTACTGACTGTACTGTTTCCAAGAATGAAAGTGATGAAGAGAAACAGGATGTTAAGAGCAAGGATTCTGAAAAGCACAGGTATTACAGAAAGAACAAAGATGAGCACAACAATCAAGGAAAGAGGTATTCACACAAGAACAAGAAGAGTTTCTACCTAGACAAAGCAAGTAAGTGTTCTAGCAGTGATAGTGAAAGCTCTTCAAGTGATGAGGAAAATGAGATGTTGTTCATATCAAAAAAAGAGGAAGAACCGAAACATAGATTCATTATTATGAAATGTCTTAGATGTGGAAATTTTGGTCACCTTGAGGATGATTGTACAAATAATTATTTTGTTTTGAGTATGTATAAGGATGCTTCAGAAAACTATCAAGAAGATGCTTGTATGGTTTTTGAAAAAGGTAGCACCTCTAGTGATAAGAAATCTGGAAAAGGCCTTGAGGATTCTGAAAGCAAACAAATAAAGGATCTTGAAAGTGAACTTAATAATGCTCTTAGTGCTTTGAAAAAGGAAAGAAAGAAGAATGATAGACTCAAGGATAAGTTAGATGAATGTTGTATGGAGAGAGACGATCTTATAGAAAGTCTTGACTTCTCTATAGCTAAGACACAAGAACTCAAGGATGAGTTAGAGTCTAAGGTTCTTGAGTATAGTGAGTTAGAACAGAAAATGGCTTCTTTGGAAGTGGAAACTAAAGAGTACAAGGATAAGTTGTACAGGTTTCAAGATAGCTCCAAAAGGGTTAAGTCTCTCATCAAAGGTCAAAGAAAACCAACAGATAAAATAGGTCTTGGTTTTGTTAAGCCGCACAAGGAACAGGTTGGGGAATCTAGCAAGAGATTCCAAAAGGAAGAGAGTTCTGATGAAGAAAGTACTTCAGATCATGAGTCCATGAGTGATAAATGCGCAGAAATAGAAAACAAAATTCAGATTGAAAAGAAGAAGTTTTCGGGACCCAAGAGGTCGAATAAAAGAAAATTTCACGACAGATGTTTTGCGTGTCACAGGTTTGGTCACATGGCTGTACATTGCATGGCTCAAGTGGAGAAAGTAAATGACAAATTCAGAAGTGCTAGTTTCTTTCGAGGGTATTGCTACTCTTGTCAATAGTTTGGGCACAAGGCAGTCTATTGCAAGGTTAATTACAGGAACAGGTTTGATCAGAACAGGTTTGGGCAGAACTGGTGGATTCAAAGAACAGGTATGCCTAAAAGAAATAACATTGTTACTTGTTGTAAGTGCAACAATGAAGGTCACACAGCTAGACAGTGTAGAGCTGATCTTCCAAGGTACAAAAATAGAAATAGTGGCATGATCAGGTCCAAGGATCAAGGCATGAAAAAGGACAGGGATGAGAACAAGAACAAGAACAGTGACAAAAATAGGAATGCGGGCAAAAAGTTCAAGAAAAGGCCCGACAAGGAAATTGTAGACACTGATGATGATCAGTGCCTAATGGGAGTTTTACTCCCACCCCTATTTTAATCACCTCATCAGGAGGTGGGGGAGGGACTAAGCTAAGTGGCTCATTCTTAGTCCCAGCCCCAAAGGTGACCCTTTGCCATTGATGACAAAGGGGGAGAGATATGAGTAAGGGGGAGAGCTTCAATGTGAAGAGGAAAGCTTCAAGTCAGGGGGAGCAAAACTTTAAAAGGAGATTCTCAGTTGTTAGCACAGTTGGTTTCAGTTTTAGCTCCTGAGACGTGTTTTTAGTAAAGGGTTGCCATCAATGACAAAGGGGGAGATTGTTGGCAATTTTGGGTACCTTGAGTTCTTTGCAGTTGCTCAAGTAAATAAGTTGTCATTGATGTCAAGAAGCTTTTGAAAGAATTTGATTTGATGTAAAATAATGTGTTTTGTTGAAGTTTCGGCTTGACAGGTTCGAAAGAAAGTAAGTTGGAAAAATGTCGCGATATCGCGACATGTCGCATTTTCACGACTTAAATAGGAGAGAGAAAGATTTTTGAAAAAGTGTCACGATTTCGCGACATGGTGGAAGAGAAAGAAGAAGCTGGCAAAACTGTCACGATTTCGTGACATGTTGGAAGAGAGAGAAGAAGCTGGCAAAACTGTCACGATTTCGTGACATATTGGCAGAGAAAGAAAGCAAGGTGGAAGATGTCACGATTTCGTGACATGTCGCATTTTCGTGACTCGAAAAGTGCAGGAAGGCAAAGAAGGAAAAATGTCACGATTTCACGACATAATGCAAGGAAGGTTGTACGGACGAAAAAGTGTCACGATTTCATGACATGATGCAGAAGGGAGAGTCCGCAGTGTGAACTGTCATAATTTCATGACAAGTTCGAAGAGAGATAAAGTATCTCAAAAAGTGTCACGATTTCGTGACATGCTACAAAAGACGAAGTGAGGACTGTCACGATTTTGTGACATGTTGAAAAGCTCGAAGTGAGAATTGTCATGATTTTATGACATGCAGCAAAGGGAAGAGTTTGAAATGAGAAGCATCACGATTTCGCGACAGGCTACAAAGAAATTGTATGGATGCAGAAAGTGTCACGATTTCATGACAAGTTGAAGAGAAAGCTTGCGGTTGCAGAAAGTGTCACGATTTCATGATAGTTTGAGATGGCAGCATACGGATGGAGAAAGTGTGCAAGTCTTCAACAGAAGAAGCGTCACGATTTCATGACGAATTCAAGAAGGAAGAGCTCGAAGGCGAAAGCATCACGATTTCGCAACATGTTCCAGTTTCGGGTGTAAGGCAGAGAGAAGCTCAAGGCAGCGAAAGTGTCACGATTTCGTGACATGTTCCAATTTTGTAGGTGTAAGGCAGAGAGAAGCTCAAGGCAATGAAAGTGTCACGATTTCGTGACATGTTCCAATTTCATGGGTGTAAGACAGAGAAGAGCTTAAGGTAGCGTAAGTGTCACGATTTCGTGACATGTTCCAGTTTCGCTAGTGCAAGCCGAGAAGAGGTTGATAAAGCGAGAAATGTCATGATTTCATGACAAAAGTGACGATGACGTCAGTAGAGGCAGAAGTGTCACGATTTCATGACAAAAGCAAAGTTGTTGCTGACAAAGCGAGAAGTGTCACGATTTCACGACAAGAACATAGTCAAGGCAGACAAAGGCAAAAGTGTCACGATATCGCGACATGTTGTAGTTTCACGAGAAAAGCTACAGAACTACAGAGGCGGTTGAAGCCGACAGAGTTAAATCTGGGCCGACGTAGCTTAGGGTTTTGCAACCGACGTAGTTTAAGGGTAACAGCCGACTAAGACCAAGGTTTAGATCTTGATTATGTTAGTATAAAAGGAGGGCTATTTGAAGAGAATTTGTATCGATCGAAGTGTGCGTTCGAAGTGCGATATTCATAGATAGAGTGCGGGGGAGAAGTTCGATCATCGAGAAGCAGAGTGTGCGAAGACTGTGCTGATGTGATTGCACAGAGGTGCATAAGTTGATGTTCGATCGAGTGCTTCTGTGTTTGCGCATTCAGTGCAAAAGTTGGTTTCGACCAAGTGCGGCTATAATAGAACAGAAAAGAGATTTGAGGACAGACTTGTGCTAGACCGAAGGACTGTGTTTGGTGTAGACCAGAGAAAGAGGAAGAGGACAGACTTGTGCCAGACCGAAGGACTGTGTTTGGTACAGATCAGAGAAAAATATAGAGGACATTTGTGCTAGACCGAAGGACTGTGTTTAGTGCATTTTCGAGGACCAGCTTTGAGGTGATAGGGTTGAGGACAGAGGTCTCCAGCCAGAGCAGGGAAGACAGGTGTCTTCTGTGGATAGAGTTCCACTTGCTAAGGGCAGCAGAGGCAGAGGTCTTCTAGAGGATCACCAGCCAGAGCAGAGTTAGGGGATTGGTGTCTCCTTTGGGTTGGTACCCATAAACATTGTAATCGGGAAAGGTTTTCCCAGATTTGGTTGATAAAATTTTAGTGAAAATTTTATCCGTGGAGTAGCCCACCTTGGGTGAACCACGTAAATTGTTGTGTCTCTATTGTGGATGGTGTTTTCTGTATTGCTTTGATTTCTGCTTGATACTGCTTTCTATACACTGCATAATATTGTATTAAAAGTTAAGTTGAAGGAAAAAGTAGAAAGTGGTCTTATACTGTTCACCCCCCCTCTCAGTATAAGCTTGTGTTCTTCAGGGTTTAGAAACCCTTTCAATAATAATTATTAAATTAATAATTATTATTTTATTAATAATAAACTTAACTTAAAACCTTTTCAAAGGTTTGAGTTAATTTATTTATTAATAATCAAAATTGACTTTTAAGGTTTATTCAAGGAGCAAAACCTTTTCATTAAGCCAAGATGGTTTTAATAAAAAACCTTAATGAGTCTAGATGGTTTTAAGAAAAACATTTAACCTTGTCACCATGGTTTTAATAAAAACCCTTAAACAAACATCATGGAACTTTCAAGATCTTTTTGGCACCAAAATATTTTTGACATCAGCACAAATTCCTTTTGACATCAACACAAACTCTTTTTGACATCAATGACAACTCACAAACATGAAGCTAGGCAACATACCCAAAATTGCCAACAAAGTTCTCTTATACTGTTCACCCCCCTCTTAGTATAAGCTTGTGTTCTTCAAAACCCTAGCCAAGAAGAATGTATTCCTTTTTATTCCTAAAATTCTATAATGAAACAATGGATAGAAGGCATTTCTCTGCCTATGTTCTTATCCTGAGAGTTTTATTTTCCAACTCTCGTAGAATCATATTATAAATTCATTCCCTAATTTCATTAAAGGAATATCTTTATTTTTAATTTTTAAATACAACCTCAATACTTTCATCATTTTTTTGAAAAGTCCTTTCTCTCCTAACAATCATAGAGAGCTATCCAAACTCATTTCCAAAATATTTTAGTCTGTTTCTCAATTAGAATAAATTCCTTAATTAACTTACACAAATAATTTAAACCCTGCTACTAAAATATTATCATGTCTAGCATCCGAGTAGACATCACTCGAGATCGAATCATCCAAAATAATCCATCATATAACTATGATGTGATCACCTTAGAAAAATTCTAGTCATAAACAAAGATGAACTTTGATCAACAAGCATACTATGATATATTCTTCTTGACGATAGTAAAATATCCCCCTATTAAAAATATCTTAAAACTACAACATTCATTCCATTCTATTAAAAACTACTTCACTTACACCGACATTTTCTGGAACAAAAGCTTGAGCATAAACTATAACTGGAAATACTCTTCTATTGGTCCAACTATAGAATATTTAAACCACAAGTGCCTTCCCAAAGGGCTACTTAGCTACACACTCCTCTATACAAGCACACAAGTGGGTTCTCGTACGATTGTCAAATCTAAAGCTACTATCAATCCTAATTAAGGATGCAACCTTAAGAAGAACTTCTAATTAGATAACTTTTTACTGGAACATCCTTCCAAATTTCTACTTTAGAGGTGATTTTAGACCTCAAAACTTCCACAACTACCAACCATTTTGGAGGTTTAGCTTATTTAAACCACGACTAGAGTTTAACACATCAACACAAGTACAACAAGGGGTACATGATGTCATATATGCAATCGTACCAAACAAGCACTAATACTTTCAATTTGATGTGTTGTTTAACATAAATATATTGATCTTAACTAGGTGTTCTTCTAAAGTTATCAAAACATCACAATAATTTGCTCATTCACATATTTTTTAGCAATCATTGGATAAAGGGACATCATCTCAGATGTCACTACAACATTCCAAACTTATAAAGATTTAATATGGAGACAAAAGCTTCCACTAAAACTGAGATAAGAAACTCTTTGTAAGATTATCGCTACCCAAATTTGGAGATGATCTCTACTGACAACCATAAACTAAATAGATAGTGGAGAGCCTTTCCACATCACTGGAATAGATTTAAGCATCAACTAGTAAATCCAAAACAATATATAATTATACATAGCTACACTAAATCTATGGTATAATATCATCATTATAAATATCCAACCAAGCAATAGAAAGATTAACCAAATATCATTCCAGAATATTAAACCCAAGAATGAATACTAGATCAACACTACTAGTTAACTCTGGTTCATTTAGTGAGTTTGTTTGAAATTCTTTCAGATCTGAAGCTCCTTTCCTTTCCAATATTCCCCCACCTCTACTCCTCCATTTTCTCCATGTTGTCTGTCATCCTTCCTTTTTATTTTCTTTTCTCTTTTTTTTCATATTTCCTTGGCCCCTTGCTAAACTTTTGACTTTTTCCCACATTACCCACTCTTCTAGTGCCATAATGGATCTTAACAGTTGGATCACATGGAGTTGATTTTGATCGACTCTCACTCTCCCATCCACCTTACTTTGAGTATGCCCAATTTAATATCATACTCACTTGAGGGATTATTCGTCAATCTTAATCAGCAAGATATTCGTGACTAAATTTTCCACTACCATTTGCTAGGTAGCCACTTAGAAAGTAATATTTTCATCCTTATATTCCTTTCTTCCATGAGGCAGTGTCACAAATATTGACAATAAAAAATAAATTCCTCTCCTGTCAATAATGAAATAATGCAATATAACAAATATTTTTCTACTATTACCAAAATTATTAAGCAAATCAATTAGCTATTTTCTTTATATTCCTTTCTAATCATTCAAGGAAATCCTATGATCCAATGATTATCTCTTGATTTCATCCATGAGGAAAATATGTTCTTGCAAGAGCACAAATTCATTAACAATATCATATTATATCAATAAAAATGCTATTGTAAAAGTTACCCTTGAAATAATCAATCATTTCAATGGTAAGAAATAGTACATTTTCCATATAATCCATATTACGTAGGATTCATAATGAGGTAATCAATCATTTCAACAATAATATTCAGCATTTACCTACATAATCCATTTACATCTAAACATCTAATCAAGGAATATCCAAACATTCCATTACTATAACACATAAAAATGTAAATCTATCAAGATGCAAAGTCTACCAAGGGGGGTCATGAAAATATTACATTACTTGGTACATATAATATATTAGGATTTACTTTATGTGATGTAATAAATGCACAAGGATGCATAATATTTAATAATGTAAATTTGCACATTTTTCCATGTGTACATGAGTTCATAGAATAGGAAGTTGAATAGTCAAGAAGTGGGAAGGCCAAGAGTGCTTCATATGGAGTCACATTACATTACTTATACATGGTGATGTGGAGTTATAAGTGAACACATTCAGTAATAACATTACTTGGTTCTTTTAGTATTGTGGCTCCATTTTTGTGAGCCTTTATTTATGCCATATTTAGGAGTAAATAGTGAATTTATTTATGTGATTTATACTTACAGAATATTTCCATTATCATATGCATTAGTTTGATATTTTATTTTATTTTTGTAAGTTTTATTATCTTAAGTAATAAGTTTCAAAAGCTAACAGTGGTATCAGAGACACAAAGGACCACCATTTCTACAGATAACCTAAATCTTGTTGTACCTTTGTAAACTAGACTCACCATTGTGCACTACCACTTACAAACATCGTCGTTCTAGGATTATTGGGTAGAATACTAGTAACTTTTAAGTAAAACCAGAGAAGATTGAATAATTCCTATTCCAAGAATAAATTCATAATAGAAGGATATTTTAGGTCTTGAAGTCAGACCTTGATATTACAGAAATTGAGGAGAAAAAGAGACCCACAAAATATGTCTTATTAAGGAATTGATAAATTGAAGAAGACTGCAAATTATTGATTGGCTAGTCTTTCCACAAGATTGTGAAGACTAGGAATCAACATAGATTTGGTTCCATAAGTTTTGAGAATAACTAGTGAAGTTTATTTATATTAGAATTCTAGAAATTATAATATATTTGATAGTGCCATCTAAGTTTTTGGTTACATGAAATTAACTTCCAAAATTTGAAAAGCTTCCTATAAACGATAGAGAATAATTTCACCTTTGTTGCCTAAAATTCAGTGTGCTTTCCTCATGTAGGGATTACTTTTATGTTGCAAAAAGTTAGAAGATTAGAGTTTGGAGGAGACTTGTGAAGAAATTCCCCTAGAATATTGCAGATAAGAAAGCTATAAATTGGATAAGTTGAAGAGACGTAGAAGAGGTTAGATTGAAGATTGGAGATTATAGATAAGAAAGCTATGAATTGGAGAAGTTGAAAAGGTTACTTGGAAGAACTTCCATATTTGGATGATTGAAGATTGAAAATAGAATATTGTAGGTGTAATACTGTAGATTGAATATTGAAGAGATCCATGCAAAAGGCTCTCATCAGAGTTTAGATATTGGAGAATTGGAAGACCTAGAAAAAGGTTCTAATATAGATTTGAGATCTAAGTAAGTGATATCATTGCAGAATTTCCATATTTGGGAGATTGAAGAAACCAAGAAAAGGTTTCAATAAATTTTTGAGTAGAGGAGTTGAAAATTTGTGAGAAGAAGTTGAAGAGTTGTAGAATTGGAAGACCCAAGAGAAAGGTCTCAAGAAAATTTTAAAAGAGAAGAAGAAGGCTAAAGAAATCCTTGTTATAGATTTAGAGAAGTAACCATTGAAGGCATCTTGGAGAAAGTGATAAGTAAGATATTAGATATTTCAAGCATAGAGGATATTTTGAGAGAGTTCATCACAAGATATTTTGAGCAAGGAGATGTTTTTGATTTGGTACAATTGTCACCATCCAACAACAAGACCAATAGGAACAAAGGTTTGGAAAAAAGTTTACCAAGACTTGGTGAAGGGATTTGAAGATCTTAAGATATTTAGATTCTTGAGAAAAGAAACAACATTGGAGATCAGGTCTTTGAATTCAAAATTTGAGAAGGAGATTGCATTAGAAGAGAATATTGAGGAGCCTAATATTTTGGGAAATCTAAGGATAGCTACAAATTTTTGAAGGCTGATTTTTGAAACAGAGATTGAAGAGTTGTAGGAGAGTAAATTTAAGGTAGCCTAGAGCTACAAATTAGAGATATTTTAGATATATTTTGTATTTCCCTAAAATAGTACATTGAATGTGTTTAGACAACAACAAAATTCAACATTTTGAAGACTCCTATTGTAGATTTAATCCAACAAAAGAAGGAAGGATTTGACTACAAAGTTGTAGTTTTTTGAACACTAGATTGGGCAGTATTAATAGCTGCTAATTTTAGAATTTGTAAAGACAAGTTGAAAGGATATTCGAAGTGATAAGATCATATTTATGGACAACATTTAATAAGGACAAAGAGCTACATATTTGGAGAGTTTTGGAGCAGTTTTGTGAAATTTTATTTGGTAGCAAACAAGGAGAAGTTGAGCAACAAGCAAGGCTGAAAATTTAATAAGAGTTAAAGGAGAAAATTAAAGGATAATATTGGTGCAAAGTTTGTAATTTTAAGGCAAAAATTTGGGTGAATCAAATAACCAAAAAAATTAGCATAACATAGAAAATAAAGGTATGCAATATTGGTGTAATCTAAGTCTATTACTCAAGTATTGAAATATATATATATATATATATATATATATATATATATATATATATATATGAACATGAGATTTTTGTAATCAAATTATTTAAAGTTGCAAAATCATTTTTTAGAATATTTGCAATTTAATTGAGTTGGAGTAATAAGGATTTCTGTAACAAATTGAATTTATAACTATTGCAAATATATTTGTTCTAAATTTCTAAAATTGGAGATATAAGGTGTTCTACATCAACTTAGGAATTAAATAAATTTAGAGACCTTATTTTTGTGACTAAGAGAAAAAAGGTTGATTCTAGTCCTAAGAAATCATTTTCTATACTAAGAAGTGAGAAGAATGTCTACCTCAAGAAAATCATTAGATCATGAAATGGAGAATGCAATTAGACAAGATAGATTAAATGTTATAAAATATAGAATTAAGGGCATAATTGAAGGATCTTAAGGAAAGTTAGACTTAGTTCCAAGTTTCATCTATAATGAAGCATTAGAAGAAGAATTTGAAACATTAGAATACTATCTACAAGCTAATATATTTGAGGTAATTGATAATGACAAATTTAGTATTATGATTCCTTTGAATGTCACAAGTATAATTTATATGGCTTTTCTTACTCTCAGGTATTACAAAGAAAGAGATTTAAAATTAAGGATATAATTGAATCCCTTAAGAAGAAAGTAAAATCTAGTGAGACCTTTTTGGAAAGAGTATTCCATTCCTCATGTAACATAAATTATTCAAGTTCATTAAATTTAGGATCTTATCATGATGTTGTAAGTGAGTGTTTTGAAGTATCAATGCAAAATAAGATTAATGACTTCAAGGAGAAAGATAAATATAATATTTCACCTTACGAAGTGACATGATAGACGATGATAAGCTAGAGAAAGAAAAGCATGATCAAGAAGGTATATAGTGCAAAGTGAGTTAAAGACTGAAGATACATATGAAGATCCATGTTGAAGAAAAGTCTTTAATAACCAAATAATGTAATATAGGGAGGTGTTAGAGTATACTACATTATTTGATATATATGTTAGATTAGGATTTACTTTATGTGATATAATAAATGCATAAGGGTACATAATATTTATTAATGTAAATGTGCACATTTGTCCATGTGTACATGATTCCATAGAATAGGAAGTTGAATAGTCAAGAAGTGGGAAGATCAAGAGTGAATCATATGAAGAGTCACATTACATTACTTATACATGGTAATGTGGAGTTGTAAGTGAACATATTCAATAATAACATTACTTGATTCTTTCAGTAGTATGGCTCCATTTTTGTGAGCCTTTCTTTATGCCATATTTAGGAGTAGATATTGAAGTTATTTATGTGATTTATACTTACAAAATATTTCCATTATCATATGCATTAGTTTGGTAATTTATTTCATTTTTGTAAGTTTGATTATCTTAAGTAATAAGCTTCAAAAGCTAACACTTCTCGTAGACAATAACTCCTCCTTGATAGTAGTAATAAGAGGATTTAGCCTTTCCCTAATTCCTTATGTGTTGCTTCACTTGACCCCAAATTCTATTGAAGATATTCATAATGCAAGAGGATGAGAAAGAGAGAGATTTGGAGAGAATTTGGCAGATTTTGGACAAATTGAGATGCTTGTTGAATGATCATGCCATGGGACCTATTTAAATATTTTAGGAGAGGTATCCCTTGAAGGGAAGGAAAAGTCAAATATGTCATTGGGTAAAGAGGAATTTATATCTCATAGGCCTGAGGTGAGGGTGATCAAGCTTAGGAGTGGAGGAAGGAATCAACATGCTTGAGGCTCATGCTTGTAGAGATTCTACTTGTACCAACAAAAGCATTGGGGTAGCACTTTTGATCTTAGTTAATGCTTTGAATTTGATAGTTTTATAGTCAAAAATAAAAAATAGTCAAAGGTGCAAAAGCACCACCTTTTAGCAAAAGCCCTACCCTGATGCTTTTGCTCATATCTGGTACTATTGCTTTTGTCCTACCTAGGTGTTGTTTTCTTGCAATTTAAGGCATTGATAATTGTATGAGTATAGGCATATTTATACTCATTGGAAAGATATTTTCAAGCTTGTTTTTATGGAATTATTTAATGAAGTTTTATGGAGATTTTCTATGAGAAATGATGTCCCAAATATGACATTACTTTTTAGGGCATTTACTATTCCAATTTTGGGTATGAAGAAGGTTGGTTTAATTTGATTGATTAAAGGCTTTTGAAGTAGGTTTAATTGATGAATTTTAGTGGACTTGAGGGTTGGTGAAGTGTGTCAAAATTGGGTGACTAAAAGGTATTATAAGAAAAAGGGATATGATAAGAGAGTGTTTTAACTTAAAAATAAAACCTTTCATATATGATCTTTCAATGTGGATGCACATGACACTCCCATAAAAACATATAATGATGATAAAAATTATGATGAATTACATGGTCTGATGGTTTTTGCACTATTCTATCATATTAAGAGAAAGAGAAAGAAGAGCTACATAACATCTTATTATGAGAATAGAGTAATACAATTTGGATGGAACTATGATTCCATATATAAGAGAGGAGGTTTCTTAGACCTTACTCTTCATATGACACTTGTTTCATATTACATGACACTTGGCATGATCATCAAATAATGGAATATATTCCAACGCCCTCATGTATTACATTATTTGGTGTGAATTTTCTTTAAGTTGCATACATGATCTCTGAATATTTGAAACTTGGTTTTCCCAAGTGCTTTTGTGAAAATATCTACTAGCTAATATTCATTAGAAACATGCTTGAGAATGATATAATGATTCTGAAAGTGATCTCTAATGAAGTGACATTGTGCTTCAATGTGTTTAGTTATTTCATGTACAATTGGATTTTTTATAATATTGAGTACTCCTTTATTGTCACAAAATATCAAGGTTGGAGTTTGTCTGATGCCCATGTCTGATAGAATATATTGTAGCCATAATGCTTCACAGATTGTTTCTTTTGCTGCTCAATAATCTACTTCAATTGATGATTGTGCCATTGTATGTTGTTTCCTACTTTTCCAAGATATTGATCTTGATCCAAGATAGAAAACGTATCCTAAAGTAGACTTTATATCATCAATAGAACTGACATAATCTAAATTTGAGTAATCCTATAGGAAAAAATCTTTGAAATTATTCATATAAGTTATCCCATAATTAATAGTTTTCTTGATATTATGCAATATTATTTTTGCAGCTTTCCAATTACTTTCTCTTGGTTCTTGCATGAACCGTGAAATTTTACTATAAAAGCTATTTAAGGTCAGCTATTTGTTAAGTAAAAAAGACTTCCAATTAATTGATGATACATAGTTGTTGAAACCAGTGGTGTTTCATCATTCTTACATAATTAAATTTATTTTTCCATTAATGTATCTTTTGGTTTAAAATCCTTCATTTTGTATTTTTCTAGTAGAGGTTTTGCATATTTGGATTGAGTAATAGAAATATTATCTTCACTTTGATGTATCTTCAGGACAAGACAGTAGTTCATTAATCCTAGATCAATCATTTCAAATTTCTTTTCAAGATTCCTTTTGATGTCACTTATTTTTTCATAACTTTTAGTGATTACTATGTCATCAACATAAACAATGAGAATTAGTATGTGACTTCCAATCTTATTTGTATATAAACTAGATTCAAATGTACTTTTTAAGTCATGTTGTAATAGGTGATTATTGATTTTTATATTCCATGCTTTGGGAGATTGCTTTAGACCATATAGAGATTTATTTAGTTTACACACTTAATTCTCTTGTCCTTTAATAACAAATCCTTTTGGTTGTACATATAGACTTCCTCTTCTAAATCACCATTAAGAAAGGTACTTTTTACATCCATTTGATGAAGCTTCCAACCTTGATGAGTTGTTAATGCACAAACTATCTTAATAGTAGTCATTATGGATGTTGGAGAAAATGTTTCTTCATAGTCAATTCCTTCAGTCTGAGTATATCCTTTTTATACTAACCAAATTTTGTACTTATCAAGATTTCTAGCTACTTTATATTTGATCTTGTAGACCCATTTGCAACTCACAATTTTCTTTCCTGGAGGTAGTTCCACTATATTCCATGTTTTATTCTTCTGAAGTGATGCATAGCTTCTTTCCAATATGATGCATTTAGTGTCTAAAGTGTTGATGTTGGTTCTACTGTATTGCTTAGTAATCCTCTGTTTATTATGGTTAGACTTTGATTTTGAGGTCTAGTAGAAGTTAGATCTGGTATTCTTTCTAGATTAGATTCTTTGAGAGTATATTTGAGCCATATTAGTTCCTTTATAGGAATTGTAGATGTCTCTATGTATGTTTCTTCTTGATATTTTGATTTTGATTCTTCATATTTTGTGTTTTCTTTAGAGTAATTTAGAAGAAATTTTGTATCATTACTAGGTTTTTCTATGTCAATTTTTACCTTTTCATCAAATATTACATCTCTTATAATGTAAAATTTCTTTGTATGTGGATCAAGTATTTTTTATCCAATAGATTCATTGTCGTAATAAAAAAATATTCCTAACATAGATTTATCATCTAATTTTGTCCTTTTTTTTTTGTCTTAGAATATGCATGTAAGCTTTGCATCCAAAAATCCTTAGTTTTCCTATATTTGGTTTTTGTGCTAACCATGCTTCTTTTGGTGTAATATGTCTGAGTATTATTTTTGGTAACATATTTTGTATGAAAAATATTGTTTGTACTACTTCTTCCTAGTATTGATGATCAATATTACCCTCCTTTAACATACATCTTACCATTTCTATTATTGATCTATTTTTTCTTTCTGCAATTCCATTTTGTTGTTGAGAATATGTTGTAGTGAGTTGTATTTTAATTCTATTTTGTTCTAAGAATGAGATAATTTCTTTAGATGCAAATCCACCCCCTCTAACTAAATGAAGTTCTTTTATAGTCTTCCCTAACTCTTTTTCAAGTTGTATTTTGAATTGTTTAAAGCAGCTAAAAGCTTCTAACTTATATTTCATGAAATATACCCACATCTTTCTAGTGTGATCATCAACAAATAATGAAAATACTTATGTCCCCCTATACTATTGATCTTCATTGATCCACATAAATATGTATATATAATTTCTAATGGTTTTTGAGTCCTATGTTTATGAAGATCAAAAGGAATTCCATGTTGCTTACCTGCTAAGCATTCTGGACACAGTAGTTTTTGGAGATAGATTAGATATTCCTTCAACCATTTGATATTTGAGTAATTATTTCATAGAGGATTCACTAGTATGTCCTAGATGTTTGTGCCATATATTTGAAGCTTTAATTGAAAGAGTTGAGTGAGTGGTGATATCTAAAATAAATAGACCACTTTTATAGGATCCTGATGCTATCTTTTTTCCTTGATTAAAAATGTGACATTGTGTTCTTCCAGTAGAAACTTTGAATTCTATGGTGATGTTTTGATTCATGAGTTGAGAAATTGAAAGAAGATTAGTAGTCAATCCTAGGATATATAAGACATTTATTATCATCCCTTTTCCATTTATTAGATCCACTGGAATGTTTCCTATTCCCTTTACTTAATATATTTTGCTATCTACTACAAAAACTGGTTTTTTATTTAACTTATGAAGGGAATTAAACAAGTGTATATTTCCTATCATATGCTTACTTTCTACTCAGTCTATATACCAATAATCTATTATTTGATAAAAATTTTCAAGTCTTGCTTTTTTAGAACCCCTTGTATCTCCCTAATGGATATTAGTTTTAAGGTTGTATTCCAAAATTAATTTTAACTTCATATAAGTACTAGGTTAATTTTCTAAATTCCAAGTATATATGGATTGAAGTGGTATGCCTCATGAATCCCTATTTTTATAATATTAGATAATTTTATTTATAATTTTTTTTATTAAACCAATATTGACAACCTTATATATCCTATTTGCAAATATTAAAACATCTTGAAATGAGATTGCTTAATGAAGTAAATTGATTAAATCACCTATAACTCCAATATCGCTTGATTTAAAGCAACCAAATTTAATATGAACTTTACCTTAGCAATACTTGTGGCTCAATGTATCCTTGAGTATCTTGAGCCTTCAACATATTTATTGGCTATTTCAAATGAGCGTCCAATGCTCTTTCACTTGCATTCAATGCTATTGCTGTTTTAACCATACTATCCAAGGGATTTTGGCTATAGATACCCATGTGCTTCCTCCTTCATAATGTGTGCTATTACTATGTTATTCTTTCCTTGTCTTTCCTTCAATGGCACTTATATCTTTGAGTAATTAATGCTCTTCTTCAACAATAGTTTATGACAAATTTTGACTCCCAATAAATCTTGTTTTCTCTTCCTTGAACGTTGCTTTATTTTTCCAACTTCACTTGTATTATTCACATTTGAATTGAACGTATATGTATCCATGATTTCCTTTACATAGCATAAGCTTATTTTAACTAATGCTTGAGATGGTTTTAATGTCTCTTGAGATGGTGTATGCATGTCTTGTGAGCTTCAAAGCTCATTGGCACGTTACCTATGTATCTTGATATAATGTCATGCTTCCATCCTGACAAAGATGCTTTGTAACTCCTTCTAACACTCAAGATGTGAGCATTATCTTTCCTAATGATTTTAGAGAATATGAGCACTTCTTGTTCGATGTGAAAAGTACCCGATTGCATGTAATTTTCCCTCCAACATCTTCCTTGACCTATATACTTATCTTGAAAACATAAATCTAGTTTGCTTCTTGCTCTCAATTCTCCTTATAAGAAATAAAGACTTGGCTCTTAGTTTGATGGTGATCCTAGGTGCTTTGGGAATAGTTCTATGGTGCTCCTTTAGTTATTTCACAATGTTACCCTTGAATTCTTTGATGTTGGATTGAGGTGGTATTATGAACCTTTCACTTTACTTCCACATAGATTTCTTCACCTCTTTTCTACCTTGCTTTTATGTAGATTTTTATGGTGGTATTCTTCCTTACTTTACAATAATATTATAATAGATACAAGGCTTTCTTTGTTGTTGTAGATGAATGCATTTTTAACCGTTTTCTTTGATGTTTTGAATAGTGTTTCTAGATACTTGAGACCCAACACTTATGAATTCTAGATTGGTCTTTTTTCTATCTTCATTGATACACCAGTGATAGACATAGAACATATGCTATGTTTAGTGTCTTAAGACACTCAATAATCTATCATATTTTGAGATATATATGATGCTCCAATGTATTATGAATAAGAGACCTTATTTTGCACCAAAATTTAGTGTGTGTCTTGTCTTTTTTAGATGCTATTTCCTTCTCTAATATGAAGGCTTCTCATTGTATAGCTTGAGGAGTTACGTAGATTGATCCAAATATTTCCAATAGCTTGATGGATATGGCCACTACTTGCTCTATTATTTTGAGAGAAAAGTGTTGTTGCCTTTCTTGTTAGACAACGCTAGTATCTAAATTTTCACTTGGATAGTTTAGCAGTAATGAATCCAAGCTAATAATCATATAACCAATATGGTATAGATATTAATACTATCTTGCACTAACTTTCACTTTCATTGAAATAAATAGTGCACTTCCAATAAGCTTTAAGAGAAACTAATATAGTGCAAATCCAATCTTCTTATTACTCCTTAAAAGTAACTTGTAATATGCACTAAGTCTAACTCTTAAATAATGCTCTATAATATTTGCAACTTGATGTAGTCTTCTTCTTCATAATTAGATAATAGGAAGAATGTATCTAACTCCTATTAATATGTAGGTAATGACCCTTCACAAAAATGATCTCATGCACTTTCTTTGAAGACTTTACAAATGCAACCTTCTATTTTGTAACTATAAATTCTAATAAGGTGCTTAATGAAGCTAAGTAGTAATCCAAATAGGTGTTCAAGTAATGAACCCTTTTTTTACATAAGTTGCTTACCTTTGATGAATTTTGAATATGATGAACACCTTGATGGGTTGATTCACCAAATTTCTGTCTGGAATGGTGATTGTTTGTCATTGTAAACCCTTATAGTTTATTGGATTGAAACTATAATAGAGTCCAATAATCTTCTTTTTGGGCTTGTTGTCAGATGGCGATAATTATCCCAAAACCTTCTTGTAGGATTTTCTTCTTCATTTGATTCTTTTCAAACCCCTTGAATCTGACTTTCCCTTGTAGCAGCATTTTCATGAAGTGACACACAACAATGGATCTAGTTTGCAAAGGCACAATGGATTTTATGTTGATAGTAGCTATGGTGTTCCTTCTATCTTCAATCTCCAATCTTGCAGTAGCATTTGCAAGTGGTAGTGCACAATGGTGAGTCTAGTTTATAAAGATACAACAGAGTTCATATTGATAGTATCAATAGTGATCCCTTGTAGCTCTTCATATTCCTATCAATATAACCTTGCTCTGACACCAATGATGGTTTTTACACTATTCCATCATATCAAGAGAAAGAGAAAGAAGAGCTATATAACATCTTATTATGAGAATAGAGTACTACAATCTAGATAGAACTATGAGTCCATATATAGGAGAGGAGGTTTCTTGTATATTACTCTTCCTATGACATGTATTACATCTTACATGACACTTGGAATGATCACCAAGTATAACATCCTTCCCATTTTTTCTATTTAATTGTTTGCTATATCCTTTGGAATGAGATACAGCTAATAAAATTTTTAAGTGCAGGAAAAGGTGATGCCTTCAAACAAGCATTTCAGTTACCTATTGTCCACATTTTGGTAGAAGTTAGAGGATGTTTGCATGAGGTAAGGTGGGATATGATATGTAGTTCTCCAAGAACCTTGGCCATTCAGTGGGTACATGGAAGCCTAAGGAAGAAATTAATATAGGGACATCCTGTCTAATGATTGCATTGAGTTTGTGTCTATGCATTTGAGATGCTTGTTGTTTGCATTGAGTTTGTTTAAGGTAGTCATTATCCCATGCATTTGAGATGCCTATTGTCTGCATTGAATCTAGTTAAAGCATTCATTTATTCTATGCATTGGTAGAGATTCAATTTTAATAATCCAATAGTTATATTATGAGATTATTTTTCTTATTTACTTGCAAATATATACTAAAACAATACAAAAATTATAATAATATATAAATAAGTAAATAAATAAAATATATAATAATAATAATATATGGGCTATACATGTATAATGTAAATACAAATTTGTTTTCCACATGGAGAGACCACATGTTGGCCATATTCATGCATGCAATTACCTACGTGTTACCCCACTCTTATAACCAAATCCCATTAAAAGGGTAATAGCTGAAGTTAAAGGGGTAAAAAGAAGCTTCTACTCAAATTCAACAAAATCAAAGGTCCCGTGTTGGAAACCTATCAGGCTAGACCTTGTTGAAAGTTCCCTACTAAAAATCTTAATCAGGTCAAACATGTTCTATGTAAATTTGGTATGGAATGAATGTTAAAATTTCTTTTTTTCTAGGTTTAATGAATTTAATAAGGTGTGGTACGTTCTAGAGGAACTTTGTACAAAAATTTTCCATTTAGACAATGTCATTTTTATTTCTGGTGAATGAGTTACGCCATATGATATTAAAAAGAGATTTAAACATATATATGAAACCTTTGTGTTACATTGAATTGTACTGCATATGTTTGATATCAGGAGGTATTAAAAAGAGATTTTAAAATATATTTTAACCTCTATGTTCCATTGAATTACACTCCATATGTTTGATTATCTAGAGGTATTAAAAATGAGATTTAAATATATATATATATATAAAATCTTGGTGATAAATTGAATTGCACTACCTATGTTTGATATCGAAGATATTAAAAGAAGATATATATATATATATATATATATATATATATATATATATATATATATATATATATTTAAAACATTTATGTTATATTGAATTGCAGTATCTATGTTTGATACCTGAAGGCATGGAAATAACTCTAAGAACCTGGAATTTTCAAAAAAATATAAAAAATATATATGTAGACACTGAGATATATTTATACATAGTGAAAATACGAATTCTCTGTGCTGAGTTGTCTGTTTTTGACGTGTTTTAAGAGTATCTATTATCAAAGTAAAACTAAGGCGAGTGATGCATTTTAGTTTAGTATATCATTTAGTTGCAATTATCATGCTAGGCCATGTTGACCCAATGTGCTTCATCCCTCTATCTTCTACTGCAATAAATACTTTGAGGTTGTGCTAGCTAAGAGTCACAGTTGAACATATTTCTTAGGTTGGGTGACTGCTTCAACAAGATATGGGAGCAGACAAACAACCAAACACTATTTTTTCTTTTGAAATAATATTGTATTGAAGATAAATGTTGAATTTTGCTCAAAACGAATTTATGTGTACTACTCAATTTTCACTGCTATTGTAAATTTGATATGACAATAATTTAAAGTCATGTTGGAATTTTAAAATCATTTTAGTCCAACTGAGCTTTGTATTTTTTATTTTTTTTTTAAATTTCAGTTTACATATCGCATAATAGAATGAATATTGTATTGTAGCCTATCTGGTTATTCCTAAAAGAATTCTATACAATATAATGGCCATGCCAAATTATTAAATAAAAACTTGTACTTGTGCAAAGTGCAACTTTGTGGTTTATGGAATTTAAATTCTTTTGTGCATCTACCCGACATAAAAACTGAAATCCCTCTGCATTCCCTAAGCCTGGTGAGTATGGAAATATATGTGCATTGTTATGTGTAACCTTCAATAATCCTTCCTTCCATGCACTTGGGTGTGAGAATTATTAAATGACTACCTTGATTTTTTCTACCCTCATTTTCACCCTAGTGATTGAATCATTATAGATCCCTGACTGTAGATGGTTCATTGAACTCTTTACTTATGAATTTCAACTTTGTTGAATTTAATAACTTTAATATTTTCCAACCTTCAATGCTCAATATTATTGATTAGAACCTAGATCATCGTTTCAAGCCAACAAAACCAATAATGGTAGGTCTAAAGATAGTAATTGGTAAAATATGGTTTCCTTTTTTGAGGATCAATTAGCGGATTTGGCTTTAATTTCAATTTAAGTTTAATAGAGGACAACTTATAAATTCTTGGTCAAACTAATTCAATTTTTGAAGGAAAGAACTTGCATTATTCAAAATTAATAAAAATAAAAAATATTAGTCTCACATAAGTTAGACCCTTTTTTATTTTATAGGTATTAAGGGTTGTTGTTGGTTAGCATATGTTTGTTGAATATAAATAAACTTGTCACTTAATTAAAGGTAGATTCACTTTCAAAATTTAAATGAGTTTATTTCTTTCCTTTAGTTATTTTTAAAATATAGTTTGAATAATTAGGGACTATTCCTTAGCACTGCAAGTCCTATCTTAATAGAGTATCTTCATTATGTAAATAGACTTCTTTTGAATAATTATTCTAGCAAACATGATAGTCATAATGGAAATTAGTTGTTGTTTTAGAAATTTAATTTTTTAATAAATAAAGAATTAGTAATCTTCTCATAAAACATGATACCTGGGAAGAAATTTTCTAGTATGATTCTTCATAGTTGTATAACTTATTGATTGTACTTAATTCGGATTATTCTATTGAGAATATAGTGCTTCAATAATTTTGATTTACCTAGAATATGAAAGCAAGGAATTGAGTAGTTCATTGCACGTACTCAATGAAGGTTATTTTATTGGAATATAGTGCCTTTTTAAATTTGAAGTACTTATCAATTGTTATAAAAGTAAATAGTGGTATATTGCTTGTATTTAATTAGGATTTGTTGGAAATATAGCACTTTAATAAATTTGAAGTTCATGCTAATCATGTTATGAAAGAAAACCATGATACCTTGAGAATATTTTCCTTGGCTAAAAACCCTACACTCTTTTTACTAAAAAAAATCAAGCCGGATGTAGTACCTAAGTGTCACCCAAGTTGGATGTAGCTCACTCAAAACACGAAATTATTTATCAAGATGAAAGAACATACACCCAAGCACTAGTACTATGCAAGTCACAGTTATCAATTTCAGTGATAGTCATTCTCTGGCATATTGCATGAGACAAGATGTCCCTCTATTATGAACAAGTAATGAAAGGAAAAATGGGATGCCATTTCTAGGCTATCATACGAGAAGTACCATGAGGAGTCTCACACACATAGTGCAAATATGGAATTTCTAGTGAAGAACTAACTCTAGAAGTTACTAGACTCCACATCTAGAAGGTCTAGTGGTGAGATGGTATGGGATGTCTCATCGTCAGTTGCAACTATGACTTGAGATACATGGACCCAAACCAGAGAATTGGTGGGCCCTAGCTACCTCTAAGTCAGTGGATACAACTAGGAACTAGGCATAGTGATTTTAAATCCTATTATGGCACATATATTAGAAATGATGGAAATTAAGGATAGATCACAAGCTGAGAGACCTATGTCCTCCATACTAAGGGTGGGAAAATTATGCATCCATACTTCTAGGTATTGTGGGCCCTAGAAAGACAACCCTTGTTGTGAACTTAGATCTCTAGTAAAGGAGAAGAAAGAGTTTGCAAAATGGTACATGTCATGGGATCTGGCTAATATCAACCACTCAAGAGACCATTTTTTGCGGTCAAAAATATTGGAGCGAGTAGATTATACCTATGTACTTATTTACATATTGGATAAATAATATTTTAACGGTGACTTGAACCCTATGTTGAGTTGAAATTTTTTTTCTTGTGATTCTAGAGAGTAAGACTAGAAGGGACAACCAAACAAGGTATGCTTGGGTTGTTATAGTTGGTATCAGAGTCTAGCTTACAAAATACCTAGGTCATAACCTTTGTATTTTAAGTTTTTAACTATGATAACCAGAAAGTAACATAGCTCTTTTGCATTTAGGTTTAATGGTGGGAACCTCCAAAAGAACTGTTACTACTCTGCAAGAAGGGCTTGAAGAGGGTTTGAGGAAGGGACCAAGAAAAACTATTAAAGCGTCAAGTAAGGAATGATTTTAGAAACTCCTCGATGACTTATCAAAAAATAAAAAGAGCTTGCATAGAAGGAAGACAACATGGTTTAAATGATTCAATTAATGTAGGAACAAATGAATCAACAAAAAGAACATATGCAATTACAACAAGCACAAATGAGTGAACACATGGAACAACAAAAGGCTCAACTAGCCCAACAACAAGAAATAATAACTCAATAGCAAAAATTAATCGAGAATCTAACTAAGAGTAAATAACTTTAAAACAATAAAGACGAACTACTTGAGGGATCAAGCAAATAGAAAGTGGATGCATAGTTAAGAAAATAAATAAGGAAGCTTGATATTTCTAAATTTTATGGTAAAGGTGGTGGAGATGTAGTTGAAAACTAGTTAAGTGAGTTCAAAGGATACTTTGCTATTATCCCCCTCTCATTAGAATCTAAAATAGCATAGGTAATGGCTCATATGGTAATACCAGCATTGAACTGGAGGACAACATACAAGAGAAATAAACAAGTGGAGGCTTCTGATGTACCCTGGGACACATTCTTAAAGGAATTTTGAAATAGATTTCTAACTCAACAATTTTATGTAGAAATATTTATTGAGTTCACAAATTTACACCAAGAGAACATGACAGTTATAGAGTATTATCAGAGGTTTGTGCAATTACTAAAATATGTACCTGAATACAATTGAAGGGAAGAATTTAAGGTACAAAAATTTATCATGGGTTTACACCCAAGGATTGGATCTTTGGTTGGTATACTAAAACCAAAGGACTTGACGGAGGCCTACGATTCGGCTCGATATAAGGAGTTAAGTTAGAAAAAAAAGAAGGCTTATTACAAAAAGACAAAAAAGGATAGAGACAATCTTAAAAAATAAAACATATAGGATCGACAAAATGGGGCAAAGACAAGTACGAAAGGTCCAAGGGTGGGGATCGGTATAGTGGAGATAATAGAAATATACATAAGGGAAAATTCTAAAACAATAAGGATCGGAAAGAAAAGAGAAACTTCATAGGAAGGAATGATCAGAGAGCCACAAAAAAAAATTAGGTAAGGGTACTGCTAACCAAGGCAAAAATGAGGATAGTTGGAAGAACAAAATCCCTCTGAATGGTTGCTATATATTTTTAGGAGATCATTATGCTAGCCAATGTCCACAAAGGGATGATAGAAGAAAGGTAGCAGAGGAATTCACTCATTAAATTTATGCCACTACAAGTAACGATACCCTTTTAGGAAAAGCTACACCATTTATTTTGAAAGGAAAAATATATGATAAGAAAGTATGTATTTTAATTGATAGTGGGGCTACCGATAGTTTTATATCTACTAGTATTTTAAGGGACATCCTGGAAAAGCCAAGATATATGGAAAATGGGTGGAAGGTTGAGTATGGGTTAGGGTAGACCTACTTAGTTAATCAATGTTTATTTGACCCCAAATCATCTTACCTTAGGGGAAAACTAGATGGTGCCTTTACATAGCTCCCCTACATGATTTTGATATTGTTTTAGGTGTGGACTAGCTTAAGGCACATAAAGCCTTACTAAAATTTGAAGAAAGATAGTTAGATTATACATATGCCTCCAACCAAAGATTCCAATTCCACTATGGTTGAATCACTCTAGAACCCCACTTTTTGACAACCATACAAGTTAAAATAGTCTTAAGAAAAGGGTGTAAACTTTATGTGGTCAAAATGAATAAGAGGGAATAAAAGGAATCTAGTTCAGGCCCTTTTCAATAGTATCCCATATTAAATGACCTCAAATATGTATTCCCTAAATATTTTCTAGGTCTCCCACATTAGAGATAATTTTATTTCTCCATATAACTCATACCTAGAGCTGCACCTATTGCTTGAAATCCATATAGAATGATACTCATAGAATTACAAGAGCTCAAAACACAACTACAATAAATATTGGAGAAAGATCTTATCAGACCCAGTGTATCTCTATGGGGTGCTCTAGTTCTCTTTTTCAAGAAAAAAGATGGTTCATTAAGATTATGTATAGATTATTGAATGCTTAATAAAATAATAGTAAATAACAAGTATTCCCTACCAAGAATTGATGACCATTTTGATCAACTAAGAGGAACCACCATATTTTCAAGAATTGACCTTTGATCCAGTTACCACCCATTGAGAATTAGAGAAGAAGATACATGCAATACTATTTTTCAAACTATATATGGCCATTATGAATTTACAGTATTACCCTTTGGCTTAACAAATTCTCCTACCACATTTATGAATTTAATGAATAATGTAAAGAACACAAGCTTATACTGAGAGGGGGGGTGAACAGTATAAGACCACTTTTTACTTTTCTTTCCAAATCAATATTATGCAATGTATAGATAGCAATATCAATAGTAGTAATCAAAGCAATGCAAAAATCACCACACACAATAGAGACACCAATTTTAACGTGGTTCACCCAATGTGGGTTACATCCACAGAGAAAATATTTCACTAAAATTTTCTCAATCAATCTCTTGGGAATCCTTTCCCTATTACAATGTTTATGGACCTCTGTCCAATGGAGATACCAATCCCCTAAATCAAGTTCATGGATCTCTATCCACAGGAGAACTCCTTCTCCTCTCGCTCTGGCTGGTGATCCTCTAGAAGACTACTGCCTCCACTACACTGGCTTGTGGATCTCTCTCCATTGAAGACTCTTGTCCCCACTCAGAAGACCTATCCTCACTACCTGGCTGATGGATCTCTATCCACTGGAGACTACTGTCCTCTATGCTCTGTCACCTCCAAAGCTCTCTCTCAAATCTGCACTAAACATAGTCCTTCGGTCTAGCACAAATCTGCTCAATCTCTATCTCTGGTCTGGCACAAACCTGTCCTCAAATCTGCACCAAAATCTGCTCTCAAATCTTCACTAAACACAGTCCTTCGGTCTAGCACAAATCTATCCTCGATCTCTATCCTCAAGCCTTAACTCAAGGCTTGACTCAACTCTTCTGGATCTACCCCAAACCTTAACTCAAGGTTTGAACAAATCAATCAACTCTGCTCTCAAGTCTTCTCAAAGACTTGTCTCAAATATACCTTGTAATCTTCCACAAAATCTCACACTAATATGTCCACAAGTCCTCTCTAGAACTTGTCCAAATCTGCTCTACAAGTCCTCTCTAGAACTTGTTCAAATATGCTCTACAAGTCCTCTCTAGAACTTGTCCAAATCTTCTCAATAAGTCCTCTCAAGAACTTATCCAAATATGCTCTCAATCTATATTGTAAGCTTCCACAAAATCTCACACAAAATTAGTCCACAAGTCTCCTCAAAGACTTACCTCAAATCTGCTCAACAAGTCCACACAAAACTTGTCCAATCTCATAGAAACATAAAGAGAATTGTTAGAGACTCAATATGTTCTACACTTATCACAATGCTCAATTACTTTCTCAACTCAATTCAGAATATAGAATAGTTTGTTTTATGGAACTTGAACAATCACTTCACACATCCACTTGACTAGGCTCAACCAATCACTCAATGAAACAACCCTTTCTCACAAACCCTAGTCCAAGCATATGAACACCCACTCAAAATATTTCCAACAATGCTCAACAACAAATCTCACATAACAATGATACTCATGTTCTTTTCAAACCCTAGTTCAAGTTCTTTTCTCAACAACTCACTTCAACAATAATGCTTATAAAACAATCTTCACATAGCAATGATACTCAAACCCTAACTCAAGTTCTTCACACAACCAATGGCTTCAACAACAATGCTTATAAAACAAGGTTTTAACAACAATTCTTTATTCCAGAAAACCTTGAAGCATTAACTCAACACACTCAATAGGAAACCCTAATCAAGTCCTTTTCACTCCAAACTTATTTTCTAGAAAACCAATCAATCAACTCAACTATGGAAGAATGTGCTCATACCTTTTTCTTGATGATGAAGGGATCTCATAAATCTGCCACAACCACAAACACTTCTATGCCAAACTCAAAGAGGTTAGAAGATAAATCTTTCTCACAATATAATGCAAAAACTCAATTACACCTTATCACTCCACCTTTCAAAACAACCATCAACATACATAAAATATTTATCCAATAACACCTTATAAACTCCCAACTAAAAATAAATTCAACATCCACCAAAATTAACTCAAAACCTCTTTAATCAGATTTAATGACAAAAAGAACTTTGGCAAAAATCAAATCCACTTTCCTTATAACTCCAATAACATAAATCACTTATCAATAAAACAACCTTTCATAAACCCTTATAACTCCAAATAACATAAATCAATTATCAATAAAACAACCTTTCATAAACCCTTATAACTCCAAATAACCCCTTAGAAAAACTTTAGGCAAAATAAAATTTTAATCAAAAATTACCTTTGCCACTAGTGGGATTCGAACCCACAATATCTGCCTCCTCTGAGCGCTCTAGCCGTGGGCTTGACCACCGTGTGCACTAGACACACATTTGAAGAACTTAGGAGCACTTCGTGCTCTTTCTCCTAAGTCTGGCACTCAAAACGAGTGCATGCCAAAAGGCTTTCCCCTTGGCGCTCAAGACGAACATGCCAACTAACCTCCACACGAATCGATCGTGGACACTTCCACTCCCAACGCTCTCACAAAATATGTTGTGCCAATGGACCACCATGTCCAATGGGAGTGAGGCCTTCTCCTCCCTTTTCATCCTTTCTCTGGTGCTAAAAGACAACACGATTTTGTCTTCTTCCTCAATGATTGCACGAATTCTCTTTCTCTTTGGTCGCATAAAAATTAAATCGAAGAAGGGTAAGGTTGAATGTTCTTTGGCGTGGTATTTATACATGCTCCTCCTTTTGCCATGGACGTCGGTGCTCCTTTTTAATTTGATGATGTCGACGCATTTTAAAACCTTTTATAATTTATAAATTATTTAAATTCTAAAAGAATTTAAATTTTATAAATTATATTTATAAACCTTTGACTTTAATAAAAATTAAAGCCTTCCTTGGGATAAAATTTAAACCTTTAAATTGTACTCCACTGATTTGATGAAGATTATTCTGCCACCATGGTTTTAATAAAAACCTTAATTCTGCCACCATGATGTCTAAACAAAAACCCTTATAGAATAATATTTTGATAACTTTTCTTCAACTCTTCGCATTGCTCCTGGTGTTAATGATGGTGTACTCCATGGTATTAATGACAGCTTCATGTGTTCACTTTGGCATCAATGACAACTTCTCACCTTGACATCAATGACAACTGAATGAGCTCAAAATGTCCAACAATCTCCCCCTTTGTCATTGATGGCAACCCAACTTATTTTTACTAAAAACTTGACCTTTCCTTTGTTTTGCTCCCCTTGGGACATTGCTCCCCCTAGCTCAATGCTCTCTCCTCTTTTCTCAAATACCAAATCTCTCCCCCTTACTCAAATCTCTCCCCCTTTGACATCAATGGCAAAGGGTCACCTTTGGGGCTCTGAGGCTAAGAATGAGCCTCTTAGCTTAGCCCCTCCCCCACCTTCTCTTGAGGTGGTTAATTTTAGGGTGGGAGTATTTCTACTCCCAGAAAGCATTGTTCTTTACCTTTATCCTCTTTCCTTCTTATCTGATCCTTTTGATTCCTCTGACTGTTTCTTTCCATGTCCATGTTCCTATCCATGTCTATATTCCTATTCTTGTTCTTGTTCCTATTCATATCCATGTTCCTGTTTCTGTTCTTGTTTTTGTTCTTGTTCTTGTTCCTATTCATATCCATGTTCTTGTTCCTGTTCCTATTCCTATTCATATCCATGTTCATGTTCTTGTTCCTATTCTTGTCCATGTTCCTATTCCTGTTCATACTTGTTTCTGGAATGTCTGCTCTACACCACTTTGTTGTGTGACCATCATTATTGCACTTATAACACTTAATGTTATTATTCCTTGGAGGTGCAAATATCTTAGGATTTCTCCTAGTGAAGCCATATCCTCTTCTGTCATGAACCCTACAATTCATTGCCTTGTGACCAAACTGATTACATGAGTAGCAATACCCATGGAAAAGTTGTATGTTCCCATATTCCTATCTTTCATGTGTCCTACACTGTGAAGCCATGTGCCCAAACCTGTGACATGAAAAACATCTTCCATTGAAGTTTCCTTGTCTTGACCTCATTGGTCTCTTAGTCTCTCTTGACCTATTCTGATTGTTGTTCCATCTGTATCTTCTTTGTGCATTGTTCCTATTTTTGTTGAACTCTCTATTGTCCAACTCATCCTCAGATGTCTCACTTTATTTTACATTGTCTTCTTCTGAAGTATCTTCATCTAAGTTTCTCCTCCTCAAAACTTGAGGTTGACTCTCCTTCCCATTTCTTTTGAATCTGTTCAAATCCAAGACCTGTTTTTCTTGATGTAGGCTTTTGTATCTTGATGAACTTATCCAAGTTCTTTGAGCTATTTTTGAACCCTTTTAGCTTGACTTTGGAGTCTTCTAAATCTTCTCTTAGTAGTGCCACTTCTTGTGCTAACTTTTCACATTCTAAGATCTTTGCTTCTAACTTATCCTTGAACCTTTTTGCCTTAGCCTTTGATTTTTCTAAATCCTCTATAAGCAATCTTCTCTCTTCATCACATTCTTGAAACTGAATTTCAAGTTTAGAGTGTTGCTTTCTTACCTTCTTTACCATGTCAAGAGCATAAATAAGTTCTCCCTTGAGATCATATCCATCCTTCTCTGAATATTCCTCTATTTGTTTACCTTTGTCCACATCTTTATTTTCTATTGGCTTATCTTCTATAGGATCATATTTTCCTTCTTCTAGTGCCATTAGAATATTCTCTTCTGGTCCTTCAAGTGTATCTTCATATTCATCATCACTGAAACTATAACCATCCCTTGTACAACTATCTTCAAGATGTCCAAAGTTACCACATCTAAAACACTTGAGAATTACTAGAGTCCTTTTCTTAACTTGCTCTTTTTCTTCAATCATAAATAGGACTTCATCTCTATCATTGTCTGAAAAACTAGCATCACTATCACTTGAGTACTTACTTGCCTTATCTTCATAGTAGCTCCTCTTTTGTCTTTGAAAGAACTTATTTCCTTGTCTGCTTTGTCCATCCTTGCTTTTCTTCTGGTACTTGTATCTTTCTAATTCCCTATTCCTGTGATCCTATTTTTCTTCACCATTGTTATTCTTAGCTTCTTGACAATCTATTGCAAAATATCCATACTTTCCACAATTGAAACATTTAATAGATTTTAGATCTCTGGATCTTCTAGAATCCTTATCTCTTCTACCATAATTAGCTTCTTCATCATTGGATGACTCATTGCTTGATTCTGACTTCTTACCCTTTGTCTTCTTGATTGCTTTGAAGGTTGCTTCCTTCTGGGGAATAGGATCTTTTGTTCTCATCTCAAATGTTGTAAGCATACCAAGCAACATATCTCTTGTCAAAGAATCACCATCCATTGACACTTCTATAGTAGAAACCTTTTCACTAAATCTTTTTGGAAGAGTTCTTAAGACTTTATCACAAACATCTGATTCATCAATCTTCATTCCAAGTCCTTGCATATCATTAACAACCTCATCAATTCGAAGTAGATAAGTACTAATATTTTCCTCATCCTTCATTCTTAATGCTTCAAATTGTCCTTTGAGATTTCTTATCTTTGCTTTCTTGACACTTTTATCTCCTTCATATATACCTTGTAATTTATCCCACATTTCTTTTGCAGTTTGACAATGCATAACTTTCATAGACTCTGTTCTATGCAAACCTCTCAAAAGTGCATTCATTGCTTTTGAATTGTAATGTTGTAGGAGCTTACCTTCCTTATCTATAGGAGGATTAATTAAAGGATCGTATCCAATATCAATTGCTTCCCAAATTTCATTGCCAAGTGCCATCAGGTAGATCTTCATTCTCATACTCCAATATATATAGTCACTTCCATCAAATACTGGTGCTAAATTATCTGAGGACCCATTCTTAGAATCCATTGTGTTCTTGTTAGCTTTTCCTTCAAGTCGTTAAACTCTTCTGAAGGAACCCACTCTGATACCAATTGAAGAACACAAGCTTATACTTAGAGGGGGGTGAACAGTATAAGACCACTTTTTACTTTTCTTTCCAAATCAATATTATGCAATGTATAGATAGCAATATCAATAGTAGTAATCAAAGCAATGCATAAATCACCACACACAATAGAGACACCAATTTAACGTGGTTCACCCAATGTGGGTTACATCCACAGAGAAAATATTTCACTAAAATTTTCTCAATCAATCTCTTGGGAATCCTTTCCCTATTACAATATTTATGGACCTCTGTCCAATGGAGATACCAATCCTCTAAATCAAGTTCATGGATCTCTATCCATAGGAGAACTCCTTCTCCTCTGCTCTAGCTGGTGATCCTCTAGAAGACTACTGCCTCCACTACACTAGCTTGTGGATCTCTCTCCATTGAAGACTCTTGTCCCCACTCAGAAGACCTATCCTCACTACCCTGGTTAATGGATCTCTATCCACTAGAGACTACTATCCTCTCTGCTCTATCACCTCCAAAGCTCTATCTCAAATCTACACTAAACATAGTCCTTCGATCTAGCACAAATCTTCTCAATATCTATCTCTGGTTAGGCACAAACCTATCCTCAAATCTACACCAAAATCTTCTCTCAAATTTGCACTAAACATAGTACTTCAATCTAGCACAAATCTATCCTTTATCTCTATCCTCAAGCCTTAACTCAAGGCTTGACTCAACTCTATTGGATCTGCCCCAAACCTTAACTCAAGGTTTGAAAAAATCAATCAACTCTGCTCTCAAGTCTTCTCAAAGACTTGTCTCAAATATACCTTGTAAGATTCCACAAAATCTCACACTAATCTATCCACAAGTCCTCTCTAGAACTTGTCCAAATCTTCTCTACAAGTCCTCTCTAGAACTTGTTCAAATATGCTCTACAAGTCCTCTCTAGAACTTGTCCAATTCTACTCAATAAGTCCTCTCAAGAACTTATCCAAATCTATATTGTAAGCTTCCACAAAATCTCACACAAAATCAGTCCACAAGTCTCCTCAAAGACTTACCTCAAATCTGCTCAACAAGTCCACACATAACTTGTCCAATCTCATAGAAACATAAAGAGAATTGTTAGAGACTCAATATGTTCTATACTTATCACAATGCTCAATCACTTTCAATCACTCTCTTAGAAACATAAGGAGAATTTTTAGAGACTCAATATGCTTCAAATTCAACTCAATGCTCAATCACTTTCTCAACTCAATTCAAAATATAGAATAGTTTGTTTTATGGAACTTGAACAATCACTTCACACATCCACTTGACTAGGCTCAACCAACTCTACTCAACCAATCACTCAATGAAACAACCCTTTCTCACAAACCCTAGTCCAAGCATATGAACACTCACTCAAAATATTTCCAACAATGCTCAACAACAAATCTCACATAACAATGATACTCATGTTCTTTTCAAACCCTAGTTCAAGTTCTTTTCTCAACAACTCACTTCAACAACAATGCTTATAAAACAATCTTCACATAGCAATGATACTCAAACCCTAATTCAAGTTCTTCACACAACCAATGGCTTCAACAACAATGCTTATCAAACAAGGTTTTAACAACAATTCTTTATTCCAGAAAACCTTGAAGCATTAACTCAACACACTCAATAGGAAACCCTAATCAAGTCCTTTTCACTCCAAACTTATTTTCTAGAAAACCAATCAATCAACTCAACTATGGAAGAATGTGCTCATACCTTTTTCTTGATGATGAAGGGATCTCATAAATCTACCACAACCACAAACACTTCTATGCCAAACTCAAAGAGGTTAGAAGATAAATCTTTCTCACAATATAATGCAAAAACTCAATTACACCTTATCACTCCACCTTTCAAAACAACCATCAACATACATAAAATATTTATCCAATAACACCTTATAATCTCCCAATTAAAAATAAATTCAACATCCACCAAAATTAACTCAAAACCTCTTTAATCAGATTTAATGACAAAAAGAACTTTGGCAAAAATCAAATCCACTTTCCTTATAACTCCAATAACATAAATCACTTATCAATAAAACAACCTTTCATAAACCCTTATAACTCCAAATAACACAAATCAATTATCAATAAAAAAACCTTTCATAAACCCTTATAACTCCAAATAACCCCTTAGAAAAACTTTAGGCAAAATAAAATTTTAATAAAAAATTACCTTTGCCACTAGTGGGATTCGAACCCACAATCTCTGCCTTCATGAGCGCTCTAGCCGTGGGCTTGACCATCGCGTGTGCTAGACACACATTTGAAGAACTTAGGAGCACTTCGTGCTCTTTCTCCTAAGTCTAGCGCTCAAAATGAGCACGTGTCAAAAGGCTCTCCCCTTGGCGCTCAAAACGAACATACCAACTAACTTCCACGTGAATCGATCGTGGACACTTCCACTCCCAATGCTCTCATAAAACGTGATGTGCCAATGGACCACCGTGTCCAATGGGAGTGAGGCCTTCTCCTCCCTTTTCATCCTTTCCCTGGCACTAAAAGACAACACAAGTTTGTCTTCTTCCTCAATGATTGCATGAATTATCTTTCTCTTTGGTCGCATAAATTAAATCGAAGAAGGGTAAGGTTTAATGTTCTTTGGCATGGTATTTATACACGCTCCTCATTTTGCCATGGACGTCGGTGCTCCTTTTTAATTTGATGATGTCGACGCATTTTAAAACCTTTTATAATTTATAAATTATTTAAATTCTAAAAGAATTTAAATTTTATAAATTATATTTATAAACCTTTGACTTTAATAAAAATTAAAGCCTTCCTTGGGATAAAATTTAAACCTTTAATTTGTACTCCATTGATTTGATGAAGATTATTCTGCCACCATGGTTTTAATAAAAACCTTAATTCTGCCATCAAGATGTCTAAACAAAAACCCTTGTAGAATAATATTTTGATAACTTTTCTTCAACTCTTCGCATTGCTCCTGGTGTTAATGATGGTGTACTCCATGGTATTAATGACGACTTCATGTGTTCACTTTGGCATCAATGACAACTTCTCACCTTGACATCAATGACAACTGAATGAGCTCAAAATGTCCAATATAATGTATTTCAAGAGCAGTTAGATTCGTTTGTATTGGTGTTCTTAGAAAATATTCTGATTTACTCTCATACCAAAGATGATCATGACCAACACATGAGAACTATCCTAGAAATCCTTAGAAAGAATAAATTATACGATAAATTATCAAGCTGTGAGTTCTACACTCCATAGGTACAATATCTAGGACATGTAATTTTGGCTGAAGGAATCATTGTATACCCCAAAAATATATAAGCCATCATAGAATGGCTAGCCCACACAAATATCACAGAGGTAAGAAGCTTTATGGGAATGGCAGGGTACTATAGACGATTTGTACAAGGATTCTCAAAAATTGCTTCTCCTATAACCAACATACAAAGAAAAGGAAGAGCCTTTAAATGGACATAACAATGTGAGAAAGCCTTTAGAATACTCAAAGAGAAGTTAACAACAACACCTACTCTCCTAATATCATAGTATGTACTAACGTATCATAAAATATTTAGGGGGTGTCCTCATGTAAGAAGAAGCAGTGGTGGCTTACGAGTCTAAATAAATATGAAGTTAATTATGCCACTCATGATCTAGAATTGGTTGCTATAGTGCATGCACTTAAAATTTAGCGATATTATTTGCTTGGTAAACCTTTTGAATTGAAAAGAGATCACCAAAGTCTAAAGTACATCTTTACTCAACCATTGCTGAATGCCAGGTAGCGACATTGGACATAATTTTTGGTTGATGTATGACTTTAGAATTGAGTATATAAAATGAAAGGAGAACAAATTGGCAGATGCTCTTAGTAGAAGAAGACACATAACTGCCATGACACAATGTCAGTATGGGTTGACTAAGCAAATTAAATAACTACAAAAGTTTGATGAATTTTGTGTTCAATGCAAAGATCAGTTCAAGAAAGGATCTAAAAAAATGGGATTTTAAGGTCAAGGAGGACCTATTATTTTTATAAATAGAGTAGTTGTTCCAAATAATTAAGTATTAAGAAAAACTATTTTACAAGAAGTACATTACGCTCCCTATTTTGCACATCCAAGTGTAGTGAAAATGAGTGAAAATTTGAGGAAGGACTACTACTGGCCTGGAATGAAGCAAGACATAACAAATTTTATAGTAGTATGCTTAGAATCCAAGGTTGAGCATCAACATCTATGAGGACGATTATATCCTCATGAAATTTCTACACAAAAATGACAAGTCATCTCCATGGAATTTATAGTTGATCTCCCTATAAACTGTTTTTGACATATGTAATTTTGGTAATAGTAGACAAGTTGACAAAAGTGGCTCACTTCATACCTAAAAATGTACATGATGATGCACCTACTATAGCCCATAAATTTTCTAGAGAAGTAGTGCAATTGCATGGTTTTTTTGAGGTGATCATCTCATATAGAGACTCTTGATTTAAATCCAAATTTTGGTAAGCATTGCATCGAGCTTGGAGAACAAATCTCAACATTAGTACTACATATCATCCTAAAACTGATGGAAAATCCAAAATATTTAACCACATATTAGAGTATATGTTGCAAATGTATTGTATGGATCACCAAGGCAAGTGGTAGGACTATCTCTTTCTAGTAGAATTTGCTTACAACAATAGCTACCATGCCACATTGGACATAGCTACAAGGTTATGAATAAGAGGTTGAACTCAAAATATACTTGTAAAAAATGGCAAATCCTAATAAAAATCAAGGCAAATCCTAAGAAAATCAAATCAATCATCTTCACACCAAAATTTGGGGCATTTGAAGCCCTAAAAATTAAGGTCATATTTAGGGTAAATTTTGACCTATTAAATCACCTTATAACTTTATAGAAATACCACCATTATATTAGGCTCGAAAGGAGCTTTTCGATGAGTAAAAATATGCCTATGTTTAGATATATTGTGGCAAATTGACCCTAAGAAAAAATTAGTCCTAAAAATTTTAGGCGAATGGGCCAACGTTGAGGGTCCTCATATTCACCAATTTCTAATTTTGGAAATCCTAATATTCATCCAAATTGTAAATATTTGCCATTATGCATAACCCTGTATGGATCCATTTGAAACCCTATACGGGCGTAGGTGTAGAACACATTTGTCTTGGGATAATTCAGAAGATCAAGTAAGGATCAGACCATATACTATGAAACAAATTGAGGAACAACTAAAAGAAATCTGCCAACAATTCAATGAAGCCTCTAACCATTATAAGAGCTATGCCAACATCAAAAGATCACCCCAAGAATTTGCTATAATATATAGTCTTCCTCATATTTAAGCCCTCTTAAATTTCAATAAAATTCACTAAGATCAATCCTAGGTTTGTAGTTCCATTTGAGATCATTGATAAAATTAGTCTAGTAGCCTATAAATTGGCCTTGCCACCCAATTTGTCAAAATCCATGATACTTTCCATATGTCCCTCCTCAAAAAGTATGTGGTAGATCCATCACATGTGTGAGATGTTTCTCATTTGCAGATGTTAGACCCACGTCTCATTAAATTCCGCTCGATCAAAATCCTTGGGTTCAGAACACGCAGCTCAAAAAAATAATTGTGGATCAATGTAGGGTCTAGTGGGACCACTATTCTGATAGAAATGCCACATGGGAATATGTGGCAATCATGAAAGAAAAATTTCCATTTCTATTTGACTGAACACACACACACACACACACACATACACACACACACACACACACACACACACACACACACACACACATATATATATATATATATATATATATATATATATATATATATATATATATATATATATTGTATATTTTGCTTAATTATTGCATATATTTAATGATGGGATGAAAATGTGATGGGTACTACATGTTATCAAATTTATGTGCTTTTGATATATATATTTTCATGATGTGTATATGTAATTCAAAACATAGAGGACTATATTTATTCTTAGAGGGGGAGAATGTAACATCCCTCTCATTTTTGCTATTTAATTGCTTGCTATATCCTTTGGAATGAGATATTGCTAATAAATTTTTTGAGTGTAAAAAAAGGTGATGCCTTCAAACAAGTAGATCGGTTGTACCTGTTACAAGCAGATCAATTACCTATTTTCCACATTCTGGTGAAAGTTACGGGATATCCGAATGAGGTAGTATGGAATATGATGTGTAGTGCTCTAAGCACATTGGTATGTGGGTACATTGAAGCCCATTGAAGAAAGTTCATATAGTGACATCATGTCTGATGATTGCATTCATTTTGTGTGTCTATGCATTTGAGATACATGTTGTCTACGTTGAGTTTGGCTAAGGCAGTTATTATCCCATGCATTTGAGATGCTTTTTGTCCACATTGAATATGGTTAAAGCATTCATTTATTCTATGCATTGGTAGAGATTCAATTTTAATAAGCCAATAGTTATATTATGAGATTATTTCTCTTATATACTTGTAAATATATACTAAAACAATGCAAACATTATAATAATATATAAATAAGTAAATAAATAAAATATATAATAATAATAATAGCAATAATAATAGATGGGCTATACTTGTATAATGTAAATACAAATTTATTTTCCACATGGAATGACCACCTATTGGCCATCTTCATGCATGCAATTACCTATGTGTCACCCCACTCTTATCATCAAATCCCATTAAAAGGGTAATAGATGAAGTTAAAGGGGTAAAAAAAAAACTTCTGCTCGAATTCAACAAAAACGAAGGTCCCATGCTGGAAACCTATCAGGCTAGACCTTATTGAAAGTTCCCTGCTAAAAATCATAATCAGGTCAGACCTGGTCTATGTAAATCTGGGATGGAATGAATGTTAAAATTCTTTTTTTTTTCAATTTGAATGAATTTAATAAGGTGTGGTACATTCTAGAGGAACTTTGTATAAAAAATTTCCATTTATACAATGTCATTTTTATTTCTGGTGAGTGAGTTATGCCATATGATATTAAAAGGAGATTTAAAAATATATAAAACCTCTATGTTCCATTGAATTGCACTGCCTATGTTTGATATAGGGAGGTATTAAAAGGATATTTAAAAATATATTTTAACGTCTATGTTCCATTGAATTGCACTGCTTATGTTTGATTAACCAGAGGTATTAAAATGAGATTTAAAAAATATATATAAAACCTCGGTGATAAATTGAATTGTACTGCCTATGTTTGATATCGAAGATATTAAAAGGAGATTCAAATAAATATATATATATATATATATATATATATATATATATATATATATATATTTAAAACCTCTGTGTTACATTGAATTGAACTATCTGTGTTTGATACCCGAAGATATGGAAATAACTCTAAGAACTTGGACTTTTCAAAAAAATATAAAAAACATATATATGAAATATATATGTAGACACTTAGATATATTTATACATAGTAAAAATATGAATTCTCAGTGCTGAGTTGTCTGGCTTTGACGTGTTTTAAGAGTACCGATTATCAAAGTAAAACTAAGGCAAGTGATACATTTTAGTTTAGTATATCAGTTAGTTGAAATTATCATCCTAGGTCATGCTGACCCAACGTGCTTCATCCCTCTATCTTTTGCTGCAATGAATCCTTCAAGGTTGTGCTAGCTAGAGAGTCATAGTTGGATAGAGTTCTTAGGTTGGGTGACCGCTTCAGCAAGATATGGGAGTAGATGCACCGTATTATGAATAAACGAAACACTATTTTTTATTCTGAAATAATATTGTATTGAAGATAAATGTTGTGGAAGAATAAATTTTGCTCAAAATGAATGTATGCGTACTACTCGATTTTCACTGCTATTGTGACTTTTATATGATAATAATTTAAGGTCCTGTTGGAATATTAAAATAATTTTAGTCCAATTGAGCTTTGTATTTTTAATTTTTTTTAGATTCGAGTTTACATATCGCATAATAGAAAGAATATTGTATTGTAGCCTATCTGGATATTCCTAAAAGAATTCTATACATTATAATGGCCATGCCAAATTGTTAAAGAAAAACATGTACTTGTGCAAAGTGCAACTTTATGGTTTATGGAATTTAAATTCTTTTGCACCTCTACCCAGCACAAAAACTAAAATTGCTATGCATTCCCTAAGCCTGGTGATTATGGAAATATATGTGCCTTGTTATGTGTAACCTTTAGCAATTCGTCTTTCCATGCACTTGGGTGTGATAATGATTAAATGGCTACCTTGATTTTTGCTACCCTGATTTTCACCTCGGTGATTGAATCATTATAGATCCCTGACTGAAGATGGTTCATTGAACTCTTTACTTATGGATTTTAACTTTGTTGAGTTTAAGAACTTTAATATTTTCCAACCTTCAATGCTCAATCTCGTTTATTAGAACCTAGATCATCGTGTCAGGCCAGCAAAACCAATAATGGTAGGTCTGAAGATAGTAATTGGTAAAATATGGTTTCATTTTTCGAGGATCAATTAATGGATTTGGCTTTAATGTCAATTTAAGTTTAATAGAGGACAACTTATAAACTCTTGGTCAAACTAATTCAATTGTTGAAGGAAAGAACTTGCATTATTCGAAATTAATGAAAATAAAAAATATTAGTCTCACATAAGTTAGACCCCTTTTTATTTTATAGGTATTAAGGGTTCTTGTTGGTTAGCATATGTTTGTTGAATATAAATAACCTTGTCACTTAATTAAAGGTAGAGTCACTTTCAAACTTTAAATGAGTTTATTTCTTTCCTTTAGTTATTTTTAAAATATAGTTCGTTTCTTTCCTTTAGTTATTTTTAAAATATAGTTCGAATAATTAGGGACTATTACTTAGCACTGCAAGTCCTAGCTTAATAGAGTATCTTCATTATGTAAATAGACTTCTTTTGAATAATTATTCTAGTGAACATGGTAGTCATAATGGAAATCAGTTGTTTTAAAAATTTAATTTTCAATAAATAAAGAGTTATTAATCTTGTCATACAACATGATACGTGGGAATAAATTTTCTAGTATGATTATTCATAGTTGTAAAACTTATTGATTGTACTTAATTAGGATTATTCTATTGAGAATATAGTGCTTCAATAATTTTAGTTTACTTGGGATATGAAAGCAAGGAATTGTGTAGCTCATTGCTCATATTCAATGAAGGTTATTTTATTGGAATATAGTGCCTTGTTAAATTTTAAGTACTTATTAAATGTTATAAAAGTAAATAGTGGTATATTTCTTGTATTTAATTAGGGTTTGTTGAAAATATAACACTTTAATAAATTTGAAGTTCATGCTAATCATGTTATGAAAGAAAACCATGATACCTTGAGAATATTTGCCTTGGCTAAAAACCCTACACTATTTTTACTACAAAATCATCAAGCCAGATGTAGTGCCTAAGTGTCACCCAAGTTGGATGTACCTCACTCAAAATATGAAAGTATTTGTCAAGATTAAGGAACATACACCCAAGCACTGGTAGCATGCAAGTGGCAGTTATCAGGTTTGGTGATAGTAATTCTATGGCATATTACATGAGACAAGAGGTCCCTCTATTATGAACAAGTAATGAAAGGAAAAATGGGATGCCATTTCTAGGCTATCATACGAGAAGTATCGTGAGGAGTCTCACACACATAGTGCAACTATGGAATTGCTAGCGAAGAACTAACTCTAGAAGTTGCTAGACTCCAAAGTTAAAAGGTCCATTAGTGATATAGTATGGGATGTCTCATCATCAGTTGCAACTATGACTTGAGATACATGGACCCAAACCAGAGAATTGGTGGGCCTTGGAGAGCTCTAAGTTAGTCAATACAACTAGGCACTAGGCATAGTGATATTAAATCCTAGTATGGCATATATATTAGTAGTGATGGAAATTAAGGATATATCACAAGCTGGGAGACCTATGTCCTCCATACTAAGGGTGGGAGAATTATGCATCCATAATTCTAGGTATTATGGGCCCTAGAAGGACACCCCTTGTTGTGAACTCAGATCTCTAGTAAAGGAGAAGAAAGAGTTTGCAAAATGGCACATTTCATGGGATATGGCTAATATCAACCACTCGAGAGACCATCTACAATAGTTAAAAAACTTGGAGCGAGTAGATTATGCCTACGTACTTATTTACATATTGGATGAATAATAGTTTAATGGTGACTTCAACCCCATGTTGAGTTGAAATTTTTTTCTTGTGATTCTAGAGAGTAAGACTAGAAGGGACAACCAAAAAATGTATGCTTGGGTTGTTACAATTGGTATCAAAGTCTAGGTTGCAAAATTCCTAGGTCATAAACTTTATATTTTTAAATTTTGAACTATGATAACCGAAAAGAAATGTAGCTCTTTTGCATATAGGTTTAATGGTGGGAACCTCCAAAATAACTATTACTACTCTACAAGAAGGGCTTGAATAGGGTTCGAGGAAGGGACCAATAAGAACTATTAAATATTTGAGCAAGGAAAGGGTTGTATAAACTCCTCGATGACTTATCAAAAAAGAAAAAGAGCTTGCATAGAAGGAAGACAATATGGTTTAAATGATTCAGTTAATGTAGGAACAAATGAATCAACAAAAATAATATATGGAATTACAACGAGCACAAATGAGTGAACACATGGAATAAAAAAAGGCTCAACTAGCCCAACAATAGGAAATAATAACTCAACAGCAAAAATTAATTGAGAATCTAACTAATATTAAAGAACTTGAAAGCCATCAAGATGAACTACCTAAGGGATCAAGCATAAATAAAGTGGATGGATAATTAAGCAAATAAATAAGGAAGCTAGACATTTCTAAATTTGATGGTAAAGGCGATGGAAAGGCAGTTGAAAATTGGTTAAGTGAGGTTGAAGGATACTTTGTTATTATCCCCTCTCATTAGAATCTAAAATAGCATAGATAGTGGCTCATATGGCAAGACCAGCACTGGACTAGTGAACAACATACAAGAGAAAAAAATAAGTGGAGGTTGTTGATGTACCCTGGGACACATTCTTAAAGGAATTTTGAAATAAATTTCTAACTCAACAATTTTAAGGTAGAAAAAATTGTTAAGTTCACAAATTTACACCAAGAGAACATGAAAGTTATAGATTATTATCAAAGGTTTGTGCAATTATTGAAATATGTACCTGAATACGATTGGAGTGAGGAATTTAAGGTACAAATATTTATCATGGGTTTACACCCAAGGATTGGATCTTTGGTTGGTATACTAAAACCAAAGGACTTGGCGGAGGCCTACGATTTGGCTTGATATAATGAGTTAAGTTATAAAAACAAGAAGGCATATTACCAAAGATAAAGAAGGATAGAGACAATTCTAAAAAGTGAAAACATATAGTACTAACAAAATGGGGAAAATACAAGTACAAAATGTCCAAGGGTGGGGCTCAATACAGTGGGGATAATATAAATAGAGATAAGGGTAGATTCTAAAACAATAAGGATCGACAAGAAAAGAGAAACTTCAAAGGAAGGAATGATTAGAGAGCCACAAAATAAGATTTAGGAAAGGGTACTGCTAACCAAGGTAAAAATAAGGATAGTTGGAAGAACCAAATCCCTCCAAATGGTTGCTGCGTATGTTTAGAAGGTCATTATGCTAGCCAATGTCTACAAAGGGTTGATAGGAGAAAGGTAGTAGAGGAATTCACTCATTAAATCTATGCGGCTACAGGTAACGATACCCTCTTAGGACAAGCTACACCATTTCTTTTGAAAGGAAATATATGTGATAAGGAAGTACGTATATTAATTGATAGTGGGGCTACCGATAGTTTTATATCTACAAGTATTTTAAGGGACATCCTGGAAAAACCAAGATTTATGGAAAAAGGGTGGAAGGTTGAGTATGGGCTAAGGTAGACCTACTCAGTTAATCAATGCTTATTTTACCCCCAAATCACCTTACCTTAGGGGAAAACTAGATGGTGGCTTTACATAGCTCCCCTAAATGCTTTTGATATTGTTTTAGGTGTGGACTGGCTTAAGGTGCATAAAGCCTTACTAAAATTTGAAGAAAGATAGTTAGATTATATGTATGACTCCAACCAAAGAGTCCTAGTCCATTGTGGTCGAATCACTCTAGAACCCCACCTTTTGATAATCATACAATTTAAAAGAGACTTAAGAAAAGGGTGTAAAATTTATGTAGTCAAAATGAATAAGAGGGAAGAAAAGGAATCCATTTTAGGCCCTTTTCACTAGTATCCCATATTAAATGAGTTCAAAGATGTATTCCCTAAAGGTTTTCCAAGTCTCCCACCTTAGAGAGAATTTGATTTCTCCATAGAACTTGTACCTAGAGTTGCACCTATTGCTCGTACTCCATATAGAATGATACTCATAGAATTACAAGAGCTCAAAACACAACTACAAGAATTATTGGATAAAGGTCTTATCAGACCTAGTGTATCTCTATGGGTTGCTCCAGTTCTCTTTGTCAAGAAGAAATATAGGTCATTAAGATTATGTATAGATTATTGAATGCTTAATAAAATAACAGTAAATAAAAAGTATTCCCTACCAAGAATTGATGACCTTTTTGATCAACTAAGAGGAGCCACCATATTTTCAAAAATTGACCTTAGATCTAGTTACCACCTGTTGATAATTAAATAAGAAGATACATGTAAGACTGCTTTTCAAAATAGATATGGTCATTATGAATTTACAGTATTACCCTTTTGCTTAATAAATGCTCCTATCGCATTTATGAATTTAATGAATAATGTATTTCGAGAGCAGTTAGATCAGTTTGTATTGGTGTTCTTAGATGATATTCTGATTTACTCTCATACCAAATATGAGCATGAACAAAACATGATAATTGTCTTGGAAATCCTTAGAAAGAAATAATTATATGATAAATTATCAAAATGTGAGTTCTACACTCCATACGTACAATATCTAGGATATGTCATTTTTGCTAAAGGAATCGTTGTAGACCCCAAAATATAGAAGCCATCATATAATGGCTAGCCCCCACAAATATCATAGATGTAAGAAGCTTTATGGGAATAGTAGGGTACTATAGACGATTTGTACAAGGATTCTCAAAAATTGCTTCTCCTATAACCAGCCTACAAAGAAAAGGAAGAGCCTTTAAATGGATAGACCAATGTGGTAAATCCTTTAGAATAATAAAAGAGAAGTTAACAACAACACCTATTATCCTAATATTAGATCCAAATAAATCATTCACAGTATGTACTGATGCATCCATAAAATGTTTAGGGGGTGTCCTCATGCAAGAAGAAGCAGTGGTGGCTTATGAGTCTAAAGAAATATGAATTTAATTATGTCACTCATGATATGGAATTGATTGCTATAGTGCATGTACTTAAAATTTAGTGACATTATCTGCTTGGTAAACCTTTTGAACTGAAAAGAGATAACCAAAGTCTAAAATACATCTTTACTCAACCATTATTGAATGCCAGATAGCGACATTGGAGATAATTTTTGGCTGAGTGTGACTTTAGAATTGAGTATATAAAAGGAAAGGAGAAGAAGTTGGAAGATGATCTTAGTAGAAGAAGACACATAACTACCATGACGTAATTTCAGTATGGGTTGGCTAAGCAAATTAAAGAACTACAAAAGTTCAATGAATTTTGTGTTCAATGCAAAGCTCAGGTCAAGCAAGGATCTAAAAAAAATATGTATTTTAAGGTCAAGAAGGACCTATTGTTTTTTAGAAATAGATTAGTTGTTCCAAATAATGAAGAAGTAAGAAAAACTATTTTACAAGAAGCACATTACGCTCCCTATTTCGCACACCCAAGAGTAGTGAAAATGAGTGAAAATTTGAGGAAGGATTACTACTGGCCTGGAATGAAGCAAGACATAACAAATTTTATAGCAAGATGCTTATAATGTGATGAGACTTAGATTTATGTGCCTTGGATGGATAATGAGAAGCCTTTGGATTTCCTCTCGAAGGCTTTGTGATAGCACATTGTCACAAAAGCATTGTCACAAAACCATATTGGCACAATCAGTATTATAGTCGTGAATGCAAATCTACAATTCATTTTGTATGGTCAATCATTTATTGGTCGAACAAATGCGCTCATCCACATGCATGATCTATAGGATAAAAGCATTTTGTGTATGCTAACATGGTTTAAATCCCACCTTCTATGGGATTACAACCTTCACAGGCTTTAAAAGGGCCAATATACCCTTTGTAAATTAATAGCACACCCTGGATATGCATGCTGACTCCTGGCTTGGTGACTGGCTTGGTGACGTGCACACTTGCCTCATTATCGCATAGTAAATACTCTTACGTTAGTTGACTTTGACACCCACCAGTTTTTGGCACCCAAGTGGTTGTTTCAATGTGGTTGTAAAGTGAATCTTGTTTCAACGTAGTTGTCCTCATTATGCCATCCAACATTTTAGTGGTAAGTTGAGGTTACATTTTTATTTCCAATTTTGCTACAATACCTCACTTTTCGTTGGAAATTGTTTGACAGAAAGAATTTTTATTGTGTTTTTATTGCATCACAAGGAGACTTTTATTAGTGCAATTTAAATATGTCATTCCATTTGTTTTTGTAAAATTACAACATATTTTTGGCAATTATTTTGGTATTGCACTTTTTGTCTCTCTTCTATAAAATCTTGTTGGTGCATACTTGGGCACAAATGGCATCCTAATTGGCCAACAAAATGGCCCAACTTACACAACTTGTGAGTACTTTGGCTGACAAGGTCACATCTCAAGAAATTCAGCCACAATGTGAAGTTTCCATTTACAATGGCTTTTAGGATCTTGAGGTGCTCAACAGTTGGATCCTCGACATGAGCAGTTGGTTCAATTACACAAAATTGACAATGGATCAACAAGTTGCTTTTGCAAAGCTCAGATTTTTGGGCATTGCTAAGATTCTCGTCACTGATCGTCAACGGATACAAAATCCTATTGACTCATGGGATGAATTGCAATGTGTTTTGAAGAGTAATTTTTACCCTTCAAACTACCTCGAAGACCTTGAGATACGATGGCTTCGACTTCATCATACTTCTAATATGCGTGTTCATGATTATGTGTTGCAATTTAAAAATTGAGAATTTTGAATTTAGTGTAGGATTTCGCCGCCCAAATTATGACCAAATTTAAAAGTGTGTTGCAATAACTTCTTTTTCAAAAATTGAAATACAAAATAATTGTGAGCATTGATGTGGCTTTCAATCAAGCCATTCTTGTAGAGGAGGAGTTGCGAGAGTCATCATGAGGGTCTCGCTCTTCAACATCAGGAGGAAATTTGAAGGCTTCTCATTATCCATCCAAGTCACCTAAATCTAAGCCTCATCAAAATGTCAAAAACCCAAGGTTGAGCATCAACATCTAGGAGGACAATTATAACCTCATGAAATTTTTGCACAAAAATGACAAGTCATCTCCATGGACTATATAGTTGGTCTCCCTATAAACCGTTTTTGACATGATGTAATTTTGGTAAAAGTAGACAAGTTGACCAAAGTGGCTCACTTCATACCTAAACATGTACATGATGATGCACCTACTATAGCCCATAAATTTTTGAGAGTAGTGCGATTGAATGGTTTTTCTGAGGTTATCATCTCAAATACAAAATCCTGATTTACATCTAAATTTTGGTAAGCATTGCATCGATCTTGGGGAAAAAATCTCAACATTAGCACTACATATCATCCTAAAACTGATGGAAAACCCAAAATAGTTAACCAAATATTAGAGGATATGTTGCAAATGTATTGTATGGATCACCAAGGCAAGTGGTAGGACTATCTCTTTTAGGTAGAATTTGCTTATAATAATAGCTACCATGCCACTTTGGACATGGCTCCCAGGTTATGCATAATAGGTTGGACTCAAAATGTACTTGTAAAAAATGGCAAATCCTAATCGAAATCAAGGCGAATCCTAAGCAAATCAAATAAATCATCTTCACATCAAAATTTGGGGTATTTGAAGCCCTAAAAAGTAAGGTCATCTTTGGGATAAATTTTGGCCTACTAAATCATATTATAACTTCATAGAAATACTACCATTATATTAGTCTCGAAAAGATCTTTCCAATGAGTACAAATATACCTATGTTTGGATATATATTGTGGTGAATTGACCCTAAGAAAAAATTAGTCCTAAATATTTTAGGTGAATGGGTCGACGTTGAGGGTCCTCATATTTGCCAATTTCCAATTTTGGAAATCCTAATATTCACCCAATTTGTGAATATTGACCACTATGCATAACCCTGCATGGCTCCATTTGAAGCCCTATATGGGCGTAGGTGTAGAACACCTTTGTCTTGGGATAATTCAGAAGATCGAGTAATGATAAAACCATATACTATGAAACAAATTGAGGAATAACTAAAATAAATCTGCCAACAGTTCAATGAAGCCTCTAACCATTAGAAGAGCTATGCCAATCTCAAAATATTACCCCAAGAATTTACTATAAGTGATAGTCTTCCTCAGAGTTAAGCCCTCTAAAATTTTAATAAAATCCACTAAGATCAATCCTAGGTTTGTAGTTCCATTTGAGATCATCGATAAAATTATTCTAGTAGCCTATAAATTTGCTTTGCCACCCAATTTGTCAAAATCTATGATACTTTCCATATGTCTCTTCTCAAAAATTATATGGTAGATCCATAACATGTGTGGGATGTTTATTATTTGCAAATGTTAGACCCATATCTCATTAAAGTCTGCTCGATCAAAATCCTTGGGTTCAGAACAAGCAGCTCAAAAAAAGAATTTTGGATCAATGTAGGGTCCAGTGGGACTACTATTCTGATAGAAATGCCACATGGGAATATGTGGCAGTCATGAAAGAACAATTTCTATAACTATTTGACTGAACACACACACACATATATATATGCATATTTTGCTTAATGATTGCATATATTTAATGATGGGATGAAAATGTGATGGGTACTACATGTTATCAAATTTATGTGCTTTTGATATATATTTTCATGATGTGTATATGTAATTCAAAACACAGAGGAATATCTTTATTCTTAAAGGGGGAGGATGTAACATCCCTCCCATTTTTGCTATTTAATTTCTTGCTATATCCTTTGGAATGAGATACTACTAACAAAATTTTTGAGTGCAGGAAAAGGTGATACCTTTAAATAAGCAGATCATTTTTACCTGTTGCAAGCAGATCAATTACCTGTTGTCCACCTTCTAGTGAAATTTAAGGGAATTCCAAATGAGGTAAGGTGGGATATGATGTGTAGTTCTCTAAGCACATTGCCCTATGGGTACATGGAAACCCACTGAAGAAATTTCATATAGGGACATCTTGTCTGATGATTGTATTGAGTTTGTGTGTCTATGTATTTGAGATGCCTGTTGTCTACATTCAGTTTGGCTAAGGTAGTCATTGTCCCATGCATTTGAGATGTTTGTTGTCTACATTGAATCTTGTTAAAGCATTTATTTATTCTATACATTGGTAGAGATTCAATTTTAATAAGCCAATAGTTATATTATGATATTATTTTTCTTTTATAATTGCAAATCTAAAACAATACAAAAATTATTATAATATATAAATAAGTAAATAAATAAAATATATAATAATAATATCAATAATAATAGATGTGCTATACTTGTATAATTTAAATACAAATTTGTTTTCTACGTGGAAAGACCACCTATTGGCCATCTTCATGCATGCAATTACCTACGTGTCACCCCACTCTTATCAAAGAATCCCATTAAAAGTGTAATAGATGAAGTTAAAGGGGTAAAAAAAAAAGCTTATGCTTGAATTCAACGAAATCGAAGGTCTCGTGCTGGAAATCTATCAGGCTAGACCTTGTTAGAAGTTCCCTGCTAAAAATCATAATCAGGTCAAACCTGGTATATGTAAATATGGGATGGAATGAATGTTAAAATTCCTTTTTTTCCAACTTGAATGAATTTAATAAGGTGTGGTACATTTTAGAGGAACTTTGTATAAAATTTTTCCATTTAGACGATGTCGTTTTTATTTTTGGTGAGTGAGTTATGCCATATGATATTAAAAGGAGATTTAAAAATATATAAAACCTCTGTATTCCATTGAATTATAGTGTGTGTTTGATGTTGGGAGGTATTAAAAGGATATTTAAAAATATATTTTAACCTCTATGTTCCATTGAATTTCAATGTCTGTGTTTGATTATCTGGAGGTATTAAAAATGAGATTTAAAAATATGTATAAAACCTCGGTGATAAATTGAATTGTACTGCCTATGTTTGATATCGAAGATATTAAAAGGATATTTAAATATAGATATTTAAAACCTCTGTGTTACATTGAATTGCACTATCTGTGTTTGATACTCAAAGGTATGGAAATAACTCTAAGAATCTGGACTTTTCAAAAAATATATAAAATATATATATGAAATATATGTAGACACTGAGATATATTTATACATAGTGAAAATATGAATTCTCTGTGCTGAGCTATCTGGTTTTGACATATTTTAAGAGTACCAATTATCAAATAAAAACTAAGGCGAGTGATGCATTTTATTTTAGTCTATCATTTAGCTGCAATTATCATGCTAGGTCATGTTGACCCAACGTGCTTCATTCCTCTATATTTTACTACAATGAATCCTTCGAGGTTGTGCTAGCTAAAGAGTCACAGTTGGACAGAGTTCTTAGGTTGGGTGATCGCTTGAGCAAGATATGGGAGTAGACGAACCGTATTATGAATAAACCAAACACTATTTTTTCTTCTAAAATAATCTTTTATTGAAGATAAATATTGTGGAAGAATAAATTTTGCTCAAAATGAATTTATGTGTACTACTCGATTTTCACTGCTATTGTGACTTTGATATGACAATAATTTAAGGTCCTATTGGAATTTTAAAATCATTTTAGTCCAATTGAGCTTTGTATTTTTAATTTTTTTTTAAATTCTAGTTTGCATATCACATAATAGAATTAAGATTGTATTGTAGCCTATCTGGTTATTTCTAAAATAATTCTATACATTATAATGGCTATGCCAAATTGCTAAAGAAAAATGTGTACTTGTGCAAAGTGCAACTTTATGGTTTATGTAATTTAAATTCTTTTGCACCTCTACCCGGAATAAAATCTGAAACCACTATGCATTCTCTAAGCCTGGTGAGTATGGAAAAATATGTGCCTTGTTATGTGTAACCTTCAGCGATCCGTCCTTCCATGTACTTGGGTGTGAGAATGATTAAATGGCTACCTTGATTTTTGCTACCCTGATTTTCACCCCGGTGATTGAATCATTATAGATCACTGACTATAGATGGTTCATTGAACTCTTTACTTATGGATTTCAAATTTTTTTAATTTAAGAACTTTAATATTTTCCAACCTTCAATTCTCAATATCGTTGATTAAAACCTAGATCATTGTGTCAGGTCAGCAAAACCAATAATGGTAGTTCTGAAGATAGTAATTGGTAAAATATAGTTTCCTTTTTCAAGGATCAATTAGCGGATTTGGATTTAATGTCAATTAAATTTTAATAGAGGACAACTTATAAACTCTTGGTCAAACTAATTCAATTGTTGAAGGAAAGAACTTGCATTATTCAAAATTAATGAAAAAAAAAAATATTAGTCTTACATAAGTTAGACCCCTTTTTATTTTATAGGTATTAAGGGTTCTTGTTGGTTAGCATATATTTGTCGAATATAAATAACCTTGTCACTTAATTAAAGGTAGAGTCACTTTCAAACTTTAAATGAGTTTATTTCCTTCCTTTAGTTATTTTTAAAATATAGTTCATTTCTTTCCTTTAGTTATTTTTAAAATATAGTTCGAATAATTAAGGACTGTTACTTAGCACTACAAGTCCTAGCTTAATAGAGTATATTCATTATGTAAATAGACTTCTTTTGAATAATTATTCTAGTGAACATGGTAGTCATAATGGAAATCAGTTGTTTTAAAAATTTAATTTTTAATAAATAAAGAGTTAGTAATCTTGTCACAAAACATGATACTTGGGAAGAAATTTTCTAGTATGATTCTTCATAGTTGTATAACTTATTGATTGTACTTAATTAGGATTATTCTGTTGATAATATAGTGCTTCATTAATTTTAATTTACTTGTTGATAATATAGTGCTTCATTAATTTTAATTTACTTGGGATATGAAAGCAAGGAATTGTGTAGTTCATTGCTCGTATTCAACAAAGGTTATTTTATTGGAATATAGTGCCTTGTTAAATTTGAAGTACTTATTAAATGTTATAAAAGTAAATAGTGGTATGTTTTTTGTATTTAATTAGGGTTTGTTGGAAATATAGCACTTTAATAAATCTGAAGTTCATGCTAATCATGTTATGAAAGAAAACCATGATACCTTGAGAATATTTGCATTGGCTTAAAACCCTACACTCTTTTCACTACAAGATCATCAAGATGGATGTAGTACCTAAGTGTCACCCAAGTTGGATGTACCTCACTCAAAAAATGAAAGTAATTGTCAAGATGAAGTAACATACACCCAACCACTGATAGCATGCAAGTGGTAGTTATCAGGTTCGATGATAGTCATTCTCTGGTAGATTGCATTAGACAAGATGCCCCTCTATTATGAAAAAACAATGAAAGGTAAAATGGGATGCCATTTCTAGGCTATTGTACAAGAAGTACCATGAGGAGTCTCACACACATAGTGCAACTATGGAATTGCTATCAAAGAACTGACTCTATAAGTTGCTAGACTCCAAAGCTAAAATATCCAGTGGTGAGATGGTATGGGATGTCTCATCATCAGTTGTAACTATGACTTGAGATACAATGGACCCAAAACAAAGAATTTGTGGGCCCTAGCTACCTCGAAGTTAGTGGATACAACTAGGAACTACGTATAGTTATGTTAAATCCTAGTATGGCACATATATTAGCAATGATGGAAGTTAAGGATAGATCACAATCTGAGAAACCTATGTTCTCCATACTAAGGGTTGGGAAATTATGCATCCATACTTCTAGGTATTATGGGCCCTATAAGGACAACCCTTGTGTGAACTCATATCTCTAGTAAAGGAGAAGAAAGAGTTTGCAAAATGGTACATTTTATGGGATCTGGCTAATCTCAACCACTCGAGAGACCATATACAATGGTAAAAAAACTTGAAGCAAGTAGATTATGCATACGTACTTATTTACATATTGGATGAATAATAGTTTAACGATGAATTCAATCCCATGTTGAGTTGAAATTTTTTTTCTTGTGATTCTAGAGAGTAAGACTAGAAGGGACAACCAAACAAGGTATGCTTAGGTTTTTATAGTTGGTATTAGAGTCTAGGTTGCAAAATCCCTGGGTTGTAAACTTTGTATTTTTATGTTTTGAACTATGATAGCCAGAAAGTAACATAGCTCTTTTGCATCTAGGTTTAATGGTGGAAACCTCCAAAATAACTATTATTACTCTACAATAAGGGCTTAAAGAGGGTTCGAGGAAGGAACCAAGAAGAACTGTTAAAGATTCGGGCATGGAAAGGGTTGTAGAAACTCCTCGATGACTCATCAAAAAATAAAAAGAGCTTGCATAGAAGGAATACAACATGGTTTAAATAATTTAGTTAATGTATGAACAAATGAATCAATAAAAAGAACATATGGAATAACCCAGGTGTTGTAGGTGAGTTGGAGAGGAGAGGGCAATCCTCTAAGGGAGGTCCCAGGTTCGAATCTCCACCCTACCAAAAAGCTAAATTGGGTACCCAAAATCCAATTGATAATGTTGGTGCGAGCAGGGCTGGGTGCGAACCCGGGTGACTTTGATGGTGTAGAACCCCCTTTTCGTGGTCTCTTAGACCAAGGCGGCCCCGTAAGGGGTTTTTCGCTTTAAAAAAAAAACATATGGAATTACAACAAGCACAAATGAGTTAACACATGGAAAAACAAATGGCTCAACTAACCCAACAACAGGAAATAATAACTCAATAGGAAACATTAATTGAGAATCTAAGAGTAAAGAACTTGAAAACCATAAAGATGAACTACCTGAAGGATCAAGAAAAAATAAAGTGGATGCATAGTTAAGAAAATAAATAAGGAAGCTAGACATTTCTAAATTTTATGGTAAAGGTGATGGAGAGGTAGTTGAAAACTAGTTAAGTGAGGTCGAAGAATACTTTGCTATTATCCCCCTCTTATTAGAATCTAAAATAGCATAGGTAGTGGCTCATATGGCAAGACCAACATTGTACTAGTGGACAACATACAAGAGAAACAAATAAGTGGAGGTTGTTGATGTATCCTGGGACACATTCTTAAAGGAATTGTGAAATAGATTTCTAACTCAACAATTTTATGTAGAAAAAATTGCTGATTTCACAAATTTACACCAAGAGAACATGACTGTTATAGAGTATTATCAAAGGTTTGTGCAATTACTAAAATATGTACCTGAATACGATTGAAGGGAGGAATTTAAGGTACAAAAATTTATCATGGGTTTACACCCAAGGATTGGATCTTTGGTTGGTATACTAAAACCAAAGGACTTATTGGAGGCCTATGATTTGGCTCGATATAAGGAGTTAAGTCATAAAAATAAGAAGGCTTATTACCAAAAGAGAAAAAAGGATAGAGACAATCCTAAAAAGAGAAAACATACATGACTGACAAAATGGGGCAAAGACAAGTACATAAGGTCCAAGGGTGGGGATCGATACAGTGGGGATAATAGAAATAGAGATAAAACAATATTATAAAACAATAAGGATCAAGAAAAAAAGAGAAACTTCATAGGAAGGAATGATCAGAGATCCACAAAATAATATTTAGGAAAGGGTACTACTAACCAAGGAAAAATGAGGACAGTTGGAAGAACAAAATACCTCCAAATGGTTGCTATGTATGTTCAGGAGATCATTATGCTAGCCAATATCCACAAAGGACTGATAGGAGAAAGGTAGCAGAGGAATTCACTCATTAAATCTATGCGGCTACAAGTAACCCTACCCTCTTAGGATAAGCTACACCATTTCTTTTGAAAGGAAATATATGTGATAAGGAAGTACGTATATTAATTGATAGTGGGGCTACCAATAGTTTTATATCTACTAGTATTTTAAGTGACATCCTAGAAAATCCAATATTTATGGAAAATGGGTGGAAGGTTGAGTATGGTTTAAGGCAGACCTACTCAGTTAATCAATGCTTATTTGACCCCCAAATCACCTTACCTTGGGGTAAAACTAGATGGTGCCTTTACATAGCTCCCCTACATGCTTTTGATATTGTTTTAGGTGTGGACTAGATTAAGGCGCATAAAGCCATACTGAACTTTGAAGAAAAATAGTTAGATTATACAGATGACTCCAACCAAAGAGTCCAAGTCCACTATGGTTGAATAACTTTAGAACCCCACATTTTGAAAACCATACAAGTTAAAAGAGCCTTAAGAAAAGGGTGTAAACTTAGGTAGTCAAAATGAATAAGAGGGAAGAAAAGAAATCTAGTTCAGGCCCTTTTCAATAGTGTCCAATATTAAATGAGTTCAAATATGTATTCCCTAAATATTTTTTTTAGGTCTCCCACCTTAGAGATAATTTGATTTCTCCATAGAACTTGTACCTAGAGCTGCACCTATTGCTCTAACTTCATATAGAATGATACTCATAGAATTACAAGAGCTCAAAATACAACTGTAAGAATTATTGGAGAAAGGTCTTATCAGACCCAGTGTATCTCTATGGGGTGCTCCAGTTCTCTTTATCAAGAATAAATATGGATCATTAAGCTTATGTATAGATTATTAAATGCTTAATAAAATAATAGTAAATAACAAGTATTCCCTACCAAGAATTGATGACATTTTTGATCAACTAAGAGGTGTAGGCAGCAAATCCACCTCCCAGAAGAAAAAAAAAGTGATTTTCTAGATTTTAACAGTTTTGGGAATGATTTTCTCAAGTTTGGTAAAATCGTACAATGGGAGTAAATCATACAGTGGAAGGCAAAATCATACAAATGGATTGGAAAATTGTACAGAGCATTAGTAAATCATACAGGGCATACCAGAATTCACTCAGATGTAAAAGAAATGTAATTTCGGGATGAAATGTCGCATGGATTTGCTAAACTAAGGTGTAAACTTAAGAAAATGCCAAAATAATGTATTCAATTGTATATCGGCAGTTGTGAATAATGGATTATCTCAAGAACCACTTTGGAATGGCCTAGGCAATGTTATATAAGGCCCCATTTTCAAATTTGTAGGTCTAGCTACTAGTTTACTGGTTATTAGTTGCTAGAATAGAGAGATAGATACATTTCTGAGTTATTACAATTACATTGAGAGATTTTTCCACATTGTAATCGAATTGACAGCCATTAATGAGAATAAAATATGTTTTGGATGACAGTGTATGGTCTTTTTATGAATGGATAATGCATTGTGGGTTGACATTATGTAATTGAGTTTCTATCTTACTGTTATATGTTAGTTTTAGGCATTGTTGCAGCTTTGTTGAGAATATTTTCACTGATGAATCATGGGGAATGATTTAGGAGCATGATGATGTTGACAAGGACATTTTGAATCATACTGTACAATTTCTATATTGAATTACTTGTATGAAATCTCTCACCAACACGATTTGGATGTTTTGCTTGTGATAGAGATTGTCTTGTTTAGGATGTTAAACCTTTAAAAAACATCCTGGAGAAATATTGGAGCAAACGAGCATAGAAAATAACACCATGCTATACCTTTGTTTCGTACAGATCATACATCATGCAAATCGTACAAATAACTATTACCCAATTTGGTAAAATAGGTGATTCACAGGAACTTACCCGATTTGGTAGTTTTGGGGAATCGACTTGAATGATTACAAAACTATGTACGACAGCCTCCAAAACAGCATCTATAAATTTTTTTAAGTGCAAGATCATACCATATTAGACATTGTACAATTTGAGATCATACAGTGTAGGTAATTAAGGTCCGTACAAGGAATTGATAGTTCATACAAGGGTAGTTCGGGTGATTAGAAAACTATCCGATTTGGTAATCGAGATAGGCTTGGCCTAAGAATCATTCTTAACTCTAGAAAACACATCCCCACTAGGAATACTCCACCACTATGTTACATTTGGCACCGTTGTCGTAGTTGGACGGACCCATGACCAATTGACTGGTTGCGCCAAAGTGTTACATTTGGCATCGTTGCCTTATCAAATCTAGCATTCTTGTCAAAACGGGTCGAATTTGACTAAAGACTGGAGGTTATTTTTATGAAGGAAACCAGTACATGAATCCATGGGAGAAGGGAACCATGAGATAATATTCTAGTAAGAAGGAGCACAAGGATTTCTCAAAGAGGAAACACGAGTAACTCATATCATAGTATGTACGAACCAAAAATAGAGCAAGTTTGGACATCCGAAGAGGGAAACTTTGAGACATTGTTGATTGAGACATAAAATGAAGAGGAAGAACCACCAAACATAGAGGATATGGGTGACAAAGATAAAGTGCACGACGACGGAGAGTGGATGGTAAGACCTGAGGAAGCGGTAGCAGGATTGCGAGAGGGTGTAGAGGACGGGAGTCAGGCACCAAGGCAACAAGACATGGGGACTCAGGAGGATAGACTAAGATCATCTCCATAAAATCAACGAAGAAGATCGTAGAGTGAGGATGCATGAGAATTTTGTCACCAAGTGGTGGGACAAAACAAAATACCTCAAATTGACACTTCTGACGACAACGGGAGTAAGACACCCCCAAGGAGGAATCCGTTAGAGATTCCATGAGATACCTCAAGTGAGAGCGATGACTCTCCTAAGATGGCTAACAGAGCAGCCAAACAAAGATGTCCACCATTTTTAGGTGAAGGTAAGGAAGACCCCATACGGCATGTAGGAACTTGCATAACTATTTAGAGGGCAAATGGTGTAAAGAGGAAGGTTGTCACTAGTTATGTAGTTTGTGACACTCCTCATAGTAATAAAAGATGTATAATATGGTATGACATGGAATATGTTGACATGGAAGATGTTGTCATGGAAGATGTTTACATGGAATATGTTGACATGGAAGATGTTGTCATGGAATATGTTGACATGGAAGATGTTGACATGGAGGATGTTTTGATGAAAGATGTTGTTATGGAAGATGTTTCCCAAATAGAACAACCCATCATACACTTAAAATTTTCTAAGAATGGGATTGTATGATGTTGCAGGAGGGAATTGTATGATTTATGGGTGGAATCGTACAGTTGGTAGATATTGTACGATTTCAAGCCAAATTGTACAATGTGAAATTGTGAAAAATAAAATCGTACAAGATGAAATCATACAGAGTAGAACCATATAAGGTGTTCCATCAGTGGTTAAGATAGGGTAAAAGGGATTCAATGTGGAGTTGTTTAAGGAGGTTGAGTAAAGAAACACAAAATGCTAAGGAAGAGAAAAATTTGACTTTGACAATGAAGGTCTTAGCAATTTTTTCATTGATATTTTGAGACTCTGCCCTGAACCCCACGAGGGCATTGCCCCTAGACCCTGCAAGGGACATTGTCCCTTAACCCTACAAGGAGGTTCCCACCCCCTTGACCCCCGTCATAGGTGGCGATGGGTGTTACCCATCATTTTTTTGATGTTGTTCATCTTTATTAGGTTTAAGGCCACAAGGTGGTGTGAGCTACATAATGAAGAGATGTCAGTTATAGCAGACCTTTGGAATCGACGGAAGCCAAAGGAGCATGATAAGTGATAATAGTACATTGCTTAGAAGTGGATTGAAAACCAGAAATGGCAACCCCTTCTAAAAAAAAATAGATAAAGAAAATTGAAAAAAAATTGTGCCTTAGTTGTGAAAATCCCTCGGGACACAATTAGGAAGGGCAAGGTTGAAAACCGAAAACGGCGGCCTCTCTAGAGAAAAATAAAGCAAAATTTTCTCTAAGTAATGAAACCGTACAGATAAAAAGTAAAATATGGAAATCGTACAAAAGAGAGTCATACAAAGCAAGATTGACATGCAAATTGTACATAATGTTGTACTGTATGATTTAGATCGTACAGTGTACGATTTGCCAACTAACCAATTAATGCGACATGCCAAAAAGTAGTGGTTGGAGGAAAAGAAGGGGGAAAAAGATAAAAAATTTAAACCAACTATTGAGTTGGCAGTCATCTAGCAGGGGAGATGGAAAAAGCATGCAACATGACGCTTTTTTAGATTTTCTTGACAGTTAGGTTTTTTAGGGTTTTTGAAAACTTGCTTTAAAAGGAAAGTTAATTGACCATTTTTCAATCACCAAGCAAAATTTGAATTTTTTAGGAGATAGAAGGGGAAAAGTGTACATTTGATAAAAGAAGACTACATGGGTGAAAAATACTCACCAGTACTCTGAATTTGCAAACCCATTATTAAATTTGTACCAGGGAGTTTTTTTCAGCTTCAAGGAATTAACCCGAGAAAGAGGAATTGGGATTTTTCTCCACAAAAAGGGGGAAATTCAAATTTTTGAAGAAATATTATATAAAAAAAATGTCAGAATACGTCATTGTATGGATTTTGGACTGAGAAATTATTGTTGGAGCCAAAGGAAGCAGAGATTGGTGGTTGGATTGTGGAAATTGTAAGAGTATGGGAGATTGAAACCCTAAGAACTAAAAAATCTGGCAAAAAGCAAGCTGAGAAATGAGGGGAAAGAAAAATATGGTCCGTACAACTGTACAGTGCAGTCAAAAGTTTGTCAAATTGAAGAAAATTGCGCGAGGAGTGAAGGAGTGAGAGATTTGTTGAGATAAAACACTACATAGTAGATCGGGACAATCCGGCAATAGGGTTGGTGGAAGAATTGGCAAAGGGGACAAAAAGCCTAGAATTATGCATCAATGAGGGTTATAGAAGTTGTATTGTATGATTTGGGGGCAGATTGTATGATTTCCAAGGAGAAGAGTGTAGTTTGAGTGGTTTTTTTCCATTTTTGGTAGTTTTCAATAGATCGTATGGAACTATATGGAATCATATGAATTTTAAAGGGGAGGGTAGCCAACAAGTAGTAGAGTATGGATTACTAGCACCCTGTATGATTTCAGGTCACAGTTATACGAATTGAAGGAAATTTAACCGTTTGAAGATTGATGGGGTGAAGGGAAGAACTGCCAAATAGTGTACGATCTGAAAGTGGAGGAAGTTAAAACCATACAAGGGACTCAGAACCATACATTGTATGCTTTTATAGGAGTTTGTACAATTTTTGGTATGTTTCTACTTGTAGAGGAGGAATTTGAGTTAATTTGTGAGATGTTGGAGGAATGATCTCAACAAAAGAATTTGGACGTCGGTTGAGGTGGATTGCAACAAATAGGGTGAAGATATCACCAGGTCTGCTACACGAGAGAGAGGTATACTCATGATAGCACCTTGGGTGTCAGTTTTAGTCCCATGAAATGCGTGGTAATCGTCCATGGAGGAGAGGAGGATATAGGTCATGGAGGGGACAGAGCCATTGGCAGGCACACTTGGATAGAACACCATCGAGGCACAAAGAGGGAAGGATGACTCAAGAAGCTACCTTATAGAGGGAGTTGAGGAGTGAAGTACATGTGCAAGAACAGGAAGAACACCTAAGTAGTGGATAGGAGGAAGGCCAGGTGGAATTGTCGAACATCACATTTGTACAGCACAAAGCGAAAGCATGCAGGAAATGGTGGAGTGACTAGAAGAACAGGTCTCATCCCTATAGGAATACATTCAAAAATGTGCAAGTGTCAATCAATGTGCAGATCCCACCATTTCATCGGATATTCTTCTAGAACTATCTTTTACAGATATTTTAAGCATATAATGCAGCAACTCAGACATCCTACGTCAATGTGGGCAAGAGGTCAGTGAAGGTGGAAGTTTCGACGAAGTCATTCCAAAGAACATTTGGGTTACCTACGAAATGCATGGAGATAGTCAAGAAATTGGTAAACCTAATAGAAACACACCACCTAGTTACTACCATGACCATTGTCAAATCGATGGCAGAGGAAAATATTTTTAGTGCAGGAACACGTGGAATAAAGTAGAGCCAGTTGCGAGGAGACCATTGGGCATGTGCGATGAACACAATCATGGCTTGATTTTTAGGTGATATAAGGATGACAGAGATACCAATATGCATGGCATAGTACATAGAAGGTATCACCCAAGGAATTCCATATGATTGGGGTACCTTTATGGAGAGAAGAATGGACGAGGCATTGACCAAAATATCGAATAACTTTGGGATGGACATGCAAGCAATTGGATTGCTACTGAATGTAGTCACAGAAGTGGGAATGCAATTCCTAGGGTTGACACTACCTAGAGAAATCAAGTCGGGCCAACCGATGATATTGAGATGGGAAAAGTTTTTACCCATAGCAAAGAGTACTCCGGAGTGTATCGCTCCAAATTTTTCACACCCTTACCTTCAGGCTATAGGATCCGTGCCCGAAAGGAGGATGGGAAAAGGATGGTGCGGTACCTCGGACTGAGAGGACTTTGCGAAGGTCCCGCCTCTCAAGGGAGGTGTATTTTGATGATTTTTCGACGGATGGTGGGTTCACCAGGAAACATTTAATGGCAGTTTCCATGCCTAGGTTTGGAATGTGTTTTGATGTGTTCATTTTTAACCTTAAGCATTCATATCCTAGGTTTGGCCAAATGATTCTAAATTAATCTAAATGAAAGTGCAGATTTAATGAATACAGAAAACAGATTTAAAAACAGAAAACAAAGAAATTACTGAACATTAAAAGCAGAATACCTGATCCGAATGTCTGATGAAGATTCTGGTGTTTGAAGCAGTCAGGATCATCTGGAATTTGATAGAATCATCTGAGATCAGACAAGATCATCTGAGATCTGACGAATTCATCAGACGAATTCATCAGAAACCTACAAACAGAAAAACAGATGCAAAATACAAAGAATACAACAATGATAATAGAGGAAAATGACATAAAATAACAGCAGTGTTATCAAACTGAAACTTAGGCATAGAAATAGAAATAAATCATGCTAATTAGATGATAATTAGGATTTAATTATGCACTTAATCTAAATGGGTGAACTCCAAATGCAAAATAGTATAAAATACTGAATAAATTATCTAATTTGTAGAAGAAAACAACAAAGAAAAGGTTGAGAAATGCAAACTTCAGGCACTGATTGCCTCAATGTGGACTGTAGTCAAGATCGCCTCGTATCAGTACGAAATCGTCTCGCATTTGACAAGATCGCCTCCGATCTGAACAGGTTCATCGGCGATGATGTATGCTTGCTCCGACTGAAAAATAAGGTGGTACCTACAACAAAATTGATAGAGAACCAATGCAAAATAGAGTTTGAGATGTTTTAACGTGTAGACAGTCAGTTTACAGGGAATTTCAGCCAGGGGGGTGCTAAGGGGATAGCTTAGGATTAAATAGGCTTAGGGGAGTAGTTAGGAGGTTGGAGATCATCCCAATTTGGGAGATCTCCAACGGGGGAGGGTCCCTAACGGTGCAGACACGCTTCTGCCCGGATTGGAGACCCATTGGAACAGAAGCTAATTTTGCAAAATCAGTTTTGCGACAAGATCGTCTGGACGTCCTAGCCCAGACGAAATTGTCAGATCTAGGGCGATATCGTCTGATCGACGACGATATCGTCAAACGGTCAAAACAACCTCTAAAATTGGCACAGAAAAGGGGGAAACGGATTACCCGACGGTTAACGGGCGGTTTGGGAGGTTAAATTTGAATTTAAATTATTTACTAAGGTGAATGTAATTATTATAATTTTACTATGCCAATTTTAGGGTGCTACATTTTGCCCCCTCTTTAGCGAATTTTCCGAAGAAAATGCGTTAAAGATGAGTTCTTCTCGATCTACGAGAAAGCAAAAATTATTCCCATTTTTAGGCGACGATTCTTGGTCGAATCGTACGACAACTTACTATGGTGCCCCCTCCGTGTTTTTACCCAAATCGAACGTTTGAGGTAAAAACGTGAAAAAGCAAAAATTATTTTTGAATAAAATTAAGAAAAATAGGGTAAAACCCTAATTCATTTTTACTGTTCATTTTCTGGTTTTTTTTTTAGAGCTCTAAAGCAAAAATGGTGGAGACGACGCACAGATCAACAGAGGTCCGGCGTGGTCTACGGGTAAGAGTCTAGACTTAACTAGAATGCTTTAATTTAATTTTACATGCTTTGTAGGTAATTTTTAGGTGAATTTTGAGCATCATGGCCATTTTTGGGCCGTCGACGTCGTCGGGACGAAATCGTCCCGATTTCGATGAAATCGTCTCAATTTCATCAATTTTGCCCAAGGGCAAAATCGACGAAAGGGGGACGATTTCGTCAAATTAGAGACGATTTCAGCTTGCAAAATCGGAGACGATTCTGCTCAAATTGGGGACGATATCGTCCAATAGTGGGCGATATCATCAATTGCATAAAATTGAACTTTTAACTTGCATTATTAATTACTTGAATTGTTTATTAATGATTGTTTGTTGTTTTGTTGTTTATGTTTGCAGAGAGGTTTACTAAAGAGCAGAGAATGGAAGTATGGAGGGTTGAGAGATGACTTGGCCGCTCTCACACAGGCATAGCGAGATCAGCTGGCACAAGCCGGCTTGCAAAGATGTGGCAGAGATGCCACAGGTATCCACGAATATGGGGCTACTGACGACCCTAGCAGAGAGGTGGTATCCGGGTTCTTCATGTTTTCGGCTACCGACAGGGGAGATGACTCCCACTCTAGAGGATGTATGGAGGATTCTAAGAATCCCCATACAAGGACGATTGATCACTCCTATGGCCAATCAAGGCCACGCTATGGGACGACTGTGTGGTGACCCGAGCTTCGCCCTAGAGAAGGGCGAAGTTAACATCGAGGCACTACGCCAGATGCCTGGGGCATCTAGACTCACATGGGTGCTAGCTGGAGTGGTTGGTGGACTTTTGCTATGCCACCAGAGCGGGTGCAGGGTGCCGTGGATGCTCGCAGATGTGATCTACGATATGCGGGACCACGGGTACAGGTTCTCTTGGGGCAGTTTTGTATTATGTCGATTGTACAGGATCCTATATGGGGTCGTGTACAAGGGTGGCCGATGTCTGGTGATGACATCGCTTCTATAGGTTTGGTGCTGGGAGCACATTGCGGTGCGAAGGCCGGTAGGGCTTCCTCTGATAGGGGTTGACGGGGAGAGGCCCCGAGTCTTCTATTGGTGGCTCCGGAGAGGGTCACAGCGACGGATCGACCTGCCTATGTCCCGAAGGCTACTGGATGACTTAGTCCCGGATCAGATCACCTGGAGGCCATGGAGGGAGCATCCAGGGTGGGCCGAGGATGGACAGGAGTTGGCTCGCGTCAAGCGAGTCTGCTGGCTATGGATGGAGAGAGGAGAGGTGGAGCTCCACCGCTATGACCGAGTTTTGAGGCAGTTTGGTCTACAGTAGGGGATCCCATCTCTGAGGGATTACGAGTTTTCTTAGACTATCCAGGATAACACCACAGTTAGTGGGGTGCCAGACATGCAACGGTTCTAGAGCCAGGACACGGACGATGCCCCCATCCAGCCAGTGGATGGTGACGATGCAGGGGTAGCCGATGGCTACGATGCCTGGTACGTAGGCATCCACCCTCCTCGGATGACGAGGGCACAGGGTCCGATTCATGTGGTTGTGCATCGGATAGGGAGGCGGTGCCATGCGGTGATGGAGGCAGCCCAGGGTCATGGCGGGAGAGAGGCGAGGAGGCCACAGGCACAGGAGAGGCCACGGCAGAGGGAGAGGAGGGAGGCGAGACCCCCATCTCCATAGAGGCCACCATCGCTCGATAAGGGCAAGGGCATAGACACAAGAGAGAGTAGCGAGATGGCTACTCTCCGGGCAGAGAGAGATCATCTCCAGGCACAGGTGCAGACTCTACAGGATGAGGCTGCACGCCATCGAGCTGAGGTGTCACAGCTACGAGATGAGATTGCACGCCTCAGGGCATGGGGCGAAGGGGCGAGCTCTGGGGAGCTGACACGGGCTATTGCCCAACTCACTTTCTACCAAACATTGTACTACCAGCTGGTGCCAGAGGCGGATAGACTACCCCTGCCAGCAAACATTGCAGATCCGATCAGGATCGGGTCGTCGAGGACCACGTCCCGATCGAGGACTAGGACTACTCAGACTATGATGGGGCCACCTCATCCACCTCAGGGCGGGGGAGGAGATGAGGCAGAGAGCTCGAGGGGCTCTCGAGGCTAGAGAGTTGCATAGACATTGTATTATTATTTTTTTGTTGATAGAGGATTGAGTATGTCGAGGTACAGATTGTGGCATACCAATCCAGTTTTGATGATGTACATATACTGTTGACATATATATGATATGAGATATGTTTTTGATCACATGACTTGTATAATGGTATGATGCTTATGATGCTTTTTTTGATTGATTGATTGATTTGATAATTCATGTAATTATGTCGTTGGAAATATTATAATTTGAATGTCATGCTGTAAGATTTTAAATGAAATAATCTGATGTAACAAATTGGTTGTTTGTGATGTGATGTGGTAAAAGATAAAAAGAGACTTCTAACAATAATTTCAAAGGACATTGTCGCTATTATAGACCATTTCATGGAGTCGCTGCTCACTCGGTCGTCAAGCTAATCCCAGTATAGAAATATGGTTAAAAGTAAAAGAGTGCTTAAGAGACTGTCTTAAGACTTTGGTGCAATGATGAAAATGAAGGTGATGATGATTTTGTTTTTCAGATTTCCATGAAAATATTATGCATGAAATATTTTAAAATGACTTTTGCTAGGCATAAATTCCTAAGTGTGATAAAATTTTTGGATAATTCCCTAGGAATTATACCATCATTGCAAAAGTGAAGTTTGACATGATGACATGAAATAGAATAGGTGTTTGTTTGTTTTAAAGCATAATTGTGTAACATAATGATTTAAGTCATATGTTTTTATGATTTTAAATAAATGGGGAATAAAAATTGGTACAATGGTTTGCGCTAGGCATAGAATATGTAGGTATAGACTTATACCATCATCGTGAAAATCCAAAAAAGAGATAGATTGTTTTATTGCATGGTTGATTTGTAATTGTTGAAAAGAAATAGAAAATATGAAGAGGAGGACTTGCGCTAGGCATAAGACTCCCATTTAAGTTCTGGAACTATACCATCGTCGCGAAAGTCAACCAGATATATATGTTTTGATTGGATATTTTGAAAGAAATTTTTTATTTTTCTATTATATAGTTGTCTTTATGGTAAACAACTGTACTTGATTTATTTCAAACAAGTTGCAAAAAATAATATTTCAAAGTATTTTGAAGACAAAAGTTAGATTTATAAGGAATCCCATGTGCATATGTGAATTCATTTCCAATCTTGATTTATCATATTGATACACATAATCTCTCAAATACAAATGTGTGTGCAATTGCTTTGTGCATTTACCAGTTTTGAGCAAGATAATATGATACAAGTGATTTGATGATGTAGATGCATATAACCATACTAGACTACTATGTAGATCGGATTATCAAGAGCTAGCTAATCCATAAGCAGACATAGGTCTATACAAAAGAAGGTCGCTAATGTGACAGACATATCACCACGCTAGGAGTTACCCAAGGCCAAGCAGGTTGGGCACAAACCACCTGTTATGGGGCTTACCTCACAGTTTTCGAATAATTGAGAATTCCAAGGATTCAAGCTCATCAACCCTTCTTTTCTTTTCAAAGGGTAGGGAAAGGGATTTTATTGCTTTCTTGCTTTCTTTTGAATTTTGCTTATTTTTCTTTTTGTATTTTTTTGAATAATGCTTGGAACATTGCTTGTAATGATATAAAAGAACATTTTTCTTTTCTCTTTTTCTTGAACTTTTGTTTTCTTTTTTTCTTTGCTAGGGATACTTGCTCGGATTAGCTGTAGAGCAAGGGATTTTTATTCGGGTAGGGGTGAGCTTGTCCTTTTGCCAATTCTCAAAGATTCTAGACCATGTGCATGATAGGATAGCAGGGGAAACTTTTCGCTCAAGAAACCACTTCTACTATGTAGCAAAGCATAGAAATTACAAATATAATCATTTTATTGTGAAAAGATGTGCTTGGTTTAAGTAAATAACAAGATCAATTCTCTATGCTCAAACTTTATTTAATTGAATTTTGTGAACTTTGATATAAGAGAGATTAGTAATCATGCCAGATAAAATCAAGAGATTTATTTTTGTGAGTGTGCAAGTGAGGGATTCCAAATAAATGCTAATTTATCCAAAATAATTTGAAACATATAACTGCAACATTTGTAAGAAAATATATATAAACACTTTTGAGAAGTTTTTGAGAATGTTGACTCCCTCTTTCTTCGTTATATTGTTTTGGTTTCGAAAGAGTCAAGCATATTACTGTTTTTATATTTTTATCATTATTTTGATGTTTGGTTTTATTTTTGTTTTTGAGCAAAAAATTTAACAAGTGCCATAAATAAATGCAATAAATAGTTTTGAAGATTTTTGATGATTATGAATATTTTTGATGTTTTTGGATTTTTTTTAAATTTGAAAGAAATATAAGAGAAAATTTTTGAAATATTTTAAACAATTATATACAAGGATGAAATGACCAAATTTATGCATAGTAACGTTTAAGATGCAAAATATTCATGGGCTCTTTAAGTTCTTTACCATCTAAGGTAGATAATTTGTATGCTCCTGATTCAAATTTAGCAATAATAATGTATGGTCCGAGCCAGTTGGGCTCAAATTTACCTTTAAGGTCCTTAGTTGCATTTGTATTTTTTTTATTTTCTTTCAAAACAAGGTCACCGATCTCAAAGGATCGATGACGAACTTTCTTAGCATATGATCTTTTAAGCTTGTTTTGGTAAGCACGGAGATGTTCCAAAGCATTGATGCATTTTTCATCTAGGAGTTCCAGCTGACTGAGTCTGCCAGCTCGATATTCATCTCCTACTTCGGTATCTTGAAGTAGCAGAGCCAAAGAAGGAACTTCCAATTCAAATGGAAAAACTGCTTTAGCACCATAAACCAAAACAAATGGTGAAGTTCCAGTGGGGGTTCGAACACTAGTTCGATAGGCCCACAAGGCCGGGTATAATTGAATGTGCCAGTCACGGCCACTTTATTGACTAATCTTTTGAGAATTTTGATTAAGGTTTTGTTAGATGCTTCTGCTTGACCATTACCCTGAGGATAATAGGGAGTGGACCAGCGATGTTGAATCTTATATTTTTGGCATAATTTTTTAACATCTTTATTTTTTAAACAAGTTCCATTGTCAAAGATGAGATTTGCAGGAATTCCGAACCTACAAATGATTTGATTAAAAATAAATTTAGAGACTTGTGTGCCAGTGTAGGAAGCTAAAGGCATAGCTTCAACCCACTTCGTGAAATACTCAATGGCGGTTATGATGAACTTGTGTCCATCAGATGACATAGGATTGATTTTGCCAATAATGTCTAAACCCCATTTAGAAAAGGGCCATGGAGATGAAATAGCCTGCAGCTCTTGTGCAGGCGCATGGACAAGGTCAGCATGTTTCTGGCACTTGTCGCAATGGTGCACATACTCATGTGCATCCATTTCCATGGTAGGCCAAAAGTATCCTATCCGAAGGAGCTTTTTAGCAATAACACTGCCACTAAAGTGCCCTCCACAAGATCCATCGTGGGCTTCACTCAAGGCTGATTTAGACTCTTCTAAGTTTAAACATCTTAATAGGATACCTTCAAAAGATCTCCTATATAAAGTATTGCCAATTATTACAAATCGACTTGCTCGTCGACGTAATAACCGACATTGGTTTCTATTAGAATTGGCAGGGAAAGTCCCATTTTGGAGAAAATCAAATATGTCCATATACCAAGGTTCAGGAGTAGTTTCATTGATTAGAAACACATCCAAAGGCTCTAAGCATGACTTATTTGAAGCGGGTTCCTGGAGTCGATGAATAATGATAGTGGCATATTCGTCATCTAACTCCAAGGGTAGGAGAGATGCAACCGCGGCCATAGCATCAGCTGCACGGTTGCTAGTTCGAGGAATAGCTTCCAAGGTAACTTGATCAAATAAAGACATTAATTGTAAAACATAGGCCTTATATGGGCACAGTTTATCATCTCCAGTTTGATAAACTTCATTAATTTGGTTTATAACCAGGTTGAGAATCACCAAAAACTAAAATGTGTTTAATTTTTAGCGCTAGGGTGGCTCGTAATCCAAGGATTAGAGCTTCATACTCAGCAGTATTGTTGGTGCAAGCAAATGTCAATTTGAAGGACAGAGGAATAAGATGTTTTTGTGGGGATATTAAAATAATACCCGCACCAGCCCCACTCATGCATCGGGCTCCGTCAAAGTATAAGGACCATTGTTCAGTATGGTCGGCCTCTAATTGAAGGCATTCATCAGGAAATTCGATGATGAGGGGATGGGTAGATTCTAAGGGTGTAGCAGCTAATTGATCTGCTATGATTTGACCCTTAACGGACTTTTGTCCTATGAATGTGAGATCAAACTCGCTTAGAGCAAGAACCCACTTGGCTGTGCGACCCGATAAATAAGGTCGACTCATGAGATACCTCAAGGGATCGTATTTGGCAATGACATAAGTTTTTTGACTAAGCATATAATGTCATAATTTTTGCATAGCAAAAATGACTGCTAGACATAGTTTTTCTAATGCTGTATAGCAGGTTTCATAATTGATGAAGGTTCGGCTAATGTAATAATTAGCACGTTCTCTCTTTTCATCATCAAGCTGAGCTAACATAGCTCCTAAGGCAGAATGTGAAGCAAAAATATATAGGAGAAATGGGCGATCAGATTTAGGTGGTGAAAGCACAGGTGGATTAAGGAGGTATTGTTTGAGAAGTTCAAAATCTTCTCTACATTCTGTGTCCCAATTAAAAGGGACATCCTTCTTAAGGAGTTTAAGAAAGGGACCAGTTTTGTCCGCTAGCTTATCAATGAAGCGACGGATAGCTTGAAGTTTACCTTGTAAACTTCGTAACTCAAATATATTAGTAGGTGCGGGCATATCAGTGATGGCCGCAATCTTGAGAGGGTCGATTTCAATACCACGTAAAGAAACTAAAACCCCTAATAGCTTGCCGGATTTAACTCTGAATATGCATTTTGCTGGATTTAATCGAATAAGATATTCTCGTAATCGATTAAAAACTTTTCTCAAATCATCTAAATGATTATCTTCAATAATAGAGCGAGCTATGATATCATCTACATAATCATGTAGGATATCATGCATCATATCATGAAAAATGTAGGTCATAGCTCGTTGATAAGTTGCACCTACGTTCTTTAAGCCAAATGGCATCACTTTCCAGCAAAAGGTACCCCAGGGGGTAATAAAGGTTATTTTAGCCTGATCTTCAGGAGCTATCCTAATCTGATTATAATCGTAGAATCCATCCATTAAGGACATCATCCCACTCCCGGCAGTAAAGTCAATGATTTGATCCATGTTTGGAAGAGGAAAGTCATCTTTAGGGCATGCAACATTAATATCTCTAAAATCTGTGCAAACCCTAACTTTGGTAGCTTCTTTCTTGGTGACTGGAACTACATTTGAGATCCATTCAACATAATCAATAGCTTGTATAAAGATAACATTTAGAAGTTTTTCTAACTCCCCTTTGACAAGCAGAGCCACTTTGGGATGCATTTTTCTAAGTTTTTGTTTAACAGGTTTAGCATCCGGATGGACCACTAGATGATGCATGACTACAGAAGGGTCTAGACCTGGCATATCTTCATATGTCCAAGCGAAGACATCTTCATACTCTTTAAGAAATGCAATGTATTGTTCTTGTTTTTCTTGACTTAATTTTGATCCAATATTGATTATGTGAGGATTGTCCTTAGTTCCAATATTAATTTTAATGACGTTTTCTACCTCCATGTGTAGATCTCTTTCAAAATTAGGTGGGGCGGGTGAAACGCCCAATTCTTGTAATTCTTGTAAGGTTAATTTAGATAATTCATCTTGAGGATTAGTGGCCTCAAGTTGGGCTATAGTTGGTATAGAACCATCAAAATAAAATCCATTATGTAACATCTCTTCAACAGAGACATCATGGAAGATATCTCCTTCCAACTCTTCATCGGGGTCAGCAATCATTTCAGGGTAAGCTATGGATAGCATGTTACATGAAAACGACTGATTTTTAAGAGGCAAATGCACATGCCTATCCAAATAATCTTGATAGCATATGAGATGATCATCATCTTCAAAAGGAAAGGGTTGACCCTTACTAGGAAATAGGCCCACACCACAATGGGCAGGCCACGGTTCTACCTCAAAAGGTTCTTTCATGCCATTTTGGAAATGTCCCAAGCCTTTCCCTTTATATCCCATTTTAAGCATCATGGGTTTAGCTTTAATATAATCATTGGTAAAATAACACTAAGCATATCCTTCATGATGAGTTTTGATATTCCGAGGGATTCTTCCCCAGTCATATCCTTTATAAATGAAGGTACAACTCCCGACTTGGTAAGTACTTCCCATAGGTTGTGGGAGGCCCAAAGTACGGGGAGATGGTGGTAAGTTATTTAAAAGAATTGAATCTTGCATGAAAGCATTTGTTTTTTCTGATATTAAGGTTGTGGATAAATCTGGTAAAAGTTCATCAGAAAGGGCATAAGATGTAGAAGGCTCATTACCTATATCTTTAGATGTGGAAGGTATGATAGTTGTTTCTATAAGATTTGAATTTATAGGGGTAGAACTTGAAGGATTGGTTGTAGATTTAAGATCTTTTTGAGGTTCTAAAATGATTTGTTTAGAGGGTTGTTGGTCTATATAGGAGGATGAAATTAATGGAGGGGAAATAGGTGAAGTTATGGGTGTATGTTTCACGAGTTTTAGATGAAAAATAAGAACTAGGATGTGTGGATGACAGAGAGCGAGGCAAAATTGCACTCCAACGGGTTCTGCCAAAGCACACATATCAAAAGGTCTAGGGTCACCATGGATAGTGACCAGCTGATTTTTAAACTCAAATTTAACACATTGGTGTAAAGTTGATGGGACCGCTCGCATGGCGTTGATCCACGGGCAACCCAAAAGTATATTGTACGATGCTAGGCAATGTACAATGAACACGGTTGTTTCTAGGGTTCTAGGACCAACTTGAAATGGAAGGGTAATAACTCCACATGTTTCTTGTGTTTTGTCATTAAAAGCTTTGATAATCATATCAGTTTTCTTCATTTCATCACTTCTAAAGCCAAATCATTGGTAGAAGTCAAAAGTGCAAATGTTTAGAGATGAGCCATTATCAATCAAGACTCGTTTGATGACTACATCTCCAATTAGAGCAATGAATGTATAAGGGATTATCCTTATGTAAAGTGTGTTGTGGGATATCTTTATCCCGAAAGTCAATACAATCAATCTCTCAAGTGATGATAGTATTGGCCATAGCTTCGGGTTGAATGTTTTGAGGTACCATCATTTGGCTCAATGTAAGCATCAACTCATCCCTATGGGTGGGAGAGGATCTTAATAAATCTAAGAGGGAAATTCTAGCCATAGTATTGGACAATTGCTCATTAATATTATAAGGGGGTTTAGGTTGAACAGTAGGAGCATGATTCCCTTTATTGGGGTTTTTCAAAATGAATGGAGCCGATCCATCATTCTGGTTTGGTTCTTGTTGGGAATTTTGAGCTTGTTGTTGGGTGACGACTCCAATGGTACCTACAATGTTATAATGAAGATGTTGAACTAGTCTCGGTTGAGCATTAATGGCTTGTTCATTGGAAAGGAATATATTAGAAGAAGGTCAAGTAGTAACTCGTCTAGGAAACGGTTCTTCTGGAACCATAGCATCTGTGACGGGTTGAATAGGATCTGATTCATTTTCAGAACTATTCGATTGGTTTGAAGTAATGTCTAGTTCACTTTCACTATCTGATTCTATATCACTAGAATCTGAAGTTTGAAAATTATGTAAGGGCCTAGTCGTAACCAAGGATAAGGTTGTGTCAAATATTTGAGGATCCTGAACAGGTAATTGTCATCTAATGGTTCCTACATATCGGGTAGGAGGGGGAACATTATGATGTTCGATTTGATTGGCTACCTCTTTACCATGTCGTGGTAAAGGGTGTTGAAATATGTCTAGAGTTTGATTGGCATTTTGATTTTGATTTTGGGGAACGGTATTTTGAGTATTATTAGGAGGGTTTTGTTTAGGTTGGAAGGCTTGCACTTCCATTTCATTATTGTCAATCAAATCCTGTATTTTATGTTTCAACCTTTTACAAGCGTTGGTAGAATGTCTAGGTCCTCTATGGAAATCACAATGCAAGTCAGCTCTGTATCCGGGTATAGTTGGATCAGGTTCCCGGATGGCTGGTAATTGGATCAAACCTCTTTCAAGTAATTGAGGTAAAATAGTTGATAAGGGTTGGTTTAATCTAGTGAATTCTCGAGGAGGCTTGTCAGGAGGTTTCAATATAAATTTTTTTGTTGTCTTTGTTGCATTGATATTCGCAACATTCCTGCTGTCAGTGACTCCGTCACCAACAACTTGTTTGTTTTTATATTTATTTTTGGATTTTTTCTCATCATCCTTCTTCCTAAGTTGGCCTCTCCTAATGAGGGCATCTTCTACTCTTCGAGCTAAATCTATAGCTTGGTCGAAGGTAGTTAAGGTAGTATTCGATAGCTCATAAGATATCTGTTCTTGTAAATTGTTGATAAAAATGTCCAACATTTCCCTATAAGGTAGCACAAAGTGCAGTTTTCCTGTCAATTGCCTCCATCTAGCTAAGAAATCTGCAAAACATTCATCTTTGTCTTGTTTTAAATTGTATAAATCTTTAATAGTTACATGCCTCTCGATGTAGGCACTAAATTGATGGACAAATGATTCCACTGTTTCTTCGAAGTTTCTCAAAGAATGAGTAGGCAATTGATAGTACCACTCTAATGCCATTCCACCTAAACTTTTTGGGAACATTTTTAATAATAGCAAGTCATCATGCGATATGTCATGACATGCTATCCTAAACATGCGAAGATGCTCTATGGGATCTTCGGTTCCTTTATATATAGGCAAGATGGGCATGGGAAAATGTTTAGGGTATGGTTGAGCTACAACTATGGTATCCAAAGGTTGACTACATATCTCTCGATAATTATATGAGGGACGGTAGGGATCTATCTGGTCCATACGCGAAGCTAACTGTTTCACCATGGCTTCCAGATTACTAGTTTGCCCCCCATATTGATTTGGTAGGGCATTGACATGGGTTTTATGGGCATAGGATGGAGGAACATGAAGATTAGATGCCATGTTACTGTTGTGTAAAGTATTGGTAGGAAAAGTATTATGAAGGAATTTTGAAGCTGTATTATGATGTATTTTAGATTGTTGAAAATTTGTATTTGGCTTCGTTTTAGGTTTTTGTTTACTTGAAGCATATTGCTCAATAGTTTTATGGAATAAAGTAGTGAACCAAGGTTTCTTTTGTGTGGGAATGATTTTAGGTTGAATAACAGGTTCCTTAGGAGGTTGGATAGCCTGTTGTTTTGACATGTTTTGAATCATAGTGACCATATCCGTATTGGATGGTCCAGCCTTATCACTTTCTTAATCAATGAAAGATAAGGGATTAATGCACACATCATACATACATTCCAAAGCTGCCTGAGTGTCACTAACTTGCCCTTTATCAATACGAATTGCCACATTAAGGTCATCAATGTTATCACTGAGAAATTTCTTGAAATGATCTATGTTTTCAAAAGCAATAGTTCCATTTGGAGCTATTCTAGGGGATGAGGATCCATCCTCTTTAACACTTCCTTCTTGTTCCTTATCTTCACCTAGGTCATGTTCTGATTGAGCTAGAGTTTTTCCTTCCAAAGTTGGATCTTCAGGAAGGACATTTGGGTTTCCAGTTGTATCTTGTAACCAATCTTCTTCTTCTCCTAAAGTTTCTTTACCATTCCTAAGTTTAGGCATGGTGCTAAGTTTTGATTTTCAGCAAATATATATATATATATGCAACAAATTTAAGAGGTATATATTTACTATATACCTACTACAATATTTGAAATGAAATGTTTAAGTTTTTGCTATGTTTTTTAGTTTTTTCTTTGTTTTTGAAATAATATAATAAAGACAGCAAATAACACAATAAATGCAAGAAATAATACTGAAGTAATAATCTAGTTTTCTATAAATAATTTATAAATATCATTAATAGGCTCGAGTTGTTCAAGAGTCATGAAGTGTTTTTCTTCAAATTGAAAGTTTTCTTTTAAAAATTTGATGAAAAGAGCTATAGTGATATTGTCTGTTTCAGATGTTGGTTGATAAAAGTAAAGCTCGTGGCAATACTCTCGATATAACACAGCTCGAGGAACTCTATTCCATCTTTCCCTATCTGTAAGAACAACCTCTTGGTCTTCTACACAACCTAGGAACTAGTGCACAATGGCTGTGTTCTCGAGGTATTCCTCGAAGGTGAACAATTCTGAAGATACTAGAGTTGTCCTATAAGCTAACCATCTATGGCAGGCTCTCTGAAGTTCATGATAAAAAACTAGTTGATGAGGATCCAGGATTCTATCTAGGACTAGCCTCTTGATTTGCTTAAGTTGTGTGGACCTAGATGAGATGAGACTAAGTCTTCTATCAAGTTCGTTCCATAGGAATTGATTTCTACTTGTCTCAGGCACATTAAGCATAGAATTGATTTCTACGGCTGCCAATTGGTTTTCTACATTTATAGTAACTGCTAACCTTTTCTTAGGAGCTACCATCTAAACATGATTTTAAACTTTAAATGTTTTAAAATGCATCTATGTTTTAGTTGTTCTATATATGTTTTTGTTTTGTTTTTGTTTTTGTTTTTCAAAAGGTTATGATGCATTCATGTCGGGTTCACCAAAATGTATCGCTCCAAATTTTTCACACCCTTACCTTCAGGCTATAGGATCCATGCCCGGAAGGAGGATGGGAAAAGGATAGTGCAGTACCTCAGACTGAGAGGACTTTGTGAAGGTCCCGCCTCTCAAGGGAGGTGTATTTTGATGATTTTTTGACGGATGGTAGGTTCACCAGGAAACATTTAATGGCAGTTTCCACATCTAGGTTTGGAATGTGTTTTGATGTGTTCATTTTTAACCTTAAGCATTCATATCCTAGGTTTGCCCAAATGATTCTAAATTAATCTAAATGAAAGTGTAGATTTAATGAATACAGAAAACAGATTTAAAAACAAAAAACAGAGAAATTACTAAACATTAAAAGCAGAATACCTGATCTGGATGTCTGATGAAGATTTTGGTGTTTGAAGCAGTCAGGATCGTCTAGAATTTGATAGAATCATCTGAGATCATACAATATCATCTGATATCTGACGAATTTGTCAGACTAATTCATCAGAAACCTGCAAACAGAAAAACAGATGCAAAATACAAAGAATACAACAATGATAACAGAGGAAAATGACATAAAATAGCAACAGTGTTATCAAACTGAAACTTAGGCATAGAAACAAAAATAAATCATTATAATTAGATGATAATTAGGATTTAATTATGCACTTAATCTAAATGGGTGAACTCCAAATGCAAAATAGTATAAAATACTGAATAAATTATCTAATTTGTAGAAGAAAACAATAGAGAAAAGGTTGAGAAATGCAAACTTCAGGCACTGATTGCCTCAATGTGGACTGCAGTCAAGATCGTCTCGTATCAGTATGAAATCGTCTTGCATTTGACAAGATCACATCCGATCTTAAAAGGTTCATCGACGACAATGTATGCTTGCTCCGACTGAAAAATAAGGTGGTACCTGCAACAAAATTGATAGAGAACCAATGCAAAATAGAGTTTGAGATGTTTTAACATATAGACAGTCATTTTATAGGGAATTTCAGCCAGGGGGGTGCTAAGGGGTTAGCTTAGGATTAAATACGCTTAGGGGAGTAGTTAGGAGGTTGGAGATCATCCCAATTTGGGAGATCTCCAACGGGGGAGGGTCCTTAACGACGCAGACACGCTTCTGCCCGGATTGGAGACTCGTTGGAATAGAAGCTAATTTTGCAAAATCAATTTTGCGACAAGATCGTCTGGGCATCCTAGCCCAGACGAAATCGTCAAACCTGGGGTGATATCGTCTGATCGACGATGATATTGTCAAATGGTCAAAAAAACCTCTAAAATTAGCGCAGAAAAGGGGGAAACGGATTACCCGACGGTTAACGGGCGATTTGGGAGGTTAAATTTGAATTTAAATTATTTACTAAGGTGAATGTAATTATTATAATTTTACTGCACCAATTTTAGGGTGCTACACAGAGAAACTATGCACAAGGAGTGAGTGGCACAGGAGTGAAGCTCAGGGAGATACCTCTTTGGAGGAGGATGTCGATGTACATCATCGAAGGAAGCATTCTAGACGGTTGGAGCCAGAACTAGAATAACAAGCACCTACACAAAGGTAATAGGAGCAGCCTCTCATTCAAGAAATGGAGAGTAGTCCAGTATAAGGACAAGAAGATAGTGAGAAAGAATAACAAGTAAACCAATTTTGGAAGTACATAGGATGGAACAGTCGAATTCATAAGCAATGGAACTGGATGAGTTGTATTGGACAAAGGTGGAGAAAATAGTGTGATCTTCAGACATCTTTGACCATTTTGATAAGATGGATGCCTCTAATTTCTTTAAAGGAATTGAGATAGGACACAATGGAATAGCCACTACCCAAGACGAAGCAGGAGTTGGACCAAGTATCATAGTAGAAGAGCCCAAGAAGAAGACTCGTTACAAAATTGTAATAGGAGGCTCCAATAAGCAAGAGGTCCCGAAGAATACCGAAGTGCCACAAAAAAAGAAGCATTTGTTGCTCAACAGGTCATAATTGGGGATGCACATCAAATTCAAGAAGAAAGGGTGACGAAGGAACAACAAGTGGATGACAAATAATAGGAATAAGCTCAAGAAAATACGGAGGAGCAACAGGGGGGCTCAACCAAAGTAGAAAAATCTCAATAACAAGTTGAGAAGCGATCTCAGGAAGAGATCATAAACATTATGGATAGCGAGGGGGATGAGAAAACAGTGAAACAATCCCCACCTCGATAAAATATAGATATCGAGAGAGTACTTAGTGATCTTGGAGGAAGCTCTAGCCACCTTAGGGAAGAAGGAGACTTAAGAACTCCTACAGAAGAATGGTGGGGAATTCAATCCAGTTATCTCCTGGAAATACCGTGGTTTCATAGAATCACAATGGAATAGGAGGCATGTGGAATAGAGGATAAGGTGGAACACTTCTTTGCTTAGTTAGACCATGTGATGAATAGTTCTAGAATGGAATTTTGCATTGGTCACATGGGAGAACTGAAGCTGTGGGAGCAACAAGTATCTCTCGAGTTGGAGAGGATAATAGAATGGGTGAATAGTGTAGAATTCATAAGGAAGATAACAGATATCCATGCACATCATCCATGGAGGTTACCCAGGGAATAGGTAACAATGATGCTAGGAATAGAAGACTTTCCAGAAGGGATGATCACAAATTATAGGAAGGACCCAAGGATATATATGGATCAAATGAGTCATCCAACCTGCCCCATCAATACAACAGAAGTTGAATATAGGAGGGTCACTATAGGAGTGTCCATTACCCTATGGAAGTTGAACTTCCTAACACATTGGATAGAGTGGTTGAGCATTGGGTTGGAAGAAATCTATCAGCTCAAGGAGACACAGGAGGAAGAGACCATAGCCGCTCAAAATGAATTGGCCACAATGGAAGATGAACAACAAAAAAGTAGAACTGCAACAGAAGAGAAAATAAAGAAGCTAGAGGAGGATCTGTCAGGTCTTAGAGCAGAGTCTGAAGCCAAGGTTACCATCCTTGAAGAGGAAAAGTAGCATATTTTCCAGATGGCAAAGGACAAAATTAAGGAGTTGGAGGCACAACTCAAAGTGAAGGATGAGCAGATGACATCTCAGTTGGTCAAAAAGAGTGAGCAAATGGCTACGCAAGCCAAGCAGATAGAGGATCTAACAAGGGACAATAAGAAGCTAAACAATATGTTCATGAAGAATTAAGCTCAAGTAAGGGTTAAAGAAGACCAGGTTCGAGCTCTAGAATCTGATATCAAACCCCACTTGGAGACCATTGACAAGAAGAATAAGGAACTCCAGGCGACTGCTCGAGAAAAAGCTCATTGGAAGTAGAATTTGATGAAGAGTGCTTTCGAACGGGAAAAAAAAATGATGGACTTCATGAAATCTATCGAGGAGAAGGCTAACCTTCACAGAGCCAAAGTCGTCAAAATGGGAAGCTATGCGGCCAAGTTAAGAAATGAACGAGAAATGTACAAGACACAAGTCAAGGACTTGGAGGCTGAAGTAGCTAGACTAGAAGTCCAACAGAGTAAGTAGAATGAGTCATCTAGGACACCTACCAAAGTAAATGGGAGGGTATATGTAGGTAGCAAATCCACCTCCCAAAAGAAGAAAAAGTGATTTGCTATATTTTGAAAGTTTTGGGAATGATTTGTTGAAGTTTGGTAAAACTATACAGTGGAAGAAAATCATATAGTGGAAGGTAAAATTGTACAACTGGATTGGAAAACTATACAGATTATTAGTAAATCATACAGGGCACACCGAAATTCACTCAAATGCAAAGGAAATGTAATTTCGGGATGAAATGTCGCATGGATTTTCTAAACTAAGGTGTAAACTTAGGAAAATGCTAAAATAATGTATTTAGTTGTATATGGGTAGTTTTTAATAATGAATTGTCTCATGAACCACTTTGGAATGGCCTGTGCAACATTATATAAGGCCCCATTTTCAAATTTGTAGGCTTGGCTACTAGTTTACTGGTTATTAGTTGCTAGAATAGAGAGAGATGTATTTCTAAGTTATTGCAATTACCTTAAGAGAGTTTTCCACATTGTAATAAAATTGATAGCCATTAATGAGAATAAAATATGTTATGGATGATAGTGTATGGTCTTGTTATGAATGGATAATGCATTGTGGGTTGATATTGCGTAATTGAGTTTCTATCTTACTGTTATATGTTAGTTTTAGGTATTGGTGCAGCTTTGTTGAGAAGATTGTCATTGGTGAATCATGGGGAATGATTTAGGAGCATTATGATGTTGGAAAGGATGTGTTGAAGCATACTGTATGATTTTTGGATGGAATTACTTGTATGGAATCTCTCACCAACTCGGTTTGGATGTTTTGCTTGTGATAGAGACTATCTTGTTTAGGTTGTTAAACATTTACAAAACAATATCGGAGAGAGATTGGAGCAGACGAGCATAGAAAATAACACCATTTTGTACCTTTATTTCATATATATCTTACATCGTACAAATTGTACAAAGAACTGTTACCCGATTTGGTAAAATAGGCAATTGACAGGAACTTACCCGATTTGGCAGTTTTGGGGAATCGGCTTGAACAATTACAAAACTATATACGACAGCCTCCAAAATAGTATCTATCAGTTTTTCTAAGTGTAATATTGTACCATATTGGACAATATATTATTTGGGATCGTACAGTGTAGGTAATTAAGGTTCGTAAAAGGAATTGATAGTTCGTACGAGGGTAGTTCGGGTGATTAGAAAATTGTTCGATTTGGTAATCGAGATAGGCTTGGCCTAAGAATCATTATTACCTTTGGAAAACACCTCCCCTATAGGAATACTCCACCACTATGTTACAAGAGGAGCCACCATATTTTCAAGAATTGACCTTGTTTCGGTTACCACTCATTGAAAATTAAAGAAGAAGATACATGCAAGACTGCTTTTCGAACTAGATATGACCATTATGAATTTATAGTATTACCCTTTGGCTTAACAAATATTCCTACCACATTTATGAATTTAATGAATAATGTATTTCAAGAGCAGTTAGATTGGTTTGTGCTGGTGTTCTTAGATGATATTTTGATTTACTCTCATACCAAATATGAGCATGACCAACATATGAGAATTGTCCTAGAAATCCTCAAAAAGAATCAATTATACGATAAATTATCAAACTGTGAGTTCTAAACTCCATACGTACAATATCTAAGACATGTAATTTTTTCTAAAGGAATTGTTGTAGACCCCAAAAAGATAGAATCCATCATAGAATGGCCAACCCCCTCAAATATCACAGAGGTAAGAAGCTTTATGGGAATTGCATGGTACTATAAACGATTTGTACAAGGATTCTCAAAAATTGCTTCTCCTATAACCAACCTACAAAGAAAAGGAAGAGCATTTAAATGGAAAAACCAATATGATAAAGCCTTTAGAATACTCAAAGAGAAGTTAACAACAACACCTATTCTCCTAATATCAGATCCAAATAAATCATTCACAGTATGTACTAACACATCCATAAAAGGTTTAGGGGGTGTCATCATACAAGAAGAAGCAGTGATGGCTTATGAGTCTAAAGAAATATGAATTTAATTATGCCACTCATGATCTGGAACTATTTGTTGTAGTGCATGCACTTAAAATTTAGCGATAGTATTTGCTTGGTAAACCTTTTAAATTAAAAAGATATCACCAAAGTCTAAAGTACATCTTTACTCAACCATTGTTGAATGCTAGGTAGCGATGTTGGACAAAATTTTGGATGAATATGACTTTATAATTGAGTATATAAAAGGAAAGGAGAACAAGTTGAAAGATGCTCTCAGTAGAAGAAGACACATAACTACCATGACACAATTTCAGTATGGGTTGGCTAAGAAAATTAAAGAACTACACAAGTTTGATGAATTTTGTGTTTAGTGCAAATCTTAGGTCAAGCAAGGATCTAACAAAAATAGGGATTTTAAGGTCACGAAGGACCTATTGTTTTTTAGAAATATAGAAGTTATTCCAAATAATGGAGTAAGAAAAACTATTTTACAAGAAGCACATTACGCTCCTTATTCCGCACATCTAGGAGTAGTGAAAATGAGTGAAAATTTGAGGAAGGACTACTACTGGCCTGGAATGAAGCAAGACAACCAATTTTTATAGTAAGATGCCTAGAATGTCAAAAACCCAAGGTTGAGCATCAACATCTAGGAGGACAATTATATCCTTGTGAAATTTTTGCACAAAAATGACAATTCATATCCATGGACTTTATAGTTGGTCTCCCTATAAACCATTTTTTACATGATGCAATTTTGGTAATAGTAGACAAGTTGACCAAAGTGGCTCACTTCATACCTAAAAATGTGTATGATGATGCACCTACTATAACTCATAAATTTTCCAGAGAAGTAGTGTGATTGCATGGTTTTTTGAGGTGATCATCTCAGATAGAGACTCCCTATTTACATCCAAATTTTGGTAAGCATTACATCGAGCTTGGGGAACAAAGCTCAACATTAGAACTAAATATCATCCTAAAATAGATGGAAAAACTAAAATAGTTAACCAAATATTAGAGGATATGTTGCAAATATATTGTATGGATCACCAAGGCAAGTGGGAGGAGTATCTCTTTCTAATATAATTTTCTTACAACAATAGCTACCATGCCACATTGGACATGGCTCTAAGGTTATGCACAAGAGGTTGGAATCAAAATGTAATTGTAAAAAAATGGTGAATCTTAATCAAAATCAAGGCAAATCCTAAGCAAATCAAATCAATCATTTTCACACCAAAATTTGGGGTATTTGAAGCCCTAAAAAGTAAGGTCATATTTGGGGTAAATTTTGACCTATTAAATCACCTTATAACTTCATAGAAATACCACCATTATATTAGACTCGAAAATAGATTTCCAATGAGTATAAATATGCTTATGTTTGGATATATATTGTGGCAAATTGATCCTAAGAAAACATTAGTCCTAAAAAATTTAGGCAAATGGGCCAACATTGAGGGTCCTCATATTCGCCAATTTTCAATTTTGAAAATCCTAATATTCATCCAATTTGTGAATATTTACCACTATGCATAACCTTGCATGGCTCCATTTGAAGCCCTATATGGGCGTAGGTGTAGAACACCTTTATCTTGGGATAATTCAAAATATCGAGTAATGATCAGACCGTATACTATGAAATAAATTGAGGAACAACTAAAATAAATCTGCCAACAGTTCAACAAAGCCTCTAACCGTTAGAAGAGATATACCAATATCAAAATATCACCCCAATAATTTACTATAAGTGATAGTCTTCTTCAGATTTAAGCCCTCTAAAATTTCAATAAAATCCTCTAAGATCAATCCTAGGTTTGTAGTTCCATTTGAGATCATTGATAAAATTATTCTAGTAGCCTATAAATTGGCCTTGCCACCCATTTTTCAAAATCCATGATACTTTCCATGTGTCCCTCCTCAAAAAGTATGTAGCAGATCCATCACATGTGTGGGATGTTTCTCATTTGCAGATGTCAAACCCATGTCTCATTGAAGTCCGCTCGATCAAAATCCTTGGGTTTAGAACCAAGAAGCTCAAAAAAAGAACTATAGATCAATGCAGGGTCTAGTGGGACCACTATTTTGATAGAAATGCCACGTGGGAAGATGTGGCAATCATGAAAGAACAATTTCCATATCTATTTGATTGAACACACACACACACACACACACACACACACACACACACACACATATATATATATATATATATATATATATATATATATATATATATATATATATATATATATATATATATATATATATATATATATATATATATATATATATATATATATATATATATATATATTTATTTATTTATTTATTTATTTATTTATTTATTTATTTATTTATTTATAAATGCATATTTTGCTTAATGATTACATATGTTTTAATGATGGGATGAAAATGTGATGGGTGCTACATATTATCATATTTATGTGCTTTTGATATATATATTTTCATGATGTGTATATTAATTCAAAACATAGAGGAATGTCTTTATTCTTAAAGGGGGAGGATGTAACATCCCTCCCATTTTTGCTATTTAATTGCCTGCTATATCCTTTGGAATGAGATACTGCTAATAAAATTTCTCAGTGTAGGAAAAGGTGATACCTTCAAACAACCAAATTGGTTGTATCTGTTGCAAGCAGATCAGTTACATGTTGTCCACCTTCTGGTGAAATTTAGGGGATGTCCGCATGAGGTAAGGTGGGATATGATGTGTAGTGCTCTAAGAACCATGGCCTATGGGTACATGGAAGCCCATTGAAGAAAGTTCATATAGGGGCATCCTGTCTTATGATTGCATTGAGTTTGTGTGTCTATGCATTTGAGATACCTATTGTTTGCATTGATTTTGGCTAAGGCAGTCATTGTCCCATGCATTTGAGATGCTTGTTGTCTGCATTGAATCTGGTTAAAGCATTCATTTATTCTATGCATTGGTAGAGATTCGATTTTAATAAGCCAATAGTAATATAATGAGATTGTTTTTCTTATATACCTGCAAATATATACTAAAACAATATAAAAATTATAATAATAGATAAATAAATAATATATATAACAATAATAACAATAATAATAGATGGGCCATATTTGTATAATGTAAATACAAAAAAAATTTCCACATGGAAAGACCACCTGTTGGCCATCTTCATGCATGCAATTACCTACATGTCACCTCACTCTTATCACCAATTTCCTTTAAAAGGGTAATAGGTAAAGTTAAAGGGGTAAAAAAAGGCTTTTGCTCAAATTTGGCGAAATCAAAAGGTCCCCTGTTGGAAACACATTAGGCTAGACCTTTTTGAAAGTTCACTGCTGAAAATCATATTCAGGTCAGACCTTGTCTATGTAAGTTTGGAATGGAATAAATGTTAAAATTCCAATCAAGCTTTGTATTTTTAATTAAAAAAAAATCCATGCATATCGCATAATAGAATGAATATTGTATTATAGCCTATCTGGTGATTATTAAAAAAAATTGTATATTATAATGGCCATGCCATATTTTTAAAGGAAAACCTATACTTATGCAGAGTGCAACTTTGTGGTTACTAAATTAAAGGGAAGAGTTAAAAGCATGACTTGAATATTTTGTGAGGAACATTTATCCATCTGTGTTTTCAAATATGTCATACGAGTGTACATACAATTTATTATTTTTGCTTTGTGCATTGCATTCACTGCTAATATAATTATTATAAGGTAATAAGGCATTAGAAGATGGGTATGGAATTTAAATTATTTTGCACCTCTACCTAGTATAAAAATTGATACCACTTTGCATTCCCTAAGCCTGGTGAGTATGGAAATAAATATGTCTCATTATGTGTAACCTTCAACGATCTGTCCTTCCATGCATGAGAATGATAAAATGACTACCTTGATTTTCACTACCCTAATTTTCATCCCAATGATTGAATCATTGTAGATCCATTACCACAGATGGTTCATTGAACTCTTTACTTATGGATTTCAACTTTCTTGAATTTAAGAACTTTAATATTTTCCAACCTTTGATGCTCAATATCATTGATTATAACTTAGATCATTGTGTTAGGCCAGCAAAACCAATGATGGTAGGTCTGAATATAGTAATTTATAGATGATGGTTTCCTTTTTCAAGGATCAATTAGCAGAATTTACTTTAATATCAATTTAAGTTTAACAGAGGACAACTTCTAAACTTTGGGTCAAACTAATTCAATTTCTAAAGGAAAGAACTTGCATTATTAGAAATTAATGAAAATAAAAAATATTAGTCTCACATAAGTTAGACCCCTTTTATTTTGTAGGTATTAAGGGTTCTTGCTTGTAGCATATGTTTGTTGAATATAAATAACCTTGCCACTTAATTAAAGGTAGAGTCACTTTCAAAGTTTAAATGAGTTTATTTTTTTCCTTTAGTTCTTTTAAAATATAGTTTGAATAAATGGGGACTATTACTTAGCACTGCAAGTCCTAGCTTAACAAAGTATCTTCATTATGGTAAATAGAATTCTTTTGAATAATAATTTTAGAGAATAGGGTGTCCGCATGAAGTCAGAATGGAAATTAGTTGTTTTAGAAATTTAATTTTTAATAAATAAGGAGTTAGTAATATTTTCATAAAACATTATACCTGAGAACAAGTTTTCTAGTATGATTCTTCATAGTTGTATAACTTATTGATTGTACTTAATTAGGATTATTTTGTTGAGAATATAGTGCTTCAATAATTTTAATTTACTTGGGATATGAAAGCAAGGAATTGTGTGGTTCATTGCTCATATTCAACTAAGGTTATTTTATTGGAATATAGTACCTTGTTAAATTTGAAGTACTTGGTAAATGTTATAAAAGTAAATAGTGGTATATTGCTTGTATTTAATTAGGGTTTATTGGAAATATAGCACTTTAATAAATCTAAAGTTCATGCTAATCATGTTATGAAAGAAAACCATGATACCTTGAGAACATTTACCTTGGCTAAAACCCTACACCATTTTTATTAAAAAATTATCAAGCCGGATGTAGAACTTAAGTGTCACCCAAGTTGGATGTACCTCACTCAAAACATGAAATGATTTATCAAGATGAAGGATAATACACCCAAGCACCAGTAGCATGCAAGTGGTAGTTAGTGGGTTCGGTGATAGTCATTCTCTGGTAGATTACATAGGACAAGAGGTCCCTATGCTATGAACAAGTAATGAAAGGTGAATGGGACGTCGTTTGTAGGCTATCATACAAGAAGTGTCGTGAGGGGTCTCACACACATAGTCCAACTATGGAATTTCTAGTGGATAGCCAACTCTAGAAATTGCTAAACTCCAAATTTATAAGGTCCAACGATGAAATGGTATTGGAAATCTCATCGTTAGTTATAACTATGACATAAGATACTTGGATCTAAACCATATAATTGGTGGGCCTTAGTTTCCTCCATAAGTCAGTGTATACAACTAGGCACTAGGCATACTGAGGTTAAATCCTAGCATGGCACATATATTAGCAGTGATGGAAATTAAGGACTAATCATAGGCTGAGAGACCTATGTCCTCTATAATAAGGGTGGGGGGATTATGTATCCATCCTTCTAGGTATTATGGGCCCTATAATAACAACCCTTACCATGAACTCAAATATCTAGTAAAGGAAAATTAAGAGTTCACAAAATGTCACATTTTACGATATCTGGACAATCTCAACCACTCGAGAGACCATTTGCAGTGGTCAAAAATATTAGAGCCAGTATATTATGCCTATATACTTATTTACATATTGGATGAGTAATAGTATAACGGTGACTTGAACCCCATGTAGAGTTGTAATTTTTTCTTGTGATTCCAGAGAGTAAGACTAGAAGGGATAACCACACGAGGTATGCTAGGGTTGTTACACAAAATTATGGAATATATTCCAACATGGTCGACTCACAACATGATCTTAATGCACCATCATCATGATCCAAAGGATCATGACTATTTATTTGTTACTTGCACCCATATCACTTAGGATTCTTCTATTGATTATATACTTTGCATTGGCTCATAGTCACAAGTTACTATTGAAACCACTTCCTCATCCATATTCACTTATATGGAAGGATAATGGTCCATCCACTCACATCACACATATTTGCATTGTGTCATTTTTTGTCCCAAATTTATAGGTAATATTACTTGTAATTTGACCAATATCAATGTATGGTCTCTTGCTAGGCAAACCCTATCAATACAATAGGAAGGCTCACTATGATGTATTTCAAAATGCATACATATTATACAAAAATAGCAAAAAAATACTTGATTTATAGTACAAATCCCACTTTTCATAACATACATTTGAAACTCACATATCGAGAAGCATATAAAGTTATGAATAATTTAGCTTCCCTAGCATCCATTTTCATCCAACCATAATTATTGTTATTACCATTAAATTCCATATTTTCTACACCACATGGATATTTGAATGATATTTTGTAGTCTAACTCTTTTGTGTTTGAGACACATGGAACACTCCCTCCAAATCATGAAATCAATCATAGAATTCATCTTATTCCAAGTGTTCCTCTTCCAAATTCTATATTGTATTTGTTGGTCACGAATCTGCCTAATCATAAAATATATGCGCCCTAGACCCGACCAATATTGAAAGGCTAAAGGAAAGAGATATCCTTTAGTCTAATCTCTAAAGAGGGTTGGTTTCCTTGCTAATCTAATTCGGTTTGAAGCTTAGGGTGATAGGAAAGAGATGGAAAATGATAGAAAGAAATGGGAAATATGGCTATGAGCCAGAAACATAAAGCAGGGATAAAATAAAAATTGAAATTCACATCAAGTGTTAATTAGCATATAATAAAAATGAAGGCATAAGAACCACTCACAGCTTGCAGAGATAACCTCCAAGAAGCATTTCAGTATTCATTCCCTCTCTAGCAGTAGTTAAATTTAGATGCAAAATTTAAAATTAGCTAATAATGGACATGAACATAATCATAAATGATAAATAGAAAGTGGTCAAACACAAAGCTACTCAAGGAACCAGAAGTCGAATGTCTTTCTATTGATACAGACTTAAAGTGTTTTCCTACAGAGTGTCTATCCTTCTTCATTACATTGAAATGCTTAGTATTTATAGAGGATTTTACCTCTAAAATTAAATGCATATTAAAACAAAATATCAGCTGGTCAAAAATTAGTAGTAGCAATTCTTTCCTCAACAACTGCAACACTCGAATCATATCATTATTTAGGGAGCAATAATCCAAATAGTGTGCCTAGAAAATTAGCAGAGATAGATGATGGAAAAAAATATTCTAGGCATCGATCCATAAAAAATTAGCAACATCATGCAGTAAATAAGAGCTTGGATATTAAATTATGGGCACCACTCCATCATCCTCTACCTCAAAATCTTATCCTTGCCAGTGGAGATCCAATGAACATTAACTTTATTTTGAGGAGTGAAGTTACTAGAGGTGCCTTAAAAATGAACCAGATCATACCAAAATCAGGGATGTGGCATTTAATTTTGGCAAGCTTTTAGCTAAAATTTTAGAATATCGCTCTCATTGCCCCAAGTATTACATTTCATCAATCTCCATAATTTTTCAAAAAATCCACAACAACGACTCTTCAAAAAGTAAATAATGTTGAGAAAGAGGTAAAACTTGATTTTTCCCATGCAATGGGTGAAAGGCATTTTTATAGCAAGTAGGGGCAAAAATGATTTGCTTTGTTGATGGTTGCACTCAAGACTAGAGTTTCATCCTTTGTTTTGATTAATTATGCCCAAAGACCATATTTTCTCATGAATTTCATCTTATAACATCACCTTGCTTGAATCACAGGCACAAAATAAATTTTTCCCCAAAAAGAGGGTAAAAATAAGTTTTGCTCCAAGTTGGGGCAACTTTGACTTTGAGCAGTACTTGCCTTTGTTATTTTTTGCTTCTTTGATACTTTTTCCCAGAAATACCTTGAAATGGAGTTTCACCCCTAAGAAAGGTGAAAATACATTTCGCCTCCTCCTTGGGGTGACTTTGACTTTGACTAATACATTGTTTTTGCCCCAACACTATCTGTTAAATGCTTTCGCTCCCAAATCATCCTAAAATAGAATTTCACCCAAAATAAGGGTGACAATGACTTTCACTGATAATGACTTTCACCCTCTTTTTGGGGTGACTTTGACTTTGACCAATGCTCCTTCATTATTTGTATTTCCAAGTTGAGCGCCTTTGCCTATTTTCGCTCTAACTTGGTCGAAATCATCGATTTTCACTTTAGAGGGGTGTTTTTCCCTGTTTTCACCCCTACTTGAGCGAAATTACTTGTATTTACTTCAAATTAGGTGATTTTTGTTGTCTTTTCTATTCCTGGGATGAAAACGTATCTATTTTCTTATTCTCACTGGCTCCTTTGATGATTTTCACTGCATTATTTTCCTTTAATTTTGCCCATGACTTCGATTCATTTTATAGCAAAATTACAGTAAAATTTATTCTCTCTTATTAATATTTTTATGAAATCAAAAAAAGGGAGGAGAAAAATATTATATTAAAATGATCACGGATAGAAAAATGGAGGCTAGCACAATCATTACATCATTTATCTTTTCACAAAATTTTACAATTAAAATTTAGATCAAAATTTTAGTGTGGCAAAATGACCAACACTTTTGGTGGCTCTTGGGGTATTCAGTTCTTCTAGATGTAATTGACCCCAGGCCTTCATCCATTGGGTTTAGTTATCATCACCACTGGCTACATCAAGTGCGACATTTGATTCCATAGCCTCCTTTTCTCTTCTTTCCTCTTGTGTCTACTTCTCCTACTCTTTAACTATTTTCTACTCTGCTTTCACTCGTGGTCATGGTGAGGCTTTCACTGGTAGTTTCATACATGGAAACTACCTCAACCCATGAATCTAGAGTGAACTTAGAGAGCATGCTTAGTGAATCTATGACAAAATGTAGCGTCTAGACATGATCCATGTTGATGCGACTAGCTCTCTACTAGAGCTCCAATAGGGAGGATTTGATGCAGGTGAGCCTCTACATGCATGGCAGTACTTGTTCTTCCATGATTGAATCATCCCAACTATCAATCTCTAAAGTGTCTTCTGCAAAATTTTGCCAAGCTACCTTCAACCCTTTTGTTGGAAAAATCTCTCCACCTTCATCCATAAAACTTGAAAATCTAACATCAGCTAGAGCCTCAAAATACATGAGCAAAATGCAACGCTTATGTTCAAACATAGTCATCAGCTTCTAGCCTTCTCTTGCCAGCTCTAACTTGGAAAATAAGTGCAACATGATCCTGGTGTTGGTCCAACCATGATCTATCCCACTCATCAGCTTAACTTGGAATTCAGACTAGGCCAACGCCTAAATTTTTAGCACCATTTCCAGTTTTGGTTTCATTTGTTTTTCAACATACTCCAAAGTTTGGTCACAAAAAAAAATCACTATCCGAGCCTCATGAATATATAAAAAAAAATTGAGCATTTCTATTGCCAATGGCACACAATAGTTTATTAAATGGTGGTGAGTTTCTTTTATTTTATCCTTGGAGAAGGCCACTGATTGTGTGGCTTTCTCAGACAGTTATTTTCTCATTGCACTTGCTTCTTCACTCCTACCCAAGATGTTGCATAAATTTATTATCATTAACATAAATCATTCACCAATATGCAGAAATATCAAATCATTCATCCACAAGTAATTATCCACAATAACAATCCACAAATGAGAGAGAGATAGATAATACCCTTAAGGTAGGAAAACACCAATAATAATCCTTAAGGAAGGAATAACTCCACAAGATCTCCCAAAGGTCAGAGGCCACTTCGTGGACACGATGATTACAATGACAAATATATCTTCTTTATATATCCATCTTCTTATTCTACTTTGGGAAGCCTACTACTAATATAATATTATATTATAATATAATATAATATTATAATACAATCAATATTGGGTTATGTGTGGCCCATGCCAATCCTTATACAATATAATAATATATCTCCAAATATCTATTCCTAGGTACCCTACCATGCCACCCTCCTTACAAATGTTCGTCCTTGAAACATATGAAGAAACATGATAATATAATTTGCTAAGTAATGTTAGCAACTAGTACCAATCTCGATCATCCATCCATCCAAGTGAAACATGTTGATGCTTGTATGCCATTTTATTACTTGAGTATCCAAATTTGCTTTGTTGGCTCCATGTTTTTGCTACTGTATTTTGATAACTTGAATGATGGGTCCACTTTTTTCTTGATGCTGATGATCCACTCTAAAAACTAGGATCCCTATGCTTTCTCTGCCAAAAACTGTCATAGTTGGTGTCCTTCTTATTCCATGTAGAACCATAATATTGTTGCCTTGAACCATACCTCCAAGATTGTTGATGCTCATGGTGGTGTGGATGGTGATATGGTGCAACCTTAACTTGATGTTCTTCCTTCTTTGACTTCTAAACATTTGGATCCATTGTTTTAAATTCTTCTACACATTGTCCTTTCATGTTATCTTTGTTTGGTGTGTCATTATGCTCTTCTATCAAAGCTTCCTTGGACTCTGTTACTATTATTTCCATAGACTCCATTGTTATTACTTCTTCCATGGACTTTTTTGTTGCTACTGCCTTCTTGGATTCTATTTTAGGTTCTTCATTTTTTTCTCTACAACCACTTCTTGATTTTCCTTGCATCCATGCTCCTTAAGCTGAGAAATATCCTGCAATATTATATTCTTTTTCCTGTACCATAACTTCATAAAATTATTTTTCACATTAATGTTAAAAGCACCCAAAGAATATAACCAAGGATAACCAAGAACAATATCCTCATCATCCATATCAATAGCATGGAAATCTGAATGTAAAACATATTTATCCATGGTGATCTTCAAATCTTCAAAAATTTGAACCTGCTCACCCTCTAGTTGTATATCCTTAATTTTTGTTGCTTGAACTTGTAGCCTCTTAGCTAAAGCAATATTAATAAAATTATATTTGCTACTAGGATCAATGGAAATAATAACCTGTTCCTTTTGAATGCTTCCAATGAACTTGAAAATCTAACTTTTAATTGATTTTAAAAAAATCCAACGATGTGACTTCATTCTTCTCGTTATCTTCCTTAACATTTTCCTCTTTCTCCTTCTTGAGTAATTTTATTTCTTTTTCATAATCTTTATTTTGTTTCTTGAAAACTTCCCATTCTCCTTTTATTTCATTTCGCTCATTTTTAATTCCTTGTAGCATGCTATCTATATTTTTATCCCTTACTTTAAGTTTTCTCTTACAAATGTCTAAATTTATTTGTAATTGAATAGGTACACATGTGCTCAATAATATCGATTCAATTTGATCCCATTTGTACAAGCCTTTACCCCTAGTAAGGTTGTCTATCCATTGTAATGCTTTCCCCGTAAACAAAGTATGATAGTCATATTGTAACCTCCTTTCACTAAATTGATATTTTACTATTTTCACCCACTCTCTCACATCAATATAATTTTCTCCATTAAAAATTTCCACTCTCACATCAATATCATTTTCTCCATTAAACTTTTCCAATGACATAGTTAATGCCCTAATGTAACTAGGGTTTTTTTGACAATATATATTATGCCCTAATGCAAACTAGGATTTTATGGAAATAAATATCTTCCCACTGATTTGAAGCTAAAAATCCACATAGACAGCTAGATATACAATTTTTCTTCCAAACAAAATAAAATGCAACTGATTTGCTTACCCGAACTAAAAAAATTGTCTTTTGAAAAAATTTACGAATTGAAAATTTGTCACTACCCTTGTTCCTGATGGCTGACTTCATAAGGTTGTATCTCCCTAAATCCTACTTGGATTCCTTCATATGACCACTCCTTTTAAATATCTTAAAATTCTGCACAAAATGATCCAAGAATCACCTGAATCGGATAAATTGTCACAGAGATATGGCTTCTAAAAGATGAGATGTTTTTCCAAAAAAATCTACGAAATTCATCACTATCCTTGTTTCATATGACTAACTTCAAAATGTCGTATCTCCCTTAATACTGCTTGGATTCCTTCATATGACCACTCATTTTAAATCTCTTAAATTTTTGCACAATCTAATCCAAGAATCACCTAAATCGGATAAACATTTGCAGAGATATGGCTTTTGAAAGATGAGATATTTTTCCAAAAAAATTCTACGAAATTCGTCACTATCCTTGTTTCGGATGACTAACTTCAAAAGGTCGTATCTCCCTCAATACTACTCGGATTCCTTCATATGACCACTCATTTTAAATATCTTCAAATTTTACACAATTTGATCTAAGAATTGCCTGAATCGGATAAACTTGCACAGAGATATGGCTCCTGAAAGATGAGATATTTTTCCAAAAAAAATTGCCCTAATTTTGTAATTTCACACAAAAATCTCCACTTTGCTAAAATCTTTGCTCTGATACCACTTGTTGCATAACTTTATTATCATTAACATAAATAATTCACCAATATGCAAAAATATCAAATCATTCATCCACAAGTAATTATCCACAATAAAAATCCACAAATGAGAGAGAGATAGATAATACCCTTAAGGTAGGGAAACACCAATAATAATACTTAAGGAAGGAATAACTCCACAAGCTCTCTCAAAGGTGAGAGGCCACTTCGTGGGCACGACAATTACATAAGATTATTCTCCAATGATTATTACAATTACAAATACCTCTTATTTATATATCCATCTTATTCTACTTTGGGGAGCCTACTACTAATATAATATTATATTATACTATAATATAATATTATAATACAATCAACCTTAGGTTATGTGTGGCCCATGCCAACCCTTATACAATATAATAATATATCCCCAAATATCTATTCCTAGGTACCCTACCACAATATGTCTGGTATATCTTGGCTTCATTCTCCAACTCTTCCACCCTTTGCTGCTAGCACTCTACCTCTAACTTCATTGTTTCTAGTTGGTCCCTATTTTTGGCTAGAGCTTTGTTCAACTCAATAATCTTCACCTTAGCCTCAAAAAATATTTTCTTATAATGCTTGTCATGCAGTTAAAGAGAGCTCATATCCACCTATATATTTTTTATCTTCTCCATGGTATCGATATTCGTCAGGTCCTCTGTAATGACTTCATAAGTATAATCACTTGGACCCATTTCTCCTTGAAGCTTTTAGACTTGGAAGTTCATTTTTATAGTGTGGAACTCCATAGCTTAGGTATCAAAAGTGATCTTATTCAATGGCCTTGCTGGAGCTTGAGCTTCTTTTCTCTTATGAATTTTTAGCTACTACGATGAACTTAGGTGGGCTCGACTTATTTTTGCTGCAGCAGGATGTTCTTGCATAATCTCCATATTTGGCTCTGGTAGCACTTACAACTTAATAAATAGAGTAGAGGTAAAATGAGACTGTTAAGTTTTTGGCTCAGGAAGGGAATTGGAGACAAGAACAGTTGGTGGAATAGAAGTAAGGGATTCGAGTATAGTTACACTCACTCAAGGAGGAGCTTGTGTACTTATAGCTATAGTGGAGATTACTATTGACAATTTTGTCACATTGCACAATGGGGTAGAAAATTCAAAATTTTGTACAGTGTTTCTTTTGTAAAGTATTTCTTTGTTGATTTTGAGAATATTTGTAAGTTGCAGCAATTTTGGCTTTCCCTGCCATCCCCCTTGTACATAAAATAAAAATGAAAGAGCTTCGCTACTAAGCGGACTAAGGAAAAAAGCTTCACTGTCGAACAAGCTAAGGAAGATAGCTTCGCCCAAAGGAAGAAATGAAGGATGAAAACTACTTCGGGCCCGAAGTCCTTCAAACAGCTACTTCGGGCGAGAATTTTGCGAAGCGGTGTTGCCGAAGAAAAAATACAAAGAAGGCGTAAAAGAAGAGCTTCGCACCCGAAGCATTTCCAGTAGCCACTTCGGGCGAAAGTTTTGCGAAGCGGCATTTCAAGAGGACAGCTTCGCCGAAGAAGGAAAGTCTGCTTCGCACCCGAAGCATTCCCAGCAGCTACTTCGGGCGAGAATTTTGTGAAGCGGTGTTGCCGAAGAAAAAATATAAGGGAAGAAGAATAAAACTACTTCGGGCCCGAAGCACTTCAAAAGGCTACTTCGGGCAAGAAACTTGCGAAGCGGGATTTGAAGGAGCGCAACGTTGAAAATACTTCACCAAAAAACCATCGAAGCACCCACTTCGGGACTTTTCGCCAGCGAACCATTTCTACTTCGCCGAAAGTCGTTGCGAAGCATCTGCTTCGGCAAACCTCCATGCGAAGTAATTTCACCCGAAGTGGAAGCAGTCAAAGCATTTTTGAAGGCAAGGATGCGCTTCGGCCAAAATCCTCCCGAACCACAATTTTGAAAGAAGATCGCGGCGAAGCATTTTGATGATACATCAGCGAAGCAGTTTTGGCACATCTTCCAGCGAAGCAGTAATGAAGGGCCTCACCTTGAGGAGGAAATATGCTTCGGCACTCACCATCCCCGAAGCAGTTTTGCGAAGCTCCACCATGCGAAGTACAAATCAAGAAGGAGGATCTGCTTCGGCTCAAATCCATTGCGAAGCGAAGTTGCGAACGAAGATCTAGCGAAGCGCTTCAAGGGCACGCACTCCAAGCTGGGTATTTTCTCGAGGTGATCAAGTGCCTCATAAATGCATTTTTACGTGCCCGGTAAGCCCGTTGCTCATTTTTAGCAATTGGAAATGAAGTATCAGTCCCTGAAGAAGAGCCCGACGAGCATGGCGGCCACTCGAGCACTGTACCCAGAAGCCAAGGATGCTCAGACGGCTCATTAATGCATGTTTCCATGGCTGACCCAGTCATAGTTTCTAGTTTTGGTAACAGATTTGAGAGCTCAGTCACGAGGGCTGCGAAGAGCCGACTTCTTAGGTTTCGAGGGTGTACTCCTCCATTTTGTGCATTAATGGCTTAGAGGGTCGGGTCCTCTATAAAAACCTGGCATTGTAATGTAAAAGGGGGGGAAACTTTCTGCTAGAAAGCTGTTGTAACTTAGATTCCTGCGATTAATACTAAAGAGCTTTGGACTCTATTTCTCTCTTTTATGCTGCCTTCTGCGATTATTTCTTTTATCTTTTCTTCATTTGCATACTGTAATTCTGAACTCTGGATTTAGGTGTGTGATTGGAGTGGAACCCTGAGATTTTCTCGAAGGATACATAGGAGAGGAAAATGTTGTGTTGGCTTTCTTTTATGCTGCCTGTGGATAGTGTTTCTGTTATATTCACTTTTCTTAATCGTCGTTACTCTGAACTCTGAATTTCGGTGAAAGGGAAAGGAGAATCCTGGAACTCGTCCAGAGGATACATAGGTGGGCTAATACTGTGTTCATTTCATTTATTCTTGGTGTTCTTTGCTGCTATTTCAAGTTATTGGCTAGTAATCGTGCTTCTGGTTCTTTCCCACCATTAAACTACTAAAATTTCTTCCCTTACTCTTTTATTTCTTTCCTGCACCCTCACTCTGTTTATCTCTTTCCTGCACCCTTATCTTAAACATCAAAGTAGTTTAGTATAGGAGCCGGCCTTTCTCCGGAGATTGGCACGAGGGGCATCTCTTCCCTTCGGCCTTTCAATGTTGGTCCAGGTCTAGGGCGCATACACTTACCCAAATCCTTTCCTGGGCAGATTTGATGACCAACAGTTTCTGGCACGCCCGGTGGGACCCGGTCAGTCTCACCTTGTGAGTGGTAGTGAGAACCGATGCTCTCATTACCAAAAGACTCTTAGCATCTGGCGACTCTGTTTACCCAAGAATATTTAAGTCGTAAAGACCGGTACCAAAGTCTGTGCCTTCATGCAAACAAGATGGAGAGTTAGGAATAGAGGAGAGGAAACTGAGTTCTTTGAGCTTGATATTGACGCCTTTGGGGAACGCTCTAGGTTGGTCACCCCCGAGTCGTTGTTACATGGAACATCCTCGCAAGAGGCCGCTGTTGATGAACAAGGCCTAACTTCTGATAGCACAGCGGCTAGCTTTCCTCCTAATCCTCCCAACTCACCGAAGCATCCTAGTGCCTCCATTCCTATTGGTCGTCCTGTTAGCAATCAAGGAGGAGCTTCGGGAATTCCTATTTCTCAAAATCCAAGAGTAAATATGGCACAACAACAACAACAACAACAACAAATGCAGCAGCAACCACCGCCCAGATTATTCCCAGCATGGAATTCTTCGGGACCGCTAAATCTAGCGGGACAAGGGCAAGTGCCGCCTGTTGCTATAAAGAAGATCCCAACGTTCGATGGAACTAGGAAGACTGCTCTGGAGCACATCCAGGACATAGTTTCTCTGGCGGCGATCCATGACATCACAGAGGAGCGAGTTATGGTAAAGCTTCTGGTTCTGTCTCTTAGAGGGAAACTCCTCTATTGGTATAGATCTTTACCACCCGGTACCATTACGGGATGGGACCAGTTAGCCGGATAGTTGATGCGAAGCTTCAATGAGTCCGTCGATCCGACCTCTCTCCTGCATCAGTTCATGATGATCCAGAGACATCCACAAGAAGAGATCATAGACTTCAATGTTAGGTTCGCTCGAACCTGGCAAAGAATACCAGTTGGACTTTGGCCATCTGATGAAGCTGCAACATACTATTTCCTTCGGGCTTTCAACCCCGATATCAGTGTGATGGTAAGGTATTCGAACATCAATACCTTCCCAAAATTATATGAATTAGCCCAGAAAGCGGAAATGGATCTAATAGCTATGGGTAAGCTTCCCCAAAGGATGTCGATGCCCATACTTCCCGATTTCCATCAATCCCAGTATGCGAGCATAGCCGCTTCGTAGATCTCCGCAACCCCCGCATACCCGATCTCATCTTGGAACCCGAATCCCATTGTATCCCAAATCACCGCTCCACAAATTCATTTTCCCACTTTTTTGACTCCATAGCCCATGGTCACTTCGGCATTCCCTGTACTGCCAGCACCACCTCAACACCCCGCCCTACCTCCAATACCCATGATGGCTCCATTGCCACCTATTCCTAAAACCGATGATATGCAAGCCAAAATATTGCAAGAAGTTCAGTCCCTGAACTCCATAGTGCAGACCCTGTCTAATGACATGACCATTATGAAGAAGAAGCAAGCGCAACAAGAGTTTCTACCAAGAAGGTCTTATCCTACACCTGCGCTTACTAAAGATCAAGCGGTCCAGCAAGGAAGAGCTTCGGCTAGAAATGCTGCAATAGACGAAGCCCCGAGCACTTTCGATTATATACATTGGTGCTCCACGTGTAATGACCCTCATGAAGAGAATACCTGTATGTTGCACCAACACTATGTACAAATGTTGGCGAGCAGTAGTCATGGCGGTCAAGTCAACGTCATCAGGCAATTGAATCAAAACCTAGTAATTGGTGAAGAAGAGCCAGTTGCAGTCCTTACCAGAGGAGGCAAAAGGTCGATAGAAGTAGATGCTACTCAAATGGCTCCCTTAAAGGTGCATGCTCATCATGAGAAAGGACAACAACCTCCATCGGCCCCGAACGAAGCTCGACAGCCTACACCAATCAAAGAGAAGGCCCAACAGGCCCCTACAAATCCACCGTAGGTGGAAACTAAGGAACAGGCTAGAGAGAAGCTCAAACTTCCTTCGCTGACCAAATGACAAAGGGTCGAAGCTACAAAATAGTATCACACCAGATATGAGCCGAGGAAGGAACCTGAGGTGCCCAATTCCCTAGCGTACAACATTGTAGATGAGCTGAAGAAGATTCCAGCCAAAATCAGTCTGTATGATGCACTGCAACTACCCGGACAAGTGGACCTGTTGCAAGAATCATTGAAGATAACCAAAGCAAGAAAAGCAGCACCGCTTGCCCTAGTGTAGACCCTATCCACATCCATTATAGGGAAGAATCGACCACCTCCATTCTACCTATCTCTACAGATGGAAGGGTATATTGTACACAACTGTATGATCGACTCTGGGGCCACAACAACAGTCATGCCCAAGGCAGTGTGCGAAGAGATAGGGATGGAATATACGTGAAGCAGTCATGGCGTACTCCAGTTAGATGGTACTCCTATGAAGACTGTAGGAGTGATTAAAGATATTCCTATCCGACTACACAAGATGCCTCAGATCACAGTTATACAAGAGGTGGTGGTCGTCGACCTTGAGCCATATTTCAGTATGTGCTTGTCGAGAGAGTTTACGATGAAGCTGGGAGGATATCTATCTATGGATTACTCGCACTTGGAGATTCCATTCAAAGGGAAGAAGATAAAAATTTACAACGAGAAGCCTTCCACCTTCCTCGTAGAGAAGATGTCCGAAGGAGAAAGCAACGATCCTATGAATGCAATAGTGGAAGAGATAGAGCAGGTGGACCTAGTCGAGGAGTCCCTCGCACAGTTAAGTTGTGAAGATGAGTTTTCATTGGCAGACTTTAATGCCATGATAGAAATTGAGATGGGATGTTATGCCATCGCCAAGCCTGAGAAACACATCAAGACAGAAGATAAGGTCTCCGCCCAAGGCGAATTATGGAAATTATTCTTCGATGGCACCCGATGCAAAAATGGCGTCGAGGTGGGCATTCTTTTAGTATCACCTTCTGGAGAGCAGAAGGAATATTGTTACCGGTTGGTATGGAGCTGCACCAACAATGCAGCAGAATATGAAGCATTATGCCTAGGACTCAAGAAAGCAAAAAAGTTAGGCATAAAGCATCTCCAAATCTTTGGAGATTCTGAATTGGTATGCAATCAAGTCACAAACAAGTGCACTTCAAAGAAGCACTATCTCAAGTCATATCGAAATAGGGTATGGGACTTGTTCGACCAGTTCGAATCTCTCAATCTGCAGTCTATTCCAAGAGAAAAGAACCGACATGCCGATGTTCTAGCATCCATCGCAGCCAAGTACTCTCCAGTAGAAGATATAGTGCACAAGCCTAAAGCTGTGAGGATGATTTACAGGCCCTCCATCCCAGACAGAGATCTGCATTGGCAAGTTTTTGATAGTGATGAGCAGATTGTGAATTTTATGATTCAAGAAGTAGCCACAGTTGAAAAGAGAAGCCCTGACGATGAGGAATATGATGGGCTAGTTCAATTAAAGAATAATCATGTGCCTAAGGGATTAATTACTCTTGAAAGCCTCTTTGATCAGAATGATCGAGCAGTTTCTCACAGGATCAAAGTTAATGCAAAGCAGTATCAAGATTTAGAACTTGAACCTAGGAAAGCAATAAAAGTTGGAACAGATTGCACTTCGAAAGAGCTAGAGCAGATCCGATCTCTATGCAGAAGGTATCCCGACATAGTGGCTTGGTCTTATCAAGACTTAAAGGGATACGATCGACAACTGATCCAGCATACAATTGAGTTGCAGGAAGGGATCAAACCTTTTCGACAGAAGCAAAGGCCTGTTAATCCGAAGATCGAGGTCTTGATGAAGGCCGAACTCCTGAAGATGCTCGAGGCAAAGATAATTTATCCCATCAAACATTCTTCTTGGGTAGCGAATCTAGTCCCAGTTAGAAAGAAGAATGGAGATATACGATTATGCATGGACTTTCGCAACCTGAACCAGGCTTCTCTCAGAGATCACTACCCTCTCCCGTAGATCGATCAGATCTTGCATTCGATGGTCGGGGCTCAACGCTTCTCCTTACTCGATGGTTTCTCAGGATACAATCAAATCTGGGTTAGGGACGAAGACCAGCATAAAACCGCATTCACTACCAAGTGGGGAACATTTGCTTACCAGCGAATGCCATTCGGCCTTTCGAATGCGGGTGCCACTTTTCAGAGGGCCATGGATCTAGCTTTTGGTGAACTCTTGAATAAGGTTATTGTTATCTACCTAGATGACATGACCATCTTCTCCCGAAGAAGGGAGGATCACCCCTTACACTTACAACAGATTTTCAAAAAATGTCGAGAATTTGGCATTTCAATCAATCCGAAGAAATCCATATTCGCAGTCAGCGAAGGGAAGTTGCTAGGACATGCGATATCAGAGAAGGGTCTCACTGTAGATCCTGACAGAGCTGAGGCTCTGATGAAACTCCCACTCCCAGTGGACAAGAAAGGACTTCAGTATTTCTTCGGACAGATCAACTTCGTGAGGAAGTTTGTCCCAGATTTTGCCCAGGTCATCAAGCCGATGTCCAAACTTTTGAAGAAAGGTGCAGAATTCATCTGGACGAAGGAGAGAAAAGAAGCATTCGAAGAAATAAAAGCCCGAATTGCTCAAGCACCGGTCCCGACCAACCCTGACTACAATCGGGACTTCATCCTATATGCTATAGGAGAACCTGAGAGCTATGTTGCGGTCCTAACACAAAAGGGGGAAGATGGCGAAGAGCGCCCCATCGCGTTTCTAAGTCAAGTGATAAACCCCCATGAAGAAAAATATAATTTCATAGAAAGGCAGGTGCATGCAGTAATGAAGTCTCTTAGGAAATTCAAGCAGTTCATCTCCCAAAGTCGGGTTACAATCTTTGTCATTCACCCTGATGTGCGCAATTTCATCATCCAAGGAGAATTGGGTAGTAAAAGAGCCGGTTGGGTCAGCAAGATACAAGAATTCGACATCGAGATCAAACCTACAAAACTGGTTCGCGGTCGCGCATTGTGTCAAGAACTGGCGAAGAGCGTAGCGGCCGAAGCTATAGAATCTCAGTGGGATGACTCACCAATAGAAGGATGCTTCACAAACCAGGAAGAGGACGAGAAATACTGGGTCAGTGAGATAGTCGAATACTTCAACACCGACAGATGTCCTTTACATCTAAATGCTTCACAGCGAAGGCATTTCAGGATGCGGTCCTCCCGATATACCTTGCGCCCCGAAGGCCTATTTTTTAGAAACATTGATGGCATCCTTCTCAGGTGCATAAAAGATGATGATAAAAGGAGAGTCCTAGGAGAATTCCATTCAGGATTATCTGGAGGTCACTTCGTGGGAAGAACGACAACATTAAAGATCATCAAGGCGGGTTACTATTGGCCCACACTCTTCGTCGATGCCTTCGCAGTTTGTCGCAAATGCGAGCAGTGTCAACAGTTCACCGGCCGAAGCAGGAATGCTTCAATGCCTCTCCAACCGATACAAGTAGAAATGCCCTTTCAACAATGGGGATTGGATTTCATAGGGGTCATATCTCCGAACTCCTTCGTTGGGCATAAGTTCATCCTAACCGCAACCGACTACTTCACCAGATGGGCCGAAGCAACACCCACGAAGAATGCAGATCAGGAGACTGTCATCACTTTCCTAGAGGGATTGATCACACGGTTCGGCATTCCAGAAGCAATCATCACGGACAATGGTCCTGGCTTCACAGGCACCAAAATCAATGAATTCCTCTACAGATATGGGATATATCATAAAGTATCCTCCAATTACTATCCACAGGGCAACGGATTGGCAGAATCCACCAACAAGACCTTGTTAAGGGTGCTAAGAAAGCTCATAGAGAAGAACAAAAGGACTTGGCATCTCCTTCTAGATCGTGCCTTGTGGGCCGATCGAATTTTTGTCAAGAAGTCAATCAAGACTTCACCTTATGCCCTGGTCTATGGCAAGGAGGCCATCTTACCTACCCACGTAGAGATCCCTGCATTGCAGTTGTTAGACGAGGAAAATGGAGTCAATCCTATGGAAAATAGACTGGCTCAGCTATTACAGTTAGAAGAGGATCATGAGAAGGCCTACCAGAGCTTCGCTAAGCATGCTCAGGTCACCCGAGATTGGTTCAAGAAAAAATCATCCGATCGCACATTCAAAGTGGGAGATCTGGTATGGAAGTGGGACTCCTGGAAGGCCAAGCCTGGGAATCACGACAAGTTGGATGCTTTCTGGGATGGGCCTTTCAAAATCATGAAGGTGAACTCGGCCAACTCTTTCATTCTCAAGGATGCAGATGGCCAGGTTTTGCCAATTTCTATCAATGGTCTTCATCTGAAGACTTTCCATCGCTGAGGCGAAACAACTCTAAAAAAAAAAAAATGTGCGTGTGTTCAAGTTTTACCTTGTATATAATTTTTCATTCCTGTATATATACCATGTTCCAAAATGACAGAGGAGTTAAGTACCACATCGCCACAATGATAAACTCTAGCTTCGCTAGCCTTAGCTTCGTTGAACACGACGAAAATCTCCTTCGAGAAATTTTAGTGCGAAGCAACTAATGCGAGATGCTTCGCAGTGAAGCACTTTACCTTCCAAAAGGCCAGAAAAAAGAGCATCAAAGAGAGAAGCAGGGAAAAAGAGCTTCGCACAAAGCATTTCAAGCAGCTATTGGGAAGAAATTTTCGAAGCGTTTCAAAAGAGCCCAGCAAGCATTTTCCAAAGAAGAACGAGCTTATAGGGGTCCACATTCGCGAAACAAAAAGTGATGCAGCGAGGAAGAACTACTTCGGGCCCGAAGTGTTGAAAAATAGCCCACACCGAAGGTTCACCGTGAAGCATTTTCAGCGTCTATTCCTACTTCGCCAATCCAACGACACGCAAGGCGGGAGCATTTAAAATGTGTCTCGGAGAACGTGCCAACAAGCTGCCTTAAAAGGAGTTCGAAGCGGATGAATTTAATGCAAAGGTGGCGGAGTGCATCCCGAGATGATTCGGTTAAGATAAAATCCCGCTCCGAGGTACAAGGTGGCAGCAGGTCGCGTTCCCGATGCGAAACATAATCATAAAAGCGCATGGACCCGCGTACTACGCCACCATGAAACCAATCAGAGGGCACGACAACCTTCCTCATTCGAGTTGAAAATTTAATTATGGCAGGTGCCATAAATTTAGGTAGTTGCCTTTTAGGGCTATAAAATGCAAGGTCCTAGCAGGGAGAAGGTTATTCATCCATCAGTTCATGCAAGATTAAGAGCCTTTGCTGTTACTCTGCAAGTCTTACACCCTTTGCATCGAAATCCTTCACTTCGAAGCTCTCTGCATCAAGGACCCTGTCGCCGCCAATCTCCACAATGGGAAAGAAGAACTCTAAGGAGAAAGGGAAGGAACCAGAAGTCACGGCCCCCGAAAAAACAAAGAAGGGCAAAGAGGAGCAAAAACACAGACCTAAGAAGATCAATCTCAATCCCCGCCCAGAAAAGCAGCCGGTGGAAGAGAGGGAAGATTCTGAAGATGAACAACCCGAAGAACCACCAATTGATGGGTGGGAGAAAATCAGGGACACCAAACTTTCAAAGAGCGTGGCCGAACTCAGATATACCATTGAGTTCATGAGGAGTAGGCTCTCAGCAGAAAACAAGAGGGCCATTGCATACTACTCTCAGATATATTGGTATCTGACCCCGCCCGCGCATCATTGTCCTGAGCTGATCAATGCCATCGCGCAGAACTACCAGCCCGCCTCCAGACAAGTGTTAGACGTCGCTGGTCACAAATTGTTCTCAATTTTGAAAGAGGATGTGCAAGCAGCCTTCGCATCGTAGCAAGGGCCACCTAAGGGGTATACGGTTCGCAACGTCATTCTGAGCGAACAGATGGAGAGGTTCACCTCCAACAACTACATGTTGAAATTTTTGCGCGAGAACCTCAAGAGTGGGCTCCCTTCAGGCAAGCTGCCTCAAATGCCCCTACCCTTGGCAGCCTTCAAGAACACTGATATTTTCTCTATCATTGCATGGGTGGCGGGCCTATCAACCGATGCTTCGGTGCACCCTTGGCAGGTGTCTTTGGCCGAGTGTATTTCCAGAGGGGAGTTTTATGCTCCTGATGCTGCGAGGCCGAACACCAACCCGGTCTTCTTCGACTGGGCAGAATGGGTAGCCCGAACCTTGCACACACGGCTTACCAGCATGAAGAACACTGGAACGGGCCAGTACTTCGGGCCCTACTCTTTCCTTGTTTGGCTATTCTTCTACCATGTACATAAAAGTTTTCCCCACATCGCCATTTCACCAAGCAACAAGGATGGAAATCCTCTGCCTGTGTACCAGTGGACTCCCCTCCTATTGAGGAAGGAGTCTTATTATTCTTTTAATCAACAATTTTTGGGACCCGCTATGCATTTGTTGACAGGGTCATGCCCTCGGGTACCCCTCAGTTTAAGAGATAGAGTGGTGCAGGAGAAGAAGGGAGATGTGTTTCAACTGACTCAGGGGCTTGTGATTCACCTATTCGGCTTCATAGGGAAGCCCTTCCTGCTACCAGTCTACCCCTCCGAGTACCAGTTCGCATTGGAGGTCGCTCGACAGAGCGACGTAACAAACGTCGTGTACGGCCACGGTCGAAAATGGGCGCACACTTGCGACTTCCCCTTCAAAATGGGGGTAATTGAAGTGTTTGCCCTGAAGCAAAATGTTTTCTTGGAGGAAAAGCTTGCCAATTTTGGTTTGCTCTAGATTCCTCAACAATGGCTCTATGATCCCTTGGGAGTGATGAGGGATCACCTAAAATTCAAGAATTTTCATATCTGCCCCCACCCTAAAATTGTGGAGCAAAGAAATAATCCCAATGGGAAGGATCTGGAGTGGCATCTAGAAAGGATGAGGACATTGCCTCCCTGGCATGAATTTTACCCTATGGAGGTCGAGTTTGACCCTGACCAGCATCCCTTCCCAACTCCAGACTCCACGTTTTGGAGAAAGGCGAAAGATGATTTGAAGGAGGAATTGAAGAATTGGGGCGAGGAACAACTAAGGGAGTGGTGGATAATGAGAGTCCATCGCCAAAATATGAATTCCTATGGACTCTTGACAATGGATAAGGACTTCGCAATTGTTTACGAAGCCAACGCTGGGACTTGGAAGCCCATATCCTTCATCGACTTTGTTCCTCCAGCTACCCCAGGATCGGGCGAAAGCCCAAGAGGAGCTGACGATGCCTCGAAACAAGAAGAGGAGGAAGAAGCCGAAGCTACCCCAGAGGCGCTACCACAGAGACCGTCGGAGGGCCATGACACAAGTGTCGGGGGATCGACACAACAAGCAGAGAAGAAAAGGAAGAGGCAAGAGCAAGTTCAAGTGCCTCCGAGCCACCCGAAGAGGCCCCGCACGAAGCTTCCAAGTGCTCCTGCCGGACAACCTACATCAAGCCCGACCGAAGCAAACATTGAGGGTGCGGTGGCACAAAGTACTGAGGCAGTCCCAGATATAGACATCATTGATGTGGAGGAACTCCTCCAACAAGAGGGAGGCCCCAAAGTAGAAGTCATGGAGGTCGAAAGTGCCAAAGTCCAGAAGGAGCAGGAGCCGATTACACAAGAAGTCACCACGGCCGCTCTGCCAGGAGGGCACGTAGGTACGCACTCTCCACCCTTTGCCTTGGTCTCTCACATGTCCGTTGTGGTCCCGGCCGAAGGTTCTCATCAGTCTCTCTCACCCATGCAAGGTCAATCACCTCCTCGTGTATTACCCGTTGCTATTCCAACTCTGCCTCGTGTTCCCGCTAGCCCCACTCCACTCGAGTCATCCGGTCGAGACAAATCTGTTGATGCTACTTTGTCTCCCCATGCAACCATTCCTTTGGTCCTTAGCCGGGGTGAAGACAGTACCCCAACGCCGAACCCTGTTCCTCATTCCCCTGTCTCACATGGCATTGTTTCACTCGCTGGAACTCCTAGTACACCTATCGTCGAACCTACTGGTGAGGCATCCCCCATTCATTCTTTATACTTGTTTACCCCTTCGGTTGGAGATCCATCCTCATTTGAATCTAAGCTATCCTTAATTAAGGAATGCCCTCTAGCTGAAAAGCTACTCCAAGCCCGACAAAACACAGAAAAAATGTTGAAGGAGGCGAGGAAGAAGAGAGGGCGCTCTCTGGCCCAGGTTGAAAAATGCGCTGTCTTCGATTTGAAGGCCGAGAAATTGCATAAGGTAAAAAATATCCCCAAGGTCCAAAAGCCCCTGGATGAAATGACTCCAGCGGACTATGATTACCAAGATAAATCCAAGGACCTGGAGCATTTAAATGTAGATAATGAATCTGCATCTATGCACGTCAGGATTGAAACTTTTCGTGCGCATGCAAACATCGCCAATCAGCGCAGATTTGAAGCAGAGAATGCCAACATCAAGTTGGAAGAAGAGCTAGCTAGAATCCGCTCCAAGCTGGAAGATTCAGAGAAGCAGTGTGAGCAAAGGAAAAAAGAAGTAATCGCCTTGAGACAACAAGTAAGACAACTACAGAATGCAACTAAAAGTCAGGAACAAATACAGGCCAAAGCTGAGCTAAGGGCCAAAGAGTTTGAAAGCAAGATCTTGCAGTTGCAACAGTAGTTGCACGAAAAAGAAAGCCTAGAGCTGTTTGACAGAGGCAGAATCAAAGAGATTCGCTCACACTTGCTCAAGAATTTTAGGTCTCGGGCCTCCAGTGCCCTATCAATTTTAACCTACATCACCGAAGCACAGCGTGCTGCTATCGAAGGAGGGCCAATCATAGATGAGGTCACTCAAAAAGCTAGAGGTCGACTCAAATTAGCCTTTGATGTCCAAAGCATGAAATATCAGGACTTGCAGGTTGCTGCAATGAGTCGAATGGCTAGGGATTGGTCTACGGCCCAAGCCATAGTTCACGCCTTCTTCTCCAAGGTGAGGAAAGCTCAGAAGGCGAAGGACCTCCTGGATGTGTTTGAGAATGAGCAGCACGCATCGCTAGGCTATTTCCAGGATCTCTCTTCCTTAGGTTTCCCGAGCTTCACGGATGATGATGGGAACCTTCTGACCAAGGAAGAGCTTAAGCCGACATGGCTTCATTTTGAAAGTGACGTCTCGGAGGTAGACGAGTGGGCGGAGCCGATAACAGAGAGGCAGGTCACAGATTTCATTCTGAGACACTACAAAATTGTAGCCTGCCTGAACGATCTGTACACCAGAGCCAAACATGCTGATATTGGGCAGATTGATCGGTTCCATGTTTTGGTTAAGGCATTGCAAGATCAAGAGCCTTTCTCGAAGGGTGCCTCCATGTCCATGTCGAACCATGAAGCGCATCCACGATCGCCTTGCCCCATCGCCACCGCAGGAAGCCACGCCAGAGGAAGAAGAAGAAGAAGAAGGACAAGCTATGGAAGCGCCCCCGGAGATAGAAAAGGGAGAAGGGTCTGGAGGTAACTCTGGCCCAATGGATCAAGGCTGAGGGTTCTCCCACCGAGACGAGCTCGTTGCCCCACGAGCCGCCAAGAATGTTGACAATTTTGTCACATTGCACAATGGGGTAGAAAATTCAAAATTTTGTACAGTGTTTCTTTTGTAAAGTATTTCTTTGTTGATTTTGAGAATATTTGTAAGTTGCAGCAATTTTGGCTTTCCCTGCCATCCCCCTTGTACATAAAATAAAAATGAAAGAGCTTCGCTACTAAGCGGACTAAGGAAAAAAGCTTCACTGTCGAACAAGCTAAGGAAGATAGCTTCACCCAAAGGAAGAAATGAAGGATGAAAACTACTTCGGGCCCGAAGTCCTTCAAACAGCTACTTCGGGCAAGAATTTTGCGAAGCGGTGTTGCCGAAGAAAAAATACAAAGAAGGCGTAAAAGAAGAGCTTCGCACCCGAAGCATTTCCAGTAGCCACTTCGGGCGAAAGTTTTGCGAAGCGGTATTTCAAGAGGACAGCTTCACCAAAGAAGGAAAGTCTGCTTCACACCCGAAGCATTCCCAGCAGCTACTTCAGGTGAGAATTTTGCGAAGCGGTGTTGCCGAAGAAAAAATATAAGGGAAGAAGAATAAAACTACTTCGGGCCCGAAGCACTTCAAAAGGCTACTTCGGGCAAGAAACTTGCGAAGCGGGATTTGAAGGAGCGCAACGTTGAAAATACTTCGCCAAAAAACCACCGAAGCACCCACTTCGGGACTTTCCACCAACGAACCATTTCTACTTCGCCGAAAGTCGTTGTGAAGCATCTGCTTCGGCAAACCTCCATGCGAAGTAATTTCACCCGAAGTGGAAGCAGTCAAAGCATTTTTGAAGGCAAGGATGCGCTTCGGCCAAAATCCTCCCGAACCACAATTTTGAAAGAAGATCACGGTGAAGCATTTTGATGATACATCAGCGAAGCAGTTTTGGCACATCTTCCAGTGAAGCAGTAATGAAGGGCCTCACCTTGAGGAGGAAATATGCTTCGGCACTCACCATCCCCGAAGCAGTTTTGCGAAGCTCCACCATGCGAAGTACAAATCAAGAAGGAGGATCTGCTTCGGCTCAAATCCATTGCGAAGCGAAGTTGCGAACGAAGATCTAGCGAAGCGCTTCAAGGGCACGCACTCCAAGCCGAGTATTTTCCCGAGGCGATCAAGTGCCTCATAAATGCATTTTTACGTGCCCGATAAGCCCGTTGCTCATTTTTAGCAATTGGAAATGAAGTATCAGTCCCTGAAGAAGAGCCCGACGAGCATGGCGGCCACTCGAGCACTGTACCCAGAAGCCAAGGACGCTCAAACGGCTCATTAATGCATGTTTCCACGGCTGACCCGGTCATAGTTTCCAGTTTTGGTAACAGATTTGAGAGCTCAATCACGAGGGCTGCGAAGAGCCGACTTCTCAGATTTCGAGGGTGTACTCCTCCATTTTGTGCATTAATGGCTCAGAGGGTCGGGTCCTCTATAAAAACCCAGGCATTGTAATGTAAAAAGGGGGGGAACTTTCTGCTAGAAAGTTGTTGTAACTTAGATTCTTGCGATTAATACTAAAGAGCTTTGGACTCTATTTCTCTCTTTTATGCTGCCTTCTACGATTATTTCTTTTATCTTTTCTTCATTTGCATACTGTAATTCTGAACTCTGGATTTAGGTGTGTGATTGGAGTGGAACCCTGAGATTTTCCCGAAGGATACATAGGAGAGGAAAACGTTGTGTTGGCTTTCTTTTATGCTGCCTGTGGATAGTGTTTCTATTATATTCACTTTTCTTAATCGTCATTACTCTGAACTCTAAATTTCGATGAAAGGGAAAGGAGAATCCTGGAACTCGTCCAGAGGATACATAGGTGGGCTAATACTATGTTCATTTCATTTATTCTTGGTGTTCTTTGCTGCTATTTCAAGTTATTGGCTAGTAATCGTGCTTCTGGTTCTTTCCCACCATTAAACTACTAAAATTTCTTCCCTTACTCTTTTATTTCTTTCCTGCACCCTCACTCTGTTTATCTCTTTCCTGCACCCTTATCTTAAACATCAAAGTAGTTTAGTATAGGAGCCGGCCTTTCTCCGAATATTGGCACGAGGGGCATCTCTTCCCTTCGGCCTTTCAATGTTGGTCCAGGTCTAGGGCGCATACACTTACCCAAATCCTTTCCTGGGCAGATTTGATGACCAACAATTACTAGAATGGAGGATGAAGGGAGCAAAAATGGATTGGGACCAGATGCAAAATAACTAAAAGAAAGGGAAACAGTAGAAGTGGGAATAGAAGAAGAGGGAGCATCGGTGACTAGGGACTAGGAAATGGGAAGCAAAATGGAAGTGGAGGGTATACCGAATGGAGGTGAGATGGAAGCAATAACTACAGAATGGGGTGCAACAGTCATCGAATGCTCAAGAGAAAGGGAAGAGGGTAGAGAAAATGTACCTTCGGGCTCCAACACCTTTTGAGTCGATGATGAGGGTGGTTGTGACACTGGTTCACCCTTGTCTTGTTCCTCCTCTACCTCCCTCTCCAGATCTATAACTTCCATGTGTTGGCCAAGCTATTCTGCTTGAACCAAAGGAGGATTTCCTAAAATGTCAGCCTGTGTGGCTTCGACCGTAGGAGGAGGGTTCACACCTAATGAAGAAACTGCACCTGTTCTTGGCTTTTTGGATATCTTAGGGAAAGGAAGTGCCTCACGCTTGCTTTTCTTCTTCTATTGGGGCTGCACTTCCGGTGATAGTTGTTTCTCTTCTTCCACAAGTGGTGCTTCCTCAACCACATGTTGCTCCTGTTCGACCATGATCTCTTCGCTGTCAGATCTTTGAAAGGTCCAAGGTACAATATTAGCGAAAGATATTGGTTGATAGCTATCATAGTATTCATCATATACGTCCAAAAATACATCATCCATTGCCAGGCCATAAGCTGACCCAATTTTCCCTCTGTGGGCCCTCATAACCCACCAGTTAGTAATTTTCTCCTCGGACCAAGTAGGCAACTATTCTTTCATTTTTCCAAACAAACTTGAAGGAGGAATCTGGTGCTTGTGAACTATAGGGTTATACTCAGCCTCCATCTCATAAAAATCATGCCATGGTGGAAGCGACATCATCTACTCAACATGCCATTCGAGATCATGCCCCTCTAGATTATTTCTCGTTTGCCCAATATTCACCTAGGGAAGCAATGAAAACTTTTGGCTTTAATCAACTCCGTGAACCGACCCAAAGGATCATACTTCCACCGTTGAGGTAACTCCACCATACCCATGTCGTAGAGTGCTTCATTAATCAATTTATTTTGGCCAACCTGGTCTATTTCAATGTCATCAAAGCGAAATGGCATGGTGCATGTAGTCTTCTTGCCTCGTCCTACCCCATAGATGTCATTGATGTAGTTGTTATGATGAACAACTTCCATCACGAAGAGGTGCTCGGTAGTAAAATACGGAAGGAGAAACGACTTGCCAGTGAAGCCAAAAATTTGCACCACGATGCCCTGCATCAACAAGAAAATATCTCCTTTCTCCTTAGCAACAATTTCCTCCCTCATCGCCCTTGGCACTCTCTCACATGTGCCAAAAATAAGTTCGAGGGCGGGGCCCAAAAACATGCGATTAAAATTGTAAAATGACTCCCTCCTGGACAAGCTTGGAGTCCACAAATAAACTGGCAACTTCCTGTCTGCCTCATCAACTTGCTTGACTACTATGAAATAAAAATGTTGGTGCATGTGGAAGAAGAAATACCAGGCCAAAAATAAAGTATGCCTAAATAAAACTACTCCTTCACTTTGTATCCTCTCCAACTGGGTATGCATTGCTCGAGCCACATAATCTACCCAATCAAATAAAATGAGATTTGTGCTTGCTTGCATTGTTGTCGGGGCATAAAATTCCACCTACAAAATACATTGCACTAGTGTCGCTTGCCATTTATACACTATGGAGTCGGTAGGAAGACCGGACACCCAAGCCAACATGGAAAACATATATGGGCTTTTAAACTCTATTAGGGGCTTCGGCAAAGCTGGCAACTCTCTGAACTGGGGCACCTTTATCAACTGGTTCTCCATGAACTAGCACAACGTCACAGTCAATTGGTACCTCTCTTCTTGTTCCTTGAGATTCATATTTTTAAATATAACATCCGAGGAAGGCTTCACCCCACAAGCAAATGCCTCTCTGACTATACTGGGTGAAATGGTGAATAATTTTCTCCCTTCATATTATGGATGACCCTTGTTGCAGGTTGATAAAACTTTGAAATCGCCATTACCAGCTCGGGGTAAGGATGAACAGGTGTACACAGGTACCAAGAAAGCTACACATGATAGGCAATAGTTAACGAGATTTCTGGCGTCAAACCTTGCCCGACAGTAGCTTCCACGTCCTGGCACAATTTTTCTATGCCTTTGTTCAAAATAGCACAATCTCCAATCTGAGCCAGTGCATCAGAATATGGGTCAAACTCTATATTTTCATTGCACCTAGCTTTTTTAGCTTTTTTGCCTCCTTGTGCTTTCTTCGGCTCTACAACTTTCTTCGAATCAACAGTCTTCTTTCCCATATTCATACCATAACTCTTACTACAATAATCTAGTAATTCTACAACAAAGCAACATCAATCTGGAAATAATCTTAATCTTTCTTTCTCTGCAAGCTTCTGATTCGCCCTTTTTATAACTTTCACCCCCAACTACCAAATTTAATGCAGGTGGCGCACTTGAGGAATTCGGGTGAACATGCTCCTTGGTTCTCTCACTCGACACACTTTTTCATGATTTTAAACTACCCATTAACTACCAATAATGCCCTCACGCTGTAAATCTTCCTCGAACTTCGAACTCAACTACTTTTGTCTTGGAGGGTGCAATCTAGGTATTTAACGACTCATCTCAGGAATAGAAAACACCACGTGGGAGTGATGGGCGCTTTTCAAGGGAAAAATAATTAATCTCATTGCCTAATGATGCCAAAAATATTTTTTCTAGATTTTTCTAGTAAAATTAATGCAGTTAATTGAAGTCTGCTTCAAAACTCGCCCGTGCTAGCGAAAACACCAACTGGGTGCACCTATTTCACCGAAAATATCCCTAGGTGAAAATATTCATGCAACTGGTAGCTTTGTCTGATTTGCACTCCAAAAATACTCCTCTACTTGCTTGGTGAAATTACATGCTTAGCAACCTTTAAAATAATTTATCTTTTCTTAATTTCACCCCAAAAAAGCTTCATCGCCGAAAAAGCAAGATTTTAATGCAACTAGGCATCTTTTTTGGAAAAAGCAAGGTGAAAATCAATTTCGCCCCTTACATGCCAAAAATAAGTTCACCATCTGGAGTTTTCAAAAAAGCATGCATATTTTTCTTTTTCCTTTTCTTGGAGTTTCACTCCGAAAATATCTTCTAGTGGGGTGCCAAGGGATTTCACCCCAAAATTAAAAAATATGCATGGAGAGGACCTTTTTCGGGTGAAAACATTTTTTGCCTTTTTAATTTTGCTTTTTTTTTTTTTTCTTTTAATATTTTATTTCTTCAAAAATAGGAGCGCTCTTTAATGAAAAAGCAAACCATTGAAGTCCAAGTGGGCCCATGCTAGGAAAGGCGCTTTCATAACCTCTTTAAAAAACAACTTTTTTTTAACTTTTTTCCCAAAAATAAGAAAAAAGATTTTAAAAATTTTGGGGAAAATGATTTTTGAAGTGAAGTGGTGTTTGGAGTGAAATCACCTACCTTGGGGGTAAAAATGATTTTTTGATAAATCAACTTTTTTTTTATGAATTAAAAATTCTTGACTCAAAATAACATAAAAAATATTATGTACATATATACATACTTGATCAAAATTTTGTCACTGATGGTAGGCCTTCAAATGAAGACCATTTACTAGAATCGGTAACACATGACCATCCATATCCTTCAAATAAAATGAGTTGACTTGATTCACACCTAAAATCTGGAATGGGCCCTCCCATATCACTTCAAACTTGTGATGCTTTCTAGGCTTAGCCTTGTTTTCATTCCATTTCAGCACTAGATCACCTACCTCGAATGACTTCTTAGAAGTTTTCTTGCCAAACCATTTTTGTGTCATCTAGGCATGTTCCATGAAGGTATTGTATGATTTCTCCCTCTCTTCCTCCAACTGTAAAAGTTGAGCCAATCTCGTGCTCATGGGATCAGACTCATCATCTTCACCATACAACAAGTGCCATGATTGAAGAGCCGATAATTCAATATGAATGGGTAACACTGCTTCTTTACCGTATACCAAGGAATAAGGGGACGTCTTGATAGATTTCTTCATTGAGATATGATCAGCCCATAATGCTTGGTTTAGGAGCAAGTGCCAACTACGCTTGTTATCTCCAAGGGTTCTCTTTAAAATTCTTAGTAAATTCTTGTTTGTGGACTCAGCCAAGTCGTTCCCCTGTGGATAATAGTTAGATGATATCTTCAAATAAATCCCATACTTACCTATGAATTTGTTGATCTTGGCATCGATAAATGGAGTCCCATTGTCTGTTATGATTGCATTCGGTATGCCAAAATGAGTGATTAAACCTTCAAGGAAAGCGATAATTATTGCTTGATCCGCCTTCTTGGTTGGGATTGCTTCTGACCATCGGGTGAAATAGTCGGTTGTAGTCAGGATGTATTTGTGTTCGGTAGAGGAATTGGGATCAATGACCCCAATAAAGTCTAAGCCCCATTGCTGAAATGATGCTTCTACTTGAATCAGATGAAGGGGTAATGATGCATTCTTACTTCTACCGATATATCTCTGGCACTTATCACAATTCTGATTGACTTTGAAAGCATCTACAAAGAGAGTAGGCCAAAAATATCCTGCTTTGATGATCTTCAATGCCATTGGCCTCCCTGCATAATGGCCTCTTGATAAACCAGAGTGAAACTCCTCTAGGATTCTTTGTTTTTCTGATTCTCGGACACACCTGAGAAGAACTCCATCAATATTTTTATGGAATAGTCCATTTGGCATCATCATGTACCTAAGGGCCTGAAGTCTGAATCTCCTTCTCTGTGAGGCATTAAGGTGTGGAGGACATCTTCCTGAATGGAAATATTCGACAAGGTCCTCTGTCCAATCATGATCATCCATAGAGCGATTAGTGAAATTGCTTATTGAATCTTCAAGTTGGCAAACCATGGATTCAGATGCAGCACTTTTTGCAAGCTCTTGACATAATGCTCGACCTCAAACTAGCTTGGTTGGTCGGATTTCAATGTCATACTCCTAGATTTTAGAGACCCACCCAACTCTCTTGTCTCCAAGCTCTCCTTGGATGATGAAACTTCGGACATCTGGATGAACAACATAAACTATTATTTTGCTTTGAGAAACAAAATGTCGAAACTTCTTCAAGGATTTCATCATCACATATACTTGCTTTTCAATGAAATTATATTTTTCTTCATGTGGTTGGATGACTTGACTCAAGAAAGCAATCGATCACTCATCTCCATCATCTCCCTTCTATGTAAGAACCATTGCATAGCTCTCTTGCTCACCAATGACATACAGGATAAAATATTTTGAGTAATCAAGGTTCACTAGGACCGGGGCTTGAGCAATCCTTTCTTTGATTTCCTTGAATACTTTCTTCCTTTGCTCAGTCCATTTGAACTCAACATTTTTCTTTAATAACTCAGTCATCGACTTTACCACTTGAGCGAAATCTACAACAAAATTTTGAATAAAGTTTATCTACCCAAAAAATGATTGCAAATCCTTCTTTTTGGTTGGCAATGGAAGCTTTAGGAGAGCCTCAGCTCTAGCTGGATCTATAGCCAAACCTTCTTCTAAAATAATATGGCCTAGGAGCTTTCCTTATTTTACCATGAAGATGGACTTCTTTGGGTTGATTGATATTTCTAAACTCCCGACACTTTTCGAACACTTGTCTCAGATGTAGACTATGCTCCTCCCTATTATGAGAAAAGATAGTCATGTCATCCAAATAAATCACAATAACATGATTTAACAACTCACCGAAAGCTACGTCCATCGCTCTCTAAAAAGTTGCACCAGCGTTTGAGAGACCAAACGACATCCATTGATAAGCAAAAGTTCCCCATTTTGTGGTGAACGTCATTTTATATTGGTCTTCATCCTTGACCCAGATTTGGTTATAGTCAGAGAATCCGTCTAACAAAGAGAATCTCTGAGCACCAACAACCACATGAAGAATCTGATCAATTTGTGGTAGTGGATAGTGATCCTTCAGAGATGCCTGGTTTAAATTTTGAAAATCCATACACAGGCGGATATCTCCATTCTTCTTTCTCATGGGGACCAGATTTTCTACCCAGGTAGAGTGCTTAATCGGGTAGATGATTTTGGCTTCCAACATCTTCAGCAGTTCTACTTTCATCAGGGTTTCAATCTTGGGATTAACTGGTCTCTGCTTTTGCTTGAAGGGTTTCACTCCTTCCTACAACTCAATGGTATGTTGGATCACATATTTATTGTAGCCTTTCAAATCTTGGTAGCTCCAAGCGACAATGTCTGGGTACTCATGACATAATTCTTTAATCTACTCTAGCTCTTCTTGAGTGCAATCAGTGCTAACTTTGATCGACTTCTCGGGTCCCAACTGCAGTTCAGTGTACTCCTTTTCATCCACTTTGATCTTATGCTTTTTTGCTCTATCATTTTGATCAAAGAGACTCTCAAGTGTAATCAATCCCTTTGGGATATGATTATTCTACAATTGGATCAAACCCTCGGCTTCTTCCTCATCAAGTGTTCTTTCTTCCACATTACTAGCTTCTCTTATCAAGAAATTTACAATCTGTTCATCACTTTCAAACACTTGCTAGAAGATATTTTTGTCAGGGATTGAAGGTCTGTAAACTAACCTCACAGTCTTGGGCTTTCTCACCACATGCTCAACTAGGGAAAAATTAGCGCCAAGGGATGCCAGGAGATCGGCATGCTTGTTCTGCTCCCATGAGATTGCTTGGATGTTCAATGTTGTATAAGCCTCGAAGAGGTCCCAAAATTTATTATGGTACGCCTTCAGGTAATGTTGCTTGGAAACACACTTATTGGTTACCTGGTTGACGATTAGCTCAGAATCTCCAAAAATCTATAGTTGTTTGATCCTGAGCTTCTCTACCTTTTTTAGACCCAAGCAGAGTGCTTCATACTCGATGGCATTGTTTGTACAACTCTAGGTCAATGGTAAGAGTACATATTTTGTATGCTATAGGGAGAAATGAGAATGATCCCTGCTCCTGCACCATTCTTACACCTTGCACCATCAAAGTACAACTTCCATAATTGATCTAGAGCAGGATCTTCATCATCAGACACCTTCGCTTCAACTTTTTTAGGCTTAGTGATGGTGTAACAACCGATTTTGGTCTCCATCATGGCATTAAAATCGAGCATTGAAAACTCATCTTCTGTCCGAAGCTCATCCAGAACTTCTTCCATCAAATCTAATTCCTCCAATTCTTCGATCATCAAGTTGATAGAATTCATGGGTTTATCTTCTTCTTCAATCTTCTCTATGTGATAAGTTGAAGGCTTCTCATTATAAATTTAGATTCTCCTCCCTTTGATAGGAATCTCCAAATGAGAATAATCTAGAGAAAGGTAGCCTCCCAACTTGGTAGTGAACTCCCATGATAGGCACATGCTGAAGTACGGCTCTAGATCAACCACCACCACTTCTTGGATCATAGTGATCTGAGGTATTTTATGTAGCACAATGGGGATGTCTTTGATGACCCCCACTATCCTCACAGGGGTTCCATCTAATTGCAAAATTCTAGGGCTACTCCTTGTATATTCCATACCCATAACATCACAAACTACCTTTGGCATGATAATCATTGCAGCATCGGAGTCGATCATGCAATTGTGCACAATCCAACCTTCCATCCTGAGAGACAAGTAGAAAGGGGTGGTCTATTCTTTCCAGTGGTAGAAGTCGTCAGTATTTGAGCTAACACTATCTGAGTCAGATTCTTCCCCTTATATTTCACAAATTTTAGTGATTCTTGCAACAAGTCCACTTGTCCAGGCAATTGTAGTGCATCATAGAGACTCACCTTGGCTGGAATCCTCTTCAACTCTTCAACAATGTTATACGTGGATGCACAGGACTCTTTTCCTTCATTGGAAGCCTCATATCTACTTCGATACTACTATGTAGCTTCTACCCTCTAACGCTTGGTCAAGGATGGGTATTTGAGCTTTTCCCTAGCTTGTTCCTCTATTTCAGCTTTCTCTTGCGAAGTTGAAGCCTTTTCTTGCAATCTCTCTTTCGCTCATGGAGGTAAAATATCTTTTAGCAGGATAGGTGCATCTGGCTTGGGTGCTGGAATAGTTGCTTTCACTTGCACTTGTTTTTTCTCATTTTGCACCTTTGAATCAGTAGGTACCTTCAGGGGCTCCATCTCAGCTGGGTCCATAGTGACGGGTTTTCTTCTAGCTCTTGTGAGAATTGAAACTTGCTCTTTAGAAGGGACCATGAAATTATGATCGACTTTTGTGATCATGTTGATTTGACCACTAGAAGAACTCTCCACCAATGTCTGCACGTAGTTCAGGTGAACCATGCAAGTTTCCTCACCATGCGGATCATTGCACGTAGAGCACCAGTATGCTTTGTCTGATGTGCTAGCTTCTTCATTTGCCAATACAGTCAAATTTCTCTCAGGCACCTTGTTGGTTGAAGCTACTTGCTCCCTGGTGATCGACGATGGTTGAAATCTCCTAGGTTGGAAATCTCTTTCAGCCTACTTCCTTTTAATAATTATGATCTCATTACCCATCGCTCTTATGGCCGAGTTCATTGATTGCAACTATTTCAACACCTTTTCTTGTGGATCAGGATTTGAGGGTGTTGGAGGAGTTGGTAATGGAAGTGGTATAGGCAGATATGGTAGTGTTGGGAATGGAACTAGAGTGGGTAACTATGGAATGGTTGGAGTGGGTAGTTGAGGGATAGAAATTATCATCATGGTTTGAGATGTACTCAGATTCCATGAAGGGATTGGATACATGGGGGACATGGGCAAGGGCTGAGAAGATGCATTAGCATACAAATACTATGGAAGATCAAGAAAAATAGGCATTACCATTTTTGGTGGAAGCTTACCAATAGCAATCAGGTCAGCTTCGACCTTTTGTGTAGTAGAATATAGATCAAGAAATGTGTTGACATTGGACTATCGGATGGCCATACTGATGTCGAAGTTGAAAGCTCGAAGGTAGTAAAATATCGCTTGCTCAGGAGTCGGTCGGAGACCATCAGGAACTCTATGCCAAGTTTGGGTGAACCTGACGTTGAAGTCCATGATTTCCTCCTGTGGATGCCTCTGAATGGTGGTAAATTGATGCAATAGAGAGAATGGATCCACTTGTTCATTGAAACCTTTGATCAACAATTCAGCCAACTGGTCCTAGGTAGTAATGGTGGTAGGTTATAATGATCGGTACCAGTAAAGCAACTTACCTCTGAGAGAGAGCACGAGCAATATTACCATGATATCCTCATCTATGATGCTATGGATTATCACCAAGGTAGCCACATCTTGGACATGCTCATAAGTCATCTTCCTCGTACCATCGTAAGTAGGCAAAGCCTTCATTGTTGCTTGTAGAATCAGGTTCTAAGCTTGCAGATTCAGAGGTCCAAAGTGGTTCCATGCTGGGAACTACCTTGGTGGCTATGGTGGTAGATTTTGGGCCATTTGGACTGGAGTGTTTGCTTGGGGAGGTGGAAAACTAGTGGTTGTGCTAGCAGGACTCGAAGGAATAGAGAACACACCAGCTAACTATGAAGATGTTACACTTGATGGGACAGTCGAAGTGACTAACCTAGGATGTTCTCCTAACACTTGGGTGTCAAGTTCATAAAACTCAATGGGATCTTCTAGATTTTTGGCCTTCGATCTTGTGATCATGAAGAAAGCTTTCGCTCACTTCACGTTCGGAGGCTTCTGGGTAAAGCTGAGTTGCTAGATGTTCTAATCATACAGTATAAATGTGAACATCAAACCTCAATACTATTCAAAGTGTGTCAAAATTTTGGCACTTGTGGTGATTTTTCTAGATAACAAGCCAGAGATTCACCAACTCGGGCTCCCTTAAACTATGAAGATGATTTGTCCCACCGGGTGTGCCAAAAACTATTGGTCATGAATCTACCTAATTATAAAATATATGTGCACCCTAGACCCGACCAACATTGAAAGGTCAAAGGAGAGAGATGTCCTTCGGGCCAATCTCCAGAGAGGGTTGGTTCCCTTACTAATCTAATTCGGTTTAAAGCTTAGGGTAATAGGAAAGAGATGGGAAATGATAGAAAGAAATGGGAAATATGGCTATGAGCCAGAAATATTAAGTGGGGATAAACTAATAGCCAAAATCCACATCAAGTGTTAATTAGCATACAATAGAAAGAAAGGCATAGGAACCACTCACAGTTTGTAGAGATAACCTCCAAGAAGCATTTCAGTATTCATTCCCTCACTAATAGTAGTTAAATTCAGATGCAGAATTTAAAATTAGCTAATAATGGACATGAACGTAATCAAAAATGATAAGCAGAAAGTGATCAAACACAATACTACTCAAGGAACCAAAATTCGAATGTCTTTCTATTGATGCAAAAAACTTAAAGTGTTTTTCTACAGAGTGTCTATCCTCCTTCATTACATTGAAATGCTTAGTATTTATAGAGGATTTCACCTCTAAAATTAAATGCATATTAAAACAAAATGTCGGCTGGTCAAAAATCAGCAAGAGCAATTCTCTCCTCGGTAATGACGATGCTCGGATCAGATCATTCTTCAGGGAGCAACGATCCGGTTTTCATGGATTGCACCTAGAAAATCAGCAGAGATGGACGATGGGAAAAATATTCCAGGCATCGGTGCATCAAAACTCAACAACATCACATGGCAAACAGGAGCTTGGATATTAAATTTTGGGCACCACTCCATCACCTTATACCTCAAAATATTACCCTCACCAGTGGAGACCCAACGAACATTAACTTTGTTTCGAGAAGGAGTGAAGTCACTGGAGGCACCTTGAAAATGAACCAGATCATACCAAAATTAGGGATGTAGCATTTAATCTTGGCAACCTTTTAGCCAAAATTTTGGAATGTCGCTCTCATTACCCCAAGCATTAAATTTCATCAATCTCTATCCTTTCCCGAAAATATCTGCAACAATGACACTTCGAAAAGTAATTCTGTTGAGAGAGAGGTAAAACTTGATTTCGCCCATGCAATGGGGTGAAAGGCCTTTTTGTAGCAAGCAGGGGTGAAAATGATTTGCTTTGTTGATGGTTGCACTCAAGACTAGAGTTTCACCCTTTGTTTTGATTAATTATGCCCAGAGACCATATTTTCTCATGAATTTCACCTTATGACATCGTCTTGCTTGAATTACAGGCAAAAAATGGGAATTTCACCCTCAAAAGAGGGCAAAAATGATTTTCGCCCCAAGTTGGGGCGACTTTGACTTTGACCAATGCTTGCCTTTGTTATTTTTGCTTCTTTGATACTTTCACCCAAAAATACCTTGAAATGGAGTTTCACCCCCAAGAAGGGCGAAAATACATTGTGCCCCCTCCCTGGGGTGACTTTGACTTTGACCAATGCATTGTTTTCACCCCAACGCTATCCATTAAATGCTTTTGCTCCCAAATCATCCTAAAATAGAATTTCACCCGAAAGAAGGGCGACAATGACTTTCACCCCCTTCTTGGGGTGACATTGACTTTGACTAATGCTCCTTCATTATTTTCATTTCCAAGTTGAGCGCCTTTGCCTATTTTCGCTCCAACTTGGGCGAAATCATCGATTTTCACTTCAGAGGGGCGCTTTTCCCTGTTTTTGCCCCTACTTGAGTGAAATCACTTGTATTTACTTCAACTTAGGTAATTTTTGTTGTCTTTGTTGTTCTTGGGGTGAAAACATCTCTGTTTTCTTATTCTCGCTGGCGCCTTTGATGATTTTCACTATATTCTTTTCCTTTAATTTCGCCCACGACTCCGATTCATTTTACAGCAAAATTACAACAAACTTTATTCTCTCTTATTAATGTTTTGATGAAATCAGAAAAAGGGAGGAGCAAAACATTATATTAAAATGATCACAACAAAATGAAGACTAGCACAATCATTGCATCATTTATCTTTTCACACTTAGCATTTTACAATCAAAATTTTAGTGTGGCAAAACTGCCAACAGTATCACAATTTTGTACCTTAGTTGGAAAAATCAAATTGCAAATCACATATTTTTTGGATGAAGGCTTTCATAAAGCCAAGTACTTATCCTTTAGCCTCATAGATCTTGTTGGTCTTGAAGAAATATGATGCATGTCCTTTGTACTTTTTTTTGCATTGAACAAAGTCTCCAACAAGAACATATATCCACTTCCCTATATTTATGAGATGCTTAAGAAGCTTAGAGGTATGTGATTTTTCAAGGTTGATCTCAAGAGTGGATATCATTAGGTAAAAGTTCATGCTAAAGACTCATGGGGGATATTTTTTATAACTAAAATGGATCTTTCTGATTAGCTTACATAACACCTTTTGAAAAATGCACCTACCACATTCATGAGATTGATGAATTATGTCTTCAAATAATGTCTCAATTAGTATTTGATAATATATTTAGAGGATATTCTTGCTTTTTCTAAATATTGGAAGCAATATTTTAAGCACTTAGATCGAGTTCATACTTTAGAGGAATGAACTATATTCCAACCATCCCAAGTATTTTTTTGCTTAGACATTCATCTCCTATCTTGGCTTCATTATTGATACTATGGAGTTCAAGTGGATCCATCCAAAGTGGATATTCTTATCAAGTAGTTAACTCCTAGTGCCATTGATTTATAGTTTTATTGGCTTTGTAAGCTCCTATCATGATTCAAATATCGGGCCTCGTCGGACTGAACGCTTGTCCCTTTCCTGGTGCTTTCAGCGGCGTAAAAGGTTTAAAATGATTGTGGCATGGTGGTTATAGGGGTGGACTACACGAAGATCTGTGTGGTGGCTTCTAGGGTGGACAACGCAGAATACTGTGGCGGCCATAAAAGCTGGACAGCCTACCCGGATTCGTGGCGGCTACCGATTCCACCATGTAAATTAAAAAAAAAAAAAGCCTCCTATCATGATTTCATCTTTAATTCACTCCAATATAGATTCCTCTTTATATTAGTTTTGTAAATTGGTTATATGGGATTGAAATAGGCCTCACATGTATTATATCATCACCACATAGTGGTATAACAACAACTTGAGCATTGTGCATGTATCACTTGGTAGGAATCTAACTTTATCTCCTCCTTGAAAGTTAAGGAATTTAACTGGTTGAGTTAATTCCACTTTATTTCCCCATTATGTTAGTTGAAAAAGTTCAATGTTTCTTTCTGGTGGATTGTAACTCATTCTCAAGCTTTTAACACCTTGAAATAAAAACTTTGTTCAACACCTATCCTTGTATTGCTTAATCTCTCTTAGTCTTTAGAGACTAAGATAAATGCTTCACTATTTGTACTCAATCTAATTCTTAAATAGAATGGTCATTTAATGGCATATCATTCTAAGAATCCCTTTATAGCAAAATAGAATTACCACTCTACTTATGATAAAGAAGTATATGCATTGGTGCAAGTAATTAAACACTGGAGACACTACTTTGCTTTCCAAAGAGACAATTATCCACATTGATCATTTACCTCTATATTTTCTTCAATACTAAAATAAAAGTGAAGAATCTTGACATGTGAAGTGGGCCTCTTATTTACAATAATTTCACGTAGTATAAGGAAAAAAACCAACATTGTTATGATTGAGTTATCCTTCATCTACTCTTGCATTGAAAATTATTGATGAAAGTTATTTCAAATTTTATGATGGGTTGTAGGGGACTTCCATTGGAATTTCTTCTCCTCTTCCCTACAGCCCATCCTTGGCCCTATCCCAGATCCCCAGCCCTGTCCTAGATCCCTGGCATATCCTTTGCCCTTCCACCTCGGCTGGTAGGTGCTGCATACAATTTCCTTGGGTTGGGAGGTCACTATTCCTTTTGTCTACCCCTTTCCTTTTTGTTTGGTGGGGTTTTCTTCTAGTGTCTGTGATCTGGGATATCTCTATGTTTTTTTGGTACATCCTTGGGTCCTTTTCTAGTTCCCTAGCACTCATTTTGCCCTCCTCCTTGTTTGGATGGTATTGCAAATGATCTCCTTAGGTTGGGATATCCCTTATTTGCTTATATACCCCTTTCCATGCCTTATGGTAGGGCTTTCCTTGTGGTGCCTATGAAATAGTACATCCCTGGGTTTTTCTAGGATGTCTCTAGTTTTTCATGGGTCCTTCTTTGGATTTTTTGAGTTCTTTCAGGAACCCTTTCCCTTTTTCTTATAGGGTCCTATTTGGTGCTAAGGATCAGAGGTTCTTTTGGTGCAGTGCATTATGGCTGGGGTTTTTTGGCTTCATGAGCAAATCTTCATAGTATCTTTTGGCTTGGATGGGACCTTGTGCTTATTCCTATGGTGTTGCTCTTTGGGTTTCCAATTGTAGGTTTGATGGTGGGTTCTTAGCTTTTCGTGGCTTGGGGGAGGTCTATGTGTTGATTGTTGCTATGTTCCTATGGGTCATCCTCTTCTGGATCCTTGAAGCTACTCGTTGGTGGCGTTGGTGGTTGTTGTGGAGCTCTTACTACTTTTTTTCTTGGTCTTTGGAAGGACCCTACACTTTTAGGTGGTAGCTCATGCTTCACAACTCCTCTGTTGAGGTTTCCTGGGGCATCCCCACCTTTTCCCTTAGCTCATGTTACAGCCTAGATCTTCTTTGACTATGTACGGTCTCCTTTTTTATTCCAACTAGCATTGTATCTGGCTGACTCTTAATTTGTGGGTCATTTTTGGTATTCCTTATGGAGGCTTTTAGGGGTTTCTCTTGACTTCACTGTCTTTCACCCTTAGTCATATGGTCAAATTGAAGTTTTCAACAACATCCTTATCTAGATTCCAAGGATTTTTCATCATTCTTCTCCATCTTAGTGGGACTTACCTTACACACATTGAGCATGCATACAATACAGTCATTCATTTCTCCATAGGACATTCTCCCTTTGAAATTTGTCTTGGATTTAAACCTTTACCTCTTTATGAGTTTCCATTATCTCTACCTTCTCCAACTACCAAACACATATAGAAAAAGCAATATAAGACACTTTTTCATCCAAAATTTATAGAATCTTCAATCTAAGGTGTTGCAAAAGACTTAGCAGTAACAAAAGTATACTATGGATCATCATCAACTTCCTCTTAATTTTTTAGTTTGGTGACAAAGTATGGTTGTAATTAGATAAGCATCATTTTCCAAGAAAGATACATAGTAAAACCAAACCACTTCGCTATGGGCCTTACATTATCCTTCGTAAAATCTCAACAAATGCATTTTATCTTCATCTTCTAACACATCTTGGCATTCATGACATTGTCAACATTGATCTTCTCAAGTCATACCATGACTCTACATTAGAGATAAAACTTGTCATCGGTCATCTTGCTAATGTGGTACCTAGTTTTTAGCTTTTGCTAGACTTTGATCAAGTATTTGACACAAAGACTCATTAGACCTACCAAGGTTCTTCCACTTCTTACCTTATTGCCAATTGAGTTTAGATTTCATGTTAGGCACACTGGATATCTCACCACCAAATATCTCATGATTTTCCTTCTTTCAAGTCCAATGCTTCTATTGTGGGGAGGAATGATGAGGAAAACACATGATGTAAAAGAACTTCTTCATAGTAGATTTAGCCATAAGTTCTCACAATTTTTAGAAAGTGTTTGTTATCCATACATGGTTTTGGTCATTGGTTTTAGCATAGAGGTGTTGAGCGCTTAATGTATTCTTATCATGTAAAGGTAAAAGAAAATCCTATTTAAAAAACTCTTGACAATGCAAAGAAGCAATATTTTTCTCGTCATTCTTGGAGTTGGAGAATTTCCCCTAAGGGAGGATGCAAAATAAGGGTATTTCTTCATGTCCCTCATTAGCTTAAGGGTGGATGTTGGAATATATGGTGGTTAAGCTTCTGTTTAGGCCACAACTAGTTATTTGTACTTGTATTTGTTATGTTTTCCCTTTGGGCCCCTGTTAACCTTGAAAAATATGCTTTTGTCCCTTTTGTAATATTTTATTCTTTAGAGATAGTGTCATAACCTTGACCTAAAGACATCATGTATTTGGGTATAAATACCCCTTTATGCAAACCTTTGTAGCCATTGGTTGGAGTATAATTTCAATCATAATTTAGTGAGATTATTGGTGTCCACAAGCACCCTATCATATTTTGTTTTCTTCTTTTTCATTATATGTATTCCTTTGTTAAGCACCACTAGGTAGTGTTTTATTCCATTAATTTCTAAAACCTATTATGAAATTTAACATATTGGTCTCTTATGGATGGATTTTTCTACCTCACTCACATTAGACTTGATATAGCTTTTGTTGTTGGCTATTCAAGGTATATATAGGAACCTTGAGAGATTTATTAGACTATGGACAAGAGGATTCTCAAGTATATTTGAGGGACTTATTAGATGAATACTCGTTACTCAATTGGCTCCCCTCTAATTTTGATTAGAAATTTAGATGTTGATTGGGTTAGTGATTTCGATGAGTGACAGTCCATCATAGGCTTTGTGTTCTAATTGAGATCCAACCCTCTTTCTTGGTGTTCTATATGTTAATCCGCCATAACTCAATCTTCTATGAAAGCTTAATATTGCACTACCAATGAGGGAACTAAGCATATTCTATGGATTCTCATGATTTTGGAGGAGATTGGCATTCCTTAGAGTTTTCCAATCATTAATTGATGTGATAATCATTATACCATCTAGCTTGTCCATAATCCAATGTTTCATCAACAAACCTCATACATGGATATTTGGATGCATTTTATGAGATGGCTTCATGCACACAAGATACTTGATCTAGTTCTTACTTCACTAGAGTAGGCAACATATATCCTAACCAATGTCATGCCTCAGAGAGTTACTTGGTTTAGGAGAGTGTCCCTTAAGGGCGATGATAAATAAGGGTCCTTTCTATGCCCTTCCTTTAGATTAAGGGGATATATTTGAATATGTGGTGGTTAATCTTCTCTCATGACCATGACTAAATTTTGTATTGTATTGTATATATAAACCCTTTGGGCCCTTGTAAACCTTGAAAAAGGTATTTTAATAATATTTTATAATTTTAATCTTTAAGGCTAGTCACTTAACCTCAACCTAAGGTAACTTGTACTTGAGTATAAATATCCCATCATACTAACCATTTTTTTATTGGTTAGAGTATAATTATATTCTTTGATAGTGAAATTATTCGATGTCCATGGACACCCCCATAAATTATGTGCATTGCTTTGTGTCTATTTATTTTTCAAGCAATACTTGATAATGTGTTGATTCCACTCATTTCTAGAAACTATCAAAAAATATAACATGTTGATAGTGGAAAATTAGGATGTATGAAGATGGACACTATTTGGGTCATGGTAGATAACACCCTAGCTAAGATCCTAAATCTCATATATAGAGTATGTGCACAACTTATTAAACATGAGACTTTACCTTGACTATCTAAGAATCTCCTATAAGAGGAGGTTAATGCAAGTTTTCTTGCTTTTACGAGATTACCATCCTAACTATGTTGAGTAAGCATAAGAGGATGAATTGCATGCACTTTTATATCAAATAATTACTAAGTTCATAACAACCCATACTTGAGTAAATTAAAAGTCTTAACCTAGTGTCAATTTTGGCATGGTTGTGGATTCAAGAGACTTATGATTCTATCCACTCTTGTCAAAAATAATGTAAGGGTTTATAAAGAGAAAGGTTGGGTAGACATTGAATGTAGCCATCAAAGCTATACCTCAAAGAGATCTTGTTAATGTGAAGTAAGACATTATAATCCTAGAAGGAATTTAACCTACATAAAAATAAGGCTAGGAAGGTGTAGGTCGAAATCCCTTTTATGTAAATAATCAATCTGAGTTGAAATAGAGTGCTAACTCAGTTTTGATTAGAATCATTATTGCTAGTCCATTGGAATTGATATTGATAAATATCCACATGATATGTATGGATATTTTAGAGTTGTTCACAATCTTGAAGATTAGTTTGAGCCATTAGTTTGGTTAATTGTATTCAAGTCATGGATATAATAGACAATTGGTCAAGACCAAATATCAATAGATGATTGGTTGGGAGTATTTGATTAGATTCCTCATTATTGGTGATTGGACTTGCTAGATGATAAGTCATATGTGAGTTGATGTTGGTCATGATTTATATTTCTTTTTTGGAATATGTTGAAAATATGGGGGCATATCGAGGCCACCCTTCCCGTGAATTAACCTTGGGTCTCTATTAGAAAATACCAATACATTTTTGTCATTGTGGTGTCCCTACAGGGACATTCATGACTTATATTTCACAAAAAATATTGTATTATCTTTTCCAACCCAAGTAAGGGGTTGTGACAATTTGCCACCTAATATTAAGGTTTTGCTAAATTCATGTGATTATGAGTTAGAATTTACTTTATTATAGTTATAGGTAGATTTAGCTTTACCTTTTCTATAAGTAAGAGCTTGATGCTCATTGTAAATTGCACCTTTTGCTATTTTTGGAATATTGGGGATACTCTCTAAGTTAGTTTTGTACTTGTAATTTAAAGTGCAACTATTGAAGAAACTATACATGGCTTCTATGGATCAGACATGTCATTTAACCTCTTTATTCATGGATGTGTGATTCTTGTGGCTCCACCCTCCCATAATTATTACAAGTTATGTAAAAATCGAGTGCATTAAAATTATTCAATATCTTCTAGAGATTTCAACTAGATAAACACATTCTACTGCAGATGCATGGCCATAATTGTTTTCTTGAATTACTTTTATTCTTTCACTTCCTTTCCCTAAATTGATTACATGAGCTTATATTAATTAGAATTAGTGGAAATTGAGTACATGAGCTTATATTAATTAGAATTAGTGGGAGTAGACCTTTAAATCAATATATTAGGGATTTATTGTAATTCCCTTTCTATATTGAACTATGATCTTATGATCATATATGATTACACAATTTCATAGATCAACAAATTTTCACACACATATATATTGATTGCTTTTGTATTTTATACTTTCATACACCATTTTATGTACTTCTTTCTTTTTAGTACATACATTTCATTTTTTGATTCTTTGTGGTAATGTTTTTTTATTGATGTAAAGGGATTTTGAAAGGAATCTTGAACCTTTTACAAAGAGAGGCCAATAACGAAACAAAAACTTAGTCCTAAAATGTCCTAAAAAAAGGGAAGGATTTCCCCCAAAAATAAAATACATTCAAATATATTGTAGGAGATCAACCAAAATCAAAGCGATAGGGACAACGTACAATATTTAACTAACAAAGACATCAGGTCATCAAAAAGAAAGGACAACATAATAAAGTCATCAATCAAAACAAAAATTGTTGATACTAGGCTCAAGATTTTAGAACATCAGACTGACAAATTTCAAAATGAAAGTCATAATAATAAAGGTGCTAATCAAGTTGTACACTTTCAAATCAAGGGTAGTAAGCCAAGAAAATTTGAAATTTGAATTTAAAATTGAGACAACTCATCTGAAATTCCACCAATCAAACCAATAAGCCATCTCATAGGACTCTCCAACATATTCCTCCTCTGGTCTTCTAGTTGGGAGACAGTCGAATAATCTTCTTCTCAAGATAAAAAACTACTCGAGGAGGTTTTCCTCAGCTAGCTTTCCCTCTTGTAATTGGACCAAGAGATGCTCCATTAGCTTTTTTCTTGTGCCAGGTTAATTCAACTTTAGAACAATGGAGATCCTCTATAGAACCTAAAGGCACAAAATCCTCAAGTGATTATACTTCTATCACCAAACAATCAAAAGAGTTTCCTAGAAGGGAATATGAATACTTTTTTTTTTTTTTTTTGTGGAAAACATCCCAAAAGGGATGCCACTTTCGGGTAAGACCCAAGGAGGCAGGGGTATCCATTCCGCCAAAAACGCCCAGGACTCGGACCTGGCCTACCACCTTTGACATACTCAAGGAGCAAACAAACACACAAAACCAAATTAAAAAAAGAAAATAACAACAAAAATAATAAAATAAAATAAAAAACAAACTCCTTGAGTGTGTCAAAACCAAAAGCACAACCAAACACGCACAATAAGATAAAAGAAACCACAACACAAACCACATAGAAAAACACAAGAACCACATAACAAAACACAAACAAGACAAAAACAACATAACACTACAAAGACATAACCCAAAAAACATGAAAAATAAACACAACCAAAACCTAAAAAATAAAATAAATAAAATAAAAATAAAAACAACCAACAACAGACAATAAACAAAAACAAAAAACATAGAAAACACTCACACATAAAAAAATGAAATAACACAAACAAAGAGAAACCCAAGAACAAGAACGAAAAAAACACAAGAACAATAACAATAAACATAAAAAAAAAACAAAACAACAAAAACACAAGAACAACAAAAAACAACACAAAGAACACAAAAACAAAACAAAACAAAAGAACCCACCCACCTTAAAAAACTAAACAAAAAAACAAAGAAGACAAAAGAAAAAAATGAACAAAACAATGACCTATCTAGACCAAAAGACTATTAATGCAAGAATCAACAGAGGAAACAAAATAAAGAATAGAATGAGCTAGGGAACTAAAAAAACTGAATGAACCAAAGAGAAACAAAAAAAAAACAAGAAGAAACTAGGTACCTTCAGAACCGGAGCCATCCAAAGAAATGATAGAAAGAAGAGCTTCCCTAATTTGAGAAGCCCACCATATAGGAGGGTGGCCATAACAAGTAAGATCACCTTTGTCCAAAGCCCAATTAGCTAAAGCATCAACACTCTTGTTTTGATCTCTCGACCACATGATTGTAATCAACTTTCAAAAATCCCATCCTGGATTAACTGAATCTTCTCAATAATTCTTTTTATTCTCCAATCCACCTTATGATTCTTAGAAGGAGTCTTCAAGAGATTAATCATAAGTTGAGAGTCGAACTCAACTAACACCTTTTCCCATCCAACCTTAGTAGCCTCCTGAAGGCCTCTAAGGATACCATACCCCTCAAGCAAGGTTATTGGAAAGAATACCCAAATTCTCAAAGAAAAGTAAAAACCAGGGAGCCATCCGAAAGTCTACCAATTCCTCCCACACCGGCTTTTCCAGGGTTCCCTCTAGAGGCTCCATCAGCATTGACTTTTCCAAAATCCTTAGGAGGAGGTTGCCAATTTCTAGTCCTATCCATCTTACTAATACTCACATTCCCTTTAAGTTGGTTGCCCTTAGAAGGTTTAATCTTCAATATTTGCATCACTTGATCCCATCTTTGGTGGGAGTTTTGGGGGTGATTAAGGAGATGATGGACTCGATTCAACTAAGTTGGCTATGGTCTTTTGCCAAATATAGTGAATATCCTTCCTATCTTGATTAAAAATTTGGTTGTTCCTTTCATTCCAAATATTCCAAAGAAGAATGGTAGAACCCATCCAAACTACTCGCCTAATAAAATGATCAACACCCTCTTGATTAGGCCAATCCCTCCAAAGTCGTTCAAAAGTGAAAAAATTGGACCACTGTAAGCCAAGTAAAGTTGCCATTCTCCTCCATAGCTCATAGGCTAAAGTACACTCAATAAAAATATGGTTGATATTTTCTACATTCTCTTCACACATTTCACATCTAAAAGGGCCATGAAAACCACGCTTCATAAGTTGCTCACCAGGAAGCACCCTACGATGCAATAAAAGCCAATTAAAGAACCTCACCTTAGGCCAGAGCTTTTGAGCCCACAATTGAGAAAATATGTCAGAAGAATGGTTGGGATTATTATGGCATAAGGTCAAATAACCTTGAGCAACCGAATACTCACCCTTAGTAGTGTCGTTCCATCCAAAACAATCTTTTTCATGGGACCAAGAGAGGGATCTCATATGAAGGATGCCTTGGATATCTTGTCTTTGCCTTTCTAGGATTTGAATAGGCCAGTCCTCAATAGGGATCCAATATCTACCAACCTTTGAATTACCAGGATGGTACCGATAGTAATTAGCCACCTTTATCCAATTAGCTCGGTGAAGCTCCTCCATCCAAGGCCTCCAATCGGGAAACTGAGTTATCAAAGGCTTGTGACCATCCCAAGAATCTGTCCAAAAATTTGCATGTTGACCATTATGAATGATCCAAAATAATTTTTTCTTTATCAAATCCTCACCAGCCTTAAGAACTGCTAAAATGGGAGAACCTTTGGTAGGAAGTTGATAGCGAACAAGGTCTTCGAGACTTTTGTTCTCAAGCATATTTAGCACGGAGATTATTGGCCCAAAGAGCATTGGGGTTATGCAACATCCTCCAATATAATTTAGCAGCTAAAGCTTTGTTGTTATTAATTGAAGACCGGAATCCTAACCCCCCTTCACTCTTAGGAAGACATAAAGTATCCCATTTCACCAAGGCCCATTTTCTTTTCTCCTTAGTACCACTCCAAAGGAAACGATGACTGATTTGATCCAATTCTCGAAGAACAACCTTTGGGATATTCAAAATGGAAGAAACATAAATAGGAATAGCTTGAAGGACTGATTTTACCAAGGTGATTCTACCCCGTAAGAAAGCCACTTGTTGGTCCACTTTCCAATTTTCTTCTTGACTTTGTCCAACAACCAATTCCAATCTTTATTTTTCTGCCTTTGAATATTTATGGGAATACCTAAATAAGTGATTGGAAGAGAGGTCTTCTTATATCTTAATTTATCCAAGACCATGGCTTCCTGTCTAGCAGAGCAGTGAAAGAAAATAACTTTAGATTTGTCTTCATTGATCAACTGCCCAATAGCCTTAGAAAAACAGCTAATGATTTGCTTAAAATTAGAAGCTTCCTTAATCGTAGCTTTACCTAAAAGGGTAGAGTCATCCACAAATTGAAGATGAGAGATAGGTCTAGCTCCATGAGCAATGGTAACTCCCTCAAGGGTTTTGTTTTCCCTCTTTTTGGTTATAGTCCTACCCAAGCATTCAACAAGAATGATGAATAAATAAGGGGATAGCGGGTCACCTTGCCCGATACCTCTGGAAGCTGGGAAAGACTGAGAAGGCTTGCCATTGATAAGAACTAAGTAGGAAACTGAAGAGATACATCCCATAATCCAATCCATCCAATCCTTAGAGAAACCAAATTGCCTCAAAACTTTGATAAGGAAGTGCCAATCCACTCGTCATAAGCTTTGGATAAGTCTAACCGGATGAACATAGAAGGAGAATTTTGCATATCCATGGAATGGATGGCTTCCTGAGCAAGAACTATCTCATCTACTATTTGACGTCCTTCCACATATCCCCCTTGCTCTGGGGAAATAATCTTATGTAAAAGAGGCTTCAACCTTTCTCCCATGATTTTAGTAATAATTTTGAGAAGAACATTACATAAAGCAATAGGTCTAAAAGCTGAGATATGATCAACCTCTTGAGCTTTTGGAACAAGAGTAATATAAGTTTTATTGATAACCTTCAAAATTTCTTTGGATTTCCTGGCTTCTTCCACCACCTCTAATAAATCAACATGAAGGATATCCCAAAACTCTTGGTAGAACTCAATAGGAAAACCATCAGGACCCGGGGTTTTCCCTTTTTGCATTTTAAAAACTACTTGTTGAAGCTCATTGATAGTAACAGGAGCAGTCAAAATAGAGTTCTCCTCGAAGTGATAAGAGAAGGGATTGCTTGAAGAACATTTTGTTGAGAAGCCGAGTCAAGAGGAGTAGCAAGAAAAATATTGGAAAAGTAATCAACAACAATAGAGTTCATGCCATCCCAAGTATAAACAACATCTCCGGAATCTGATTTTAAGGAAGAAATAAAGTTGTGAGATCTTCGAGCTAGAAGAGATTTGTGGAAGAAATTTGTGTTTCGATCTCCTTCTTTGAGCCATTGAATTCTAGATTTTTGCTTCCATAAGATTTCTTCTCTTTTTCCCATTCCTCTAACCGAGTTGTGAGTTTAATTTCATCTCGCACTTCTCTTCTCTCGTGAGGCCATCTAAACGGATTTTCTTATTCAAATTTTCAAGATGAGCAATAACTTCATGTTTTTTTTTATGAACATCCCCAAACTCTTTCCAGGTCCAAGTCTTGATTTTGGATTTAATGTATTGCAGTCTTTTGGCAAAACAGAACATCTTAGTCCCATGCCTAGGTTTACCTTCCTTCCACCATTGTTGCACACGAGGTCCGAAGGAAATGTCTCTAAGCCACATTAATTGAAAATGAAAAGGAGAGAAACTCACATTGGTTTTCCACATTTCCACCATGATTGGCCAATGATCCGAACCAACATTATTAAGAGTCTTCACTTTAGGAATGTGACCATGGATTAAGAAATTTTCAGAGAGCAAAAACCTATCCAATCTCTCCATTATACAAGCTAAGCCTTGCCTTCTGTTAGACCAAGTCATAAGGCCATTATCTGGTTGGATATCCACAAGATGGAGGTTTGCAATATATTCGCTCATGAGGTCAGTACTTTTGTCCAAATTTCTATTTCCCCCCTTTTTCTCATCCAGAGAGAGGATGGTATTGAAATCTCCTCCGATCAAGATCCAAGCTTTAGGAAAATGAGAGATAATATGAGTAATATCCTTCCACTGTCTTCTTTTTTCCTCCAAAGAAGTCGGGGCATAAACAAGTAATGCAGAGCATAATCTAGTTGGAATGTCTACTTTGAATAGCTATAGCCAACAAACCCCAACCGCCAACCATATGGTGAATAACTACCTCTTTTGGGTCCCAAAGACAAGCAATGCCACCCGAAGTCCCTTGGGAACTGAGGGAAACCACTTTTCCAACTGGCCAAATTTTATTGGCAATTAAGTCCATATCCTCCATTGACATTTTTGTTTCTTGAAGGAAAACAAGATGTGGATGATTTATCCGAATCATTCTTCTAATTTCATTTTGTTTTGAAAGACTCCCTTTGAGTCCTCTAATATTCCAAGTGATGATCTTCATTAATACCAGGGCTAAAAATGTTGGGAAGGGCATTAATCTTACCTTCCTCTACAAGCTTTTCACCTTCTTTTACCATATGATATTGATTGGTCTTGCGACCTACTTTTTGATTAGAATCCATCTTCAATTTTTTTTTCCCCGTTTCTTGACTTATTCCAATTGAATCCGAGATGGCTTCTAACCTTGAAGAATGCTCATACACAGCCAAAATTTTACTAGATGGTTCAATGGAGTCTATATTGGGACCTGCATTATTTGAAGTTTTGACATTTGAAATATTGTTTTTCTTGTGTAAATTTTCTCCTTTTTTTTCTCGTTGAAAACCTTTGATTTGTTGGTTTGTCTCTCGAGTTCTTTCCTTCATATTTAAACTGTGTTTCTAAGATTTCAGTTTCCATTATTTCCTCTTCCTCACTTGGGACATCATTTGTGGAAAGGATTTCAAACATATTAGCAAATGACTTTGATTGATCCTTCATTACTCGGTTTTTTCTCGAGTGTTCTTCTTCTTAGGTATTTGGAAACCTCGCTGAGTTTATATCTTCTTTCTTTTGATCATGAATTTTATTTGGGCAAGCACCGGCCAAATGACCATATTCATGGCAAATTCTACAATGAAAAGGAATGTTCTCATAGTCCACTACTTGCTCCCAAGTGTCTTCCCCAAATTGTAATGTGATATTTTTAGGTAGGGGTTTGTCAAAATCCATTAAAACACAAATTCGAGCATAAATAATATGTTCAAAATTTTGAGTACAATCAGCAGATCATCATAAAAGTTCCTAAAGAGTTTCCAATTGAAGAAAAAATAGTAGGATTCCAAAATTCAATAGGGAGGCCAAAGAGTCTAACCCACACGGGAGCTATAGAAGGCATCTCTTCTTCGGCTTTAAATTTAGTATGCCAGGGCTTCATGAAAAGCCCCGCCCTTCCAAAAACCAAGGACCCCCTTGACAAGTTTTCTCTCTATCTTCATTATTAGCAAATAAAACAAGAAAATAACCATTTGGATAAATAGAGATTTGTAACTCACCTTTAGTTTTCCAGACTTTTTGCAGCCCAGACTTTGAAAGCGGATAGACTCGGACGAAAACCCACGAACCGACAAATTAGTCCTCTTTTTTCCAAATCTTCAATGCCAATCCGAATGTTACCCATATCAAGCTTAACAATAGGAGTTCCATCACCGCTTTAAGACATCCCGACTCCATTTTCCTGGGATCAATCTTAGGCATTCTTAGAGGTTTATGAGAAGCCCTAGTATTGATATTAGCATTGGGCTGAGGCTGTCCACCACGAAGGGCATCCCTAAAATTCATTTTTGGGACTGAGTCTTCAAAATTCTTACCCTTGACAGGGGTTTTCATAGTAGAATTATTTTGTGGGTGCACCTTAGCACCAGATTCACTTGAGATATGAGCCATTTTTTGATCAACTGCTTGAAACTTATTTCGTGGTCTCTTTAATCCTTGCCCTAGACGCCGTGGAAAGGTATGGTTTTCACTTTTCTTTTGTGCAGCAAATTGGAAGCCGTTGTCACTCAAGTTCACAGTATGATCTATTGAAAGACAAATTTCTAACCCATCTTGTATCCCCTGCAACATTTCTTGCTAAAATATTGAGCATAAACCACAAAAATATTGGCCGCTAGGGCCCGAAGGCCCTAAAAACCAACCTCCGGAGCCGCTTGCACTCAACCCAGATGAAACCCTCGCATAGTCGCTTGCCAAATATATCGTTCACACATAGGGATGCGCTAGGATCTGTGTTGCTCCAAATGATATGAAAATTGGTGGAGACGTTCTAGGGTTTTTCAGGCATCTACCCTCAAAATTTTAGCTCAATCCGAGTTCGGATGAGTGAGATATGGCCGAAACGAGTTCGGCAGTTTGGGCAGTCCTACGAAAAACGTCTCTACCATTCAGCTCCCAAGTCAATTCAAGGAATATGAATACTTACTGGTAAGAAACTCCTTCAATTTATACAAAGTAGAGATCTTGAACGTATTTCCATCAGGAGCAAGGAACTGGCCGATTGGCTTCAACACTTGATTAGATTTTTTTAATTCCTCCTCTAAGATATTGTCCTTCTCATAAGCAATTTTATTTTGGGTAGTAGGTAAATTAGGCTTTCGTTTAGGGCATTTAAAAAGTTCATGACCATAGTTTTTGTAATGAGAACAAAATAAATGTTTTTTCTCATATATCAAGGGTTGGACCCTAGATTTGACCTTTGATAGAAATTTTATATTACTAGGAAGCTCAACATCTAAATCCATTGCAACACACATACGAGAAAATACCATGCAAGATCTAGTTCTAGTTGAGGGTTCAATAGAAAATAGATCACCCAAAAAATTTGCAATCCCTTTTAGTACTGCTTCATGCCAAAATTGAAGAGGAAGACCAGGGAGCCTTACCCAAATAGGAATTGTGTTGATATTTTACATGTCTAGATCAAAATTGATCTCCCATTTGCAAAGGAATAGGCTCCTTAAACCAAAAAACCATGGACCTCCTCCCATAATGTGTTGGAAGTTCTCCCATAGGGAAAACCTAATAAGAAAAAATCCTTTTAACAAAGCGATCAAATCCATCTATCCTTTAGACAACCACTTTAAGGTTACCCATCTCTTGATCGAATCCAAGTCCGATCTAGAATTACCTAAGAATTTTCCAACAAGGGAATTCTCACCTTCTTCCATGGTCTACTTTAACATATTAGTAGGCACTAATAGAGAGTTTTGCATAGGATCGAGCTCGAACAAGCACTTCAAAAGAAGAACCCTCATGTCTTTCTTGGAAACAAATGCAACATATGTTTTTTTTTAAAACAGGACCAGTCACCAAAGGTGGAGGATGGTCCATCAAGGGCAAAACCAAATTTTTAACAATGTCATCATGGCAAACCAAAGTTTTAACCACTCCATCTTGGAAATCAAGTTTTGAGTCAGATATTTGCTCCACCTCAACATTTATAGTCTAGCCCATAGTAAGCCCCATGTCTATAATTGATATGTAGCCCACTAAATTTAGAACACCCAAATTCATGACCATACATCTGCACTCATCATTAGTAGAGAGAGAAAAGGTAAAAATTTAATCCCTATTAGGCTCTAGCTCAACCTTTGAGGGTTGGAAATCCATCATTTGACCACCATTCAAACATGATTCTTTACATGTCACCAAGATCTCCTTAAATAATGTCCCCCTAGCAGAGGGGAGAGTCTCTTCTTGTGTCAAAAGTAGACGGGACATCTATTGATTGTGATCTACCACGTGAGAAGGATTAGACTCCAAAACAAAGTCTTGATAAACCACACTACCTATCAATGAGAGAGTAGATCTCTTAGAAACCAACAACTTGACAACTTCCACCTAAGGAACAATAGGCTCCAAGCAAGATTCTATACTGTCTTGCTTCGTGAGAAGAGCTTGTAAAAAGATAATTTTTAGTTGTACCAGCAACTGGCACAAAGGACGAAAGACCATCACCACAAGAAAAAGGCTTAAGATTTGTACTAATACCCATCAAAACCAAACCAACTTGCATTGATAAGTCCTTCTCGAGTCGTCTAGTAGCTACAACTATTATTTGTGGCAATGTTAGGCACAGAAAAACTATAAATTACATAACTCTATAGGAATAATGGATGACTAGTAATCATATTATATAAGCAATTAATCTCCATTATATCATGTAATATAGTGTGATACATATGTAGTTGGAAGAGATATGACTTTATAATAACTAGTTATAAGAACTCAAAGAGACACAATCATGACATGCCAAACACTCATCAAGGGGATAAAATTTAGACAAATGAATAAAAAGTGCCTATAAGGAGAATGAACCTTGGTTTGGGAATCACATGTTCAATCTTCCTTATCAAATTTTTAAACCTTTATTACTTCTTTTTCCATATTTGTCATAGTGTAAGCCAAGTAATAAATGGATTCAAAAATGCATGTCCATGTAGTGATTTGTATAGGATGCTCAATATATGATGCTCGAGTATCAAGAATGCATGCTCCACGAAGGAGGCTCAAATAATAACTACACATGATCTCATAAGAATGCTTAAATGCAAGAGTGCATGATCTTATGGAGATAGAAGTAACATCTCATAAAAGAGATATATCATAGTGCAAAGACATCAAGATATTGATTTCTTAGCAAGGTGCCAAAAATGAGATAAAAGCTAGCCATATGTTGTCTTCCCAATGGTTTTTTCTTTTCCTTTTACCATAAATATTTTGTTTTTTTTTGTTTTTTTATATATCCATTGCTTATTTTTAATGCATATCCCTTTTTATTTTTTATTGTATATTTATTTTTTGTTCTATTTTTTCTCAGTGGTAAATATTATTCTTTATTTTTTGAAGGTATAAGGTCTTAACAGAGCTACATTGCAAACCACGTGTCTAATTTTATAGCTGCTATAGGGGCGGTGTTGCTTCAGAAAGCTTAGCCTTATCATAGTAGTATGATAATATTTTATAGAATTTTTGGAGGAAAGAGATAAACCATGAAAAGAGCAAGGATATGCTATGAAGAATTTTGAATTCAAATATTTAGTCAAGACTTGGCTAGGCATGTAAGATGACATGTAGAAACTTTTTATGAGCTTTTGCTAAATATTTTGACAACTTTTTCTTGATAGGTTTTTCTTTAAAAAAAATTGAGATCATGACCTTTTGTTGAACAAATAAATAGAGACTTTACAAGTGCCTCTTACAACTCAAAAATATTTTCTAATAGTGATCTATAGGTGGAACCAAAGGAAACTATACATGAAAGGGAAAATACTACATATTATAATGATGAGCAAATGACACTTGGCACTCGTTCATGCTCTAAAAATTCCTTACACTTGGGTTAGAATAAATATCAATATAATGATAAATATAACAAGGAAATGCATTGATATGGAGGTCCCTCCTCTTTGAAGGATGGAAGGGTCATGTGAAACCCTCAATGGGATTTATGTATTGAATGGAAGAGTAATGTTCTTAGAAGGATGAGATTCCCAAGTCGAACCATCAAGAGTGTATGCAATATAATTGTTTATTTTTTTAGCCTCAATAATAATATTAAGGTAAATGCCATTTTTGAGAAGAAATACCTTTGTTGTCACAACTATGAGTTCTTATCATATTGTCGTCTATTTTTTAATAGGACCCATTTGATATGTTGAAGATATTTTTATCACCTTTGGACATGCCTTAGGTTGGAGGATAGGAGTAGGATATTTTGGCTTAGGAATGGATATGGCATATACAAATGAAGACTTAGGGAATAAAAATATGAATAAGACTATAATGGAAAGTCTTATGCATTGGAGTTGTCCCATGTGTATAGCTTAGAGATCTCTTCAAGAGAAACACGAGTAATTAAGTCATGGGAAGAGGGAATTTTTGCTTAGCATACATGGAACAATTAACACATTTAATTTTGCTAATGAATGGTTATTCAAGAACACAAATGATGGAAGAACAAAAACCAATGGACAAATATTTACCTTTGGGATCTAACAAAAATAATTGAGCATTAAAAACATTGTAAGACGAGTCATAACCTTTATAAGGCTTATGAGGGTTATTTGTAGGTGTTGTCACTTCTTTTTGAAGAAGATCAACTATACTAAGCTTAGGTCGATGGATTCATAATTTCTCATCTTTAAATATTTTAATCTCATGGTAGTTCTCTTTATCTTTTAAGAATTTTATAGGTGTCATCATCAATGATCTTAGAATAGGTATAACACTTTTGTTTGACTTACTTAGAAGACTCTTTGGTAACAACTTCAAGGGGATATTGACTAACATTGTGGATAAAATAACTTTGATATTTATTGACACTCAATGGATAAATTATGTCCATGTGTACAATGATGTTTTGAACCTCTTCTTAGAAGAAGTCAACAAGATTATTTTTTAAGAGGGCTTGTTGGGAATGATCCCGAATTTAGTCTTTGTAGATCTTAAAATTTTGATTGGTTAGATGTTGAGGATTATCACTTTTAGCAATGCAAATAGTAAGCAAAACATCATATTTACATTTTTATTCATTTTGGATAGCTTTGAAGCTAAAGTTCTCATCAAATATGGTTTCATACATGAATTTTTTAAAGTGGCAACACATTTCATAGGAATTTCTACGAATACCATGTCAAAAGCAAAACAAGTAATCGGAAAATGGTGTGTGCCTAGATTTTATAAGTTGTTGATTTATTGTGCTTAGGCATAACTCTCTTGAGTTGGTCCATTGTCATTAAGATATTGTCAAACTCAAAATTTTTGAGTGGAATTTATTTTTGTTGCTTCTCTTGTGCTTTCATCATGAAGTTGATAGGATGATTCTCTTATTATTAATTAATATTGGTTGTGATAATATTTTACAGAAATTGAACATTGTTGATACCATCTCTAGTAACACCTCTATTATTGTTCTTTGGTTTTGAATTTAGGCAACCTTTGTTTTTCCTTCTTCCTCTTCTTCTAGCCTTCCAATTGTTGGATCATATTGCATACAATGATGTAATTTTGTAAGGTTCAATTATATTTTGAGGACCTTTTAATCAGAGGTAAGAGGGATTTAGTGAGAATTTCCTTAAGACTAGCATTGTTAATGTTGTGTATGGATTGGTATATAAGGTATTTCCATATTTTAATGCAGACATAAATAATTGTATTGGGTTGTTATTTGGCCATAAAAAATTGGCGAATGTCATTTCTAGCTTTGAATTCAAATATAAGCAAGTCTAATATTTGTTCAAAGTTATGAATGGAACTTTTTAGTAAAGTTGTATACCACTCCAACATGGGTCCTATAAATTATCTTGCAAGTAATTTTATATTAGCATAAGGATTGACACCTATCCAATATTTATAAGTATTAAAGAAACTACTATGAAATTCTTCCACTACTTTTGATAAATCATAAAAAGAGTGGAGGTGTTGTAGGTAATGTATAGGTAGCAATATGAGGTGCTAGAGGCTCATTGGACACACTTGTTAAGTTTGGGGTTTTTTACTTAGATAATATTGTAACTTATTGCCTTGTTGTTCGTGTTGGAGGTATGACCATTGGAATTTATCCTAGGTAGAATAGTGCCTTTAGGTATGCTTGTCAAGGCATTACTTGTTGGTGTACTTGGAAATATTGGACTTTCAAAGATTGCACTCATTTATTTTACTCCACCATCCTTTTGAGCTTCTCATTCTCTACAATTTATTGTTCATTTATTTGAGCCATTTTCCAAAATTGACTTTGGACATGTTGCTAGATAATATTTTGTTGGATTTTTTTGTTGTACCACATTTTGTTGATTTATCTTAGGTTGAGATATCTTCTATTGATTGATACTTTTTTGAGCTACCCATTGTTGAGTTACCTTTTGCTAAATAATGGTAGTCTGTCAAATCACATTTTATTAGGATGTCTTTTAATGATTTGTATCCTATTGAGTATTGTCATTTGACCTTATAAATTAAAATAATATCTCTTGCTTTTTTTTGGTAATTACCAAAGTGCAAGATTATCATTAAGCATATTTTACAAGGTCTTGAGTGTTGTCAAGTTTTATTTTTATTGAAACTTTGGTTGAGTCTTTGGGCCTATTAGCTTGGATTTCAACCTTCTATGGACCTTGGTGTTGATTGAACTTTTTGAGTTCTCGATTGTATACCTTGTACCTATCTTTTAGAGTAACCTCTAAATTATATATATATATATATATATATATATATATATATATATATATAATTTGATAAAATATGGTTTGTTTAGCAACAACTCATGGATGTCAAGAGGTTTTATTACGAGAAATAAATATTGCTCTTATTTTAGAAATGGATAAAACACCTCTTCATCCTCTTTATTTTCCTTGTCTTGGATATTATGTTAACTTTGATCATTTTGGTTAGTGACAGTCATGTTGTTGAGATCATATTGCTCATTGTCTTGATTAACATGGTTATTCCTAACTTGTATTCTTGTTTGTGTTATATAGATCTTATGATTAGGATTGATTTTCATTTGGTTACTAAGAATGTGATCACTTGTAAAGGGGTTATCGGTAAAATCTATTTGGTTGACTACAAAGATATTGGTAAAATGGTCACCCATGTTGCAGTTCATTGAGAATAAGTATAAATCCTAGAGGAGAGTATCGATCCCCATTCATAAGAAGTAATTCATATCAAGTTCACCAAGATGTTTTGCCTATATTTGGATAAGTCAAGGAAGTCACTTCACCCTATAGGTGGAGGTAACACAAGGTCAAGCCAAACCTAAGTAAAACTGTAAAGGAATTATTGTAAAATTGGGGAAGGTTAGGCTAAATATAGCATGCATGTTTTTTTAGAAGCATAATCTAGCTTAATGAAAACAATTGATCATATGCAATAGAGAAGAGTAAAGCAAGTAAAGTGCAAGAAGCAAAAATAGAGCAATAAAGAGACTACTAACCTTGGAGGACAATTGGTGCTTGATCAATATTCTTGATGTCTTTGAGATCATGAGATCTTGAATGTCCTCCTTTGGCTTCAAATATTCTTGGTTACTAGGGAGTTTGAAAAAAATGGCCTTGAGGAGAAATCCTTGCTAGGAGAATATGCTAATCTAAGGGGACAAGAAGAGTGGTTTCTTCTTATAGAAAGCAAAAACACTTAAGAGAGTGTTCCTAAGGAGGGACAACAAGAGCTTAGAAGGAGACCTAGCACATAATAGGGACTTTAAGGAAAAGAACGTCTAGGGGTCTTCCTTCATCCAATTTTGACCTAATCTACTTCTATTTGTTGGAATTCACTTGCAATTTGAGTTGGACTTGATAGAAAATAACCTAATTAACACCTTGTTTATAGTACTTTGACTCATTGATTTCAATTGATCAAGAAAATCTATTGATGGACAATGCACTAGTTTACTAGAGACAATTGGATGAAATATATGATAAAAATATAATTTGTGAGACTTAAGGATGCCAACTACAAAGTCTATTTGGAGAAAAACCTTCATTTTGGTAAGAACAATAGTCTTTACCAAGTTGAGGCACTAGGGTGATGCTCTAGGCAACACACTTGCTATTTTGGTGATGGCCCTGCATTTTTAAAGTGCTCTTGATCATAAAGTGACAAAAGATAAAATTGTTAGCTTCTAGACCTTATTTGGTCTTATCCTAAATAGTCTAATGGACCTTAGGGTCTACTAGATGTGTTAATGGTGATCCTATTCCTAGTTGGCTTGGTCAATTGGGTAGGAACCTAGGGGTATCTAGGGTTTATGAACCTCAAGGCCTACCTACCTATACACTTTATTTGTCTTGGACATCCACCACCCAGGAACAAGTTAGAGACTATGTACCTTCATATTGGATTTTCATTCTAGACAATTTCCTAGTATACACTTTCACATAGAAATAGAAAAACATTAATTACTTAACATTGTTTGCCTACGCTATTACCAAAAAGAGATAACACACTTGCATTAACTGAGGACAACATAACATTCACAAGATATACAATAAAAAATCTAAGGCTAATAATCATAAATAATAAGAATAGTTAGAGATAAAAAATTTGTGTATCATGTGTTATCACTTGTTGATGATCTAGGAAGAGTCCACATACTAGTGTCAAAAGTGTATGAGGTCATCTTGTTGCCTTAGAGCCCAACTTCATAGGATTATACAAAATCAATCTTGTTCAATCCAATAACCAATAGTATTAGGAGACATTGGCTATTGTGTATCAATTAGTAGAAGAACCCAATATATATGCTTGTTAAGTGGAGGCAGGTCCTAAAATGGGGATAGTTTTCATTTCCTAGCTATCCTTGGGCTCCTTTTATTGTAATTTACACTAGCACCACAAAATAATACACCACCATTTTAGGTATGGTATGTTTGCCACCACCTTCAATGTTGCCATTATGAGCTAGATTACTACCTGCCCATATTCGTGTCAATTACTTTATGGGTGCCAACCATATGCATTAGATGGTCAAGTATATTCTCAATATAATTCAATTTTAATTCTACGATGGAAATGCTTTTTGAAGTCACGTAACTCAACAACCTTTAACTCCATATTGCCCAAGCACTCCCTAATATCCTAGTTTAGCACATGTATTCTCACATTGATCCTTCTAGGCTTGTTCTTCACCATGCACTAAAGCATGAAGCTTCTCATACAATTATTTTCAATTCAAAGCATCAAAAATGATAGAGTATAGTCTTCAAAGTGTCTAAAACTTACTATATGAGAGGAGAGATTCTCACCTAATAAACATTTTACAATCCTAAGGGATTTTGTGCTTTTTAATGTTTAAGATTTTAACTCTCTCTTCATCTTGGATATATTTTGATTGATTTAAATTACCTCATCTATTTCAAAGCCAAACAAATTATTTAACTGCCTCAAATCTCATCATAATTGCTTTCAATGACTTAATGACCTATGTCATTAAACATCTTACCCCTTTCCATGCCTTTATTGTCATAGTTAAAAAATAGAAGATAAACACATGATTAAGCAACTCAAATATAGTGAGGTGGTGACACTTCCACCTTAGTGAAAAGTAATAAAATCCCTAAAGTGGATCACATATTCCACCACCCATTTCTAATATGGTATAGTACACCTTTAAACTCTAAGATCAAATCCAATTCAAAGTCATCTTTTTATGACCCATTTTAATAATTACATTATATCTAATGTCAAATGTCGACCATATCACTAGAACAATAGAGAATATAACATGTTATACAAATTAAATCCTTGCATGCCAATGAATAATTGATGCTTGAGCTTAGGTGAAGGGGTGAAAGGCAAGAGAAGTTTATCATTAGCATTGAGACCTTTAAGGTTTCCCACCACTTTTAATTATCCTTAATCATGTGTTGACAACAACAACGGTTATTAACTCATAGTTGGCCAACAAGTTTATTAACCAGATGCCTTCCTAAATATATATGAACAATATGCATATAATTAACCCAATTAAAAGTTTAAAATTCTTCTTCAAACATAACATATATTCTCCAATATGTTGAAGATTAATATTAGAGGTCATCAACTAAGATTTACAAATTACCTTTAATAACAATCTTCTAAAAACCTTTTCTTTTGACTACAACTATTCAAAGACCACCATCTAAGTCTAAATTGTCTAAATCATATAATAAGTGGAATAGATAAAGCTCAAAATAAATTACTTATAGTTGTTCCTTAATGGTGGTTTTAGGTAGCACTTACTTTACCCTAATCTTATTTGAAGGTATAACCCATTCTAATTCAAACATGTGAAAAACCATCTATTTTATCTAGTTTACTTAACTGCCCTTAACTGCCCTTACTTTTAACCGGGGTTTAGATTCTATTCATTATTATATTCAACAAGGAAATGCACAATATTGAACAATGTGCCTCTCTCCCTATAAGGTTTAATCCTTACATGTTTTCAGCCTAATAACATCACTTAAATTTTGGTCAAAGAACCAATTTTAATTCAAACATGTTCAAAACCATTTATTTTATCTAGTTTACTAAACTAGCCTTGAAGTTACTTTTAACCGGGGTATAGATCTATTCATTATTATATTGAACAAGGAAATACACAATATTGAACAATGTGCCTCTCTCCCTAAAAGGTTTAATCCTTATATGTTTTCAAGCCTAAAAAAATCATTTAAATTTTGGTCAAAGAACCATAACGGGCAAAATCAATTAACACTATATCTACTCGGCCTTCTTTTACTTGAATTTATCGCTTTGAGTTCAAAAGCTGGGCCTTGTTGACATTGAATGTTGTTGACATGTCATCAACATATTTAAACCCATCTCTTATATTTTTAATACGGGCGTATCTATAGACCCAGTTTCTGGGCCCTTTTAAGCCCAAATCCACCTGGTCAATCCAAATTTACTTACTATAATTACATTACGGTTGATCCAAAATCCAAAATTATCACAGCCCACGAAGAGAAGAGAAGATTCGAAGGTGTGCTCGCCTTGAATTCATCGGTAGTATCACACAGCCGAGTTTAATTTTTTCTAGGGTTTTTAGGGTTTCTTACGATCGCTGAAACGATTTGAATTTGAAAATCGGGGCTATAAAAGGCGCAGAAGAAACGCATCTCAGGAAGCAGGAGAGGAGGCCAGTTCCAGGAATCGAGGAGGTTTTGTAATATGGCAGTGAGCACTAGCGGACCGATGGGAAGGAAGAGAATTGCGGTCTCCACCGAAATTGCTCGCAAAGGGGTTGAAGATCGAAATTTTGTGGAATCCTGTTCGGATTCCTTTGGTGCTACTTTGCCTTCTTCTAATTCTTGCTCAAAAGAAGAGAATTTGAGGATGGGATCATGCATCGAATCTCTTCCTCTGTCTATTCTGGTAAGTTGCGGCATGTCATATGCTCATTTCTTAATTGCAATTAGGGTCATTTGGTTCCATTTTTTGAAATTGTTGTTCTGGTATTTGAATTTTTCTTGAAAGTACGGGTTATTATGTTTCATTTTCTTTTGGCAACTAGAATTACAATGTTTTAAACTTACTTTTGCAGCTTGCTTAATTTTTTATTTTTTTAGTTGGTAAGTAGGTTTGTTATGTTTCACTTTTGATTCCTATTGCTATTATTTCCAAATAGCATGTTATCTTTTCTTTCTGTTTTTGGTATTCTTATTGTTTTTTGCAGGTAAGGTTATTATCTAGATCTTTACATGCAATTAGAGTCAATAGCTTTCCCTTTTTCCTGCGGTTAGGGTTTCTAGGGTTTGTGGAACTTACCCTGACAAATTCTTGACAGGTTCGAATTGTTTGCAATCTCTGTCATGATGAACTGAAGCCTGTTGCCAGCGTTTCACCCAAATTCAAAGAAGCTGTAATGATATGCCTTTGTTGCACAAATTTAATCTTCAATTTCTAGTGATGTAGGACCTTTCTTTGTTCAAAAGTGATATTTTTTTTTTCGCCTTTTTTTGGAACAGGTGAGAATGGCAACGCAGATACACTTTGATTTCAGCACGCCTGTACGCGGGCAGGCTCTGCCGAAAGCATGGGCGAATTCTGCGCTGGAGAATGCACCGATCAAAGCACAGAGACGTCATAAGTCACAGTTGTCCGCGAAGCACATGAGGGAGCTTCAGAGCTTTACGCTCCAGACAAAATTTATGATTGAGCACTTGTGAGCCGTGAATAACAACTGGATGTCCAATTCCAGGCCTACCTGTACATTGTACTATAGAGACTAATTTCATGCAATGAGTCTTTCTCTAGGTGTTTTAGGGTTTCTAGGAATGTTTTTGGGGTCTCATGAATGTGTTGGCTATTGGCCATTAAACTCAGTTTCAAGAAATTCTGATACCTGATTTCTTCAGGAATTTTGATATCCATCTTTTGTTTATGCAAATCTATAGGCTGTAGATCCTATATTTTATCCATTATAATCTCTTTGAGCTTTGTTTGGTCATGTCTACTATCAAATGCTTGGAACAAATATGCTAGTGGCATCTTATTATTATTTTAAGATGAGATTATAAATGCTATGACCTAGGATAACCGAAGTGAGTTAGAGCTATCCATTATTAGAAAGCCATGATTGAAGAGAGCCAGTAGTTGGAAAACTTATCATGGTGGTTCTGAAAGTTTCTGGAACATAAATTTGTTAGCACTGCATCAATATTCGACACAATCATTGGATTCATTTTGAATATGGGTTGATTAGTGTGCGTAGAACGTGGTATTTTAAGAAATCTCATGATAGTAATGCCATATTAAACACATGGGCAAATTTTAAACCGTTCTAACTGAATCACATAAATGAATTTTAAAGAAGAATAGGTGGTCTGGAGAATTGTAATAGTGGCTTGGTTTTGGGTTCTCCCAAGATGTATTTATTTAAAAAAGTTTTATATTTTAATGAGATTTTGAAGTGTATTGAATTTCTAATACGCATATATCATTTAACAATTTTGAAAGCTCAATAAAATAAAAATTAAATAATATATACATCTCAAATGAGATGAGTTTAACTTGTTATATTTTTTAAATAATTTTCAAAGAGCGCACATCGTCAAACGATATAATATGAGATAAGTTGTAACTTTATTAACTGAGATTGAATGACAAATTGTAAGGATAGAAGTGGAGGTTCATGGTAGCTTTGAATAATAAAATTGGACGTTTACACAATTTTTATGCATTGCAAATGGATGGATGAACTCAACGTTAATAGTAGTTTTTATGGATGGATGAGCTCAAAGTTAGCATGAAGATTGCAGCGGTAGAAGCAACAAACAATAATTTGACATTATTAAAATAATGATGATTGTAGTTTGAAAGATGGTTTTCAGGGCAATACAAGAGGAATATGAGCTACTTTACTACATTGTAAACAATAATTTGACATTATTAAAATAATGATGATTGTAGTTTGAAAGATGGTTTTCAGGGCAATACAAGAAGAATATGAGCTACTTTACTACATTGTAAACAATAATTTGACATTATTAAAATAATGATGATTGTAGTTTGAAAGATGGTTTTCAGGGCAATACAAGAGGAATATAAGCTACTTTACTACATTGTTTGGATGATTCGATGAATTCATGATATGAGATCTTGAAACAAGGTCAAATTTTGTTTATCTAGTGGTGTTTATGATTGTGTTCATGCAAGACCTTGTCCGGTGGTGTCCATGCAAATGAGTCTAAGGTTTGTCTATCTCATTTGGATTTACTTTTTAAAAAATTTAAGTTTTTTTTTTTTAAATCTATCTTGGATTTCTTAATTGTGCCCATGCATTCGAGAATCTATGGTTTGTCTTTCTAATCTGGATTTACTTTTTAAAATATTTGAAGTTTTGATTTGTCTTGCTTTGTTTTAGACAATTTTTTGTAATTTTAATATGTCGCTCTATTAATAGTTTTTGTTTGTCTAATTTTAGTTCAATGGGAGGTATATAGTTTTAGAGGTTTGTGGTATAAAGCATATGGGTTTGTTTTAGACAATTTTTTGTAATTTTAATGTGTCGTTCTATTAATAGTTTTTGTTTAAGTCTTATTTTAGTTCAATGGGAAGTATATAGCCTAGCTTCTATAAGTTTTAGAGGTTTGTGGTATAAAGCATATGGGTCTGGTAAGGCTTTTTAATTCATATTTAAATTATATTTTAAAAATTTAGATAAATGTATTTATATATGTAATAGAAATATTACGTAAGTATGGTATTTTTTTTTTAAATTGGTTATATGAAATTGAAATGGGTTCTACCACTATTACATCTGTACAAGATAATGATAACTTGAGTATTATCCACGTATCGTTAGAACCTGATTCAAACCTTGATTTTCTCCTTGAATGTTGAGGAATCTAATCAATTGAAGTAGTGTCATATAAGGCACCAATTGAAGTAGTGTCATTTGATATATGGTAAAGGCACCAATTGAAGTAGTGTCATTTGATATATGGTAAAGCTTTTTATTTTATGAGTAAATCTTATATTTTAAATTAAAAAATTTCCTTATATACAAATAATAGGGATATGTTTATGTTTTTGTAAACATGAATATTACAATTTTTTGCTGGATAACAAAGTGTTGTACTCGGGTCCCCAACCTTAACAAATTACAACTCTCTTCTTAAGAGTTTGAGAGTTTATAAATAGATTCAGTTCTCATCTCAACTGAGATGCTATAACTAGAAACCTACATCATTTTACATAAAACGTCTGATTTTTTTTTTTTATTTTCTGGATCTTTTCAATTTTTTGTATAAATACAAATATTTCAAAATTCAATATCTTTCTTGACATTTTTTCTAGCAACCTTCACAATACCAAAACTTCACCTCTACTATCTATGCATTGCATCTTAGTAGAATAAAATTTCCAAAACATCACACTATCATAGTCAGCTTTAATTTGGTTGCTAGTTTCCTTCAAACACAAGTGCAACCACAAAAATTATAATAATTAGTTTATATGAAAATACATTAATGTTATAGAATAGAGCAAATATTACCAATGAAAAACATTAAAAGTAAATCTTAATCATTATTTGATAAAGGTTATTATCAATTTGAGCTAAACTTACTAATTCTTAAAGAGAATTTAACCTCACAATCCTCAATTGAAACCCCTCTCTTGGCTAGAGTATATGCATATTTGTTTTCTTCCCTTAATGTATGTGTAAACTTGATTTCTTCAAACTATTTAGCAAGATTTTGAATTTCCATAATTATCTCTTGTATGTTCCATGGAAGCTTTGTTTTCCTCAAAATTGCATTTATTACTATGAGTAAATCGCCTTCTATCTATACTTTGTTCCATTTCATTTGTTTGCATATTTTAAACCCTTCTAAAGCCGCCCAAGCTTCACCTTCATTACTTGTCTTAAATCCACTATTGAAAGCATACTGAGACAAAATCTTTCCCCTAATTCTCTAATTATTCCTCCTACTGTTGGTCTTGGATTTCCTTTATATGCTCCATCAAAATTCAATTTGACCAACTCCACATCTGGTGGTTTCCACTTTATATTCTTTACCTTCTTTTTGTTTCTCTTGTATCCAACATCATAATTCCATTTGATGACTTGACTCCATCTATCAAGGCTCTTTTATTCCAAATTAAGGATTGGATGAGTTGATAGGGTTGGTTTAGAACATTCATGTTACATTTTTAACGAGGAGCATTATCATGTTATTAGAAATAAATCCTATAATTAAAGGGATGAATTGTATCCCATTTATAATTTTTTTTTGTAAGCAAAATCATGTTATTATAAATAAATCCTATAATTAAAGGGATGAATTGTATCCCATTTATAATTTTTTTTTTAAGCAAAAAACCCCTTACGGGGCTGCCTTGGTCTGAGAGACCACGACCAAGGGGTTCTACACCGTCAAAGTCACCTGGGAGTCGCACCCGAACCCGCACCAACATTATCAATTGGATTTTGGGTACCCAATTCAACTTTTTGATAGGGTGGAGGATTGCCCTCTCCTCTCCAACTCACCTACAACACCTGGGTGTGTCCCATTTATAGTTGCTTTAGATTAACATGAATATAATAATGATGTTACTTTATGACATGGAAAAAAACAAAGCCTTTTCCTTTTCCTTTTCCTCTTTATTTTATATATACAAAAGTAACATTATAATGTCATTTTATTTTAATATTATATTTATATACTTAAAAGATAAAATTTTATTTTTTATTTTATTTTAAGCTTATATGTAGTCTTTTGTATATAAATCAATCCCTCAAATACATTAGTCAACCAACTTCATGTATGGTATTTAATTCATATTATAAGAAAACTCACTTATAGCAAATTAAATAAATTATAATAAAAAAATTAATGTAATAAACTTATATTAAGTAAAGGTTTCATTCTGATGGATGAACCTTAATAATTATTTAATAGATTGGAGCAATATATGGGGAATAAAAATTTTATATTATAAACCAAAGTTCTGATCTTATCAGTAAATCCTTACATTTCATATAAAAAACTAAAGTTCAGTTCTATGATGAACCTTAACATTTAGTCCGTCAAAACAAACTTTATTAATTGAAATCTATCCTTTTTCATACAAAAGGCTTAGGTTTAGTGAATAGAGGCATTGCATCTACAAAGAAAGGGTCTCTCACTCTTAAATGTTAATAACTTATTAAAAATATAAATTTAAAATAAGAGTTTTTTAATTCATATTAAAATGTAAACTTAAATACATCAATAAAATTATTAAAAAATAATCATTATTATTTCTCTGTAGTACCAAAGAATTTTGTTTATTGAAGACAGCTCACTTGAAGATCACACTCACGCATATAGGGTTTCTATGTTCGTCAAGGCATGACCTTGTGACTCAACGCTTCTCAACCACTTGAGATTAACTTGCCTTGCATTTAAAATGTTTAAGGCTCACCTATACAAGTGGAACCTTGGTTTATGACACCGTAGACCACGTGGGCAAATACAAATATAAAATAAAATATATTATTATAGTAAAATAAACATTTCAAACAACAATAGGATGAACGAATATTAAGGGAGTCTTCACTTACGCAACTTCAATTTTAAAAATAGAAATTATATGCAAAGGGATACTTCAATTTCATCGCCATACATAAATTTTTGTAGAAAACTCTGCATTTGAGAGGGATACATTCATAGTCTTGATATATAGAGCACTAATAATGTGGACACCTCTAGATGTAAATTTCAACAGCATGCATAAATCAAGAGACAAGAATGTCAAACTGCATAGTGTGGAACGAAATTTCAAATTTGGAATATGTCATCGTATAAACAAGCCTGATGCAGAGATCCAATTAGAAAGAAAGAGGTCCTATTACACCCCACGTACTAAGAGATCAAAGAAACTTCAAGTGATGAATCTTAAGAAAATGCTTTCCTAAGTATTGCAAATAACAGCGGATGCAGGACATTAAAGACTTTGAATTGTAAAAACAAATATAGAAACAAAGTTGTTTCACCCAAATTCAATATATTAACTATATGATATCAACATAAAAATTTTAAGACCATCAAAGGGCATGAGTTCAATCATTTAAATTCCTCAACTTTTAAAGAGGAGACCCACGTTCAAATATTGCAAATATTGCATGAGGATACATGCATAACTTCCTAGCTCTTGTAATGCCACTATGTGGTCAGGATGTAATGCAGGTGGGGCCCCTTTCAATCCCATATAACTAATTTATTAAAAAAATAAATAAAATAAGACTTGCCCTTAGTATATAAGATATACATTTTTGGCTAGTCTCTTTATCCTCCGGTAAGAAATCATCACTCCTATCAATCAATTCAATAATTAGATATCACCATTCAATATTTTTGGTAGCAATATCTCTCAATCTCATGCTGCAATCTCCAGGATAAGATGCAAGCCTGCACGCTGAGTTATATTTCTAATAGGTACATTACCCCACATTGTGCTGTTAAATACTCCACCCACACAAACCATCAATATTTTGGCCAAAGCATATTTTAGAGTAGATAATCCTCAAAACAATTCACACATGTTATCTAGTCACAAACTGATTAACAATAAACTTCACACATTTGAATTTAGGGACTCAAAATTCCATAAGAAGAAATGCATCCATTCACAAAGTTATCCCAACCATATTTGTTAAGATAAGTACATGAGTATGCCAATTTTCAAAAAATAGGGACAAGAAGACAACACCTACACAATCATTTATAAATGAAATATCACAAATTTAAATTTTCCACAACTCATATTATTGATTCATTGAAGCATACTACATGAAAATACCAAAATAGAAAGGTTAACAACCCATAAGACATTACATGCTGGTCCTCTAATAATAGCATGTCCACATTACAATTAAAAGGCACAAAATACTCTAGAGTGTAGAGTTGTTGTTACACCAAAACCTCGAGGTGTTAGTGTCCGATACAATATCTGTATTTGAACACCTCATAGGGTGGTTAGTCCTAGGGCCCAGGGTGGCGGTTAGTCCACTAAGTCAAATCCTCGAGGTGTGGCGGTTAGTCCAACACCCCCTCTCCGACGTAACTCGGGGGATTTGATCCTAGGGTGAGGCTCTAATACCATTGTAGAGTTGTCGTTACACCAAAACCTCGAGGCATTAGTGTCCGATACAATCTCCGTATTTGAACACCTCACAAGGCAGTTAGTCCTAGGGCCCAGGGTGGCGGTTAGTCCACTAAGTCAAATCCCCAAAGTGCAACGGTTAGTCCAACATAGAGTTCTAAATTTGATTAAAAATATTTTGTTATTGGAAAATGTCACTTTTGAAAACAATCCAACTTGATTGCATAGAAGCATGAGCAAGAACAATTAAACTAAACATCATTCAATTGCCTCACTCCATGCATATTTAAAATGAAGGCAATTTTAATAACTTTGTGTGTGTGTGGATTACCAAGGGACACACTTTCCTCCTTACAAATGAAGAAAACACAGCTCATTTAATCACAATTACAGCAGTGTCAATTTTAGTTGCCTCATTAAGAAATCACCATTAACTAGCATTTGCAGATATTGTGCAAGGAATCCTCATTTAACTAAGCATTCATAACCACAATTTGACAAAAGAGACAATTCAAAATGGGGAGCATTTTGTTTTTGAAAAACAGATGGTGGGTCAATAGCTTGTGTCATGCACATAAAATGTTGTAATATAGTATTATGACCTTATGATGATTATACATTATCACGTACATTATTACATTGCCACTTTATAACATTATTAATTATACGTACACACATTTCGTCAAACACTTTGCATACGAACTACAAAATAACACAAAATGACAAAACTTATTTACTAAACACAAACATGTAAATTTCCTGCCTACAATGATTTAATTTGAGAAACTAGCTTGAGGAAGAAAATCCATGATTGAACTTATATTCCTTACAAAATAGAGCAATACAAGAAGTATTGGCCATCAACTTGGATATTCTTGAGATATACAATCACATGTTTGCAGCTTCTCATATTGCACCTCAGTGGTTTTCTTGCTTTCCATTTTCTGGAAATGACTTTGGCCCTGTTCCTTGCTTCAAAACTATTTTCCTCCACGCCACTATTGGCCAAGCATGCTTCATCTAGTCTCGCTCTCTTCTAATTCTGTGAGTTTTACTGATGTTTCTTAGTTGATTTTAGGTTTAAAGATTCTTAGGGGTGATGTGTGATGCTTCCCATACTCATATTCCTCTTGACACCTGTCCCTTCACAACTTTGGACACTTTGCACTGCCAACTTGTCGGACAGACTATTTTTTGGACCTTTTAGAGTTGAGATGGAAGAATTTTGGACTCAAAATTTATGGGTGCATGAGCTATTACATGAAGGACAAGAACCTTCAGTAGAAATTTGGACTCATTTGGAGACCTTAGGAAATTCAAATCATAAATATACAACAGACCAAGTTTTATCATTTTTAAGCATCAAACATATTTATTTTGGGCTGAAAATTATATTAATGTTAGTCCTCTAGGTCTTATTTCATTTGGGAAAAAAATTCCAACAATTTGGAATCCATTTGGTTGAGTTATGCCCAAAATATGACTAAATCATATAAATTGTTCTTCCCTCTGTTTAAGGGTCCAAATCTGAGAATTTTGAGCATTACAGCAACCTCTCCTTGAAGTTTTGTTTAATTCCACTTTAACTTTTCCTAGTTATTGCTAAAAGACAATGATGCCTTGTTTTGGAAGCTGCTTGTGTCATTGTCACTTGGCCATTCTTTCTTGGTGCCAACTTGTTATGCTCCTCAGTCCTAAGTGACCTGTTATGGATCCATATGGATCAGAAGTACAAGAAAATGCAATTGTAGTTAAGAAAGAAAACTTCCATAAAGAAAGAGGCTCTACCAGGGATGTATAAATTGTGCATAGATCATGTATATGGCAAAGACCAACTTCTAATGGCCTAAACCATGGTACTGTTGTCACATTTTGCACGGGGTGCAATGTTTTCAATTTTGTAACAGTGCTGCTCTTCTTTTTCCCTCTTCCTCTATTTTCCTTCCTTCTTCTCTCCCTTTCTTTTTCTTTCCCACATTCTCTTTCTTCCCCCCTTTCTTGGAGCCCCTCAGTTGAATTTTAAACTTTCCAGCAAGTTACCTGAAAAATGGTTAAGATTTGGTGCGAAGTTCGCACTTCGCCCAGTTTTGGTGCGAAGTGCGCACTTCGCCCAGTTTTGGTGCGAAGTCCGACTTCGCCCCTCTTCTGGGCGCACCTTGTAACTGGCAGGCTGGCAGGATGACAGAAGAATGATAAAGTGCTTGGGGCAAAGTCCGTACGGCGGCAGATACCAGTTTTCACCTGTGCGCGATCGGACTTCGCAGTGAGCCGGAGTGCGCCCTTGACGAGTGCGCGATGGGAAACAAACTCAGAAATACACCTAAGGCATGAAGGCTTCCCGACTGCACTGTTTTCTGCCCGCGCAACCCGAGACGCTCTGATCCCAAGCGAAGTTGGATAAACTGCCTTTCAAGGCAGACACGTGTCAAACAACATCATCCATCATCTGACAAGTGTCCAGCTTCGGGATTTGAGCCAAGACGTGCCGAGTAAAAGGACGAGCATGGGTTGCACTACCTGTGCCAGTAACCTCATTTAAAGCCGATTGGAGGTTCTACCTGCTCCAGCTAACCGCATACCTGCCGAGAAGAAGCTCCGCCCAACACACTGCCACGTAGCTGTCCAGCTTCCAAGAAGACCATGCTGCGGGTACAGTCCGGTCCGACAAAGGTTAGTGTTGGTCACGAATCCGCCACGAGGAAAGGATTTGGTTGCTATTGCGCCCTGGACCCGCGAACCAACATTGAAAGGCCGGAAGGAAGGGATGCCTTCCGGGCCGATCTCCGGAGAAGGCCGGCTCCTTGCGGGGGTTAGTAAGATGAGAGTGCAGGAAAGAGATAAATGAACAGAAAGAATATACAAATGAGAGTGGAGTTGGGTGGGGGGAACTAACAGTACGGGAACACACCAATCACCGCTACTTACTGCATACAAACACAAAGCATGACAAAGAACTGCAAAACCTAGGCGTCCTTGCCGATACACAAGCGATGTATGCACGGCTTCAATGGCTCCCTAGCAAACATTCCCTACAAGGAACTAACGGCGAGGGGATCGCATCAATCACCAGATACGTACACTGACAGGGGTAGACGGTAAACCTAGATATATCAGAGCCAGGTATATGTGTTAGGTAGAGAGTTTAACCGCACAGCTTCAATGGCTCCCTAGCAAACATTCCCTACAAGGAACTAACAGCAGGGGATCGCATCAATCACCAGATACGGGCCAACAACGTCACACATAGCGATGGAGCTGCTACCACATCTATTATACGAAAATTAAAAGTACGAGAAATAATGCTAAAGGCGCTCGACCATCAAATGCCGAAGTGAATCAACAAGCCATGACACGAGAATCGCGTAAAGCATAAGCATAAGAAATAAAAGCGGTAGAATAGAACCAGGCATACAGATTGTATTTATATGCAGAAGCATGGTTACAGTAAGCACAGTAGTTCCCTAACAAACATTCCCCTTCCACCACTTACAATGAAAACGTGGTGGCTATTTATAGCCCAAAGTTCCCTCCGTTACATTAATGGGCACAACGTCCCAGTCAAACATTAGCTGACAAAAGCAGCCGCGGAACTGCTGATGCTGACCTCTGTCAAGTGGGTTGTACCCTCGGCATGGTCTCCCTGAAGGTTGAACAACCACGTGGCAGCGCGTTGGGTAGAACTTTATATTGACAGAAATGTGGGTAGCTGAGGCAGGTGGAAACTCTCATCAGTCTTAAATGAGGCAGTTGACACAGGCGGTGCAGCCCATACTTATCCCTTTTGGTCGGCGGTCTTGGTTCAAATCCCGAAGCTGGACACTTGTCGTATGATGGGTTATCTTTGTGTGACACATGTCTGCCTTGAAGGGCAATCTATCTATCTTCGCTTGGGATCGGAGCTCCTTGGGATGCGTGGGCAGAAAACAGTGCGGTTGGGAAGGCCTTCACGCCTTGGTCAAATTCCGGGTTTGTTCCCCTACGTACACTGTCAAGGGCGCATTCCGGCTCTGCTGAAAAGTCGGGCTGCGCACGGGTGAACACGGTGTCCGCAGCTGTACGGACCTGCTCCGGCAGTTATCATTCTTCTTTGTCGGCTGCCCGGCCTGCCGATTACAAGGTGCGCCCGAGAAAGAGGGCGAAGTCGGACTTCGCACCAAAGCTCGAGGCGAAGTGCGCACTTCGCACCAAAAACTGGGTTTCCTGGTTCGGCTTCCCGGGGCCATAACTTTTGATCCGCTGACCCGATCGCCTATTATAATATATCGTTGGAAAGCTTGCGAGAAGATCTGCAATAATAAAATATCCGGGGCTCATTTTGTCCATTTTATCGCCCCTGTTTATGGCCCAAAAAAACCCGAACTCCTCGGCATGCCACGACACTTAGCCATTTTTCGGGGCAAGTGCTTGTCAATTTTGAGAAGAATGAGAATGTAGGGACGAGAGAGAAAGGGGGAGAAGGAAGAGCGGCTCTCTTACAAAAATTGAAAACATTGCACCCCGTGCAAAATGTGACAACATTTACGGCGGCTCGCGGGGTGTCGAGCTCGCCTCGGCGCAAAGAATCCATGCCTTCATCCATTGGGCAACGAGTCACCCACGCTGCAAGCTGCTCTTCGAGATCCACCTCCGGCAACTGCCTCCTCGAAACACTTAAAAAGAAAACACTGCACAAACTGAAAAAAGAAAAACAACTAAAACTTGGAATAATAGCCGGATTATTTACACAAAATTTTGCGGCATTACTGGCATGCCGCCGACACAAATCTAGCTTCGGTTGCCTATCCGGTGAACCTGCGGTGCCGGACCAGATCTGGTTGTACTTCAGATGATCTTTGAAGTCCGGCTGGCCTCCCAAAGCTTGCCAGGTCGCAAACATGGTGCAACGTGGCAGATTGTGATTCATGCCGGTACCCGTACAATTGATGGACGATGTGGCAAGGAGATTTTTCAGACGGGAGCCCTCTTCGGGTACCGGTTGCGGTGATGGTTGGAGCCAACACCACCACGGTGGAGACTGTAGGTGAACATTCATTTCTCCGCTTATGAGGTCAAGGCTGCTCACCAAACCTTGATTCCTCCGGGGTGTCTTCTATTAGCTTAAAAAAGGGCGCCTGCGATCAAGAAATCTGGATCTTCAGCTCAGTCGGAGTCGCCAGGTGATTTTGCCAGATGAAGGCAAGCCAAAGATTCACCAACTCGGGCTTCCTTAAAATATGGAGACTGATCGTCTCACCTCACCGATTCGTCTATGCGAGCTTGGTAATCAGCCCGCCTGACGCGCTCGCTTGGAGCGTTGGTATCAATTTCGCAAAGTCAGGCTGGTTTCCCGGGTTCCTCGCTCGCCACCTTCTTGCTTGAACGAAGGCGTTAGGACCGGTCTTTCGGACTCAGAGAATATGAACGTGCAGAGTCGCCAGGTGCTCTGATTTTGACAGCAATGAAGCGAGCACCAGTGCTTCAGTTCTGTTTGGGGGTGAGAAACCTCCTTGTCCCACCGAGCATTCGGAAAGAAACTGTCGGCCCGAATGAGGACGAGCTTGAGATCTTCCAAATGCGAGACAAAGGGTCCCACGGCGTGCCAAAAGCGTGGTCACGAATCCGCCACGAGGAAAGGATTTGGTCGCTATTGCGCCCTGGACCCGCGAACCAACATTGAAAGGCCGGAAGGAAGGGATGCCTTCCGGGCCGATCTCCGGAGAAGGCCGGCTCCTTGCGGGGGTTAGTAAGATGAGAGTGCGGGAAAGAGATAAATGAACGAGAAAGAATATACAAATGAGAGTGGAGTTGGGTGGGGGGAACTAACGATGCGGGAACACACCAATCACCGCTACTTACGCATACAAACACAAAGCATGACAAAGAACTGCAAAACCTAGGCGTACTGCCGATACACAAGCAGTGTATGCACAGCTTCAATGGCTCCCTAGCAAACATTCCCTACAAGGAACTAACGGCAGGGGATCGCATCAATCACCAGATACGTACACTGACAGGGGTAGACAGTAAACCTAGATATATCAGAGCCAGGTATATGTGTTAGGTAGAGAGTTTAACCGCACAACTTCAATGGCTCCCTAGCAAACATTCCCTACAAGGAACTAACAACAGGGGATCGCATCAATCACCAGATACGGGCCAACAACGTCACACATAACTGATGGAACTGCTACCACATCTATTATACGAAAATTAAAAGTACAGAAATAATGCTAAAGGCGCCTGACCATCAAATGCCGAAGTGAATCAACAAGCCATGACACAGAATCGCGTAAAGCATAAGCATAAGAAATAAAAGCGGTAGAAACAGAACCAGGCATACAGATTGTATTTATATGCAGAAGCATGGTTACTGTAAGCACAGTAGTTCCCTAACAAACATTCCCCTTCCACCACTTACAATGAAAACGTGGTGGCTATTTATAGCCCAAAGTTCCCTCCGTTACATTAATGGGCACAACGTCCCAGTCAAACATTAGCTGACAAAAGCAGCCGCGGAGCTAGCGATGCTTGACCTCTGTCGGGTTGGACTGTACCCTCGGCATGGTCTCCCTGAAGGTTGAACAGACCACGTGGCGGCGCGTTGGGTAGAACTTTATATTGACAGAAATGTGGGTAGCCGAGGCAGGTGGAAACTCTCATCAGTCTTAAATGAGGCAGCTGACACAGGCGGTGCAGCCCATACTTATCCCTTTTGGTCGGCAGTCTTGGTTCAAATCCCGAAGCTGGACACTTGTCGTATGATGGGTTATGCTGTGTGACACATGTCTGCCTTGAAGGGCAATCTATCTATCTTCGCTTGGGATCGGAGCTCCTTGGGATGCGTGGGCAGAAAACAGTGCGGTTGGGAAGGCCTTCACGCCTTGGTCAAATTCCGGGTTTGTTCCCCTACCGTACACTCGTCAAGGGCGCATTCCGGCTCTGCTGAAAAGTCGGGCTGCGCACGGGTGAACACCGGTGTCCGCCGTCGTACGGACTCGCTCCGGCGGTTATCATTCTTCTTTGTCGACCTGCCATCTGCCAGTTACAAGGTGCGCCCAAAAGAGGGGCGAAGTCGGACTTCGCACCAAAGCTGCGAGCGAAGTGCGCACTTCGCACCAAAAACTGGGTTTCCTGGTTCGGCTTCCCGGGGCCATAACTTTTGATCCGCTGACCCGATCGCCTATTATAATATATCGTTGGAAAGCTTGCGAGAAGATCTGCAATAATAAAATATCCAGGGCTCATTTTGTCCATTTTATCGCCCCTGTTTATGGCCCGAAAAAACCCGAACTCCTCAGCATGCCCTGACACTTAGCCATTTTTCAGGGCAAGTGTTGTCAATTTTGAGAAGAATGAGAATGTAGGGAACAGAGAGAAAGGGGGGAGAAGGAAGAGCAGCTCTCTTACAAAAATTGAAAACATTGCACCCCGTGCAAAATGTGACAACATTTCTGGCGGCTCACGGGGTGTCGAGCTCGCCTCGGCGCAAAGAATCCATGCCTTCATCCATTGGGCAACAGAGTCACCCACGCTGCAACTGCTTTTCAGATCCACCTCCGGCAATCGCCTCCTCGGAACACTTAAAAAGAAAACACTGCACAGACTGAAAAAGGGAAACAACTAAAACTTGGAATAATAGCCGGATTATTTACACAAAATTTTGCGGCATTACTGGCATGCCGCTGACACAAATCTAGCTTCGGTTGCCTATCCGGTAAACCTGCAGTGCCCGGACCAGATCTGGTTGTACTTCAGATGATCTTTGAAGTCCGGCTGGCCTCCCAAAGCTTGCCAGGTCGCAAACATGGTGCAACGTGGCAGATTGTCATTCATGCCGGTACCCGTACAATTGATGAACAATGTGGCAAGGAGATTTTTCAGACGGGAGCCCTCTTCGGGTACCGGTTGCGGTGATGGTTGGAGCCAATACCACCACGGTGGAGACTGTAGGTGAACATTCATTTCTCCGCTTATGAGGTCAAGGCTGCTCACCAAACCTTGATTCCTCCGGGGTGTCTTCTATTAGCTTAAAAAAGGGCGCCTGCGATCAAGAAATCTGGATCTTCAGCTCAGTCGGAGTCGCCAGGTGATTTTTCCAGATGAAGGCAAGCCAAAGATTCACCAACTCGGGCTTCCTTAAAATATGGAGACTGATCGTCTCACCTCACTGATTCGTCTATGCGAGCTTGGTAATCAGCCAGCCTGACGCGCTCGCCTGGAGCGTTGGTATCAATTTCGCAAAGTCAGGCTGGTTTCCCGGGTTCCTCGCTCGCCACCTTCTTGCTTGAACGAAGGCGTTAGGACCGGTCTTTCGGACTCAGAGAATATGAACGTGCAGAGTCGCCGAGTGCTCTGATTTTGAACAAGCAATGAAGCGAGCACCGGTGCTTCAATTCTGTTTGGGGGTGAGAAACCTCCTTGTCCCACCGAGCATTCGGAAAGAAACTGTCAGCCCGAATGAGGACGAGCTTGAGATCTTCCAAATGCGAGACAAAGTGTCCCACCGGGCGTGCCAAACTGTTGGTCACGAATCCGCCACGAGGAAAGGATTTGGTCGTTATTGCGCCCTGGACCCGCGAACCAACATTGAAAGGCCGGAAGGAAGGGATGCCTTCCGGGCCGATCTCCGGAGAAGGCCGGCTCCTTTCGGGGGTTAGTAAGATGAGAGTGCAGGAAAGAGATAAATGAACAGAAAGAATATACAAATGAGAGTGGAGTTGGGTGGGGGGAACTAACAGTACGGGAACACACCAATCACCGCTACTTACTGCATACAAACACAAAGCATGACAAAGAACTACAAAACCTAGGCGTACTGCCGATACACAAGCAGTGTATGCACAACTTCAATGGCTCCCTAGCAAACATTCCCTACAAGGAACTAACAGCAGGGGATCGCATCAATCACCAGATACGTACACTGACAGGGGTAGACAGTAAACCTAGATATATCAGAGCCAGGTATATGTGTTAGGTAGAGAGTTTAACCGCACAGCTTCAATGGCTCCCTAGCAAACATTCCCTACAAGGAACTAACAGCAGGGGATCGCATCAATCACCAGATACGGGCCAACAACGTCACACATAACTGATGGAACTGCTACCACATCTATTATACGAAAATTAAAAGTACAAAAATAATGCTAAAGGCGCCTGACCATCAAATGCCGAAGTGAATCAACAAGCCATGACACAGAATCGCGTAAAGCATAAGCATAAGAAATAAAAGCGGTAGAACAGAACCAGGCATACAGATTGTATTTATATGCAGAAGCATGGTTACAGTAAGCACAGTAGTTCCCTAACAAACATTCCCCTTCCACCACTTACAATGAAAACGTGGTGGCTATTTATAGCCCAAAGTTCCCTCCGTTACATTAATGGGCACAACGTCCCAGTCAAACATTAGCTGACAAAAGCAGCCGCGGAACTGCTGATGCTGACCTCTGTCAGGCTGGACCGTACCCTCGGCATGGTCTCCCTGAAGGTTGAACAGCCACGTGGCAGCGCGTTGGGTAGAACTTTATATTGACAGAAATGTGGGTAGCTGAGGCAGGTGGAAACTCTCATCAGTCTTAAATGAGGCAGCTGACACAGGCGGTGCAGCCCATACTTATCCCTTTTGGTCGGCAGTCTTGGTTCAAATCCCGAAGCTGGACACTTGTCGTATGATGGGTTATGCTGTGTGACACATGTCTGCCTTGAAGGGCAGTCTATCTATCTTCGCTTGGGATCGGAGCTCCTTGGGATGCGTGGGCAGAAAACAATGCAGTTGGGAAGGCCTTCACGCCTTGGTCAAATTCCGGGTTTGTTCCCCTATTGTACACCTGTCAAGGGCGCATTCCGGCTCTGCTGAAAAGTCGGGCTGCGCACAGGTGAACACTGGTGTCTGCCGCTGTACGGACCTGCTCCGGCAGTTATCATTCTTCTTTGTCGACCGCCCGACTGCCGATTACAAGGTGCGCCCGAGAAGAGGGGCGAAGTCGGACTTCGCACCAAAACTGGGCGAAGTGCGCACTTCGCACCAAAACGGGCGAAGTGCGCACTTCGCACCAAAAACCGGGTTTCCGTGTTCAGCTTCCGGGGCCATAACTTTTGATCCGCTGACCCGATCGCCTATTATAATATATCGTTGGAAAGCTTGCGAGAAGATCTGCAATAATAAAATATCCAGGGCTCATTTTGTCCATTTTATCGCCCCTGTTTATGGCCCGAAAAAACCCGAACTCCTCAGCATGCCCTGACACTTAGCCATTTTTCAGGGCAAGTGCTGTCAATTTTGAGAAGAATGAGAATGTAGGGAACAGAGAGAAAGGGGGGAGAAGGAAGAGCAGCTCTCTTACAAAAATTGAAAACATTGCACCCCGTGCAAAATGTGACAACAGTTAGCATTTGCAGCTCCTTCGCCGCTTTTGTCAGCTTGTGTTTGACTGGGACTTTGTGCCCATTAATGTAACGGGAGGGACTCGGGTTATAAAAACCCACCATGAATTCATTGTAAAGGGTGGAAGGGGAATGTCTGTTAGGGAACCAATGTAACCGTGCTGCTTATAAATATAATTTGTATGCCTGGTTCTGTTCTGCTGCTTTTATTTCTTTACGCTTATGCCTTACGCTTCCCTGTGTCATGGCTCGTTGATTCGTTTCAGCATTTGATGATCAGGCGCCTTTAGCATTGTTTGTGCCATGGCTTGTTAATTTATTTTAGCATTTGATGGTCAAGCACTTCTGAACTTCATAGACTAGATGTGGTAGCAGTTCCATCAGTTGTGTGTTACGTTGTTGTCCGTAGTGGTGATTGATGCGTTGTCGTGCTGTTAGTTCTCCTTGTAGGGAGAATGTTTGCTAGGGGGCCATTGTAGCTGTGCGGTTAAAATCTCTGCATAACACATATACCTGGTTCTGACATCTCTTAGTTACTTTCTGTTTTGAGTTTCCGTACGTAGTGGTGATTGATGCATTGCCGTGCTGTTAGTTCTCCTTGTAGGGAGAATGTTTGCTAGGGGACCATTGTAGCTATGCGTATATTGCTTAGTACAGAAAGTACACTTAGATTTTGCAGTTCTCAGTCATGCTTTGTATTTATAATGCAGTAAGTATTGGTGATTGTTGGTTGTCGTACTGTTAGTTCCCCCCCACCAACTCCAAGTATATTTGTATATTCTTTCTGTTCATTTATCTCTTTCCTGCACTCTTAGCTTAAACAAAACCCCCCAAAAGGAGCCGGCCTTCTCCGGAGATTGGCACGGAAGGCATCTCTTCCTTCCGGCCTTTCATGTTGGTGGGCGAATCTGGGCGCATTAACCCAAAATCCTTTCCTCATGGCAGATTCGTAACCAACAGGTACTTGCTCCCCAGTCAAGGCAATGCTACTTATTAGAGTGCTTACAACTTGAGTATTACAACAAATTGGCTATTATGCATATATCGCTTGGCAAGATTTGAACCTTGGTCTCCTTAATAGTTGAGGAATATAACCGGTTGAGCTGATGCCATTTGATAGCTGAAAACCTTTTATTGTTTTTTATGTGTTTTACTATTTTTAATCATTAACTTGGTTTAAGGAACAAAAATTGCATTTGTCCCCTCTCTAGTCATGGCTTTGTTGGATTTGGGTATAAACATGGCTACTAAACCATGATGGAACATGCCATCAATATCTGGTGTTATGGAGAATGTTGTGATGATGGAATGCTAATCATGGGTAGATATGGAATTGAATTCTTCAAGAGAAAAGTTATGAAGGTGTGAAGAAGACTGTTATGAAGAGGAGGTACAGGTACTTTGCCTTTTATTCCACATGTCAAATTTATTACTTTCCACCAGTAAAATGTAGGTTTTATAAAGTAAGCATTGTGATGCATATCACCCTCTGAATGGGTGTACATCCACCATTTTGAAGAAAATACTATGGGTCTAACTATATATACAGATGATATATAGACATCCAAACTTTCATCTCTCTTTTATGTTTTACTTATGTTGATCCTAAAGGTTAACACTTCCAGTAGATATGAATTGGGTTGATCTTATCAAACTCATCTTGTCTTACATTATAATATTATTCTCCATGCAACACTATGTAGAATAATGTTCTTTTTTTTTTGGTATTATAAAAATACTGTGATATAAATCAATAAATCCAAAAATGAAGTTTAAAGCCTATAAGATGAATATGGTGTGAAGCACCACTCCATAGTTGCGAAAATTAGATAATGCTTTGAAAAGCTTCAACATACTCCCTTGTTCAAAACCCTAATATAGAAATCAGGGTAAATTACTGCTTATACTTGCATGCTTACAATTTATGTGGTTTTTCAATGTGATCATATAGTTATACAAGAAGAGTCATTGTAATGTCTATTGATTATGTTCCCCAAAACATACAAACATTCTAACAATGCTTGCAGTACGGTTGAAGAAGAAGTAGATCCAAATCATTCTTTTGAAATTCTTGCTTAGGACATTGACTGTTAGCTTGTTGTTTCATTTGGTTTCAGACACATTCCTGTTGGTCACGAATCCGCCATGAGGAAAGGATTTGTCGTTATTGCGCCCTGGACCCGCAAACCAACATTGAAAGGCCGGAAGGAAGGAATGCCTTCCGGGCCAATCTCCGGAGAAGGCCGGCTCCTTGTGGGGGTTAGTAAGATAAGATGAGAGTGCAGGAAAGAGATAAAAATGCGGAAAGAATTTACAAATGAGATTGGAGTTGGGTGGGGGGAACTAACAGGACAACAACACATCAATCACCGCTACTTACTGCATCATAAATACAAAGCATAACCAGAAACTGCAAAATCTAAGTATACTTTCTGTATAAAGCAGTGTACGCACAGCTACAATGGTCCCCTAGCAAACATTCTCCCTACAAGGAGAACTAACAGCACGACAATGCATCAATCACCACTACGTACGGTAACACAAACAGAAAGCAACCAAGAGATGTCAGATCCAAGTATATGTGTTATGCAGAGAATTTATACGCACAGCTACAATGGTCCCCTAGCAAACATTCTCCCTACAAGGAGAACTAACAGCACGACAACGCATCAATCACCACTACGGACAGCAACGTAACACACAACTGAAGGAACTGCTACCAAATTTATTCTATGTATCCTCTGATCAATAAAGTCCAGGAGTACTTGGCCACCAAACGCTGGAGTTCAGAGTTCAGCACAAGACGAGCCATGACACAAGTAATACCTCAATAGTACCTGGCCACCAAATGCTAAAGCGAATCAACAAGCCGTGACACAAGAAACGTAAGGCATAGATGTTAAATAGAGGCAGCATAAAAAATAAAAGAAGTAGAATAGATGCAGAAGCACGGTTACAATGGTTCCCTAACAGACATTCCCCTTCCACCACCTTACAATGAAAACGTGGTGGCTATTTATAGCCCAAAGTTCCCCCCGTTACATTAATGGGCACAAAGTCCCAGTCAAACATTAGCTGACAAAAGCAGCCGCGGAACTGCTGGTGCTGACTTCTGTCGGGCTGGACTGTACTCTCGGCATGGTCTCCCTGAAGGTTGAACAACCACGTGGCAGCGCGTTGGGTAGAACTTTATATTGACAAGAATGCGGGTAGCTGAGGTAGGTGGAAACTCACATCAGCATTAAATGAGGCAGCTGGCATAAGTAGTGCGGCCCATGCTTGTCCTTTTGCTCGGCATGTCTTGGCTCAGATCCCAAAGCTGGACACTTGTCGGATGATCGTTGCTTGACACGTGTCTGCCTTGAAAGGCAGTTTATCCAACTTCGCCCAGGATCCGAGCGCCATCGGGTTGCGCAGGCAGAAAACAGCGCAGTCGGGAAGGCCTTCATGCCTTGGGTGCATTTCTGAGTTTATTTCCCTACTGCGCACCTGTCAAAGGGCGCACTCCGACTTCGCTGCGAAGTCGGGTTGCGCACAGGTGAAAGCTGATTTCTGCCGCCGTACGGACTTCTCCCCAAAACTGGGCGAAGTCGGACTTCTCCCCAAAACTGGGCGAAGTCGGACTTCTCGCGAAGTTGGACTTCTCCCCAAAACTGGGCGAAGTCGGACTTCTCGCGAAGTCGGACTTCTCTGGGCGAAGTCGGACTTCGCGAGAAGTCCGAGCGAAGTCGGACTTCTCCCCAAAACTGGGCGAAGTCGGACTTCTCGCGAAGTCGGACTTCTCTGGGCGAAGTCGGACTTCTCCCCAAAACTGGGCGAAGTCGGACTTCTCCCCAAAACTGGGCGAAGTCGGACTTCTCGTGAAGTCGGACTTCTCACCAAAACCGGGTTTCCTGGTTCTGCTTCCCGGGACCATAACTTTTGATCCGCTGACCCGATCGCCTATTATGATATATCGTCGGAAAGTCGGCGAGAAGATCTGCAATGATAAAATATCCAGAGCTCATTTTGTCCATTTTATCGCCCCTGTTTATGGCCCGCGAAAACCCGAACACCTCAGCATGCTCTTTGCCGCTTGAAAGCTCCATACTTAAGCCAAAATTTTAATGTGGCAAAATTGCCAACATTCCTGGCGGCTTGCGGGGCATTGAGCTCGCCTCGATGTGAGGACCCAGGCCTTTATCCATTGGGCAACGGAGTCACCCTCGCTGTCCTCTTGATACTCACTGCCAGCAACCACCTCTTTCTGAAACCCTTGGCACCCACGGCACTCTTCGGAAAACTTAAAAAGAAAACACTGCACAGACTGAATTAAGGAAACAACTAAAACTTTGAATACTAGCCGGATTATTTATACAAAATTTTGCGGCATTATTGGCATGCCGCCAACACAAATCTAACTTTGGTTGCCTATCCGGTGAACCTGCAGGTGTCCGGACCTGATCTGATTGTACTTCAGATGATCTTTGAAGTCCGGCTGGCCTCCCAAAGTTTGTCAAGTCGCGAACGTGGTGCAACGTGGCAGATTGTCATTCATGCCGGTACCCGTACAATTGATGAACGATGTGGCAAGGAGATTTTTCAGACGGGAGCCCTCTTCGGGTACCGGTTGAGGTGATGGTTGGAGCCAATACCACCACGGTGGAGACTGTAGGTGAACATTCATTTCTCCGCTTGTGAGGTCAAGGCTGCTCACCAAACCTTGATTCCTCCGGGGTGTCTTCTATTAGCTTAAAAAAAGGGCGCCTGCGATCAAGAAATCTGGATCTTCAGCTCAGTCGGAGTCGCCAGGTGATTTTGCCAGATGAAGGCAAGCCAAAGATTCACCAACTCGGGCTTCCTTAAAATATGGAGACTGATCGTCTCACCTCACGGATTCGTCTATGCGAGCTTGGTAATCAGCCAGCCTGACGCGCTCGCCTGGAGCGTTGGTATTAATTTCGTAAAGTCAAGCTGGTTTCCCGGGTTCCTCGCTCGCCACCTTCCCGCTTGAACGAAGGCGTTAGGACCGGTCCTTTGGACTCAGAGAATATGAACGTGCAGAGTCGCCAGGTGCTCTGATTTTGAACAGCAATGAAGCGAGCACCAGTGCTTCGATTCTGTTTGGGGGTGAGAAACTTCCTTGTCCCACCGAGTATTCGGAAAGAAACTGTCAGCCCGAGTGAGGACGAGCTTGAGATCTTCCAAATGTGGGACTCCGGGTCCCACCGGGCGTGCCAAAAACTGTTGGTCACGAATCCGCCATGAGGAAAGGATTTGTCGTTATTGCGCCCTGGACCCGCAAACCAACATTGAAAGGCCGGAAGGAAGGAATGCCTTCCGGGCCAATCTCCGGAGAAGGCCGGCTCCTTGTGGGGGTTAGTAAGATAAGATGAGAGTGCAGGAAAGAGATAAAAATGCGGAAAGAATTTACAAATGAGATTGGAGTTGGGTGGGGGGAACTAACAGTACAGACAACACATCAATCACCACTACTTACCGCATCATAAATACAAAGCATAACCCGAAACTGCAAAACCTAAGTATACTTTCTGTATAAAGCAAGTGTACGCACAACTACAATGGTCCCCTAGCAAACATTCTCCCTACAAGGAGAACTAACAGCACGACAATGCATCAATCACCACTACGGACGGTAACATAAACAGAAAGCAACCAAGAGATGTCAGATCCAAGTATGTGTGTTATGCAGAGAATTTATACGCACAGCTACAATGGTCCCCTAGCAAACATTCTCCCTACAAGGAGAACTAACAACACGGCAATGCATCAATCACCACTACGGACAACAACATAAACATAACACACAACTGAAGGAACTGCTACCAAATTTATTCTATGTATCCTCTGATCAATAAAGTCCAGGAGTACTTGGCCACCAAACGCTGGAGTTCAGAGTTCAGCACAGCAGCGAGCCATGACACAAGTAATACCTCAATAGTACCTGGCCACCAAATGCTGAAGTGAATCAACAAGCCGTGACACAGGAAACGTAAGGCATAGATGTTAAATAGAGGCAGCATAAAAAATAAAAGAAGTAGAACAGAGACAGGCGTATACTTTATATTAAGATGCAGAAGCACGGTTACAATGGTTCCCTAACAGACATTCCCCTTCCACCACCTTACAATGAAAACGTGGTGGCTATTTATAGCCCAAAGTTCCCCCCGTTACATTAATGGGCACAAAGTCCCAGTCAAACATTAGCTGACAAAAGCAGCCGCGGAACTGCTGATGCTGACTTCTGTCGGGCTGGACTGTACTCTCGGCATGGTCTCCCTGAAGGTTGAACAGCCACGTGGCGGCGCGTTGGGTAGAACTTTATATTGACAGGAATGCGGGTAGCTGAGGTAGGTGGAAACTCACATCAGCATTAAATGAGGCAGCTGGCATAAGTAGTGCGGCCCATGCTTGTCCTTTTGCTCGGCATGTCTTGGCTCAGATCCCAAAGCTGGACACTTGTCGGATGATGCTGCTTGACACGTGTCTGCCTTGAAAGGCAGTTTATCCAACTTCGCCCGGGATCAGAGCGCCATCGGGTTGCGCAGGCAGAAAACAGCGCAGTCGGGAAGGCCTTCATGCCTTGGGTGCATTTCTGAGTTTATTTCCCTACTGCGCACCTGTCAAAGGGCGCACTCCGACTTCGCTGCGAAGTCGGGTTGCGCACAGGTGAAAGCTGATTTCTGCCGCCGTACGGACTTCTCCCCAAAACTGGGCGAAGTCGGACTTCTCGCGAAGTCGGACTTCTCCCCAAAACTGGGCGAAGTCGGACTTCTCGCGAAGTCGGACTTCTTTGGGCGAAGTCGGACTTCTCCCCAAAACTGGGCGAAGTCGGACTTCTCCCCAAAACTGGGCGAAGTCGGACTTCTCGCGAAGTCGGACTTCTCTGGGCGAAGTCGGACTTCTCGCGAAGTCGGACTTCTCGCGAAGTCGGACTTCTCACCAAAACTGGGTTTCCTGGTTCAGCTTCCCGGGGCCATAACTTTTGATCCGCTGACCCGATCGCCTATTATGATATATCGTCGGAAAGTTGGCGAGAAGATCTGCAATGATAAAATATCCAGAGCTCATTTTGTCCATTTTATCGCCCCTGTTTATGGCCCGCGAAAACCCGAACACCTCAGCATGCTCTTTGCCGCTTGAAAGCTCCATACTTAAGCCAAAATTTTAATGTGGCAAAATTGCCAACATTCCTGGCGGCTCGCGGGGCATTGAGCTCGCCTCGATGTGAGGACCCGTGCCTTTATCCATTGGGCAACGGAGTCACCCTCGCTGTCCTCTTGATACTCATTGCCAGCAGCCACCTCTTTCTGAAACCCTTGGCACCCACGGCACTCTTGGAAAACTTAAAAAGAAAACACTGCACAGACTGAATTAAGGAAACAACTAAAACTTTGAATACTAGCCGGATTATTTATACAAAATTTTGCGGCATTATTGGCATGCCGCCAACACAAATCTAACTTTGGTTGCCTATCCGGTGAACCTGCAGTGTCCGGACCAGATCTGATTGTACTTCAGATGATCTTTGAAGTCCGGCTGGCCTCCCAAAGTTTGCCAGGTCGCGAACGTGGTGCAACGTGGCAGATTGTCATTCATGCCGGTACCCGTACAATTGATGAACGATGTGGCAAGGAGATTTTTCAGATGGGAGCCCTCTTCGGGTACCGGTTGCGGTGATGGTTGGAGCCAATACCACCACGGTGGAGACTGTAGGTGAACATTCATTTCTCCGCTTGTGAGGTCAAGGCTGCTCACCAAACCTTGATTCCTCCGGGGTGTCTTCTATTAGCTTAAAAAAAGGGCGCCTGCGATCAAGAAATCTGGATCTTTAGCTCAGTCGGAGTCGCCAGGTGATTTTGCCAGATGAAGGCAAGCCAAAGATTCACCAACTCGGGCTTCCTTAAAATATGGAGACTGATCGTCTCACCTCACGGATTCGTCTATGCGAGCTTGGTAATCAGCCAGCCTAACGCGCTCGCCTAGAGCGTTGGTATTAATATCGTAAAGTCAGGCTGGTTTCCCGGGTTCCTCGCTCGCCACCTTCCCGCTTGAACGAAGGCGTTAGGACCGGTCTTTTGGACTCAGAGAATATGAACGTGCAGAGTCGCCAGGTGCTCTGATTTTGAACAACAATGAAGCGAGCACCAGTGCTTCGATTCTGTTTGGGGGTGAGAAACTTCCTTGTCCCACCGAGTATTCGGAAAGAAACTGTCAGCCCGAGTGAGGACGAGCTTGAGATCTTCCAAATGTGGGACTCCGGGTCCCACCGGGCGTGCCAAAAACTGTTGGTCACGAATCCGCCATGAGGAAAGGATTTGTCGTTATTGCGCCCTGGACCCGCAAACCAACATTGAAAGGCCGGAAGGAAGGAATGCCTTCCGGGCCAATCTCCGGAGAAGGCCGGCTCCTTGTGGGGGTTAGTAAGATAAGATGAGAGTGCAGGAAAGAGATAAAAATGCGGAAAGAATTTACAAATGAGATTGGAGTTGGGTGGGGGGAACTAACAGTACAGCAACACATCAATCACCGCTACTTACTGCATCATAAATACAAAGCATAACCAGAAACTGCAAAGCCTAAGTATACTTTCTGTATAAAGCAGTGTACGCATAGCTACAATGGTCCCCTAGCAAACATTCTCCCTACAAGGAGAACTAACAACACGACAATGCATCAATCACCACTACGTACAGTAACATAAACAGAAAGCAACCAAGAGATGTCAGATCCAAGTATGTGTGTTATGCAGAGAATTTATACGCACAGCTACAATGGTCCCCTAGCAAACATTCTCCCTACAAGGAGAACTAACAGCACGACAACGCATCAATCACCACTACGGACAGCAACATAAACATAACACACAACTGAAGGAACTGCTACCTAATTTATTCTATGTATCCTCTGATCAATAAAGTCCAGGAGTACTTGGCCACCAAACGCTGGAGTTCAGAGTTCAGACAAGACGAGCCATGACACAAGTAATACCTCAATAGTACTTGGCCACCAAATGCTGAAGTGAATCAACAAGCCGTGACACAGGAAACGTAAGGCATAGATGTTAAATAGAGGCAGCATAAAAAATAAAAGAAGTAGAACAGAGACAGGCGTATACTTTATATTAAGATGCAGAAGCACGGTTACAATGGTTCCCTAACAGACATTCCCCTTCCACCACCTTACAATGAAAACGTGGTGGCTATTTATAGCCCAAAGTTCCCCCCGTTACATTAATGGGCACAAAGTCCCGATCAAACATTAGTCGACAAAAGCAGCCGCGGAACTCGCCGGTGCCGACTTCGTCGGGCTGGACTGTACTCTCGGCATGGTCTCCCTGAAGGTTGAACAGCCACGTGGCAGCGCGTTGGGTAGAACTTTATATTGACAGGAATGCGGGTAGTTGAGGTAGGTGGAAACTCACATCAGCATTAAATGAGGCAGCTGGCATAAGTAGTGCGGCCCATGCTTGTCCTTTTGCTCGGCATGTCTTGGCTCAGATCCCAAAGTTGGACACTTGTCGGATGATGCTGCTTGACACGTGTCTGCCTTGAAAGGCAGTTTATCCAACTTCGCCCGGGATCAGAGCGCCATCGGGTTGCGCAGGCAGAAAACAGCGCAGTCGGGAAGGCCTTCATGCCTTGGGTGCATTTCTGAGTTTATTTCCCTACTGCGCACCTGTCAAGGGCGCACTCCGACTTCGCTGCGAAGTCGGGTTGCGCACAGGTGAAAGCTGATTTCTGCCGCCGTACGGACTTCTCCCCAAAACTGGGCGAAGTCGGACTTCTCCCCAAAACTGGGCGAAGTCGGACTTCTCGCGAAGTCGGACTTCTCTGGGCGAAGTCGGACTTCTCCCCAAAACTGGGCGAAGTCGGACTTCTCCCCAAAACTGGGCGAAGTCGGACTTCTCGCGAAGTCGGACTTCTCACCAAAACTGGGTTTCCTGGTTCAGCTTCCCGGGGCCATAACTTTTGATCCGCTGACCCGATCGCCTATTATGATATATCGTCGGAAAGCTGGCGAGAAGATCTGCAATGATAAAATATCCAGAGCTCATTTTGTCCATTTTATCGCCCCTGTTTATGGCCCGCGAAAACCCGAACACCTCAGCATGCTCTTTGCCGCTTGAAAGCTCCATACTTAAGCCAAAATTTTAATGTGGCAAAATTGCCAACAATTCCAAGTTATTCTTTAAGGTGTCAGTAATTGCTTGAGATTGAAGGTACTCCAACCTGATTATACATAAAGTCCTTTGGTCTTGTTGGCTCATAGCTGTATAAATCAATAAAGGACATCATTTTAGCAAATTCATTAAGATGATTGCAATGGTTTATTATATATGAAAAATAGGAATCATCGTCTAGGCAATTATTCACATTCTTAGTTTGAAAATTAGTTTGAGCATGTTAGGCTGAACTCATAGTCCACAAAATTCCCATTTTCCTTCATAGATCTTTCCAAAAATCGCTAGTATATAATGGGTCACTGCAATGGACGATCACCTTGAGAAACTTATGATACATAGAGGAATAAAAATAAAATCATTAACTCTTCCACAAGTTGTGGTATAGAGCAACTTTTGTGTAGGAGAATAAAATGGGTGAATTTAGTAAGATGATCCACAACTACAAAAATTCAATCGTAACCATCTAAGACAGATTCACTAAGATGATTGCAATGGTTTATGTATATGAAAACTGCGAATAATCCTCTAGGTATTTATTTATTCACAATTTTAGTTTGAATATTAGTTTAAGGATGTTAGGCTGAACTCATAGTTCACAAATTGCCCATTTGCCTGCATAGATCTTTCCAAAAATCACTAGTAAATAATGGGACAATGTGATAGATGGTCACCTTGAGAAATTTATGAAACTTAAGAAAAAAAAAAAAAAAGTAACTCTTTCACTAATTGCGGTGTGGAGCAACTTTTGTGTAGGAGAATAAAATGGGTGAATTTAGTGAGATGATCCACAACTACAAAAATTCAATTATAACCATCTATGCAAAGGTTGGAATAATCCCAAGTACAAAACATGTCTGCTTTTGTTATACCAATAAGCATCACATTCTACTATGTACTTCTAGATATCATTTTTCATGCCATTCCAATTAGAGGATTGGATAACAATACTAGGATTTAAAGAAACCCATGTACTTAGAATTGTGACCATCTACCAAAACAATTTTACAAAATTAGAAATTTGGGGCAATTAGATTTAGTTATTGTTGCCACATTTTGCACACAGTGCCATGTCTCTGGTTTCTGTAAGTAGGCTGCTCTTTCCCCTTCCTTCTCCTCATTTTCCCTCCTTTCTTCATTTCTCCCTTTCCCCTTCTTCCTTGCAATTCCATTCCCCCTTCTTCGTTTCCCCCTTCTTCCTCAGTAAAATTTCCAGAACAGAGTTGTTCCCTGAAAATTTCTAAGTGTTGGGGCGACACCCGACTTCGCTGCGAAGTCGGAGTGCGCCCCTCAGTTGGAGCGCAGTAGGGAGCCCAAAGTGCGCAAACAGGCAATGTTGAAGCAGAATCTGACTAAGTGTCAGGGGCGCAACCCGACTTCGCAGCGAAGTCGGAGTGCACCCTTCTTCCTGGGCGCACTAAGGGAACAGTCTGTCAGAAAATCAGCTAAGTGCTCGGGCGCAACCCGACTTCGCAGCGAAGTCGGAGTGCGCCCCTTTTCCAGTGCGCAGTCCGAGCAGCGGATGAAGACAGCCAAGCACCGGTGTGCAACCCGACTTCGCAGCGAAGTCGGAGTGCGCCCTTTGACCGGTGCGCAGTTGGGTAAAGTCAACTCAGAAATTTGCTAAGGCAAGAAGGCCTTCCAACTGCGCTGTCTCCCTCCTGCGCAACCCGATAGCGCCCGAATTCCTGGCGAAGTTGGATAAGCTGCCTTTCAAGGCAGACACGTGTCACACTTCAGCATCCGACAAGTGTCTATCTTCGGGATTCAAGCCAAGACTTGACCGTGCAAGGACAAAGCATGGGCTTCACTACCGGCGTCATCTGTCACCATTTAAGCCGATGTGAAGTGCCATCTGCTGCACCTACCCGCATTCCTGTTGACTGAAGACTTGTCCCAATGCGCTGCCACGTAGCTGTACCGCCTTTAGGGGCACCATGCTGCAGGGACAGTCCTGCCCGACAAAAGTCAGCATCAGCAGCTCCTCGGCCGTTCGTGTCAGCTTCTGTCTTGTCTGGGACTCTGTGCCCATGAATGTAATCAGGGAAAATTGGGTTATAAATATCCACCACATTTTCATTGTAAGGTGGTGGAAGGGGAATATATTGCTAGCGAACAATTGTAGCTGTGCGTTTGCCTCAAATTTAAACATACACTTGGCTCTGCTTACTGTCTTTTATCTTGCATGCTGCCTCTCCTTGTCATTTCTGCCTCATGTTTCTTGTGTCATTGCTTGCTGTTGTATCGAACTCGGACTCCAAGCATTTGATGGCCAGGTATTCCTGGAATGCATAGATAGGGGATACATGGGATCGCTGATAGCTGTAGTTTCAATATGTGTTTGTAGATGAATGTTGTTAGTAGTGGTGATTGATTCGTTGCCGTGCTGCTTATTCCCCCCACCCAACTCCAATCACATTTGGAATCCCTTTCTGCATCTTTATCTCTTTCTGTACCTTTTATCTCTTTCTTGCACTCTTATCTTAACACTAACCCCACAGGAAGCCGGCCTTCTCCAAAGATTGGCACGGAAGGCGTTCCTTCCTTCCGGCCTTTCAATCCGGTGGGCGAATCTGGGCGCAATAACAACAAATCCTTTCCTCATGGCAGATTCGTAACCAACAGTTTCTCTGGCACGCCCGGTGGGACATGGAAGTGTCCCACCCCCAAACAGAATCGAAGTACTAGTGCTCGCTTCATTGCTGTTCAAAATCAGAGCACCTGGCGACTCTGCAAATCTGAATATTCTCTGAGTCCGAAAAGACCGGCCCTAACGCCTTCATGCAAACAAGAAGGTGGCGAGCAAGGAATCCGGAGAACCCGCCTGACTTTTACGAACTTGACCTTGACGCTCCAGGCGAGCGCGTCAGGCTGGCTGATTATCAAGCTCGCGAAGAAGAAATCCAAGAAGCCGAGGCCGAAATCCAAGAAGCCGAGGCCGAGATTGAACAAGTTGAGGCCGAAGAAGAATCTACATCTTCGGATAGTTCCGATACCGAATACACTACCGGATCAGAAGCAGAAATGGCTGATCATCTTGATGAGGACGACCTCTTCCCGACGGTGGATTCTACGGGGCCCTTGGCCCTAGTCGGACATCAAGCTGTGCCCCCTGCTGCCTTAAAATCTATCCCTACATACGACGGCTATGGCAAGACGGCGTATGAACACATCCAGGACATTCTTGCCCTGGCTGTGCTTCACTCCATTACCGACGAAAGTGTGAAGATCCGTCTGCTGGCCCTTTCCCTAAGGGGAAAGCTTCTCTCCTGGTGGAGATCGCTACCAGAGGGATCCATCACAGGGTGGCGACATTTAGCCGACAGACTCGTGAAAGAATGCAACGAGTCTGTTGATCCCTCTTCTTTGCTACATCAGTTCCAAAGTATTCAGAGACACCCCCAAGAGGAGGTGTCGGACTTCAATATCCGGTTTGCAAGGTCTTGGAAACGAGTACCTCGCGAACTCAGACCATCAGCAGGTCAGGCTGCCTACTACTACCTGAGATCCTTCAACTCAGACATTTGCCTGCTGCTGAAGGTTGCCAGAATCAACACGTTCCCTGCTCTGTACGAAGCTGCCCAGCAAGCTGAAATGGACATCATCTCCATTGGCAGGCTTCCGCACAGAATACAACCGCCCATCTACCCCGACTTTCCCCGATTGCAGTATCCATCAGCTTCTGGTTCGGAGCCGTCCACTTCAGGACAACCCCAGCAGCAATGGAATCCGGCGCCGGTCGTGAACCCTTACGGCCCGCCGCAAATTCATTATCCGCCTCCCCGTCCTCCGCGTTTTCCAGCACTTACTGCTCCCCCGCAGCATGCACAATATTCAACTCCTCCATTGGCTGCATTGCCTCCCCCAGCTCAGCTGCCGCCGCCTCCTGACCATGATATTCAAAATCAAATCCTACAGGAGGTACGGGCTCTGGCCTCTGGCTATCATACCATGTCTAATGACATGACTGTTCTGAAAAAGAAGCAGGCCCAAATGGATCTGGCTCCAAGGAGGCCATATCCACCCCCGGCGTTGACGAAAGATCGGCCCCTTGAGCAACATTTGCAATGGCGGCCCCCTCCGAGGAATGCTGCCATAGAGGATGAACCTGGTACTTCCGACCAGGTCAATTGGTGCACCACTTGCAACGACCCGCATGCCGAGGATGACTGTACACTACATCAGCACTACCTCCAGACTTTGGCCGGCAGCGCCATTGAAGACGAAGAACTCTACATGATCCTGGGCGATGAAAGCAATTTCGCCGTTTCAGATGAAGTCCCGATGCCGCCTCCTGCCAAGGAAAACAAGAAGTCTGCCGAAGCTGCAGCCAAACCCCTAAAAGTGTATGCTAGAAGAGACAAGGCGCAACCTGGGGAGATACCGCCCTACAAGAGGCTGTGGCCCTACACAGCCAAAGATAAAACTCCTCCAGCGAAGACTCCCGCAGTCAAGCCGCCCATAGCCAAAGCTCTTCCGGCTAAAGCTCCCACTGCTCAGCCTCCAACTGAAACAAAAGAACAAGCTCAGGAGAGGCTGAGATATCCGTCTCCAACCAAGAGGCAGAGAGTTGAGGCCGCTCAATAGTACCGGACGAAGTACGAGCTGGCGAAAGAAGCGGAAGGAGCTAATACTTCAGGCTACAGCATAGTAGATGAGTTGAAGAGAACTCCTGCGAGAATCAGCATGTACGATGCTCTTTAGCTCCCAGGCCAGGTTGATCTGCTGCAAGAATCCTTGAAAATCATGAAGAACGGCAAGCAGATACAGCCCGCTGTCCTGGTGCAACCCCTGACAGTCTCATCCACTGGGAAGAACAGACCAACTCCCTTCAATCTGTCATTACGAATGCAAGGGTATATAGTACATGTTGTCACATTTTGCACGGGGTGCAATGTCTTCAATATTGTTTTGTAACAGTGCTGCTCTTCTTTTCCTCCTTCCGTTTTTCTCCCTTCTCTCCCTTTCCTTTTCTTTCCCATTCTCTTTCTCTCCCCCCTTTTTTCCTTGGAGTTCCCCAGTTGATTTTCCAGCTTTCCAGCGGGTCTATCTGAAATTGGCTAAGTCTGGGTGCGAAGTTCGCACTTCGCCCAGTTTTGGTGCGAAGTTCGTACTTCGCCCAGTTTTGGTGCGAAGTGCGCACTTCGCCCAGTTCGGTGCGAAGTTCGCACTTCGCCCAGTTTTGGTGCGAAGTCCGACTCCGCCCCACTTTCTGGGCGCACCTTGCACTGGCAGGTCAATGCAGAAAAAAGGGAAAATGCCGGAGCAGGTCCATATGGCGGCAGACACCAGTGTTCGCCTGTGCGCAGTTCGACTTCTCAACGGAGCGGGAATGCGCCCTTGACAGGTGTACAGTAGGGGAACAAACCCGGAATTTGACCAAGGCTTGAAGGCCTTCCCCGACTGCACTGATTTCTGCACGCATCCCAAGGAGCCCCGATCCCAAGCAAAGATGGATAGACTGCCCTCTAAGGCAGGCATGTGTCATACAGCATAACCCATCATCAGACAAGTGTCCGGCTTCGGGATTTGAACCAAGACTGCCGACCAAAAGGGATAAGCATGGGCTGCCTGCACCGCCTGCGTTAATAGCCTCATTCAAAGCTGATCTGAGGTTTCACCTGCTCCAGCTACTAGCAAGCCTGCCGACTTGAAGATTTACCCAGCACTCCGCCACGTAGCTGTCCAGCTTCCAGGAAGACCATGCTGCGGGTACAGCCCAGTCCGACAAAAGGTCAGCATTTGCAGCTCTTTCGCCGCTTCTGTCAGCTCATGTTTGACTGGGACTCTGTGCCCATTAATGTAACGGGTGGGACTCGGGCTATAAAAGCCCATCTGAAATTCATTGTAAAGGGTGGAAGGGGAATGTTTGTTAGGGAACTACTGTGCTTATTGTAACCGTGCTTCTGCTTATGAATACAATCTGTATGCCTGGTTCTATTCTACTGTCTTTATTCTTTTATCTTTGTCTTTCATTATATGCCTTAGGCCCACCTGTGTCGTTGCTCGTTAATTCACTTTGGCATTTGGCGATCGGGTTCCTCTAGCATTGCTTGCTTAAAGCACCTTCCGTACTTCATTATTTAAAGCATTCATTATAAATTTGGTAGCAGTTCCATCGGTTGTGTGTGACGTTGCTGGCCCGTATCCGGTGATTGATGCGATCCCTAGCTCGTTAGTTCCTTGTAGGGAATGTTTGCTAGGGAGCCATTGAGGCTGTGCGGTTAAACTCTCTACCTAACACATATACACAGCTCCGACATCTCTAGGTTTACTTTCTACCCCTGTCGGTGTACGTATCACGGTGATTGATACGATCCCTGCTTGTTAGTTCCTTGTAGGGAATGTTTGCTAGGGAGCTATTGAAGATGTGCATACGCTGCTGGTGTATCGGAAGTACGCCTAGGTTTTGCAGTTCCTTGTCATGCTCTGTGTTTGTATGCAGTAAGTAGCGGTGATTGGTGTGTTCCCGTACTGTTAGTTCCCCCCACCAACCTTTGGACATATTTGTATCTCTTTCCGTACATTTGTCTCTTTCCGTTCCTTTATTTCTTTCCTGTTCCCTTTAGCTTAAATCAAGCCCCCCCCAAAAGGAGCCGGCCTTCTCCGGAGATTGGCTCGGAAGGCATCTCTTCCTTCCGGCCTTTCATGCTCTGGTGGGCGAATCTGGGCGCATTAACCAAAAATCCTTTCCTCATGGCAGATTCGTAACCAACAGTTTCTCTGGCACGCCCGGTGGGACGCTTGTCCCACGATTTAAAGAAAGAGTACCCATCCAGTTTCCACCTAGCGCAACAGTTTCTCTGACCCGCTCGGCGGAACACGGGTCCCACATCTGACGAGAGATTTTCCGATCAGTCTCCACCTGGCGCTGACAGTTCCTGAGCTCTTGGTGAGACAAGGAAGTTTCTCACCCCCGACAGAATCGAAGCACCGGTGTTCGCTTCATTGCTGTTCCAAATCTGAACACCTGGCGACTCCGCACGAACAAATCCTCTGAGTCTAGAAGACCGGTCCGGTCACCTTCATGCACACGAGAAGGTGGCGAACAAGAAATCCGAGAAGCCCGACTGAGTTCTACGAACTAGACATCCACGCTCGAGGCGAGATACCCAGGCTGGCTGATCCGCGAGCTCGTTTCGACGAAGCCGAGGCTGAGATCCAAGAAGAGGCCGAAGCTGAGGTCGGAAGAGCCGAGTACGAAGTAGAAGAGGCCGAGGAAGAGGAAAATCCTGTATCCTCGGAAAGTACCGATACCGAGTACACAACCGACGGCGGAGAAGAAGAAGAAATGGCTGATCAACAACCGAATGACGATGATCTCTTCCCGGCGGTGGACTCTACAGGGCCTTTGGCCCTGATCGGTCAGCAAGCTGTGCCCCCTGCTGCTTTAAAGTCTATTCCCACATACGACGGCTACGGTAAGACGGCGTACGAGCACATCCAGGACATCCTTGCCCTGGCCGCACTGCATACCATCACCGATGAAAGTGTGAAGACCCGTCTGCTGGCCCTTTCCCTGAGGGGAAAGCTTCTCTACTGGTGGAGATCGCTGCCAGAGGGATCCATCACTGGGTGGCCCCAGCTTGCCAGGAGGCTCGTAAAAGGATGCAACGAGTCTGCTGATCCTACCTCTCTACTGCATCAGTTCCAAGCAATCCAGAGGCATCCTCAAGAGGAGGTGTCTGATTTTAACATTAGGTTTGCGAGATCCTGGAAACGGGTACCTCGCGAACTTCGGCCTTCAGCCGGCATGGCTGCTCACTACTATCTGAGGTCTTTCAACTCAGACATATGCCTGCTGCTGAAGATCGCCCGAATTGACGAGTTCCCTGCACTGTACGAAGCTGCCCAGCAAGCTGAAGCTGACATTATCTCCATCGGCAGGCTTCCGTCCAGAGTGCAGGAGCCGATTCATCCCGACTTTCCCAGATCGCAGTATCCTTACGCTCTGGTGGTGTGCCGTCTACTTCAGGGCAGCAGCCCCGGCCCGCAGTGGAATCCGGCGCCGGTCGTAACTCAATACGGCCCGCCTCAGTTGCATTACCCTCATCCGCCTCCTCCCGCTCCGCATTTTCCGGCGCTTCCTGCTCCCCCGCAGTATGCGTCTTATTCTAACCCTCCTCCATTGGCCGCTTTGCCTCCACCGGCACAGTTGCCGCCTCCCGACAGCGAACACGATTCTACAAGAAGTGCGGGCTTTGGCCTCCGGATATCATGCCATGTCCAATGACATGACAGCTATGAAAAAGAAGCAGAGGCCCAAATGGACTTTGCTCCTAGAAGGCCGTATGCGCCACCGGCGCTGACAAAAGATAAAGCCCCAGAAAACCAACCGCAGAGGCGTCCGCCTCCGAGAAATGCTGCTATAGATGACCCACCTGGTCCTCCTGACCAGGTCAACTGGTGCACTACGTGCAATGACCCGCATTCGGAGGAAGATTGCACTTTGCACCAGCACTACATCCAGACCTTGGCCGGCAGCACTATAGAAGATGATGAGCTGTACATGATCTTGGACGGCGAGGCCAATTTTGCCCTGCCAGAAGAGAACCCAGTGACGCCCGCCAAGGAAGAAAAGAAAGCTGCGGACGCGGCTAAACCTTTGCAGGTATATGCGAGAAGAGAAAAACCGCAGCCCAATGGGCTGCCACCGTACAAGCGGCTGTGGCCTTACACAGCCCAGGAGAAGGCATCCAAAGATAAAGCTCCCGCTAAACCTTCTCCAGCAAAGGCCGCTGCTGTTCCAGCTAAGCCTCCAGCAAAGGCCCCAACTCCCGCTAAGCTTCCTGTACTTCAGCCCCCAGCCGAAACCAAAGAACAAGCCCAGGAGAAGCTGAAGTACCCGTCTCTGACCAAGAGACAGCGAGTTGAGGCCACCCAACGATACCGGACCAAGTATGAACCGGCTAAACCAGCGAGAAGGAGCTAGTACCTCGGGCTACGGACATTGTAGACGAGTTAAAGAAGACTCCTGCCAGAATCAGCATGTACGATGCTCTTACGCTTCCAGGCCAGGTAGATCTGCTTGCAAGAATCACTGAAGAACATGAAGAACGGCAAGCAGATGCAGCCTGCTGTCCTGGTTCAACCTTTGACAGTCTCCGCCACTGGGAAGAACAGACCGCCACCCTTTTATCTGTCTTTGCGGATGCAAGGGCACATAGTTCACAACTGCATGGTGGATTCTGGTGCTTCCTCGACTGTGATGCCGAAGGCCGTCTGCGATGAGATCGGGATGGAATACACACGGAGCAGCCAAGGTGTGCTGCAATTAGACGGCACCCCTGTCAAGACGGTTGGTGTCATAAAGGACATCCCTATCCGGCTGCACAAAGCTCTCGACATTGTGGTCATCCAAGAGGTCGTGATTGTTGACCTGGAGCCTTACTTCGGCATGTGTCTCTCTCGGGAGTTCACTGCGAAGTTGGGCGGGTAACTGTCTCTAGACTACTCGCACATGGAAGTGCCCTTCAAAGGAAGGAGACTGAAAATTTTCAATGAGAAGCCTTCCCCTTTTCTAGTAGACAAGATACCCGGCGGAGAGATGGACTGCATGGTCCAGTTGTCAGAAGAAGAACTGGTGACGATAGAGCCGGCCGAGCAAGCTCTCGAAGTGCTACAGCTAGAAGACGAGTTCTCGTTGCGGGATTTTAATGCCGTAATCGGGACGAGCGAGGGCTGTTATTCCATTAAGCGGCCCGAGGAGCTTGACGTGTCCGTTGCGAAGGAAGTAGGACCTGCACCCGAAGAGCTGTGGAAGCTTTTCTTTGATGGCGCGCGTTGCAAGAATGGCGCCGGTGCAGGGGTCCTCCTGGTTTCTCCAACCGGAGTCCAGAGGGACTATGCCTACAGGCTGGCCTGGAGCTGTACTAACAATTCGGCGGAATACGAAGCCCTGTGCTTGGGTGCGAAAGGCGGAAAGGCTAGGAATCAAGCATCTCCAAATTTTCGGAGATTAGAGTTAGTGTGTCATCAAGTTACGAATAAATGCGCGTCTAAGCATCACTATCTTAGAGCGTACCGCAATCGGGTCTAGGACCTGATGGAATCGTTTGACTCATTGAACGTTAAGGCAATATCGCGTGAGAGAAACAAGCACGCGGATATTCTGGCGTCTGTTGGAGCCAGTGCGTTCCGGTGAAGACGTCGTCCGAAGCCGAAGCCGGTCCGCACCATTTACGAGGCCTTACGTGCACGATAGGGATACCTTACGGCGGGTATTCAGCTGTGACGAGGAGATCGTCACATTCCTGGTTAACGAAGTGTGTGTAATCGAAGGTAGAGACCATGATGACGAGCAATATGAGGGGTTGATACAGTTACGGAATAATCACGTCCCAAAAGGACTGATTACATTAGAAAGTCTCTTTGATCGAAATGACAGAGCAATATCCCACAGGATCAAAGTAGACCCGAGGCAGTATGCTGACCTGGAGCTCGAACCTGGTAAAACCATCAAGGTCGGAACAGACTGCACGTCGGAGGAGCTGGTGCAGATTAGATCAATGTGCCAGGAGTTCCCCGACATCGTGGCCTGGTGCTACGAAGATTTGAGGGGTATGACGGATCTGTCATCCGAGCATACCATCGAGCTAGAGGATGGCGCCAAGCCGTTCCGACAAAAGCAAAGGGCCGTAAATCCAAAGGTTGAGGCCATGATGAAGACCGAGCTCTTGAAGATGCTTGGAGGCCAAGATCATCTACCCCATCAAACATTCATCCTGGGTCGCGAATCCGGTGCCCGTGAGGAAAAAGAATGGCGACATACGTCTATGTGTCGACTTCAGAAACCTAAATCAGGCTTCCCTCCGGGACCACTATCCGCTTCCCCAAATTGACCAAATTTTGCATATCGTTCTTTGGAGCCCAGAGATTTTCACTTTTAGATGGATTTTCCGGCTACAACCAGATTTGGGTCAAAGACGAAGACCGAGCATAAGACGGCGTTTACCACGAAGTGGGGACGTTCGCCTATCAGCGCATGCCGTTTGGCTTATCCAATGCTGGTGCCACGTTCCAAAGGGCCATGGACCTGGCCTTCGAGAGCTGCTCAACAAGATTATTGTCATCTATCTTGATGACATGACTGTTTCTCTCACCGACGAGAAGATCATGTTTCGCACCTGCGGCGGATATTTGAAAGTTGTCGAGAATTCGGCATCTCTATAAACCCGAAGAAGTCTGTCTTCGCGGTAAAGGAAGGAAAGCTGCTGGGACATGTCATCTCCGAGGAAGGCCTCGCCATTGACCACGACGGAGCAGAAGCCCTCGTTCGCTTGCCAGCCCCCACTGATAAAAAAGGTCTGCAGTCCTTCTTCGGTCAGATTAACTTCGTGCGGAAGTTCATTCCGGACTTCGCACAGGTGATCAAGCCTATGGCCGAACTGTTGAAGAAAGATACACCTTACGAATGGACTGATGAGAGAGAGCAAGCTTTCGAGGAAATCAAGGCTCGAATTGCGCAAGCTCCGGTGTTGACAAACCCGGACTACTCCAAGGACTTCATCCTGTATGCAGTGGGAGAACCCGAAAGTTACGCTGCAGTCCTGACTCAGAAGGGAGACGACGGTGAGGAGCGCCCCATTGCGTTCCTAAGCCAAGTGATTCTGCCACACGAAGAGAAGTACAATTTTATAGAGCGGCGAGTCCATGCGGTCATGAAGTCCCTTCGAAAGTTCGGGCACTTTGTCTCCCGGAGTAAGACCACTTGTCTTTGTGATTCACCCCGATGTTCGCAGTTTCATCTTGCAAGGGGAACCGGGTCACAAGAGAGCGGGATGGATTGCCAAGATCCGGGAGTTTGACATCGAAGTACGGCCCACCAAGCTTATCGAGAGGCCGAGCCTTGTGTCGGGAATTGGCCCGAAGCGCCGTAGCCGGCATCTCCGCTGTAAGTGGGAGGACACGGCGACACGCGTCTACCTAGCCAACTCCTTATCGGAGGGGAGTGATTGGACGGATGAGCTGGTGAGATACTTACGCACCGGAAGATGTCCCGATCACTGAACGCCTCACAACGAAGGAGATTTCGGTTAGGTGCATTAAGGTACACTCTTCGCCCCGAGGGGCTTTACTTCAAAAATATTGACGGCATCCTGTTGCGGTGCGTCATAAAATCTGACCAGCCTAGGATCCTCGGAGATTTTCATTCCGGGATGCATGGGGGTCACCATTCTTCAAGGCCAACGGCCTTAAAAATAATAAGGGCTGGATACTATTGGCCCACTCTGTTCGCAGACGCGTATGCGGTCTGCGCCAAATGTGATCAATGCCAGAGGTATGCTGGCCGAAACAGAAAAGCACCCCTGCCCCTTCAACCGATTCAAGCCGAAGCTCCGTTCCAGCAATGGGGTCTGGACTTCATTGGGGTGATTTCTCCTAACTCCTCCGCCGGCCACAAGTTTATTCTCACAGCTACTGACTATTTCACACGGTGGACGGAGGCGATCCCGACCAAGAACGCCGACCAAGAAACGGTCATCAGGTTCATTGAGAGCCTGATTACCCGCTTCGGGGTTCCCGAGTCGATTGTGACAGACAACGGTCCGGGATTTGTAGGCGCTGTACTCACGGAGTACACCAGCGGCCTTGGCATCTATCACAAGATGTCTTCTAATTACTACCCGCAGGGGAATGGCCTTGCCGAGTCTACTAACAAGAACCTCCTGAAAATTCTCCGGAGGACCATTGAAAAAAATAAGCGGACTTGGCACTTGCTCCTGAACCGGGCGCTATGGGCGGACCGAGTTGCGTTCAAGAAATCCCTCAAGACGTCCCCCTATGCGCTCGTCTATGGCAAGCAAGTTGTTATGCCATCACACATTGAAATCCCCGCACTGTGGATGATTGACGAAGACGAGGAGCAGCGGAGACCCGGTAGACGACAGGTTGTGCCAACTCCTGCAGTTGGAAGAAGACAGAGAAAGTGCATACCAGGCCTTCGCGGATCACATTGCAGCCACTAAAGGCTGGTTTGCCAAAGGCACCACTGCCCGAGTTTTCGAAGTCGGGGACCTGGTGCTGAAGTGGGACTCATACAAGGCAAAACCGGGTAATCACGGAAAATTTGACGCTCTCTGGGAGGGCCCTTATCAGATTGCCCGGGTGAATCAGTTCAATGCCTACATACTTTCGGATATGGAGGGTCAGCTCCTCCCCATCCCCGTCAACGGGTTCCACTTGAAGCTTTATCGCTGTTGAAGGCGCCCGAGTGGCCCTTCCCTGTAAAAATTTTGCCTTGTGTTTTTATTTTTCCCCGCATGTATAGTTTCCAGTTTTAGCATTCAGTTTATTTTTCCTTCTTTGAGCTTAAATGCGGCATGGGAGAGAAAGACAGACTTCGCAACGAAGTCTGTCGTTGCCCAGCAGGAGGGGCGAAGTTCGGCTATGCAGAGAAAGAAAGGAGAAAAAAGAGCAAAAAATCGACTAAGTGTTGACCGAAGTCCGACTTCGCAGCGAAGCCTGACTTCGGCCCAGCCGAATTGCGAAGTTTGTCCGAGAAAAGCTGAAGCAGACCAAAGTCCGCACTGCGCAACCCTTCGTGCGAAGTACGCACTGCGCGCAAAGTTTGTGCGAAGTGCGAACTTCGCACCGAAGTCCGACTTCGGCCAGCGCCCGTGCGAAGTGCGCGCTGCGCTCAACGCTTGGGCGAAGTGCGAACTTCGCGCGAAGTTCGCACTTCGCATCAAGCTTCGGCCGAAGTCCGAACAAAGCGGCCAGCGCCCGTGCGAAGTCCATCTAAAGATCAAAGGCGGCAAAGACCCAGATCGCGCCCAAACCTTGGGCGCAGCTAAAAACAGAGGTAGAACAGTTCAAGCACGCGCTTCGCGCGAAGTTCGTACTTCGCCCGAAATTCGGGCGAAGTCCGACTTCGCCGGCGAGGTCGGGCCGTGCCCAACTTCGGGCGAAGCCCGGCTGCGCCTAGTTTTCCGGGCCAGTATTGGGACGCGGTTTAAAGAATAATAAAAAAAAAAAAAATTCAAAAACCCCAAGCTGGGCCCAAGGCGCGTTTGCACTTGTTTTAATGTGGGTTTCCGCACCGAAGGTTTTGTCTTGATCAGTGTGCCCAAGTGGTGGCAGCAACGTCAGCCATGGTGCAGTCCCCAACGCTGAGTTAATGATTGCGCGTTTTTCAAGCGAAAACGCAACTAAAAAAAGCAAGGCACGGCTGCCGGGGCGCGTCTTTTCCTAAACGTTCTTCTGCGCGGCCACCAAGGGTTTTAACTCAGCCGACCTACCCCTCTGCGTTGCATTAATGGCGCTGTTTTTATCTAGAAAAGGGGGTGAGAATCATGCCAACATTCCAGATTGCGAGAGATTATTCCTCGGACGGTGCTAATTATTCCTCCGATAGCGAAATTTGTTGCGGACGACTGAACTGTCATTATTGCTGACTCGGAGAGATGGACAAGGGAAAAATGCCTGTGTCAGCGCAGTCCAGCGGAAGCAGCGAACCAGGGGATTTGCCGCGGGGGCGGTGGCGGCTCGTTTTCCATGAGCCTAACTCAGCTGAGAGCGAATGTGGAGAGCTGGGCTGACAAAGTTTCGCCCTCCCATCATTTTGGAGCGGCGTACAAATCAAACCTCTTCAGATTCATGTGCCCTCCTGTCCACCAATGCCCGGAGCTGATAGACTTAATTGTCAGACACTATAAACCAGCTTCCCGGCAAATCTGCAGTTCCAGCGGCAAACCCTTGTTCGCACTGCGCAGGGAGACTGTGCAGCCAGCTTTCGCCCCAGGGCTGGAGTATGACTCCGGCACCATCCTCAGAAAAATCAGTTTGGGCGAACAAGCGGGACGTTTCACGCACACCAAGCGAATGAGGGATTTCCTCAATTCAGAGCTGAGCGCCCCGCTTCCAGCCGGACAATGGCCGACTGGCCCCATGCCTTTGGTAAAATTTCAGAGCAAGTATCTATATACCATCTTGGCATGGATCCTCGGCTGCGACTCCGATGAGCTGGTGCACCCGTACCAGCTGGCGCTGGCAGAATGCCTCCTGTGTGGAGAATCTTACGAACCAGCGGCGCAGCGGAGCGGAAAACGCCCCATCTCTTTCGACTGGGCAGACTGGCTGGCTTACGCCATTCATTCCAGTCTGCTGAAAATCCAGAAGCGCCAGTCAACCAATTTTCGTTTCAGTTCCGTTCTGGTCTGGCTTTGTTTGTACCATCTGCACCCCCAAATGCCGATCCTGAACCTGAAGAAGGTTAACGAGAAGGGAGAACCCCAGCCCGTCTATAACTGGACGGATGACTTATACCGGAAAGGGTCCTACTACAAGTTCAACTTCAACTTTTTGGGATTCGTCATGTCAGTCTTCACCGAAAGTGAAATCCCCCGTCCCCCGAGAGAAATGACGAGTGCTTTGATAAATCAGAAGCTCGGGGACGTTTTCGAGGCGACGCAGGGGATTGTGATCAGAATCTACGGATTCAAGGGCAAACCCTATTTGCTGCCCTATTGGTGCTCAGAGCATCTGTTCGGGATGGAGGTTGCCCGACAGATGGACTATGTGGAAGAAGAGTTTGGCCTAGGGAAGAAAAGAGGACAGATTTTTCAATACCCTCTTTCCTGGGCCAACGTTGAGATTATTGAGGTAGGACAACATGTCTACCTAGAGCAAGCGCTGTCCCGGATTGGCCTGGTTTTGCTGCCGCAGCGCTGGAAGTATGACCCTCATGGGATAAGGGGAAAGTTTGCACATTTGTGCCCCCGGGACATAACCGAAGATAGATGCGACGTGGTCCATGTGGACCTTGACTGGGAGATTGAATTAATGGAAGCTTCTCCCCCTTGGCAGGATTTCTATTGCGAGGAGGTGACATATGACCCCAAGAGAAACCAGGACCATCACTTCTCATCTCCAGGGTTCAAAAAATTTCTGTCAAAGATTGCGAGGCCTTAAGCTGGTCTAAAGAAAAGATTATTGAATGCTGGAAAATGAGATGCCGCACGCAGCACGATAAATCCACAAGGAGAAACCTGGCCGTAGATGACGACTTCTCGGTTCTCTATGACCAACATCATGACAGCTGGCGGCCGTTCGCATATCAAGGTTACGTTCCCCGAGGCCCCTTTGAGGATTATAAAAGTGGGTCTCCTCCCAAATAGTTGTACACTTCGGCAACTGCCAGCGCCGGCCCAACAAGTACCCAGGCCGATCCAATGCAGTTCGTGGCTCCTAAGGCGGCGCCTGAAAAGGCGAAAAAGTTAGCCAAGGCAGCGCCTGAGGCACTTCCTCAGGCAAGAAAAGCGCCAGCGCCGCCAGAAAGCAGACCGGTCGCGGCAGACCTTCTGCAAGTCAAACCCCGGTACAAGTTTACCGTGGGAGCATCAGTGCCTGCTGCACCTGCTTCGTCTCCTTCCCCTGATCCGACAGTTGTTCCAGAAGAGAAGAAGCGGAGGAGAGTTGAGAAAATCAGGCGACCTAGCCTGATAGTGCAGCAGCCAGTCGCAGAGCCGCAGCCGCGTCCTGCCGCCGCAGAGGCCATTCCTTTGGGCAGTCCCAAGCCAACCGCCGAGACAAGAAGCGAAGACATTCACCCGGCATCGGCTCGGGCAGAGCCCGCGAGTACGTTTGCTGTCCCTGTCTCTCTAGTCTCACCCGGTTCTACTTCCACTCAGTCCCCCGCTCAATTTGGGCGAGCCATGACCACATCCTCCTCCCCGTCTCCGCGTCCTTCTAGCGGCCCCCACTCTTTCGACCAGTTTGCTCAGAACCCTAACGTCTCTCTTTCTCTGAGCACAACTCCAAACCCTTCGCCCGAGGTTAGTGCTGAGGCTGTCCGTTCACCATCACATCCTCCGCCTCAGCCGCTTCAAACCCTCACAGTGTCAGCCTCTCCCATTTCCATTTCCCGGTCGCCCCCACAAGCGACCGATTCTTCCAAGGTCTGTCCGGTTCCTCCTGATCCCATCCCCGCAGGAGAGACGTCTCAGCAGATCCCTAGGCCGGGGGAACCAGATTTTATGGACGACCTCCAGAACTCAGATGACTTGCCCCTGGCAACAAGAGCCGTAGAGTATTCTGTCTCTTTCCGCCAAGACACGAAGCGGAGGAGACATGAAGAGATAGCCGCCCCGGCAAAACGCGCAAAGTATGATTTCGGAAGGAGAGTGATTACAACGGAGAAAATAATCCCAATAGTGAAGAAGCCTCTCCGAGAAATGACTAAGGCGGACTACGTGCTCCAGACAAAGGAGAAAAGCTTTGACGACATTGATAAACAGTATGAGATTCAGACGATCATGCGCAAAGCTGACAATCTCTTTGTCAAGAGTTTGGAGGAGCAGGAAGAACTTTTCGCGTTGCGAGGACAAAGTAAGGCAACTTGAAGAGGACCTATCTAGGTCCACCGAGCAGGCTGGAAGCGGCGCGGCGAGAAACGAGATGAATTCAAAGCCCGGCTAGCCGCTTCTCGGCAACGAGGCCGCAACCGAAAAGAAAGCAGCCTCGGAGCAGATTTCTCAGCTCCGGGAGTCTTTGAAGCGAGCACGATCGCGGCTTGCGGAAAAAACATCTCAAGCGGTTGTCTTTTCAAAGACAAAAGTTAAGGAAATGAGGGTTGGTTTGTTGAGGGAATGCAAGCCCCATACCTTTAAGGCAATGGCGGTCCTGGACTTCGCATCCAGGATTCAAGAAGTTTCTGCCCAGGGAAAGCCTGTGGTAGAGGAGGTCGAGCGCCCAGGCAAAGCAATGGCTGGACCTGGCGATAAACCTTCAGGAGCGCGAGCGCGACGGCGTCCTTTTTTCCCCCGTGTCCTCATTCGCTGCAGAATGGGCAGGTGCAAGGGTGACCTTGCACAAATATTTTAGAAAAGTTGAAGAGGTGAGAGTGGCCAGACGAATGCTTGACGCATTCGGACATGAAAAAGATATCTGTCTGGCCCCCTTTCACGCTCTTTCGGAACTTAGGTGTCCGGGTTTTGTTGAGAATGGCGAGCTCCTCACCCTAGATCGGGTAAAGAAGAATTGGCAGTCCTTTGAAGCGGATACGGCTGAAATTGATAGGCTGGGTCGAGCCAATTCAAGACAGTCGAGTCACTCGGATGGTGTCCGGATATTCCAGGATCCGCTCCTATTTTCAGGAGTTAGAGAAAAGATACCTCACCATCGACCTGCATGCGGTCACTGCTTTTCACGGAGCATTAGAAGACATAGCTGACCACAAGCCATTCAAAGCGGAAGCCTGGCGTTCAGCCCAAGAGGCGTACATTCGCATGTGCGAGGCAGAAGCAGGAAATGGAGACCTTTCAGAAGGAGATACTGATGAGGCAACTGACAAAGATGAATCTGAAGAACAGTTGCCGCAAGGAGAACAATTAGAGCAGCAAAAGGCAGGGGAGGCAAGTTCCTCTGCACCCAAAGGATGAAGGCATGGATTCTTTGCGCCGAGGCGAGCTCGACACCCCGCGAGCCGCCAGAAATGTTGTCACATTTTGCACGGGGTGCAATGTCTTCAATATTGTTTTGTAACGATCGCTGCTCTTCTTTTCCTCCTTCCGTTTTTCTCCCTTCTCTCCCTTTCCTTTTCTTTCCCATTCTCTTTCTCTCCCCCCTTTTTCCTTGGAGTTCCCCAGGTCTATCTGAAATTGGCTAAGTCTGGGTGCGAAGTTCGCACTTCGCCCAGTTTTGGTGCGAAGTTCGTACTTCGCCCAGTTTTGGTGCGAAGTGCGCACTTCGCCCAGTTTTGGTGCGAAGTTCGCACTTCGCCCAGTTTTGGTGCGAAGTGCGTACTTCGCCCGGTGCGAGTTCGCACTCGCCCGGTTTGGTGCGAAGTCCGACTCCGCCCCACTTTCTGGGCGCACCTTGCACTGGCAGGTCAATGCAGAAAAAAGGGAAAATGCCGGAGCAGGTCCATATGGCGGCAGACACCAGTGTTCGCCTGTGCGCAGTTCGACTTCTCAACGGAGCGGGAATGCGCCCTTGACAGGTGTACAGTAGGGGAACAAACCCGGAATTTGACCAAGGCTTGAAGGCCTTCCCCGACTGCACTGATTTTTGCACGCATCCCAAGGAGCCCCGATCCCAAGCAAAGATGGATAGACTGCCCTCTAAGGCAGGCATGTGTCACACGACATAACCCATCATCAGACAAGTGTCCAGCTTCGGGATTTGAACCAAGACTGCCGACCAAAAGGGATAAGCATGGGCTGCCTGCACCGCCTGCGTTAATAGCCTCATTCAAAGCTGATCTGAGGTTTCACCTGCTCCAGCTACTAGCAAGCCTGCCGACTTGAAGATTTACCCAGCACTCCGCCACGTAGCTGTCCAGCTTCCAGGAAGACCATGCTGCGGGTACAGCCCAGTCCGACAAAAGGTCAGCATTTGCAGCTCTTTCGCCGCTTCTGTCAGCTCATGTTTGACTGGGACTCTGTGCCCATTAATGTAACGGGTGGGACTCGGGCTATAAAAGCCCATCTGAAATTCATTGTAAAGGGTGGAAGGGGAATGTTTGTTAGGGAACTACTGTGCTTATTGTAACCGTGCTTCTGCTTATGAATACAATCTGTATGCCTGGTTCTGTTCTACTGTCTTTATTCTTTTATGCTGTCTTTCATTATATGCCTTAGGCCCACCTGTGTCGCTGCTCGTTAATTCACTTTGGCATTTGGCGATCAGGTTCCTCTAGCATTGCTTGCTTAAAGCACCTTCTGTACTTCATTATTTAAAGCATTCATTATAAATTTGGTAGCAGTTCCATCAGTTGTGTGTGACGTTGCTGGCCCGTATCTGGTGATTGATGCGATCCCCTGCTGTTAGTTCCTTGTAGGGAATGTTTGCTAGGGAGCCATTGAAGCTGTGCGGTTAAACTCTCTACCTAACACATATACCTGGCTCTGACATCTCTAGGTTTATTTTCTACCCCTGTCAGTGTACGTATCTGGTGATTGATACGATCCCTATCTGTTAGTTCCTTGTAGGGAATGTTTGCTAGGGAGCTATTGAAGCTGTGCATACGCTGCTGGTGTATCGGAAGTACGCCTAGGTTTTGCAGTTCCTTGTCATGCTCTGTGTTTGTATGCAGTAAGTAGCGGTGATTGGTGTGTTCCCGTACTGTTAGTTCCCCCCCACCAACCTTTGGACATATTTGTATCTCTTTCTGTACATTTGTCTCTTTCCGTTCCTTTATTTCTTTCCTGTTCCCTTTAGCTTAAATCAAGCCCCCCCCAAAAGGAGCCGGCCTTCTCCGGAGATTGGCTCGGAAGGCATCTCTTCCTTCCGGCCTTTCATGCTTGAGTGGGCGAATACGGGCGCATTAACCAAAAATCCTTTCCTCATGGCAGATTCGTAACCAACGGTACACAACCGCATGGTGGACTACGGGTGCTTCCACGACCGTAATGCCGAGAGCCGTCTGCGATGAAATCGGGATGGAGTACACAAGGAGCAGCCAAGGCGTGCTTGCAACTGGACGGCACCCCTGTCAAGACAGTTGGTGTCATAAAAGACATCCCCATTCGGCTGCACAAAGCTCTCGACATTGTGGTCATCCAAGAGGTTGTGGTCGTCGACTTGGAACCCTACTTCGGCATGTGTCTCTCCAGGGAGTTCACTGCGAAGTTAGGAGGATATCTCTCTCTGGACTACTCACACATGGAAGTGCCTTTCAAAGGAAGGAGACTGAAAATTCTCAACGAAAAGCCTTCCACCTACCTAGTAGAGAAGATACCCGGAGAAGAGCCTGAGGATTGCATGGTCCAACTGACAGAGGAAGAACTGGTGACAGTGGACATGACGGAGCTAGCTCTCGAGCAGCTGCAAGTAGAAGATGAATTCTCCTTGCGGGACTTCAACGCCGTGATTGAAACAGAGCAAGGCTGCTACACCATCGTTCAGCCTGAGAGGCTTGACAAGTCAGCCAGGGGAGAAGTGGGACCAGCACCTGAGAAGCTGTGGAAGCTTTTCTTTGACGGCGCACGATGCAAAAATGGCGCCGGTGCTGGAATCCTCTTGGTTTCCCCAACCGGGATCCAGAAGGATTACACCTACAGGCTGGCTTGGAGCTGTACCAACAACGCGGCGGAGTACGAAGCCCTGTGCTTGGGCTTGCGAAAGGCGGAGAGGTTGGGGATTAAACATCTGCAGATCTACGGGGACTCAGAACTGGTGTGCCACCAGATCACGAACAAGTGCGCCTCCAAAAAGCACTATCTCAAGGCATACCGAAATCGGGTCTGGGATCTGATGGAGTCTTTTGACTCGTTGAATGTCAAGGCTATTTCGCGTGAGAAAAACAAGCATGCTGACATTCTGGCGTCTGTTGGAGCTAGGTACATTCCGGCTGATGACACTGTCCAGAAGCCGAAGCCGGTTCGTACCATTTACAGGCCTTACGTGCCTGATAAGGACACCCACTGGCAGGTGTTCGGCTGTGACGAGGAAATCGTCACATTTTTGGTAAATGAAGCCTGTTCAATCGAAGGTAGAGACCCTGATGACGAGCAATATGAGGGGTTGATACAGTTGAAAAACAATCATGTCCCAAAAGGACTGATTACCTTAGAGAGTCTGTTTGATCAGAACGACAGAGCCATATCTCATAGGATCAAAGTAGACCCGAGGCAGTACGCTGACCTGGAGCTGGAATCTGGCAAATCAATCAAGGTCGGGACAGACTGCACCACAGAGGAACTCGAGCAGATCAGAGCATTATGTCGAGAGTTCCCTGACATAGTAGCACTGGAGCTACCAAGACTTGAAGGGGTATGACAGAGAAATAATCCAGCATACCATTGAGCTAGAAGATGGCGCCAAGCCATTCCGGCAAAAGCAGAGGGCCGTCAATCCAAAAATCGAGGCCATGATGAAAGCCGAGCTCTTGAAGATGCTGGAGGCCAAGATCATCTACCCCATCAAGCATTCATCCTGGGTTGCGAACTTGGTTCCTGTGAGGAAGAAGAACGGAGACATTCGTCTTTGCGTGGATTTCAGGAATCTAAATCAGGCCTCCCTCAAGGACCATTACCCGCTTCCCCAAATTGATCAGATCCTCCATATAGTTGCTGGAGCCCAGAGATTTTCCCTCTTAGACGGTTTTTCCGGCTACAATCAGATATGGGTCAAGGATGAGGACCAGCACAAGACGGCGTTCACCACCAAGTGGGGAACGTTCGCCTACCAGCGCATGCCATTCGGCTTATCCAATGCTGGCGCCACATTCCAAAGAGCCATGGACCTGGCCTTCCGAGAGCTGCTCAACAAAGTGATCGTCATCTACTTGGATGACATGACTGTTTTCTCTCACAGGCGAGAAGATCATGTTACCCACCTGCGGCAAATATTCGAAAGGTGTCGTGAATTCGGCATCTCCATAAACCCAAAGAAGTCTGTCTTTGCGGTGAAAGAAGGAAAGCTGCTGGGGCATGTCATCTCCGAAAAAGGCCTGGCTGTGGACCCTGATAGAGCAGAGGCTCTCCTCCGCTTGCCCGCCCCAATCGATAAGAAAGGGCTACAGTCCTTCTTCGGTCAAATCAACTTCGTGCGGAAGTTCATACCAGACTTCGCACAGGTAATCAAGCCTATGGCCGAGTTGCTGAAAAAGAACGCAGAATTTCTGTGGACTGAAGAGAGGGAGCAAGCCTTCGAGGAGATCAAAGCTCGCATTGCACAAGCACCGGTGTTGATAAACCCGGACTACTCCAAGGATTTCATCCTGTACGCGGTGGGAGAACCAGAGAGTTACGCCGCAGTCCTGACCCAAAAGGGAGATGATGGCGAGGAGCGCCCCATCGCGTTCCTGAGTCAAGTGATCCAGCCACACGAGGAAAAATACAACTTTATAGAGCGGCAGGTTCATGCCGTCATGAAATCTCTCCGAAAGTTTAGGCACTTTGTCTCCCAGAGCAAGATCACTGTCTTCGTGATCCACCTGGACGTCCGAAGCTTCATCATTCAAGGAGAGCCGGGTCACAAGAGAGCGGGATGGATTGCCAAAATCCAGGAGTTTGACATCGAAGTACGGCCCACCAAGCTAATCAGAGGCCGAGCCTTGTGCCTGGAGCTAGCCCGAAGCGCGGCAGCCGAGATATCCGCCTGCGGATGGGAGGATCCAACAACACGCACCAACCTAGCTAACTCCTTACCTGAGGAGTGCAACTGGACAGATGACCTGGTGAGATACTTACGCACGGGAGATGTCCAGACCACATGAACGCCTCACAAAGAAGGAGGTTCCGGCTAGGTGCTCTGAAGTACACTCTTCGCCCCGAGGGGCTTTACTTTAAAAATATCGACGGCATCCTGTTGCGGTGCGTCAGAAAAACAGACCAGTCTAGGGTCCTTGGAGAATTTCATTCCGGGATGCCTGGAGGTCATCATTCTGCAAGGCCTACGGCCTTGAAAATAATCAGAGCTGGGTACTACTGGCCCACTCTGTTTACAGACGCTCATGCGGTCTGTACCAAATGTGATCAATGCCAGAGATTTGCTGGCAGAAGCAGAAAATCACCCCTGCCCCTCCAACCGATCCAAGCCGAGACTCCGTTTCAGCAATGGGGTCTCGACTTCATCGGGGTGATTTCGCCGAACTCTGCAGCGGGCCACAAGTTTATCTTAACCGCCACCGATTACTTCACACGGTGGGCAGAGGCGATCCCCACAAAGAATGCCGACCAAGAGACGGTCATCAGATTCCTCGAGAGCCTGATTACCCGTTTCGGGGTCCCCGAGTCAATAGTGACGGACAATGGTCCGGGGTTCACAGGCGCTGTACTCACGGAGTACACCAGCAAATTTGGCATCTATCATAAGATGTCTTCCAACTACTACCCGCAAGGGAACGGCCTCGCCGAGTCCACCAACAAAAATCTGCTGAAGATCATCCGAAGGACAGTGGAGAAAAACAAAAGGACTTGGCACCTACTCCTGGATCGGGCGCTATGGGCGGATAGAGTTTCATTCAAAAAATCCATCAGAACGTCCCCTTATGCGCTCGTGTATGGCAAAGAAGCTGTCTTGCCAACTCACCTTGAGATGCCCGCTCTCTGGATGCTTGACGAAGAGAAAGGCAGCGGGGATCCATTGGACGACAGACTTTGTCAACTGTTGCAGTTGGAGGAGGACAGAGAGAAAGCGTACCAGGCCTTCGCCAAACATGCTGAAGCAACTCAAGGATGGTTCGCGAAAGGCACCACTGCCCGAGTTTTCAAAATCGGGGACCTGGTGCTGAAATGGGACTCGTTGAAGGCAAAACCCGGCAACCACGGAAAGTTCGATGCCCTCTGGGAGGGCCCCTATCAGATTGCTCGGGTTAACCAGTTCAACGCATATGTGCTCCGGGACATGGAGGGACATCCTCTCCCCATTCCCGTCAACGGGTTCCACCTGAAGATGTACCACCGCTGAAGGCACCCGAAAGGGTCCTTCCTTGTACAGATTTCCCTTTTTTGTATTTCCAGTTTTTCAGCATGTAAATGTTTCAGTTGTTTGTTTTTAGTAGCCCAAGTCCGAGGCAAAAACCCGACTTCGCAGCGAAGTCGGGTAGCGCCCATCAAATGGTGCGAAGTGGGAAGAGAACAGTTAAAAGGAAGCTGAAATGCCTGAAACGCCTAACTCTGGCTGCCCACCCGACTTCGCAGCGAAGTCGGGCTGCGCCTTCTCCAAAGAGCGCAGTCGGGTAGCAGATTACAAGTAAAGTGCCTAGAGACGGACTGCGCCCATGTTGATGGGCGAAGTCGGATGCGCCGTTTCGGCGAACCTCGCGCCCATTCTCCGGGCGAAGTCCGAGTGCGCCCCATTCTTGGGCGCACCCTGGGTAAGCTGGCGTAGAAAATTGAAGTGTAAAACCCAAGCTGCGCCCGTTTTTCGGGCGAAGTTCGGGTTGCGCCCAAATTCTGGGCGAAGTCCGAAGTGCGCCCCTTTTTCGGGCGAAGTCGGACCGCGCCCCCGATTCCGGGCGAAGCACGAACGGCTCATCACGGAGAGCGCCAAAAGTTTATAAGTGTGGGCCCGGTGCGAAGTCCGACACATGGCAAAGTTGGGTTAATTAATTGCAAGGTCCTTTGAAAAGTGTGCCCAAATGGTGGCGGCGACGTCAGCAACGGCACAACGCCCTAGGTGTTTTAAATGATTGCGCAATAACCAAGGATGACGCATTTAAAGGGTAAGGTGCGCCCTGGGCCAACAAAGCACGTTTTTCTAAAAAGGGCCCATGCGTAGCCGCCAAAATCACAGCGCCTCCACCAACCCAGAGTTAACTGCTTTAACTTCCTCCCTCGCGCCATTAATGAGCAGTCACCGTCTACAAAAGACCCTGGCGCCAGCCAGAAAATTTATAGTGTTCAAGCTGACTCCCGGACTGCAGAGAATAAGCCTGACAAGTTCAGAAGTATTTGTCCCCGTCTCTGATTGTTTCAACAAGAATGGACAAGGGGAAAACGCCCGTACAGGCGCAATCAAGCAAAGATCCGCGCGAAGCTGACAAGTCTCCAGAGTCCAGCGACCATGAGAGCGCAGCGCCTCAGAAGGGCAAGAAAGCAAAACCTCGAACAAAAAGGCGTGTAGTTGGCCAGACTCCACCGCCGCCAACAAATCGTCTGTCCGGGTACAAGGATGGGTCGTTCTCCATCAGTATCACGAAGCTGCGTCTGACTATCGCAAAGTGGGTGGGTAAGGTTTCGCCTTCTCACCACCTCGGAGCCGCATATAATTCAAATCTTCACTGGTTTCTGTGTCCTCCAACTCACTGGTGCCCGGAGCTGGTTGAAGTGATTGCTGAATACTACAAACCAGCTGCGCGGCAGGTCTGCGATAACAAAGGAAGGGTGTTGTTCACTCTTTTCGGAGAGAGCATCCAGCCGGCGTTCGCCCCAGGGCTTCAGTACAGCCCAGACGCGATTATCAGAAGGGTGAACATAGAAGAGCAGACCGGCAGATTTTGTCAGACGAAGCGGATGAGAGAGTTCCTGGACTCAGAGCTGAAGACTCCGCTAAATGCTGGACAGTGGCCGACTGGCCCCATACCGCTGGACCGATTCGAAAACAGATATATCTATATCATCCTGGCGTGGGTCCTCGGCTGCGACTCAGACAGGGTGGTGCGGCCTTTTCAGCTGGCGATGGCCGAATGTATCCTGCACGGGGAGTTCTACGACTCCACGGCGCAGAGAAGCGGGAAACGCCCAATCTTCTATGACTGGGCGGACTGGTTAGCCTACGCAATTCATGCGAGCCTGGTGCGACTGCAGCAGAGGCAGTCTACGGAATTCCGGTTTTGCTCATTCCTCACATGGCTATGCCTGTACCATATGCATTACCGGATGAACGTCCCTAACCTGAGGAAAGCGAACGAACAAGGAGAGCCGCTCCCCGTGTACGAATGGACTGAGGCCCTGTACCGGAAGGGCTCATTTTATGAGTTTAATGTTCAATTTCTGGGCCAGGCAATGGGACTATTCAACCGCGGCGCGACTCGCCCACCAGCGGCTATGACAAAGTGTCTGTCGGACAACGAGCTTGGTGATACCTTTCGGGTGACTCAGGGCATTGTCGTCCGAATCTACGGATTCAAAGGAATGCCTTGTTTGCTGCCCTACTTCTGCACAGATCATCAGTTCGGGATGGAGGTGGCACGGCAAATGGATTACGTCGAAGAAGAATTTGGCCAGGGAAAGAAGAGGGGTCACATATTCAAATATCCTATGACCTGGGCCAATATTCAAGTCTTCGAAATCGGGCAGCACGTTTATCTCGAGCGGGAGCTGATGGAAATGGGCCTGATTATGCTGCCCCAACGCTGGAAATATGACCCAATCGGGGTCCGGGGAAAGTTCACGCACATCTGTCCGAGACCTGAAATCATGAAAGAAAGAAGGAATTTGACAGGTGCAGACCTCCATTGGCGCATTCATTTAATGCAGTCATGGCCACCATGGCATGAGTTTTACTGCGAGGAGGTCACTTACGATCCTGATCGGAACCCGGACCATCGAATGGAGTCAGTTGGATTCAAGAGGTTCCTCGCTAAGGTGGCGCCGCTCAACTGGCATAAGGACAAAATCCTCGAATGCTGGAAAATGAGGTGTCGCACGCAACACGACAAATCAAGCCGGAGGAACCTTGCCGTTGATGATGAATTTTCGGCACTTTATGATCAACATGTCGACACGTGGCAGCCCTTCGAATTTCGCGTTTGCGTTCCCCGAGGCGCAAATATAAGGTATAAAAGAAGGGCTACCCCTCAGTTGTTGTCAACCCCAGCGACTTCCAGCGCGACTCCATCCAGCAGTCAAGTGGGCCCGATGCAGCCTGTAGCTCCTGCGGCAGTGCCCGAATCGGCGCAAAGGTCAGAGCGGTCAACTCCGGAGCCAGCCCCTCAAGCAGAAACAGCGTCGGTACCACCCACCAGCGGACCAAGTGCGGCAGGAATTCTCCCAGCGCGACCCAGGTACAAATTTACCGTGGGGACATCAACGTCTGCCGCCCCTTTATTGCCGCTTCCTTCTGTACCGGCCACAGCGTCGGGAGAAAAGAAAAAGAAAAAGGTCGAGAGGACCAAGCGACCTAGGGAGCCAGTGCTGCAATCGCCCGCAGAGCAACCGCAAGCAGCAGCGCCGGAGGTTGTTTCTTTAGACAGCCCCGAACCAGAAGCAGACATCCAGGCTGCGACCGTCCCTTCAGCATCGGCTCAGGCGGAGCCCGCAGGTACGTCCTCCGTTCCGCTTGCCCAAGTCCGCGTCGGCCCTGCAAAAACCCCAACTCCCACTCCATCAGGGCAAGCCGTAGCCGCATCCTCCGCATCTCAAGCCACTCCACCATCTAGCGGCCTCCACTCGTTTGACCAGTTTGCTCAAGATCCCAACGCTTTTCAATCCCTGAGTCAAACCCTAGAGCCTTCACCCGCAGTTAGCGCTGAGGTCGCTCCCTCATCTCCGCATCCTTTGCCCCAGCCGCTCGAAACCCTATCAGCGCCATCTACCCAAACGCCTGTCACTCCTAGGACCCAATCGCCCTTGAAAGCTGCTACCCCCTCTGGTATCCCTCCTACTTCACTATTCGCAGGGAAAATGCCGCAGCAAGCCCGGGAGGCTGGAGGACCTCGATTTCATGAGCGTCTCCGAGGACCAGCCTCTGGTAGTAAGAGCCATGGGAGGATCTGCCTCTTTTCTTCAAGGAGTTAAGCGCAGAAGGGCCGAAGAGATAGCCGCCCCGGTCAAGCGCACAAAGTTTGACCTAAATCGGAGAGTGCTTACAACAGAGAAGCTGATTCCTAAAGTGAAGAAGCCTCTTCGTGATATGACCGAGGCTGACTATGAGCTTCAGACGAAGGAGAAGAACTTTGATGATATCAACGAAGAATACGAGATCCACGGTATTCGTCGTAAAACAGACAGCCTCCTTGTCAAGCATCTCGAGACCCAAGAAGCGCTTTTCCAGCTGCAGAATACTACAAGGCAGCTTGAAGAAGACTTGGCTAGGGCTACCGCGCAGTTGGGATCAGCGCAGCAAGAAGTTGAAAATCTTAAGGCTCAGCTGGCCGCCTCCCAGCAGACAGCCGAGCAAGAGAGAAAAGCAGCGCTAGAACAGATTTCACGACTACAGGATTCGCTGAAACAGGCGCAGTCGCAGCTCACCAAGAAAGCATCACAAGCGACGGCCTTTTCAAAGAACAAGGCGAAGGAGATGCGCGCAAAACTGCTACAAGGTTGCAAGCCCAACCTTGTCAAATCCTTGACAGTTCTGGATTTCGTATCCAGGATAGAAGAGGTATCTGCCCAGGGAAAGCCTGTGGTAGAGGAAGCCGAACACCAGGCGAGGCAATGGCTAGACCTGGCTATGAAACTTGAAGAATTAGAGCGCAAAGGCTTCCAAATCGCCCCCAGGTCCCATCTTGCCTCAGAATGGGCAAATGCAAGGGTAACCTTGCACACTTATTTCGCCCGGACAGAAAAGATCAGAACAGCCAGGCAGGCGCTGGACGCCTTGGAACATGAAAGACATATTCTCCTGGCACCCTTTCACGTTCTGTCCGAGCACGGGTGTCCGAGCTATGTCAAAAATGACGAGTTCCTCACCCTTGAGCAGGTAAAGAAGAACTGGCTGTCCTTCGAAGCAGATACGAGCTGAAATCGATAGCTGGATAGAGCCAGTTCAAGAAGCGCAGGTCGCTCAAATGGTGGCGAAGTACTGCAGAATCAACTCTTCTCTTGAAGAGTTGGGCAAAAGATATAACACCATTGACCTGCACGCGGTCGCTGCATTCCATGCAGTACTCAGAGAGATCAGCGACCCCACTCCCTTCCAATCCGCAGTCTGGGATCAAGCTAGGGCTGCGCTAGAACGCATAAGCAGGCGGGAGGCGGAAAGTGAAGAGCCTTCAGATTCAGAAGGCGAGACTGAGGAGGCAACTGGCGAAAGTGAATCAGAAGAACAGTTGCCCCAAGGGAAGCGGCCAGAGCAGCAGAAGACAGGGGAAGGAAGTTCCTCTGCACCCAAAGGATAAAGGCATGGTTCTTTGCGTCGAGGCGAGCTCAACACCCCGCGAGCCGCCAGGAATGTTGCCACATTTTGCACACAGTGCCATGTCTCTGGTTTTTGTAAGTAGGCTGCTCTTTCCCCTTCCTTCTCCTCATTTTCCCTCCTTTCTTCATTTCTCCCTTTCCCCTTCTTCCTTGCAATTCCATTCCCCCTTCTTCGTTTCCCCCTTCTTCCCCAGTAAAATTTCCAGAACAGAGGTGTTCCCTGAAAATTTCTAAGTGTTGGGGCGACACCCGACTTCGCAGCGAAGTCGGAGTGCGCCCCTCAGTTGGAGCGCAGTAGGGAGCCCAAAGTGCGCAAACAGGCAATGTTGAAGCAGAATCTGACTAAGTGTCAGGGGCGCAACCCGACTTCGCAGCGAAGTCGGAGTGCGCCCTTCTTCCTGGGCGCACTAAGGGAACGATCTGTCAGAAAATCAGCTAAGTCTTGGGGCACAACCCGACTTCGCCGAAGTCGGGGTGCGCCCTTTCCGATGCTGCGATCCGAGCAGCGGATGAAGACAGCCAAGCACCGGTGCGCAACCCGACTTCGCGGCGAAGTCAGAGTGCGCCCTTTGACCGGTGCGCAGTTGGGTAAAGTCAACTCAGAAATTTGCTAAGGCAAGAAGGCCTTCCAACTGCGCTGTCTCCCTCCTGCGCAACCCGATAGCGCCCGAATTCCTGGCGAAGTTGGATAAGCTGCCTTTCAAGGCAGACACGTGTCACACTTCAGCATCCGACAAGTGTCCATCTTCGGAATTCGAGCCAAGACTTGACCGTGCAAGGACAAAGCATGGGCTTCACTACCGGCGTCATCTGTCACCATTTAAGCCGATGTGAAGTGCCATCTGCCGCACCTACCCGCATTCCTGTTGACTGAAGACTTGTCCCAACGCGCTGCCACGTAGCTGTACCATCTTCAGGGACACCATGCTGCAAGGACAGTCCGGCCCGACAGAAGTCAGCATCAGCAGCTCCTCAGCCGCTCGTGTCAGCTACTGTCTTGTCTGGGACTCCGTGCCCATGAATGTAATCGGGGGGAAACTGGGCTATAAATACCCACCACATTTTCATTGTAAGGTGGTGGAAGGGGAATATATTGCTAGGGAACAATTGTAGCTGTGCGTTTGCCTCAAATATAAACATATACTTGGCTCTGCTTACTGTCTTTTATCTTGCATGCTGCCTCTCCTTGTCATTTCTGCCTCATGTTTCTTGTGTCATTGCTTGTTGTTGTACTGAACTCTGGACTCCAGCATTTGATGGCCAGGTATTCCTGGAATGCATAGATAGGGGATACATGGGATCGCTGATAGCTGTAGTTTCAATATGTGTTTGTAGATGAATGTTGTTAGTAGTGGTGATTGATTCGTTGCCGTGCTGCTTATTCCCCCCACCCAACTCCAATCACATTTGGAATCCCTTTCTGCATTTTTATCTCTTTCTGTACCTTTTATCTCTTTCCTGCACTCTTATCTTAACACCAACCCCACAGGAAGCCGGCCTTCTCCGGAGATTGGCACGGAAGGCATTCCTTCCTTCCGGCCTTTCAATCTGGTGGGCGAATCTGGGCGCAATAACAACAAATCCTTTCCTCATGGCAGATTCGTAACCAACAGTTATTATTCCAAAAACTTGTAAATTTGCTACATAAAAAGAGGGTTTGCATCAATAGTTTTTATGATTCATTGATACATATCACTTTTAATGACCTTTGCTTGAATGTCATTGATCTAGTCTAGAATAATTATCATGATGGCATACATTTCAACCTCTTCTAATCCATGTTATGGGGCTCAGGATAATGGTGAGATGGCCCAACTCAGATGATGAGGTCAAATGAATTATGTTTCAGAGTTGTGATATAGAACATGACACAACAAGTACTTCCTCAGGTCACAAGGTGTTAGATGGAAAAGAGAAATAACAAGGAGGGATTCTGATCAAGAAAATAAAAAAGTATATAAATAACAAGCTTTATTTATAGATACATGTAAAATACAAAGCTCGTGTAGTAGAGTTGGCAATAGCAACAAAAGTTGGGCTATAGTGGGTGACTTGTGGCACTATGGTAGCTGTTATATGTTTCCTACTATCCTAATCTAAGACAATCCTTGGATTACACAGAAGAAGGTTGGGACAATTCCAAGAGTCAGCCATCATGTGAAATACCATACTATCAGATTCCACAGCCATGGGTTACTAGAAGATAGTTACAATAGATCAAGTGTTGGCAAGGCATGTCAAATGGAACATAACGGTGACCCAAGCAATAGCAAAGGCCATTGCTCTGCTAGTCATTGATTATCAGTTTGTCCTATACCAGCTAGTGGTGCATCTAAGCAAAATCATAGTCAACGCATAAAAAAAACTCCAATAGCTAAAGTTGAGGCCACAAGCAATCAAAACTATGATGAGTGTCTAGACTGCTTGGCAAATGAGACAATTGATGGGCTGATTCACCTTGTTGTTGCGATGCTTGATCACGAGGAGGAATTATTGCAAGTGAGTCAACCATTTCATGTGGCACACACAATGCTTTCAGTATGTAAAAATTGTAGAGGTTTATGATAAGAATAGATGATTATCTTCTTAGTCATGATAAGGTGGTACCATTATCAAACAACTTGCATATGGTGTATACTTCTCTCTCCTAGGTGAAGTAATGTTGTATAGTGTCGTTGAAAGTCTTTGCATAGTAGGTGACAAGTGTAGGCAGCCAATTTTACATATTTGAATGAATGTATGTTTGAGTGTAGGAATGGATATGCGAAAATGTGTGCACATAAAGTGTTCTAATAATGTGCACGTGGCAAAGTGTTTTATTAATGTCATGTAATGGGGTGTTTTTATTGTTTTATGTAAATGGGTAGTTCAGAGGTAGTTGGGTAGCTGTTAGAGGCCTTTTAGTCCTGTTATTTTATAGGTATGCATCTATAGGAGAGATGCAAGAGTGCTTCTTGTTGTTGGCCGAAGTGCATTATTGGCAAGAGTTGCTTGTTGGCCGATTGTTCATCAAAGTATGATATATTGCAGATAGTTGTTGTGCATGATACATGCCGTGAGCGTAGTGTATCCAATTGTATTTGTAAGTATTCCCATTGTCTACTTTGCTTATATAAGAGGTAATGGAATTCTATTGCAGTGTCTTGTATTCCATTTCTACATTCTAGCATTGTTTTTTGTTCAAGGTTGGGTCGAGTTTGTTGACATGGAGTTGTGACAAGCATATCACTTGAGAAGGTGCATGACAATAGGATGATTATAGTGTTGTCAATGAAAGACGTAGTTTCCTATGGGAGGAGTGAAGATTGGAGGTTGCAACAAAGGAAGATGCAAACTTGTTTGTTACGAAGGACTAACACACAAAGCAAACTTGCAAGTGGATGCACAACTAGATGCACAAGTGGATGAGCAACATGACACATAACTGGATGAACAAGTCGACTTGCACAAAGGAGATGCACAAGAAAGAGATATTTTTGCAGGCAAAGGTGATGTGCGAGTGTTCGTGCATGAAGCAGACATAATGCGAACTGGCAAAGATACTTGCACAAGTAGAGTGGAATGCACAAACATGGAATATGACAAAGAGGGTCATGCAAAAGAGTATGGGTTCGAGTGAGTGCTGACTTTAACGACACAAAGATGTGGAGGATGGGAGTCAAGCACAAAGACAAGCGCGAGGGAATGTGTCTAGGAGACCAGAGCCAATGCTCAAGTATGCATGAAGAAGGTCATGAAACAATAGTGCAACTGAAGGTCGATGTTCATTTGCACAGATTAAAGATCAGCCGTCAAACCCAAGTTTGTTGCATGAAGTGGCACATGAAACGATGAATGAAGTGACGCGAGAAGAGGACAACCATGACAAAGAGGTACACAAGAACTTGTGTGATACCGTACGAGATAAGTGATGCGACAATCTATATAATAAGCAATGTGACAACATGCATGATAAGCAATGAGACAAGTTGCACGATAAGGTACTTGAAGTTGGGTGTGTAGATGTGTGCACTGACAAAGAAATTTATGCAAGTGAGATGTGCACATCAATGTGGAAATGCATGCCAATGAGAACATGCATGGCTGCATGCATAGTAATGTGTGCAATAACATGCGTGGTAATGTGTACGGGGAGGAAGACGTGCATGTAGATGGACAGGCTTGTGCAAGTGAAATCATGCAAGCCGATAGATGAGTTCACATAGATGGACAAATTCACACAAGCATGCATGCAACTGAACATGTTCACAACAAAGGTGTTTGTGATGAAGGCATACGTGATGGTAAAGGTCATGATAATTAAGGTGTTCATGATAAAGGGTGTGATGAAGGTTGGCATGATGATGAAACACATGAGTACGCGTGTGAAGGTGAAGATGTGCATACAAGTGAAGTTCGTGTTGGTGAAGTTGGGCATGACGAAGCAAATGACGAGTCTAAAGAAGAAGAAAACCTGTTTAGGTAGGAAAGACTCATAGTGGTTGGAGCAGGTTGTGCATTAATTAGTGAACATGACAATATCTTGGCACCGAAGCAATTGTTGATGTGTTTGATGGTGTAGGAGATGGGAGTATGACACAAGAGCAATTGAGATACAGTGCATCCAATGACGCATGTGATGAGAGTGATACATGCAAACAACCATTGCCTATGTCAAATCAACTTGTCATAAGAACACCCAATTTTGGCATATCCATCTCTCATCTTTCATGGTGGTGAAACAAAGGACTTAGTAAGGCATTGGAAAGTCTACCTCACGATGTGGAAGCCCAATGGGCAGAAGAATGAAGTAGATTAGAGGAGGTTATTCCCTACAACATTTTGTGGAATAGCAATGGATTGGTACATGAGATTGCTAGAGAGGAAGAAACACAGAAAGAGTTGTGCAAAGCATTTGTGATGGAATTTCATTCTTCTACAATGACAGTGAGATCATTGCTGAAATGTTTTGAATGGAATTGGGTAAGACGGTTTGTTCGGCCCTACAACTAGAGGTTGAGCTAGTTGTTTACCTATTTAGAAAAGGATTAGTCTGATGCACTGAAGAAAAGGTGGTTTGTGGAGGGCCTTCTTGTTTACTTGAAGAAGATCAGTGTGGTACCTTTGATGTCATATCAAGAGGCCTTTAAGAAGGCCTTGAACTTGGAAAGTGAGGCAAAGACATCATTAAAATGTTGGGGTCATGATAATAAGGATGACAACGACTTTGAAAACGAAAATCACTTCGAAGATGAGAATGACTTTGGCAGCAAGAGTGATGATTTTGAAAACAAAAGCAACTTGGAGGATTATTCCAGAACATTCTTCAAATTCAGGACGAGAAGTTAGTGAAGAGAGTGACTTTGAAGATTAGAGCAATGACTTTGAGGATAAGTGTGACACAAAGAAAACACGCATAAACGTAAAATTATCACGTGTATGTGAAGCATAGAGGGAGACTATACCAAGGAGGAATGCCATCGTCATGGCGGTTTATGCCAACTACCAAAGAATTGGAAGGTGCAAAATTGAGTATTAACTGAGGGAAAACCCATTGTGCAAGGTTGGTGATGCCATTTGTGGGTGCACTTGGCACGTGAATGTTAGAGTGCTGAAAGTCAAGACAAACCAATGATGTGTTGAGGATTTGAAAAGTCGAAGAAGAGACACATCCCTAGCTAAGAAGCGGAGAGGGTGAACTTCGTAAACTTGATTCCAATTAAAGAGGTGAAGTTGATGAACTTGGTTACAATCAAGGAGGTGAAGTTCATTGTAGTTTGTTTGAGGTACCTTATATCCTCCAATTAAAGATAGGGAGCTCAAACACATTATTTGCAGTATTTTTTGTTGGAGGAGCTAGAAGCCTTTGAGATCATACCTGTGCAAAAATAAAATTTCTTGGGTAGTTACTTCCAGGCGGGAGCCTTAAATTTGGTGCAGTTTTTAGAGAGCTTTCCAACAGCTATAAGCTTGCATGTTTTGGAGCTATATTGAAGACATTTTGACTTCCTAAAGTCAACCTTTCATGAAAAATTTATTTGAAAATGCTTTATTACATTTTTCTATTGTAAGTTTTGGGTGGGTTATCATTGGGGGTTGAGCTCAGGTAATTAATGTAGCCACTTTGGTTTTTAGACCAACGGTTTTTTTTGGTAATAATTGTTTTTGGCATTTATTATCCCAACAATTAATTCTTTTGTAATTAATTGTTCTTGGTGTAAACCCAGTGGTTTTTTGGCTCCCTGTTGGTCAGAGATCTGCCTTAGGTAAGGATTTGTTTATTTATGCGCCCTAGACCCGACCAACATTGAAAGGCCGAGAGGAAGAAATGCCTCCCGTGCCAATCTCTAGAGATGGGCTGGTTCCCTTTCTATTCTAACTGGGGGATTTAAGATTAAGGAACTGGAAAGGAATGGGAAATGACTGAAAGGGATGGGAAATATGGCCACAGGCCAGATAGAACAGGGGTGATGGACTAACAGCACGATAACTCTACTGCACGCCAAACCAAATAGCACTCAATACAGAAAACTAACAGAAATTAAAACTAAACATCTAACATGCGTAATCTCCTGGGCTACTCCAAGGGTTCTGTTGGTCACGAATCCGCCATGAGGAAAGGATTTTGTCGTTATTGCGCCCTGGACCCGCGAACCAACATTGAAAGGCCGGAAGGAAGGGATGCCTTCCGTGCCAATCTCCGGAGAAGGCCGACTCCTTGCAGAGGTTAGTAAGATGAGAGTGCAGGAAAGAGATAAAAATGCGGAAAGGATTTACAAATGTGAGTGGAGTTGGGTGGGGGGAACTAACAGTACAGCAACACATCAATCACCGATACTTACTGCATCATAAATACAAAGCATAACCCGAAACTGCAAAACCTAAGTATGCTCTCTGTATAAAGCAGTGTACGCACAGCTACAATGATCCCCTAGCAAACATTCTCCCTACAAGGAGAACTAACAGCACGGCAATGCATCAATCACCACTACGTACGGTAACTTAAATAGAAAGCAACCAAGAGATGTCAGATCCAAGTATATGTGTTATGCAGAGAATTTATACGCACGGCTACAATGGTCCCCTAGCAAACATTCCCCTACAAGGAGAACTAACAGCACGGCAACGCATCAATCACCACTACGGACAGCAACGTAACACACAACTGAAGGAACTGCTACCACATTTATTCTATGTATCCTCTAATCGATTAAGTTCAAGGGTACTTGGCCACCAAATGCTGAAGTGAATCAACAAGCCATGACACAAGCAATGCCTCAGGTGTACCTGACCACCAAATGCTGAAACGAATCAACGAGCCGTGACACAGGAAAACATAAAGCAGACATGTAAAGGAGAGGCAGCATAAAAAATAAAAGCAGTAGAACAGAGCCAAGTATATACTTTATATTCGGATGCAGAAGCACGGTTACAATGGTTCCCTAACAGACATTCCCCTTCCACCGCTTTACAATGAAAATGTGGTGGGTATTTATAGCCCAAAGTTCCCCCCGTTACATTAATGGGCACAAAGTCCCAATCAAACATTAGCTGACAAAAGCAGCCGTGGAACTGCTGATGCTGACTTCTGTCGGGCTGGACTGTACTCTCGGCATGGTCTCCCTGAAGGTTGAACAGCCACGTGGCAACGCGTTGGGTAGAACTTTATATTGACAGGAATGCGGGTAGCTGAGGCAGGTGGAAACTCACATCAGCCTTAAATGAGGCAGCTGGCATAAGTAGTGCAGCCCATGCTTGTCCTTTCCTCGGTCATGTCCCGGCTCAAATCCCGAAGTTGGACACTTGTCGGATGCTGACGCTTGACACGTGTCTGCCTTGAAAGGCAGTCTATCCAACTTCGCCCAGGATAGGAGCGCTAACGGGTAGCACAGGTGAAAAACAGCGCAGTCGGGTTGACGACTCCCTACTGCGCACCGGTCAAAGGGCGCAGTCCGACTTCGCTGCGAAGTCGGGTTGCGCACCGGCACTTGCTAATTCTCACTGCCGTTCGGACTTCGCACGGACAAGGGAGCGCAATCCAACTTCGTTGCGAAGTCGGGTTGCGCTCCAACACTTAGTCAATTTCCCTGCCAGACTGTTTCCAAGTGCGCTCAGGAAGAAGGGCGCAGTCGGACTTCGCACAAAAACTGGGCGCAGTCGGACTTCGCACCAAAACTGGGCGCAGTCGGACTTCGCACAAAAACTGGGTTTCCTGGTTCAGCTTCCCGGGGCCATAACTTTTGATCCGTTGACCCGATCGCCTATTATGATATATCGTCGGAAAGCTGGCGAGAAGATCTGCAATGATAAAATATCCAGAGCTCATTTTGTCCATTTTATTGCCCCTGTTTATGGCCCGTGAAAAACCCGAACACCTCAGCATGCTCCTTGCCGCTTGAAAGCTCCATACTTAGGCCAAAATTTATCAAAAGATTTAATGTGGCAAAATTGCCAACATTCTTGGCGGCTTGCGGGGCATTGAGCTCGCCTCGATGTGAGGACCCAGGCCTTTATCCATTGGGCAACAGAGTCACCCTCGCTGTCCTCTTGATAATCACTGCCAGCAGCAACCTCCTTCTGAAACCCTTGGCACCCACGACACTCTTGGAACACTGAAAAGAAAACACTGCACAGACTGAAATAAGGAAACAACTAAAAATTTGAATACTAGCCGGATTATTTATACAAAATTTTGCGGCATTATTGGCATGCCGCCAACACAAATCTAGCTTTGGTTGCCTATCCGGTGAACCTGCAGTGTCCGGACCAGATCTGATTGTACTTCAGATGATCTTTGAAGTCCGGCTGGCCTCCCAAAGTTTGCCAGGTCGCGAACATGGTGCAACGTGGCAGATTGTCATTCATGCCGGTACCCGTACAATTGATGAACGATGTGGCAAGGAGATTTTTCAGACGGGAGCCCTCTTCGGGTACCGGTTGCGGTGATGGTTGGAGCCAATACCACCACGGTGGAGACTGTAGGTGAACATTCATTTCTCCGCTTGTGAGGTCAAGGCTGCTCACCAAACCTTGATTCCTCCGAGGTGTCTTCTATTAGCTTAAAAAAGGGCGCTCGCGATCAAGAAATTTGGATCTTCAGCTCAGTCGGAGTCGCCAGGTGATTTTGCCAGATGAAGGCAAGCCAAAGATTCACCAACTCGGGCTTCCTTAAAATGTGGAGACTGATCATCTCACCTCACGGATTCGTCTATGCGAGCTTGGTAATCAGCCAACCTGACGCGCTCGCTTGGAGCGTCGGTATTAATTTCGTAAAGTCAGGCTTGTTTCCCGGGTTCCTCGCTCGCCACCTTCTTGCTTGAATGAAGGCGTTAGGACTGGTCTTTTGGACTCAGAGAATGTGAACGTGCAGAGTCGCCAGGTGCTCTGATTTTGAACAGCAATGAAGCGAGCACCAGTGCTTCGATTCTGTTTGGGGGTGAAAAACTTCCTTGTCCCACCGAGTATTCGAAAAGAAATTGTCAGCCCGAGTAAGGACGAGCTTGAGATCTTCCAAATGTGGGACAAAGAGTCCCACCGGGCGTGCCAAAAACTGTTGGTCACGAATCCGCCATGAGGAAAGGATTTTGTCGTTATTGCGCCCTGGACCCGCGAACCAACATTGAAAGGCCGGAAGGAAGGGATGCCTTCCGTGCCAATCTCCGGAGAAGGCCGGCTCCTTGCGGGGGTTAGTAAGATGAGAGTGCAGGAAAGAGATAAAAATGCGGAAAGGATTTACAAATGTGAGTGGAGTTGGGTGGGGGGAACTAACAGTACAGCAACACATCAATCACCGATACTTACTACATCATAAATACAAAGCATAACCCGAAACTGCAAAACCTAAGTATGCTCTCTGTATAAAGCAGTGTACGCACAGCTACAATGATCCCCTAGCAAACATTCTCCCTACAAGGAGAACTAACAGCACGACAATGCATCAATCACCACTACGTACGGTAACTTAAACAGAAAGCAACCAAGAGATGTCAGATCCAAGTATATGTGTTATGCAGAGAATTTATACGCACAGCTACAATGGTCCCCTAGCAAACATTCCCCTACAAGGAGAACTAACAGCACGGCAACGCATCAATCACCACTACGGACAGCAACGTAACACACAACTGAGGGAACCGCTACCACATTTATTCTATGTATCCTCTTATCGATTAAGTTCAAGGGTACTTGGCCACGAAATGCTGAAGTGAATCAACAAGCCATGACACAAGCAATGTCTCAGGTGTACCTGACCATCAAATGCTAAAACGAATCAACGTGCCGTGACACAGGAAAACGTAAAGCAGACATGTAAAGGAGAGGCAACATAAAAAATAAAAGCAGTAGAACAGAGCCAAGTATATACTTTATATTCGGATGCAGAAGCACGGTTACAATGGTTCCCTAACAGACATTCCCCTTCCACCACTTTACAATGAAAATGTGGTGGGTATTTATAGCCCAAAGTTCCCCCGTTACATTAATGGGCACAAAGTCCCAGTCAAACATTAGCTGACAAAAGCAGCCGCGGAACTGCTGATGCTGACTTCTGTCGGGCTGGACTGTACTCTCGGCATGGTCTCCCTGAAGGTTGAACAGCCACGTGGCAGCGCGTTGGGTAGAACTTTCTATTGACAGGAATGCGGGTAGCTGAGGCAGGTGGTGTTGGTTACGAATCTGCCATGAGGAAAGGATTTTGGGTTAATGCGCCCAGATTTGCCCACCAGCATGAAAGGCCGGAAGGAAGAGATGCCTTCCGTGCCAATCTCCGAAGAAGGCCGGCTCCTTTTGGGGGGGGTTTTTGTTTAAGCTAAGAGTGCAGGAAAGAGATAAATGAACAGAAAGAATTTACAAATGTACTTGGAGTTTGGTGGGGGGAACTAACAGTACGACAACCAGCAATCACCAATACTTACTGCATCATAAATACAAAGCATGACTGAGAACTGCAAAATATAAGTGTACTTTCTGTACTAAGCAATATACGCACAATTACAATGGTCCCCTAGCAAACATTCTCCCTACAAGGAGAACTAACAGCACGGCAATGCATCAATGACCACTACGTACGGAAAATCAAAACAGAAAGTAACTAAGAGATGTCAGAACCAGGTATATGTGTTATGCAGAGATTTTAACCGCACAGCTACAATGGTCCCCTAGCAAACATTCTCCCTACAAGGAGAACTAACAGCACGGCAATGCATCAATCACCACTACGGACAACAACGTAACACACAACTGATAGAACTGCTACCACATCTAGTCTATGAAGTTCAAAAGTGTTTGACCACCAAATGCTAAAATGAATTAACAAGCCATGGCACAAACAATGCTAAAGGCGCCTGATCACCAAATGCTGAAACGAATCAATGAGCCGTGACACAGGGAAGCGTAAAGCATAAAGTGTAAAGAAATAAAAGCAGCAGAACAGAACCAGGCATACAAATTATATTTATAAGCAGAAGCACGGTTACAATGGTTCCCTAACAGACATTCCCCTTCCACCTTTTACAATGAAATCATGGTGGGTTTTTATAGCCCGAGTCCCTCCCGTTACATTAATGGGCACAAAGTCCCAGTCAAACATTAGCTGACAAAAGCGGCGAAGGAGCTGCAAATGCTAACCTTTGTCGGACCGGACTGTACCCGCAGCATGGTCTTCCTGGAAGCTGGACAGCTACGTGGCGGTGTGTTGGGCAGAACTTCTTCTCGGCAGGAATGCGGGTAGCTGGAGCAGGTAGAACCTCAGATCAGCTTTAAATGAGGTCACTGGCACAGGTAGTGCAGCCCATGCTCGTCCTTTTGCTCGGCACGTCTTGGCTCAAATCCCGAAGCTGGACACTTGTCAGATGATGGATGATGCTGTTTGACACGTGTCTGCCTTGAAAGGCAATTTATCCAACTTCGCCTGGGATCAGAGCGCCATCGGGTTGCACAGGCAGAAAACAGCGCAGTCGGGAAGGCCTTCATGCCTTAGGTGTATTTCCGAGTTTGTTTCCCTACTGCGCACCTGTCAAGGGCGCACTTCGACTTCGCTGCGAAGTCGGACTGCGCACAGGTGAAAACTGGTATCTGCCGCCGTACGGACTTTGCCCCAGCACTTATCATTCTTCTGTCAGCCTGCCAGTTACAAGGTGCGCCCAGAAAGAGGGGCGAAGTCGGACTTCGCACCAAAACTGGGCGAAGTACGCACTTCGCACCAAAACTGGGCGAAGTCGCATTTCGCACCAAAACTGGGCGAAGTACGCACTTCACACCAAAACTGGGCAAAGTCGGACTTCGCACCAAAACTGGGCGAAGTACGCACTTTGCACCAATGTGGCAACATTTTTGGCGGCTCGCGGGGTGTCGAGCTCGCCTCGGCGCAAAGAATCCATGCCTTCATCCATTGGGTGCAGAGGAACTTGCTTCCCCTGCCTTTTGCTGCTCTAGCTGTTCTCCTCATGGCAATTGTTCTTCGGATTCACTTTTGTCAGTTGCCCCCTCAGAATCACCTTCCGAAGGCTCTCCGGCTTTTGCTTCTGCCTCGCAGATGCGGTTGTATGTGGCCTGGGCTTGGCCCCAGGCTTCTGCTTCGAATGGCCGGCGGTCAGCAACTTCTTCTAATGCTGCGTGGAAAGCAGTGACCGCGTGCAGGTCGATGGTGAGGTATCTTTTTCCTAGCTCCTGGAAGTAAGAACTGATCTTGCAACATTTAGACACCATCTGAGTGACCTGACTTTCCTGAATTGGCTCAGTCCAGCTGTCAATTTCAGCTGTATCTGCTTCAAAGGACTGCCAATTCTTTTTCACCTGATCTAGGGTGAGAAACTCGCCATTCTCAACAAAACCTGGGCACCCTAGTTCAGAAAGAGCGTGAAAGGGAGCCATACAAATGTCTCTTTCATGTTCGAATGCGTCTAACATTCGTCTGGCAACCCTCACCTCTTCTACTTTTTTAAAATATTTATGCAAGGTTACCCTTGCATCTGCCCATTCTGCAGCGAATGAGGACATGGGGGAGAATTGGAGGCCATCGCGCTCACGCTCCTGAAGATTTATCGCCAGGTCCAGCCATTGCTTCGCCTGGCGTTCGGCCTCCTCTACCACAAGCTTTCCCTGGGCAGAAACTTCTTGAATTCTGGATGCGAAATCCAGAACTGACATCCCCTTATAGGTGTGGGGCTTGCATCCCCGCAGCAAACCAGCCCGCATCTCCTTAACTTTGTTCTTCAAAAAGACCGTCGCTTGAGATGCTCTCTCTGCAAATTGCGACTGCGCTGTTTCAAAGACTCTTGGAGCTGAGAAATCTGCTCCAAGGCTGCCTGCTTTTCGGTTGCGGCTTGTTGCTGAGAAGCGGCCAGCTGGGCTTTTAATTCATCTATTTCTTGCCGCGCCGCTTCCAGCTGCTCAGTGGACCTAGACAGGTCCTCTTCAAGCTGTCTTGTCTTATCCTGCAACCCGAAAAGCTCTTCCTGTTCCTCCAGACTTTTGACAAGGAGATTGTCAGCTTTACGAATGATTCCCTGAATCTCGTATTGCTTGTTGATGTCGTCAAAGCTCTTCTCCTTTGTCTGGAGCTCGTAGTCCGCCCTGGTCATTTCCCGGAGAGGCTTCTTCACTTTCGGGATTATCTTCTCTGTTGTAAGCACTCTCCTCTCGAAATTATACTTGGTGCGCTTTACCGGGGCGGCTATCTCTTCAGGTCTCCTCCGCTTCAGGTTCTGGAGGAAAGAGATAGAGTATTCTACAGCTCTTGTTGCCAGGGGCAAGTCGTCTGTATTCTGGAGGTCGTCCATGAAGTCTGGTTCCCCCAGCCTAGGGTTCTGCTGAGACGTCTCTCCTACGGGAATGGGATCAGGAGGAACCGGACGGACTTTGGAAGGATCGGCCGCTTCTGGGGGCGACCGGGAAGTGGAGATGGGAGCGGCTGATGCTGAAAGGGTTTGAAGCGGCTGAGGCGGTGGATGTAACGGTGAATGCACGGCTTCAGCACTAACTTCAGGCGAAGGGTTTGGAGTTTGACTCAGAGATAGAGAAACGTTGGGGTTCTGAGCAAACTGGTCAAAAGAATGGGGGCCGCTAGAAGGGTGTGGAGACGGGGAGGAAGATGCGGCCATAACTTGCTCGGATTGAGCGGGAGATGGAGTAGGAGTAGGGCTAGATGAGACCAGAGAGAGTGGGGCAGCAAACGTACCTGCGGGCTCCGCCTGAGCCAATGCTGGATGGATGTCTGCGCTTTTGGTTCCGGCGGCTGGCTCGGGACTGCCCAGAGAAACTGTCTCTGGAGCGGCTGAACGCGGCTGCGGCTCTGCGACTGGCTGCTGCACTGTCAAACTAGGTCGCCTGATTTTTTCAACTCTCTTCCTCTTCTTCTCTTCTGGAACAACAGTCGGATCGGGGGAAGGAGATGAAGCAGGTGCAGCAGGCACTGATGTTCCCATGGTAAACTTGTACCGGGGTTTGACTTGCAGAAGGTCTGCCGCAACCGGTCTGCTCTCTGGCGGCGCTGGCGTCTTTTGTGCCTGAGGAATCACCTCGGGCGTTGCCTTGACTAATTTCTTCGCCTTTTCAAGCGCCGCCTTGGAAGCCACGGGCTGCATTGGGTCCACCTGGATGTCTGCTGGGCCCGCGCTGGCAGTTGCCGAAGTGTACAACTGTTGGGAGGAAGACCCTCCTTTATAACCCTCAAAGGGACCTCGGGGAACGTAACCTTGATATGCGAACGGCCGCCAACTGTCATGATGCTGGTCATATAGAACTGAAAAGTCGTCATCAACGGCCAGATTTCTCCTGGTGGATTTGTCGTGCTGCGTGCGGCACCTCATCTTCCAGCATTCAATAATCTTTTCTTTTGGCCAGTTAAGGCCTGCTATCTTGGAGAGGAATTTTTTGAACCCTGGAGATGAGAACTGGTGGTCCGGGTTTCGCTTGGGGTCATATGCTACCTCCTCGCAGTAAAAATCCTGCCAGGGAGGAGAAGCTTCCATCAATTCAATTTCCCAGTCAAGGTCCACATGGACCACATCGCATCTGTCTTCGATTATATCTGCCCGGGGGCAGAGATGTGTGAACTTTCCCCTTATCCCGTACGGGTCGTACTTCCAGCGCTGCGACAACAGAACCAGGCCAATCCGGGAAAACTCCTGCACGAGGTAGACATGCTGTTCTACCTCAGAAATCTCAACGTTCGCCCAGGAAAGAGGATATTGAAAAATCTGGCCTCTTTTCTTTCCTAGGCCGAACTCCTCCTCAACATAGTCCATCTGTCGGGCAACCTCCATCCCAAACAGATGCTCCGTGCACCAGTAGGGCAGCAAATGAGGTTTGCCCTTGAATCCGTAGATTCTGACCACAATTCCCTGTGTCAGACTAAAGACGTCCCCGAGCTTTTGATTCAGCAAAGAGTTTGTCATTTCAAGCGGGGGGCGAGGGATTTCGCTTTCGCTGAAGACTGACATGACCAATCCCAGAAAGTTGAAGTTAAACTTGTAGTAGGACCCTTTCCGGTATAGGTCATCCGTCCAGTCGCAGACGAGCTGTGGCTCTCCCTTCTCGTTGACCTTCTTCAGGTTCGGGATCGGCATCCGGGAGTGCAAATGATACAGACAAAGCCAAGCTAGAACAGAACTGAACCGAAATTCGGTGGACTGCTTCTTCTGGAGCTTGACCAGGCTGGAGTGGATGGCGTATGCCAGCCAGTCCGCCCAGTCGAAAAAGATGGGGCGCTTTCCACTTCTCTGCGCTGCTGGTTCGTAGGATTCTCCACATAGGAGACATTCTGCCAGCGCTAGCTGGTACGGCTGTACCAGCTCATCAGAGTCGCAGCCGAGGATCCATGCCAAAATGGTGTATAAATATTTGTTCTGAAACCTCGCCAAGGGCATGGGGCCGGTTGGCCACTGTCCAGCTGCAAGCGGGGCGTTCAGCTCTGAATTGAGGAAATCCCTCATCCTTTTGGTATGCGTGAAGCGTCCCGCTTGCTCGCCCAGATTTATCTTTCTGACAATTGTGCTGGAGTCATACTCCAACCCTGGGGCGAAAGCTGGCTGGACAGTCTCCCTGCGCAGCGCGAACAAGGGTTTACCGCTGGAGCTGCAAATCTGCCGGGTAACTGGTCTGTAGTGTCTGACAATCAGGTCTACCAGCTCCGGGCATTGATGGACAGGAGGGCACAAGAATCTGAAAAGGTTGGACTTGTACGCCGCTCCGAAATGGTGAGAGGGCGAAACCTTGTCAGCCCAACTCTCCACATTTGTCCGCAGCTTAGTCAGGCTCATAGAAAACGAGCCGTCCACGTATCCCGCCAAGTAATTTATCGGAGGTGGTGGGGCTTGCCCACGCTGTACTTTCTTTGGCCGGGACTTTGACTTTTGCTCCGGCGGTGTTTCACTTCTGAAAACACCTGGCCGTGGTAAATCCTCAGGTTCGCACCCTTCACTGGATTGCACTGGCATTGGCATCTTTCCTCTGTCCATCTCTCCGAAACAGCAATAATTACAAGTTCAGGGCGTCTGCAGCAGATTTCGCTATCACAGGAATAATCTGCACAGTCCAAGGAATAATCTACGCAGTCTGGCATGTCTGGATGCATTTGACCCCCTTTTCTAGATAATGACAGCGTCATTAATGCCGCGCAGGAGGGGGTAGGTCGGCTGGAGTTAAGTTTCTTGGGTGGCTGCGCAGGAGAATGCTTGGAAAAAGGTATCCCGGCTGTCGTGCCATGCTCTTTTTATTGCACTTTTCATTGAGGACTGTGCAATCATTAACTTTACCTTGAACGCTGCGCCATGGCTGACGTCACTGCCGCAATCTGGGCACACTGCTCAAGAAAAAACCTTTGGTGCGGAAACCCACCTTAAAACGGTCGTAATGCGCCTTGGGCCCAGCTTGGAACCTTTTGAATATTTTATTCATTTTTTTAAACAACTGTCCAAGCTGGCCCAGAAAACAAGGCGCAGTCGGACTTCGCCCAAAGTTGGGCGCGATCCGACTTCGCCAGCGAAGTCGGACTTCGCCAGAAAATCCGGCACAGTCCGAACTTCGCGCGAAGTTCGCATTGAGACTGTTTCTGCTTTCTTTTCTTTTTTCTTACCGCGCCCAAGGGTTGAGCGCAGTCCGGCCCTTACAAACTTCGGAAGGGAGGCGAACCTTTAGAACTTTACGCCTCTTTTGGACCGGACTGTACGAGCTGCGCCTTGGAAATGCAGCGCGTTCGGACTTCGCCCGAAGTTCGGGCGAAGTTCGAACTTCGCGCGAAGTTTGCACTTCGCGCGGAGGTTGTGCGCAGTTCGTACTTCGCGCGCAAGCCGGCCGAAGTCGGACTTCGCGCGCGAAGTCGGACTTCGCTCAAAACTGAGCGCAGTCCGTTCTCTTCGTGCCTTGCAGTTTTCCCTTCATTCAAGCTTCGCGTTTTGGCTGGCGCGCAGCCCGACTTCGCTGCGAAGTCGGGCAGTGGCCAACACTTAGCCATATTTTGCTTTTTTTTTTCTTTTTTCTTCACCCAAGCAACCTGAACTTTGCCCCTTCTGAGGGGCGAAAACAGACTTCGCTGCGAAGTCTATTTTCTCTCCCATGTCGCAGTTAAGCTCAAAAAATAAAAAATTAAAAGCTGAAAGCTGGAAACTGTACATGCTGGAAAACAAAAATGCATAAGGGAAATTTTTACAAAGAAGGGCCACTCGGGCACCTTCAGCAGCGGTAAATTTTTAAGTGGAACCCGTTAATAGGGATAGGTAGGAGCCGACCCTCCATATCCCGAAGTACATAGGCATTGAACTGGTTCACCCGGGCAATCTGATAAGGGCCCTCCCAGAGGGCATCAAACTTCCCGTGATTGCCCGGCTTCGCCTTATATGAATCCCACTTCAGCACCAGGTCCCCGATTTTAAAAACTCGGGCAGTGGTGCCTTTTGCAAACCAGCCTTGAGTGGCTGCAATATGATCAGTGAAGGCCTGGTATGCTTTTTCTCTGTCTTCTTCCAACTGCAGGAGTTGGCACAGTCTGTCGTCCACCGGGTCTCCGCTGCTCCTGTCTTCGTCCAACATCCATAGGGCAGGGATTTCAATGTGAGATGGCATGACAGCCTCTTTGCCATAGACGAGCGCATAGGGGGACGTTCTGATGGATTTCTTGAATGAAACTTTGTCCGCCCACAACGCCCGGTTCAGGAGTAAATGCCAAGTCCGCTTGTTTCTGTCAATGGTCCTCCGGATGATTTTCAGGAGGTTCTTGTTAGTAGACTCGGCAAGGCCATTCCCCTGCAGGTAGTAATTAGAAGACATCTTGTGATAGATGCCAAGTTTGCCAGTGTACTCCGTGAGTACAGCGCCTGCGAATCCCGGACCGTTGTCTGTCACTCTGGAACCCCGAAGCGGGTAATCAGGCTCTCAATGAACCTGATGACCGTTTCTTGATCTACGTTCTTGGTCGGGATTGCCTCTACCCACCGTGTGAAGTAATCGGTGGCTGTAAGAATAAACTTGTGTCCGGCAGAGGAACTAGGCGAAATCACCCCGATGAAGTCTAGACCCCATTGCTGGATCGAAGTCTCGGCCTGAATCGGTTGAAGGGGCAGGGGTGCTTTTCTGTTTCTGCCAGCAAACCTCTGGCATTGATCACATTTAGAACAGACCGCATGAGCGTCTGTGAATAGAGTGGGCCAATAGTACCCAGCTCTAATTATTTTTAAGGCCGTTGGCCTTGAAGAATGATGACCCCCAGGCATCCCGAAATGAAAATCTCCGAGGACCCTAGGCTGGTCTGATTTTTTGACGCACCGCAACAGGATGCCGTCGATGTTTTTGAAGTAAAGCCCCTCGGGGCGAAGAGTGTACTTAAGTGCACCTAGCCGAAATCTCCTTCGTTGTGAGGCGTTCAGGTGATCGGGACATCTTCCGGTGCAGAAAAATCTCACCAGTTCATCTGTCCAATCACTCCCCTCCGATAAGGAGTCGGCTAGGTAGATGCGTGTCGCTGTGTCCTCCCACTTACAGGCGGAGATGCCGGTTACAGCGCTTCGGGCCAATTCCTGACACAAGGCTCGGCCCCTGATAAGCTTGGTGGGCCGCACTTCGATATCGAACTCCTGGATTTTTGCAATCCATCCTGCTCTCTTGTGACACGGTTCTCCTTGTAAGATGAAGCTTCGGACGTCCGGGTGAATCACAAAGACAATAGTTTTGCTCTGGGAGACAAAATGCCTGAACTTTCGGAGGGATTTCATAACAGCGTGAACCTGCCGCTCTATAAAGTTGTATTTTTCCTCATGCGGCTGAATTACTTGGCTCAAGAACGCTATGGGGCGCTCCTCGCCATCGTCTCCCTTCTGAGTTAGGACTGCAGCGTAACTTTCGGGTTCTCCCACTGCATACAGGATGAAGTCCTTGGAGTAGTCCGGGTTTGTCAACACCGGAGCTTGTGCAATTCGAGCCTTGATTTCCTCGAAGGCTTGCTCTCTCTCATCAGTCCATTCGTAATTTGTATCTTTTTTCAACAGTTCGGCCATAGGCTTGATCACCTGTGCGAAGTCCGGGATGAACTTCCGCACGAAGTTAATCTGACCGAAGAAGGACTGCAGCCCTTTTTTATCAATGGGGGCTGGCAAGCGAACGAGGGCTTCTGCTCTGTCAGGGTCAATGGCGAGGCCTCTCTCGGAGATAACATGTCCCAGCAGCTTTCCTTCTTTTACCGCGAAGACAGACTTCTTCAAGTTTATAGAAATGCTGAATTCTCGACACCTCTCAAATATTTGCCGTAGGTGTGAAACATGATCCCCTCGTTGGTGAGAGAAAACAGTCATGTCATCAAGGTAGATGACAATAATCTTATTGAGCAGCTCTCGGAAGGCCAGGTCCATGGCCCTTTGGAATGTGGCACCAGCATTGGATAAGCCAAACGGCATGCGCTGATAGGCGAACGTCCCCCATTTGGTGGTGAATGCCGTCTTATGCTGGTCCTCATCTTTGACCCAAATCTGGTTGTAGCCGGAAAATCCATCTAAAAGTGAGAATCTCTGGGCTCCAGCAACGATATGTAGAATCTGGTCGATTTGGGGAAGCGGATAGTGGTCCCTGAGGGAAGCCTGATTTAGGTTTCTGAAGTCGACACAGGGACGAATGTCGCCATTCTTTTTCCTCACGGGCACCAAATTCGCAACCTAGGATGAATGTTTGATGGGGTAGATGATCTTGGCCTCCAGCATCTTCAAGAGCTCGGCCTTCATCATGGCCTCAATCTTCGGATTCATGGCCCTCTGCTTCTGTCGGAATGGCTTGGCGCCATCCTCCAGCTCAATGGTATGCTGGATGACAGTTCTGTCATACCCCTTCAAATCCTCGTAGCACCAGGCCACGATGTCGGGGAACTCTTGGCACAGTGATCTGATCTGCTCAAGTTCCTCCGACGTGCAGTCTGTTCCGACCTTGATAGTTTTACCAGGTTCAAGTTCCAGGTCAGCATACTGCTTCGGGTCTACTTTGATCCTGTGAGACTCTGTCATTCTGATCAAATAGACTCTCCAATGTAATCAGTCCTTTTGGGACATGATTATTCCTTAACTGTATCAACCCCTCATATTGCTCGTCATCAGGGTCTCTACCTTCGATTACACAAACTTCGTTAACCAGGAATGTGACGATCTCCTCGTCACAACTGAACACCTGCCAGTGGGTGTCCTTATCAGGCACAGAAGGCCTGTAGATAGTGCGAACCGGCTTCGGTTTCTGGACAACGTCATCAGCCGGAACGTACCTGGCTCCAACAGACGCCAGAATGTCAGCGTGTTTGTTTTTCTCACGCGATATCGCCTTGACATTCAATGAGTCGAACGACTCCATCAGGTCCCACACCCGGTTGCGGTACGCTCTAAGATAGTGCTGTTTGGATGCGCACTTGTTCGTAACCTGGTGACACACCAGCTCTGAATCTCCAAAGATCTGCAGGTGTTTGATTCCCAACATCTCCGCCTTTCGCAAACCCAAGCACAGGGCTTCGTATTCCGCCGAGTTGTTAGTGCAGCTCCAGGCCAACCTGTAGGTATAGTCCTTCTGGATTCCGGTTGGAGAAACCAGAAGTACCCCTGCACCGGCGCCATTTTTGCATCGCGCGCCGTCGAAGAAAAGCTTCCACAGCTTCTCAGGTGCAGGTCCTACTTCCTTTGCAGCTGACTTGTCAAGCCTTTCGGGCTGTACAATGGAGTAACAGCCCTGCTCTGTCTCAATTACGGCATTGAAGTCCCGCAACGAGAACTCATCTTCAAGCTGTAGCACTTTGAAGGCTTGCTCAGTCAGCTCTACTGTCACTAGCTCTTCCTCTGACAACTGGACCATGCAGTCCAACTCTCCTCCGGGTATCTTCTCTACTAGGAAGGTGGAAGGCTTCTCATTGAAAATTTTCAGTCTCCTTCCCTTGAAGGGCACTTCCATGTGTGAGTAGTCTAGAGACAGGTACCCGCCCAACTTCGCAATGAACTCCCGAGAGAGACACATGCCGAAGTAGGGAGCCAAGTCAACAACCACGACCTCTTGGATGACCACGATGTCGAGAGCCTTGTGCAGCCGGATAGGGATGTCCTTTATGACACCAACTGTCTTGACAGGGGTGCCGTCTAATTGCAGCACGCCTTGGCTGCTCCGTGTGTATTCCATCCCGATCTCATCGCAGACGGCCTTCGGCATCACAGTCGTGGAAGCACCAGAATCCACCATGCAGTTGTGAACTATGTGCCCTTGCATCCGTAAAGACAGATAAAAGGGTGGCGGTCTGTTCTTCCCAGTGGCTGAGACTGTCAAAGGTTGAACCAGGACAGCGGGCTGTATCTGCTTGCCGCTCTTCATGTTCTTCAGTGATTCTTGCAGCAGATCCACCTGGCCTGGGAGCAGAAGAGCATCATACATGCTGATTCTAGCAGGTGTTCTTTTCAACTCGTCTACAATGCTGTAGCCCGAGGTACTAGCTCCTTCTGCTTGTTTTGCCGGCTCATACTTCGTCCGATACTGCTGGGTAGCCTCAACTCGCTGTCTCTTGGTCAGAGACGGGTACTTCAGCTTCTCCTGGGCTTGTTCTTTGGTTTCAGCTGGAGGCTGAGGTACGGGAGCTTTAGCCGGAGTTGGGGCTTTTGCTATAGGAGGCTTGGCTGGAACAGGGGCAGCCTTTGCCGGAGAAGGCTTGGCTGGAGCTTTATCTTTGGATGCCTTCTCCTGGGCTGTGTAGGGCCACAGCCGCTTGTACGGTGGCAGCCCACCGGGCTGCGGTTTTTCTCTTCTTGCATAAACTTGCAAAGGCTTGGCCGCATCTGCAGCTTTCTTTTCTTCCTTGGCGGGCGGCACTAGATTCTCCTCTAAGAGGGCAAAGTTGGCTTCGCCGTCCAGGATCATGTACAGTTCATCGTCCTCTATGGCGCTGCCGGCCAAGGTCTGGATGTAGTGCTGGTGCAGAGTGCAGTCTTCCTCCGAATGCGGGTCATTGCACGTAGTGCACCAGTTAACCTGGTCGGAAGGACCAGGCGGGTCTTCTATAGCAGCATTTCTCGGAGGCGGACGCCTCTACGGCTGATGCTCCGGGGGCTTGTCTTTTGTCAGCGCCGACGGCGCATATGGCCTCCTAGGAGCGAGGTCCATCTGGGCCTGCTTCTTCTTCAGAGCGGTCATGTCATTGGACATGGCATGATATCCTGAGGCCAAAGCTTGCACCTCCTGGAGGATTGTGTTCTGAATACTACTGTCAGGAGGCGGCAACTGTGCCGGTGGAGGCAATGCGGCTAATGGAGGAGGGTTGGAATAAGGTGCGTACTGTGGGGGAGCAGGAAGTGCTGGAAAATGCGGAGCAGGAGGAGGCGGATGAGGATAATGCAATTGAGGCGGGCCGTAAGGAGTTACGACCAGCGCCGGATTCCACTGCTGTTGGGGTTGCTGCCCTGATGTGGATGGCGCACCACCAGAAGCAGGCGGATACTGGGATCTGGGGAAGTCAGGGTGAATGGGTTCCTACACCCTGGACGGGAGTCTGCCGATGGAAATAATATCAGCTTCAGCTTGCTGGGCAGCCTCGTACAGAGCAGGAAACTCGTCTATTCTGGCAATCTTCAGCAGCGAGCATATGTCTGAGTTGAAGGATCTCAGATAGTAATGAGCAGCCATGCCGGTTGAAGGCCGAAGTTCGCGAGGTACCCGTTTCCAGGATCTCGCAAACCTGATGTTAAAATCAGACACCTCCTCTTGAGGATGTCTCTGGATAGCTTGGAACTGATGCAGCAAAGAAGTAGGGTCAGCAGACTCGTTGCATCCTTTCACAAGCCTTCTGGCAAGCTGGGGCCACCCTGTGATGGATCCCTCTGGCAATGATCTCCACCAGTAGAGAAGCTTCCCCCTCAGGGAAAGGGCCAGTAGACGGGTCTTCACACTCTCATCGGTAATGGAATGTAATGCGGCCAGGGCAAGGATGTCCTGGATGTGCTCGTACGCCGTCTTGCCATAGCCGTCGTAGGTCGGGATAGACTTTAAAGCAGCAGGGGGCACAGCTTGCTGTCCGACCAGGGCCAAGGGCCCCGTAGAGTCCACCGTCGGGAAGAGATCATCGTCATTCTGCTGTTGAGCAGCCATTTCTTCTTCTTCTCCGCCGTCGGTTGTGTACTCAGTGTCGGTACTTTCCGAGGATGCAGGTGTTTCTTCTTCCTCGGCCTCTTCTATTTCGTACTCAACTCCGCCGACTTCAGCTCCGTCGACACGAGCTTGCGGATCGGCCAGCCTGGGAATTTCGCCTCGAGCGTTGATGTCCAGTTCGTAAAAGTCAGGCGGGCTTCTCGGATCCCTTGCTCGCCACCTTCTTGTTTGCATGAAGGTGCTGGGACCGGTCTTTCGGACTCAGAGGATTTGTTCGTGCAGAGTCGCCAGGTGCTCAGATTTCGAACAGCAATGAAGCGAACACCGGTGCTTCAATTCCGTTGGGGGTGAGAAACTTCCTTGTCTCACCAAGTGCTCAGAAACCACTGTCAGCGCCAGGTGGAGACTGATCAGAAAATCTCTCTTCAAATGTGGGACCCTGGTCCCACCGGGCGTGCCAGAGAAATTGTTGGTTACGAATCTGCCATGAGGAAAGGATTTTGGGTTAATGCGCCCAGATTCGCCCACCAGCATGAAAGGCCGGAAGGAAGAGATGCCTTCCGTGCCAATCTTTGGAGAAGGCCGGCTCCTTTTGGGGGGGTTTTGTTTAAGCTAAGAGTGCAGGAAAGAGATAAATGAACGGAAAGAATTTACAAATGTACTTGGAGTTTGGTGGGGGGAACTAACAGTACGGCAACCAGCAATCACCAATACTTACTGCATCATAAATACAAAGCATGACTGAGAACTGCAAAATCTAAGTGTACTTTCTGTACTAAGCAATATACGCACAGCTACAATGGTCCCCTAGCAAACATTCTCCCTACAAGGAGAACTAACAGCACGGCAATGCATCAATCACCACTACGTACGGAAACTCAAAACATAAAGTAACTAAGAGATGTCAGAACCAGGTATATGTGTTATGCAGAGATTTTAACCGCACAGCTACAATGGTCCCCTAGCAAACATTCTCCCTACAAGGAGAACTAACAGCACGACAATGCATCAATCACCACTACGGACAACAACGTAACACACAACTGATGGAACTGCTACCACATCTAGTCTATGAAGTTCAAAAGTGCTTGACCACCAAATGCTAAAATGAATTAACAAGCCATGGCACAAACAATGCTAAAGGCGCCTGATCACCAAATGTTGAAACGAATCAACGAGTCGTGACACAAGGAAGCGTAAAGCATAAAGTGTAAAGAAATAAAAGCAGCAGAACAGAACCAGGAATACAAATTATATTTATAAGCAGAAGCACGGTTACAATGGTTCCCTAACAGACATTCCCCTTCCACCCTTTACAATGAAATCATGGTGGGTTTTTATAGCCCGAGTCCCTCCCGTTACATTAATGGGCACAAAGTCCCGATCAAACATTAGGCGACAAAAGCGGCGAAGGAGCTGCAAATGCTAACCTTTGTCGGACCGGACTGTACCCGCAGCATGGTCTTCCTGGAAGCTGGACAGCTACGTGGCAGTGTGTTGGGCAGAACTTCTTCTCGGCAGGAATGCGGGTAGCTGGAGCAGGTAGAACCTCAGATCAGCTTTAAATGAGGTCACTGGCACAGGTAGTGCAGCCCATGCTCGTCCTTTTGCTCGGCACGTCTTGGCTCAAATCCCGAAGCTGGACACTTGTCAGATGATGGATGATGCTGTTTGACACGTGTCTGCCTTGAAAGGCAGTTTATCCAACTTCGCCTGGGATCAAAGCGCCATCGGGTTGCGCGGGCAGAAAACAACGCAGTCGGGAAGGCCTTCATGCCTTAGGTGTATTTCCGAGTTTGTTTCCCTACTGCGCACCTGTCAAGGGCGCACTCCGACTTCGTTGCGAAGTCGGACTGCGCACAGGTGAAAACTGGTATCTGCCGCCGTACGGACTTTGCCCCAGCACTTATCATTCTTTTGTCAGCTTGCCAGTTACTATTGTCACATTTTGCACGGGGTGCAATGTTTTCGAGTTTGTAACAGTGCTGCTCTTCTTTTCCCCTCTTCCCCTATTTTCCTTCCTTCTTCTCTCCTTTCCTTTTCTTTCCCGCATTCTCTTTCTTTCCCCCCTTTCTCGGAGTCCCCCAGTTGGTTTTTTAACTTTCCAGCAAGTTACCTGAAAAATGGCTAAGTGTTGGTGCGAAGTGCGCACTTCGCCCAGTTTTGGTGTGAAGTTCGCACTTCGCCCAGTTTTGGTGCGAAGTGCGCACTTCGCCCAGTTTTGGTGCGAAGTGCGCACTTCGCCCAGTTTTGTTGCGAAGTCTGACTTCGCCCTCTTTTCTGGGCGCACCTTGCAACTGGCAGGCTGACAGAAGAATGATAAGTGTTGGAGCAAGTCCGTACGGCGGTAGACACCGATTTCGCCTGTGCGCAGTCCGACTTCGCAGCGAAGTCGGAGTGCGCCCTTGACAGGTGCGCAGTAGGGGAACAAACCCAGAATTTGACCAAGGCATGAAGGCCTTCCCGACTGCACTGTATTCTGCCCACGCAACCCGAGGCGCTCTGATCCCAAGCGAAGTTGGATAACCTGCCTTTCAAGGCAGACACGTGTCAAAAAGCATCATTCATCATCTGACAAGTGTCCAGCTTCGGGATTAGAGCCGAAACGTGCCGAGCAAAAGGACAAGCATGGGCTGCACTACCTGTGCCAGTAGCCTCATTTAAAGCTGATCTGAGGTTTCACCTGCTCCAGCTACCCGCATCACTGCCAGAGAGAAGTTCAGACCAACACACCGCCACGAAGCTGTCCAGCTTCCAGGAAGACCATGCTGCGGGTACAGTCCGGTCCGACAAAAGGTCAGCATTTGCAGCTCTTTCGCCGCTTTTGTCAGCTTATGTTTGACTGGGACCTTGTGCCCATTAATGTAACGGGAGGGACTCGGGCTATAAAAGCCCACCATGAATTCATTGTAAAGGGTGGATGGGGAATGTCTGTTAGGGAACCAATGTAACCGTGCTTCTGCTTATAAATATAATTTGTATGCCTGGTTCTGTTCTGCTGCTTCTGTTTTTTATGCTGCCTTTCTTTATATTCATGCCTTAGGCTAACCTGTGTCACGGCTCGTTGATTCATTTCAGCATTTGGTGATCAGGTGCCTCTAGCATTGCTTGTTTAAAGCACCCTCTGTACTTCATGAATTAAAAGGATACATAGAATAGATGTGGTAGCAGTTTCATAAGTTGTGTGTTACGTTGCTGGTCCGTATCTGGTGATTGATGCGCTGCCGTACTGTTAGTTCCTTGTAGGGAATGTCTGTTAGGGAGCCATTGAAGCTGTGCGGTTAAATTCTCTACACGACACATATACCTGGCTTTGATATCTCTATGATTGCTTTCTACTCATGTTAGTGTCCGTAGGTGGTGATTGATGCGTTGCCGTACTGTTAGTTCCTTGTAGGGAATGTCAGTTAGGGGACCATTGTAGCCGTGCGTACTCTGCTTAAGTATCGGAAGTATACGTTAGATTTTGCAGTTCTCAGTTGCGCTTTATATTTGTAATGCAGTAAGTATTGGTGATTGTTGGTTGTCGTACTGTTAGTTCCCCCCCACCAACCTCCACGTATATTTGTAAATTCCTTTCTGTTCATTTATCTCTTTCCTGTACTCTTAGCTTAAATCAGAAAACCCCCAAAAGGAGCCGGCCTTCTCCGGAGATTGGCTCGGAAGGCATCTCTTCCTTCCGGCCTTTCATGCTGGTGGGCGAATCTGGGTGCATTAACCCAAAATCCTTTCCTCATGGCAGATTCGTAACCAACAGTTTCTGGCATGCCCGGTGGGACCCTGGTCCCACGTTTGAAGAGAGATTTTCTGATCAGTCTCCACCTGGCGCTGACAGTGGATCCTGAGCTCTCGGTGAGACAAGGAAGTTTCTCACCCCCGACAGAATTGAAGCACCGGTGTTCGCTTCATTGCTGTTCCAAATCTGAACACCTGGCGACTCTGCACGAACAAATCCTCTGAGTCCGAGAGACCGGTCCCAGCACCTTCATGCACACAAGAAGGTGGCAAGCAAGGGATCCGAGAAGCCCGCCTGAGTTCTACGAACTAGACATCAACGCTCGAGGCGAAGTTCCCAGGCTGGCTGATCCGCGAGCTCGTTTCGACGAAGCCGAGGCTGAAATCCAAGAAGAGGCCGAAGCCGAAGTCGGAGGAGCTGAGTACGAAATAGAAGAGGCCGAGGAAGAAGAAGATCCTGCATCCTCGGAAAGTACCGACACTGAGTACACAACCGACGGCGGAGAAGAAGAAGAAGAAATGGCTGCCCAACAGCCGAATGACGATGATCTCTTCCCGGCGGTGGACTCTACGGGGCCCTTGGCCCTGGTCGGACAGCAAGCTGTGCCCCCTGCTGCTTTAAAGTCTATTCCCACATACGACGGCTATGGTAAGACGGCGTACGAGCACATCCAGGACATCCTTGCCCTGGCCGCATTGCATACTATTACCGATGAGAGTGTGAAGACCCGTCTACTGGCCCTTTCCCTGAGGGGAAAGCTTCTCTACTGGTGGAGATCGCTGCCAGAGGGATCCATCACAGGGTGGCCCCAGCTTGCCAAGAGGCTCGTAAAAGGATGCAACGAGTCTGCTGACCCTACTTCTCTACTGCATCAGTTCCAAGCTATCCAGAGACATCCTCAAGAGGAGGTGTCTGATTTTAACATCAGGTTTGCGAGATCCTGGAAACGGGTACCTCGCGAACTTCGGCCTTCAGCCGGCATGGCTGCTCATTACTATCTGAGATCCTTCAACTCAGACATATGCTCGTCGTTGAAGATCGCCAGAATTGACGAGTTTCCTGCGTTGTACGAGGCTGCCCAGCAAGCTGAAGCTGACATTATTTCCATCGGCAGACTCCCGTCCAGGGTGCAGGAACCCATTCATCCCGACTTCCCCAGATCCCAGTATCCTCCTACTTCTGGCGGTTCGCCGTCCACATCAGGACAGCAACCTCAGCAGCAGTGGAATCCAGCGCCGGTCGTAACTCCTTACGGCCCGCCTCAATTGCATTACCCTCACCCGCCGCCTCCTGCTCCTCATTTTCCAGCACTTCCCGCTCCCCCGCAGTATGCACCTTATTCTAACCCACCTCCATTGGCTGCATTGCCTCCACCGGCACAGTTGCCGCCACCCGACAGCAGCATCCAGAACACGATTCTACAGGAAGTGCGGGCTTTGGCCTCCGGATACCATGCCATGTCCAATGACATGACCGCTATGAAGAAAAAGCAGGCCTAGATGGACCTTGCTCCTAGAAGGCCATATGTGCCACCTGCGCTGACGAAAGACAAAGCCCCGGAACACCAGCCGCAGAGGCGTCCGCCTCCAAGAAATGCTGCTATAGAAGACCTGTTGTCACATTTTGCACGGGGTGCAATGTCTTCAATATTTTGTAACAGTGCTGCTCTTCTTTTCCTCCTTCCGTTTTTCTTCCTTCTCTCCCTTTCCTTTTCTTTCCCATTCTCTTTCTCTCCCCCCTTTTTTCCTTGGAGTCCCTCAGTTGATTTTCCAGCTTTCGAGCAGGTCTATCTGAAATTGGCTAAGTCTGGGTGCGAAGTTCGTACTTCGCCCAGTTTTGGTGCGAAGTGCATACTTCGCCCAGTTTTGGTGCGAAGTTCGCACTTCGCCCAGTTTTGGTACGAAGTTCGCACTTCGCCCAGTTTTGGTACGAAGTCCGACTTCGCCCACTTTCTGGGCGCACCTTGCATCGGCGGACGGCGGGTCAATGCAGAAGAAAGATAAAATGCCGGAGCAGGTCCATATGGCGGCAGACACCAGTGTTCACCTGTGCGCAGCCCGACTTTTCAGCAGAGTCGGAATGCGCCCTTGACAGGTGTGCGGTAGGGGAACAAACCCGGAATTTGACCAAGGCTTGAAGGCCTTTCCCGACTGCACTGATTTCTGCACGCATCCCAAGGAGCTCCGATCCCAAGTGAAGATGGATAGACTGCCCTCTAAGGCAGGCATGTGTCACACAGCATAGCCCATCATCAGACAAGTGTCCAGCTTCGGGATTTGAACCAAGACTGCCGACCAAAAAAGGGATAAGCATGGGCTGCCTGCACCGCCTGCGTTAATATCCTCATTCAAAGCTGATCTGAGGTTTCACCTGCTCCAGCTACCAGCGAGCCTGCCGACTTGAAGATTTACCCAGCACTCCGCCACGTAGCTGTCCAGCTTCCAGGAAGACCATGCTGCGGGTACAGCCCAGTCCGACAAAAGGTCAGCATTTGCAGCTCTTTCGCCGCTTCTGTCAGCTTATGTTTGACTGGGACTCTGTGCCCATTAATGTAACGGGTGGGACTCGGGCTATAAAAGCCCATCTGAAATTCATTGTAAAGGGTGGAAGGGGAATGTTTGTTAGGGAACTACGTGCTTATCTGTAACCGTGCTTACGCTTATGAATACAATCCGTATGCACGGTTCCGTTCTCTTGTCTTTATTCTTTTATGTTTGTCTTTCATTATATGCCTTAGGCCCACCTGTGTCGTGGCTCGTTGATTCACTTCGGCATTTGGCGATCAGGTTCCTCTAGCATTGCTTGTTTAAAGCACCTTCCGTACTTCATTAATTTAAAGCATTCATAATAAATTTGGTAGCAGTTCCATCAGTTATGTGTGACGTTGCTGGCCCGTATCTGGTGATTGATGCGATTCCCTGCTGTTAGTTCCTTGTAGGGAATGTTTGCTAGGGAGCCATTGAAGTTGTGCGGTTAAACTCTCTGCCTAACACATATACCTGGCTCTGACATCTCTAGGTTTACTTTCTACCCCTGTCAGTGTACGTATCTGGTGATTGATACGATCCCCTGCTGTTAGTTCCTTGTAGGGAATGTTTGCTAGGGAGCTATTGAAGCTGTGCATGCGCTGCTGGTGTATCGGAAGTACGCTTAGGTTTTGCAGTCCCTTGTCATGCTCTGTGTTCGTATGCAGTAAGTAGCGGTGATTGGTGTGTTCCCGTACTGTTAGTTCCCCCCACCAACCTTTGGACATATTTGTAATCTCTTTCTGTACATTTGTCTCTTTCAGTTCATTTATTTCTTTCCTGTTCCCTTTGGCTTAAATCAACCCCCCCAAAAGGAGCCGGCCTTCTCCGGAGATTGGCTCGGAAGGCATCTCTTCCTTCCGGCCTTTCATCTAGTGGGCGAATCTGGGCGCATTAACCAAAAATCCTTTCCTCATGGCAGATTCGTAACCAACAGTTTCTCTAGCACGCCCGGTGGGACGCTTGTCCCACGATTTAAAGAAAGAGTACCCGTCCAGTTTCCACCTAGCGCAACAGTTTTTCTGACCCGCTCGGCGGAACACGGGTCCCACATTTGACGAGAGATTTTCCGATCAGTCTCCACCTGGCGCTGACGGTTCCTGAGCTCTTGGTGAGACAAGGAAGTTTCTCACCCCCGACAGAATCGAAGCACCGGTGTTCGCTTCATTGCTGTTCCAAATCTGAACACCTGGCGACTCTGCACGAACAAATCCTTTGAGTCTAGAAGACCGGTCCTGTTACCTTCATGCACACGAGAAGGTGGCGAACAAGAAATCCGAGAAGCCCGCCTGAGTTCTACGAACTAGACATCCACGCTCGAGGCGAGATACCCAGGCTGGCTGATCCGCGAGCTCGTTTCGACGAAGCCGAGGCTGAGATCCAAGAAGAGGCCGAAGCTGAGGTCGGAAGAGCCGAGTACGAAGTGGAAGAGGCCGAGGAAGAGGAAAATCCTGCATCCTCGGAAAGTACCGACACCGAGTACACAACCGACGGCGGAGAAGAAGAAGAAATGGCTGACCAACAGCCGAATGACGATGATCTCTTCCCGGCGGTGGACTCTACAGGGCCTTTGGCCCTGATCGGTCAGCAAGCTGTGCCCCCTGCTGCTTTAAAGTCTATTCCCACATACGACGGCTACGGTAAGACGGCGTACGAGCACATCCAGGACATCCTTGCCCTGGCCGCACTGCATACCATCACCGATGAAAGTGTGAAGACCCGTCTGCTGGCCCTTTCCCTGAGGGGAAAGCTTCTCTACTGGTGGAGATCGCTGCCAGAGGGATCCATCACTGGGTGGCCCCAGCTTGCCAGGAGGCTCGTAAAAGGATGCAACGAGTCTGCTGATCCTACCTCTCTACTGCATCAGTTCCAAGCAATCCAGAGGCATCCTCAAGAGGAGGTGTCTGATTTTAACATTAGGTTTGCGAGATCCTGGAAACGGGTACCTCGCGAACTTCGGCCTTCAGCCGGCATGGCTGCTCACTACTATCTGAGGTCTTTCAACTCAGACATATGCCTGCTGTTGAAGATCGCCCGAATTGACGAATTCCCTGCACTATACGAAGCTGCCCAGCAAGCTGAAGCTGACATTATCTCCATCGGCAGGCTTCCGTCCAGAGTGCAGGAGCCGATTCATCCCGACTTTCCCAGATCGCAGTATCCTTCTGCTTCTGGTGGTGTGCCGTCTACTTCAGGGCAGCAACCCCAACCGCAGTGGAATCCGGCGCCGGTCGTAACTCAATACGGCCCGCATCAGTTGCATTACCCTCATCCGCCTCCTCCCGCTCCGCATTTTCCAGCGCTTCCTGCTCCCCCGCAGTATGCGTCTTATTCTAACCCTCCTCCATTGGCCGCTTTGCCTCCATCGGCACAGTTGCCGCCTCCCGACAGCAGCATCCAAAACACGATTCTACAATAAGTGCGGGCTTTGGCCTCCGGATATCATGCCATGTCCAATGACATGATCGCTATGAAAAAGAAGCAGGCCCAAATGGACTTTGCTCCTAGAAGGCCGTATGCGCCACCGGCGCTGACAAAAGATAAAGCCCCAGAAAACCAACCGCAGAGGCGTCCGCCTCCGAGAAATGCTGCTATAGATGACCCACCTGGTCCTCCTGACCAGGTCAACTGGTGCACTACGTGCAATGACCCGCATTCGGAGGAAGACTGCACTTTGCACCAGCACTACATCCAGACCTTGGCCGGCAGCACTATAGAAGATGATGAGCTGTACATGATCTTGGACGGCGAGGCCAATTTTGCCCTGCCAGAAGAGAATCCAGTGACGCCCGCCAAGGAAGAAAAGAAAGCTGCGGACGCGGCTAAACCTTTGCAGGTATACGCGAGAAGAGAAAAACCGCAGCCCGATGGGCTGCCACCGTACAAGCGGCTGTGGCCTTACACAGCCCAGGAGAAGGCGTCCAAAGATAAAGCTCCCGCTAAACCTTCTCCGGCAAAGGCTGCTGCTGTTCCAGCTAAGCCTCCAGCAAAGGCCCCAACTCCCGCTAAGCTTCCTGTACTTCAGCCCCCAGCCGAAACCAAAGAACAAGCCCAGGAGAAGCTGAAGTACCCGTCTCTGACCAAGAGACAGCGAGTTGAGGCCACCCAACAGTACCGGACCAGGTATGAACCGGCTAAACCAGCGGAAGGAGCTAGTACCTCGGGCTACAGCATTGTAGACGAGTTAAAGAAGACTCCTGCCAGAATCAGCATGTACGATGCTCTTCTGCTTCCAGGCCAGGTAGATCTGCTGCAAGAATCACTGAAGAACATGAAGAACGGCAAGCAGATGCAGCCTGCTGTCCTGGTTCAACCTTTGACAGTCTCCGCCATTGGGAAGAACAGACCGCCACCCTTTTATCTGTCTTTGCGGATGCAAGGGCACATAGTTCACAACTGCATGGTGGATTCTGGTGCTTCCTCGACTGTGATGCCAAAGGCCGTCTGCGATGAGATCGGGATGGAATACACACGGAGCAGCCAAGGTGTGCTGCAATTAGACGGCACCCCTGTCAAGACAGTTGGTGTCATAAAGGACATCCCTATCCGGCTGCACAAAGCTCTCGACATTGTGGTCATCCAAGAGGTCGTGATTGTTGAACTGGAGCCTTACTTCGGCATGTGTCTCTCTCGGGAGTTCACTGCGAAGTTGGGCGGGTACCTGTCTCTAGACTACTCGCACATGGAAGTGCCCTTCAAAGGAAGGAGACTGAAAATTTTCAATGAAAAGCCTTCCCCTTTTCTAGTAGACAAGATACCCGGAGGAGAGATGGACTGCATGGTCCAGTTGTCAGAGGAAGAACTGGTGACAGTAGAACTGACCGAGCAAGCTCTCGAAGTGCTACAGCTTGAAGACGAGTTCTCGTTGCAAGACTTCAATGCTGTAATCGGGACAGAGCAGGGCTATTACTCCATTAAGCAGCCCGAGGAGCTTGACGTGTCCGTTGCGAAGGAAGTAGGACCTGCACCCGAAGAGCTGTGGAAGCTTTTCTTTGACGGCGCGCGTTGCAAGAATGGCGCCGGTGCAGGGGTCCTCCTGGTTTCCCCAACCGGAGTCCAGAGGGACTATGCCTACAGGCTGGCCTGGAGCTGTACTAACAATTCGGCGGAGTACGAAGCCCTGTGCTTGGGTCTGCGAAAGGCGGAAAGGCTCGGAATCAAGCATCTCCAAATTTTCGGAGATTCGAGTTAGTGTGTCATCAAGTTACGAATAAATGCGCGTCTAAGCATCACTATCTTAGAGCGTACCGCAATCGGGTCTGGGACCTGATGGAATCGTTTGACTCATTGAACGTTAAGGCAATATCGCGTGAAAGAAACAAGCACGCTGATATTCTGGCGTCTGTTGGAGCCAGGTACGTTTCGGCTGAAGACGTCGTCCAGAAACTGAAGCCGGTCCGCACCATTTACAGGCCTTCGTGCTCGATAGGGATACCTTACAGCGGGTATTCAGGCTGTGACGAGGAGATCGTCACATTCCTGGTTAACGAAGTGTGTGTAATCGAAGGTAGAGACCCTGATGACGAGCAATATGAGGGGTTGATACAGTTACGGAATAATCACGTCCCAAAAGGACTGATTACATTAGAGAGTCTCTTTGATCGAAATGACAGAGCAATATCCCACAGGATCAAAGTAGACCCGAGGCAGTATGCTGACCTGGAGCTCGAACCTGGTAAAACCATCAAGGTCGGAACAGACTGCACGTCGGAGGAGCTGGTGCAGATTAGATCACTGTGCCAGGAGTTCCCCGACATCGTGGCCTGGTGCTACGAGGATTTGAGGGGGTATGACAGATCTGTCATCCAGCATACCATCGAGCTAGAGGATGGCGCCAAGCCGTTCCGACAAAAGCAAAGGGCCGTAAATCCAAAGATTGAGGCCATGATGAAGACCGAGCTCTTGAAGATCTTTGGAGGCCAAGATCATCTACCCCATCAAACATTCATCCTAGGTCGCGAATTTGGTGCCCGTGAGGAAAAAGAATGGCGACATACGTCTCTGTGTCGACTTCAAAAACCTAAATTAGGCTTCCCTTCGGGACCACTATCCGCTTCCCCAAATCGACCAGATTTTGCATATCGTTGCTGGAGCCCAGAGATTTTCACTTTTAGATGGATTTTCCGGCTACAACCAGATTTGGGTCAAAGACGAAGACCAGCATAAGACGGCGTTTACCACGAAGTGGGGGACGTTCGCCTATCAGCGCATGCCGTTTGGCTTATCCAATGCTGGTGCCACGTTCCAAAGGGCCATGGACCTGGCCTTCCGAGAGCTGCTCAACAAGATTATTGTCATCTACCTTGATGACATGACTGTTTTCTCTCACCGACGAGAAGATCATGTTTCGCACCTGCGGCAGATATTTGAAAGTTGTCGAGAATTCGGCATCTCTATAAACCCGAAGAAGTCTGTCTTCGTGGTAAAGGAAGGAAAGCTGCTTGGGACATGTCATCTCCGAGGAAGGCCTCGCCATTGACCCTGACAGAGGAGAAGCCCTCGTTCGCTTGCCAGCCCCTATCGACAAAAAAGGGCTGTAGTCCTTCTTCGGTCAGATTAACTCGTGCGGAAGTTCATCCCGGACTTCGCACAGGTGATCAAGCCTATGGCCGAACTGTTGAAGAAAGATACACCTTACGAATGGACTGATGAGAGAGAGCAAGCTTTCGAGGAAATCAAGGCTCGAATTGCGCAAGCTCCGGTGTTGACAAACCCGGACTACTCCAAGGACTTCATCCTGTATGCAGTGGGAGAACCCGAAAGTTACGCTGCAGTCCTGACTCAGAAGGGAGACGACGGTGAGGAGCGCCCCATTGCGTTCCTAAGCCAAGTGATTTTGCCACATGAAGAGAAGTACAATTTTATAGAGCGGCAGGTCCATGCGGTCATGAAGTCCCTTCGAAATTTCAGGCACTTTGTCTCCCAGAGTAAGACCACTGTCTTTGTGATTCATCCCGATGTTTGCAGTTTCATCTTGCAAGGAGAACCGGGTCACAAGAGAGCGGGATGGATTGCCAAGATCCAGGAGTTTGACATCGAAGTGCGGCCCACCAAGCTTATCAGAGGCCGAGCCTTGTGTCAGGAATTGGCCCGAAGCGCTGTAGCCGGCATCTCCGCCTGTAAGTGGGAGGACACAGCGACACGCGTCTACCTAGCCAACTCCTTATCGGAGGGGAGTGATTGGACAGATGAACTGGTGAGATACTTCTGCACCGGAAGATGTCCCGATCACCTGAACGCCTCACAACGAAGGAGATTTCGGCTAGGTGCACTAAGGTACACTCTTCGCCCCGAGGGGCTTTACTTCAAAAACATTGACGGCATCTTGTTGCGGTGCGTCATAAAATCCGACCAGCCTAGGATCCTCGGAGACTTTCATTCCGGGATGCCTGGGGGTCACCATTCTTCAAGGCCAACGGCCTTAAAAATAATAAGGGCTGGATACTATTGGCCCACTCTGTTCCCAGACGCGTATGCGGTCTGCGCCAAATGTGATCAATGCCAGAGGTATGCTGGCCGAAACAGAAAAGCACCCCTGCCCCTTCAACCGATTCAAGCCGAAGCTCCGTTCCAGCAATGGGGTCTAGACTTCATTGGGGTGATTTCTCCTAACTCCTCCGCCGGCCACAAGTTTATTCTCACAGCTACTGACTATTTCACACGGTGGACGGAGGCGATCCCGACCAAGAACGCCGACCAAGAAACGGTCATCAGGTTCATTGAGAGCCTGATTACCCGCTTCGGGGTTCCAGAGTCGATTGTGACAGACAACGGTCCGGGATTTGTAGGCGCTGTACTCACGGAGTACACCAGCAGACTTGGCATCTATCACAAGATGTCTTCTAATTACTACCCGCGAGGGAATGGCCTTGCCGAGTCTACTAACAAGAACCTCCTGAAAATTCTCCGGAGGACCATTGAAAAGAATAAGCGGACTTGGCACTTGCTCCTGAACCGGGCGCTGTGGGCGGACATAGTTGCGTTCAAGAAATCCCTCAAGACGTCCCCCTACGCGCTCGTCTATGGCAAGCAAGCTGTTATGCCATCACACATTGAAATCCCCGCCCTGTGGATGGTTGATGAAGACAGGAGCAGCGGAGACCCGGTAGACGACAGATTGTGCCAACTCCTGCAGTTGGAAGAAGACAGAGAAAGTGCATACCAGGCCTTCGCGGATCACATTGCAGCCACTAAAGGCTGGTTTGCCAAAGGCACCACTGCCCGAGTTTTCGAAGTCGGGGACCTGGTGCTGAAGTGGGACTCATACAAGGCAAAACCGGGTAATCACGGGAAATTTGACGCTCTCTGGGAGGGCCCTTATCAGATTGCCCGGGTGAATCAGTTCAATGCCTACATACTTTCGGATATGGAGGGTCGGCTCCTCCCCATTCCCCGTCAACGGGTTCCACTTGAAGCTTTATCGCTATTGAAGGCGCCCGAGTGGCCCTTCCTTGTAAAAATTTTTCCTTGTGTTTTTTATTTTTCCCCGCATGTATAGTTTCCAGTATTAGCTTTCAGTTTATTTTTTCCTTCTTTGAGCTTAAATGCGGCATGGGAGAGAAAGACAGACTTCGCAGGGAAGTCTGTCGTTGCCCCGCAGGAGGGGCGAAGTTCGGCTATGCAGAGAAAGAAAGGAGAAAAAGAGAGCAAAAAATCGTCTAAGTGTTGGCCGAAGCCTGACTTCGCAGCGAAGCCTGACTTCGGCCAGCGCTCACGCGAAGTGCGCGCTGCGCTCTATTCTCCTGCGAAGCGCGAAGTTCGCACTTCGCACCCAACTTCGGCCGAAGTCCGAACAAAGTCAGCATCGCATTGCGCAGTTCGGACAACGGGCGAAGGTTGTTAAGTGTGTTCGAAGGCCCCAAGGCGGCAAAGACCCAGACCGCGCCCGAAGCCTTGGGCGCAGCAAGCAAGCAAAAGAGTTCAAGCACGCGCTTCGCGCGAAGTTCGAACTTCGCCCGAAATTCGGGCGAAGTCCGACTTCGCCGGCGAGGTCGGGCCGCGCCCAACTTCGGGCGAAGCCCGGCTACGCCTAGTTTTCCGGGCCAGCGTTGGGACGCGTTTCAAAAGGAAAATAATAATGAAAAATTCAAAAACCCCCAAGCCGGGCTCAAGGCGCGCTTGCACTTGTTTTAATCTGGGTTTCCGTGCCAAAGGTTTTGTCTTGAGCAGTGTGCCCAAGTGGTGGCAGCAACGTCAGCCATGGTGCAGTCCCCAACGCTGAATTAATGATTGCGCGTTTTTCAAGGAAAAATGCAACTAAAGAAGCAAGGCACGTCTGCCGGGGCGCGTCTTTTCTCAAACGTTCTCCTGCGCAGCCACCAAGGGTTTTAACTCAGCCGACCTACCCCTCCTGCGTTGCATTAATGGCGCTGTTTTTATCTAGAAAAGGGGGTCAGAATCATGCCAACATTCCAGATTGCAGAGATTATTCCTCGGACAGTGCTAATTATTCCTCTGATAGCGAAATTTGTTGCAGACAGCCTGAACCTGTCATTATTGCTGACTCGGAGAGATGGACAAGGGAAAAAGGCCCGTGTCAGCGCAGTCCAGCGAAAGCAGCGAACCAGGGGATTTGCCGCGGCCGGGAGTTTTCAAAGGCGATCCTCCGCCGGAGAAAAGTCAAAGGCCCGGAAGAAGAAGGTACAACGTGGGCAATCCCCACCACCTCCGGTGAATTACCTGACGGGATATGTGGACGGCTTGTTTTCCATGAGCCTAACTCAGCCGCGAGCGAATGTGGAGAGCTGGGCTGACAAAGTTTCGCCCTCCCATCATTTTGGAGCGGCGTACAAATCAAATCTCTTCGTATTCATGTGCCCTCCTGTCCACCAATGCCCGGAGTCGATAGACTTAATTGTTAGACATTATAAACCAGCTTCCCGGCAAATCTGCAGTTCCGTTGGCAAACCCTTGTTCGCACTGCGCAAGGAGACTGTGCAGCCAGCTTTCGCCCCAGGGCTGGAGTATGACTCCGGCACCATCCTCAGAAAAATCAGTCTGGGCGAACAAGCGGGACGTTTCACGCACACCAAGCGAATGAGGGATTTCCTCAATTCAGAGCTCAACGCCCCGCTTCCAGCCGGACAATGGCCGACTGGCCCCATGCCTTTGGCGAAATTTCAGAGCAAGTATCTATATACCATCTTGGCATGGATCCTCGGTCGCGACTCCGATGAGTTGGTGCACCCGTACCAGCTGGCGCTGGCAGAATGCCTCCTGTGTGGAGAATCTTACGAACCAGCGGCGCAGCGGAGCGGAAAGCGCCCCATCTCTTTCGACTGGGCAGACTGGTAGGCTTACGCCATTCATTCCAGCCTGTTGAAGATTCAGAAGAGGCAGTCAACCGATTTTCGTTTCAGTTCCGTTCTGGTCTGGCTTTGTTTGTACCATCTGCACCCCCAAATGCCGATCCTGAACCTAAAGAAGGTTAACGAGAAGGGAGAGCCCCAGCCCGTCTATAACTGGACGGATGACTTATACCGGAAAGGGTCCTACTACAAGTTCAACTTCAACTTTCTGGGATTCGTCATGTCAGTCTTCACCGAAAGTGAAATCCCCCGTTCCCCGAGAGAAATGACGAGTGCTTTGATAAATCAGAAACTCGGGGACGTTTTCAGACTGACGCAGGGGATTGTGATCAGAATCTACGGGTTCAAGGGCAAACCCTATTTGCTGCCCTATTGGTGCTCAGAGCATCTGTTCGGGATGGAGGTTGCCCGACAGATGGACTATGTGGAAGAAGAGTTTGGCCTAGGGAAGAAAAGAGGACAGATTTTCCAATACCCTCTTTCCTGGGCCAACGTTGAGATTACTGAGGTAGGACAACATGTCTACCTAGAGCAAGCGCTGTCCCGGATTGGCCTGGTTTTGCTGCCGCAGCGCTGGAAATATGACCCTCATGGGATAAGGGGAAAGTTTGCACATTTGTGCCCCCGGGATATAACCGAAGATAGATGCGACGTGGTCCATGTGGACCTTGACTGGGAGATTGAATTAATGGAAGTTTCACCCCCCTGGCAGGATTTCTACTGCGAGGAGGTGACATATGACCCAAGCGAAACCCGGACCATCACTTCTCATCTCCAGGGTTCAAAAAATTTCTGTCCAAGATTGCAGGCCTTAACTGGTCTAAAGAAAAGATTACCGAATGCTGGAAAATGAGATGCCGCACGCAGCACGATAAATCCACAAGGAGAAACCTGGCCGTAGATGACGACTTCTCGGTTCTCTATGACCAGCATCATGACAGCTGGCGGCCGTTCGCATATCAAGGTTACGTTCCCCGAGGCCCCTTTGAGGATTATAAAAGTGGGTCTCCTCCCAAACAGTTGTACACTTCGGCAACTGCCAGCGCCGGCCCAGCAAGTACCCAGGCCGATCCAATGCAGCCCGTGGCTCCTAAGGCGGCGCCTGAAAAGGCGAAAGAGTTAGTCAAGGCAGCGCCCGAGGCACTTCCTCAGGCAAGAAAAGCGCCAGCGCCGCCAGAAAGCAGACCGGTCGCGGCAGACCTTCTGCAAGTCAAACCCCGGTACAAGTTTACCGTGGGAGCATCAGTGCCTGCTGCACCTGCTTCGTCTCCTTCCCCTGATCCGACAGTTGTTCCAGAAGAGAAGAAGCGGAGGAGAGTTGAGAGAATCGAGCGACCTAGCCTGATAGTGCAGCAGCCAGTCGCAGAGCCACAGCCGCGTCCTGCCGCCGCAGAGGCAATTCCTTTGGGCAGTCCCAAGCCAGCCGCCGAGACAAGAAGCGAAGACATTCACCCGACATCGGCTCAGGCGGAGCCCGCAAGTACGTTTGCTGTCCCTGTCTCTCTAGTCTCACCCAGTTCTACTTCCACTCAGTCCCCCGCTCAACTGCGGGCGAGCCATGACCACATCCTCCCCCCCGTCTCCGCGTCCTTCTAGCGGTCCCCATTCTTTCGATCAGTTTGCTCCGAACCCTAACGTCTCTCTTTCTCCGAGCACAACTCCAAACCCTTCGCCCGAGGTCAGTGCTGAGGCTGTCCGTTCACCATCACATCCTCCGCCTCAGCCGCTTCAAACCCTCACAGTGTCAGCCGCTCCCATTTCCATTTCCCGGTCGCCCCCCACAAGCGACCGATTCTTCCAAGGTCTGTCCGGTTCCTCCTGATCCCATCCCCGCGGAGAGACGTCTCAGCAGATCCCTAGGCTGGGGGAACCAGATTTTATGGACGACCTCCAGAACTCAGATGACTTGCCCCTGGCAACGAGAGCCGTAGAGTATTCTGTCTCTTTCCGCCAGGACCTGAAGCGGAGGAGACACGAAGAGACAGCCGCCCCGGCAAAACGCGCAAATTATGATTTCGGAAGGAGAGTAATTACAACGGAGAAAATAATCCCAATAGTGAAGAAGCCTCTCCGAGAAATGACTAAGGCGGACTACGTGCTCCAGACAAAGGAGAAAAGCTTTGACGACATTGATAAACAATGATGAGATTCAGACGATCATGCGCAAAGCTGACAATCTCTTTGTCAAGAGTCTGGAGGAGCAGGAAGAACTTTTCGCGTTGCTGGACAAAGTAAGGCAACTTGAAGAGGACCTATCTAGGTCCACTGAGCAGCTGGAAGCGGCGCGGCGAGAAACAGATGAATTCAAAGCCCAGCTGGCCGCTTCTCAGCAACAGGCCGCAACCGAAAAGAAAGCAGCCTCGGAGCAGATTTCTCAGCTCCAGGAGTCTTTGAAGCAGGCGCAGTCGCAGCTTGCAGAGAAAACATCTCAAGCGGCTGTCTTTTCAAAGACAAAAGTTAAGGAAATGAGGGCTGGTTTTCTGAGGGAATGCAAGCCCCATACCTTTAAGGCGATGGCGGTCCTGGACTTCGCATCCGGGATTCAAGAAGTTTCTCGCCCGGGAAAGCCTCGTGGTAGAGGAGGCCGAGCGCCAGGCAAAGCAATGGCTAGACCTGGCGATAAATCTTCAGGAGCGCGAGCGCGACGGCGTCCTTTTTTCCCCCGTGTCCTCATTCACTGCAGAATGGGCAGGTGCAAGGGTGACCTTGCACAAATATTTCAGAAAAGTTGAAGAGGTGAGAGTGGCCGGACGAATGCTTGACGCATTCGGACATGAAAGAGATATCTGTCTGGCCCCCTTTCACGCTCTTTCAGAACTTGGGTGTCCAGGTTTTGTTGAGAATGGCGAGCTCCTCACCCTAGATCGGGTAAAGAAGAATTGGCAGTCCTTTGAAACAGATACAGCTGAAATTGATAGCTGGACTGAGCCAATTCAAGACAGTCAGGTCACTCAGATGGTGTCCAAATATTCTAGGATCCGCTCCTATTTTCGGGAGTTAGAGAAAAGATACCTCACCATCGACCCGCACGCGGTCGTCGCTTTTCACGGAGCATTAGAAGACATAGCCGACCGCAAGCCATTCGAAGCGGAAGCCTGGCGCTCAGCCCAAGAGGCGTACACTCGCATGTGTGAGGCGAAGCAGGAAATGGAGACCTTTCGGAAGGAGATACTGATGAGGCAACTGACAAAGATGAATCTGAAGAACAGTTGTCGCAAGGAGAACAGTTAGAGCAGCAAAAGGCAGGGGAGGTAAGTTCCTCTGCACCCAAAGGATGAAGGCATGGATTCTTTGCGCCGAGGCGAGCTCGACACCCCGCGAGCCGCCAGAAATGTTGTCACATTTTGCACGGGGTGCAATGTCTTCAATATTGTTTTGTAACAGTGTTGCTCTTCTTTTCCTCCTTCCGTTTTTCTTCCTTCTCTCCCTTTCCTTTTCTTTCCCATTCTCTTTCTCTCCCCCCTTTTTCCTTGGAGTCCCTCAGTTGATTTTCCAGCTTTCCAGCAGGTCTATCTGAAATTGGCTAAGTCTGGGTGCGAAGTTCGTACTTCGCCCAGTTTTGGTGCGAAGTGCGTACTTCGCCCAGTCTGGGTGCGAAGTTCGCACTTTGCCCAGTTTGGGTGCGAAGTTCGTACTTCGCCCAGTTTTGGTGCGAAGTTCGCACTTCGCCCAGTTTTGGTGCGAAGTCTGACTTCGCCCCACTTTCTGGGCGCACCTTGCACCTGGCACGGCGCGTGTCAATGCGTAAGAAAGATAAAATGCCGGAGCAGGTCCATATGGCGGCAGACACCAGTGTTCACCTGTGCGCAGCCCGATTTTTCAGCAGAGTCGGAATGCGCCCTTGACAGGTGTGCAGTAGGGGAACAAACCCGGAATTTGACCAAGGCTTGAAGGCCTTTCCCGACTGCACTGATTTCTGCACGCATCCCAAGGAGCTCCGATCCCAAGTGAAGATGGATAGACTGCCCTCTAAGGCAGGCATGTGTCACACAACATAGCCCATCATTAGACAAGTGTCCAGCTTCGGGATTTGAACCAAGACTGCCGACCAAAAAAGGGATAAGCATGGGCTGCCTACACCGCCTGCGTTAATATCCTCATTCAAAGCTGATCTGAGGTTTCACCTGCTCCAGCTACCAGCGAGCCTGCCGACTTGAAGATTTACCCAGCACTCCATTTGGTAGCAGTTCCATCAGTTATGTGTGACGTTGCTGGCCCGTATCTGGTGATTGATGCGATCCCCTGCTGTTAGTTCCTTGTAGGGAATGTTTGCTAGGGAGCCATTGAAGTCGTGCGGTTAAACTCTCTCGCCTAACACATATACCGGCTCGACATCTCTAGGTTTACTTTCTACCCTCGCCGATTGTACGTATCTGGTGATTGATACGATCCCCTGTTGTTAGTTCCTTGTAGGGAATGTTTGCTAGGGAGCTATTGAAGCTGTGCATGCGCTGCTGGTGTATCGGAAGTACGCTTAGGTTTTGCAGTCCCTTGTCATGCTCTGTGTTCGTATGCAGTAAGTAGCGGTGATTGGTGTGTTCCCGTACTGTTAGTTCCCCCCCACCAACCTTTGGACATATTTGTAATCTCTTTCTGTACATTTGTCTCTTTCAGTTCATTTATTTCTTTCCTGTTCCCTTTGGCTTAAATCAACCCCCCCAAAAGGAGCCGGCCTTCTCCGGAGATTGGCTCGGAAGGCATCTCTTCCTTCCGGCCTTTCATGCTGGTGGGCGAATCTGGGCGCATTAACCAAAAATCCTTTCCTCATGGCAGATTCGTAACCAACAAGACCCGCCTGGTCCTCCCGACCAGGTTAACTGGTGCACCACGTGCAACGACCCGCATTCGGAGGAAGACTGTACTTTGCACCAGCACTACATCCAGACCTTGGCCGGCAGCGCCATAGAGGATGATGAACTGTATATGATCTTGGACGGCGAAGCCAACTTCGCCCTCCCAGAAGAGAATCTAGTGCCTCCCGCCAAGGAAGAAAAGAAAGCCGCAGATGCGGCCAAGCCTTTGCAAGTCTACGCAAGAAGAGAGAAACCGCAGCCCGGCGGGCTGCCACCATACAAGCGGCTGTGGCCCTACACAGCCCAGGAGAAGGCATCCAAAGAGAAAGCTCCAGTCAGGCCTTCTCCAGCAAAGGCTGCCCCTGTTCCAGCCAAACCTCCAGCGAGGGCCCCAACTCCGGCTAAAGCTCCTGTACCTCAGCCTCCAGCTGAAACCAAAGAACAAGCCCAGGAGAAGCTGAGGTACCCGTCTCTGACCAAGAGACAGCGAGTTGAGGCCACCCAGCAGTACCGGACAAAGTATGAGCCGGCAAAACAAGCAGAGGGAGCTAGTACCTCGGGCTACAGCATTGTAGACGAGTTGAAAAGAACGCTCGCGAGAATCAGCATGTATGATGCTCTTCTGCTCCCGTGCCGGTGGATCCGTCGCAAGAATCACCGAAGAACATGAAAAGCGGCAGCGGATGCAGCTCGCTGTCCCGGTTCAACCTTTGACGGCTCTCGCCACCGGGAAGAACAGACCGCCACCCTTTTATCTCGTCTTTGCGGATGCGAGGGCACATAGTTCACAACCGCATGGTGGATTCCGGTGCTTCCTCGACCGTGATGCCGAAGGCCGTCCGTGACGAGATCGGGATGGAATACACACGGAGCAGCCAAGGCGTGCCGCAATTAGACGGCACCCCTGTTAAGACAGTTGGTGTCATAAAGGACATCCCTATCCGACTGCACAAAGCTCTCGACATCGTAGTCATCCAAGAGGTCGTGGTTGTTGACTTGGAACCTTACTTCGGCATTTGTCTCTCTCGGGAGTTCACTACGAAGTTGGGCAGGTACCTGTCTCTAGACTACTCACACATGGAAGTGCCCTTCAAAGGAAGGAGACTGAAAATTTTCAATGAAAAGCCTTCCACCTTCCTAGTAGAGAAGATACCCGGAGGAGAGATGGACTGCATGGTCCAGTTGTCAGAGGAAGAGCTGGTGACAGTGGAGTTGACTGAGCAAGCCTTCGAAGTGCTACAGCTTGAAGATGAGTTCTCGTTGCGGGACTTCAATGCCGTAATCGGAACAGAGCAAGGCTGTTACTCTATCGTACAGCCCGAGAGGCTTGACATGTCGGCTGCAAAAGAAGTAGGACCTGCACCCGATGAGCTGTGGAAGCTTTTCTTTGACGGCGCGCGATGCAAGAATGGCGCCGGTGCAGGGGTACTTCTGGTTTCTCCAACCGGAATCCAGAAGGACTATGCCTACAGGTTGGCCTGGAGCTGCACTAATAACTCGGCGGAATACGAAGCCCTGTGCTTGGGTTTGCGAAAGGCGGAGAGGCTCGGAATCAAACACCTACAGATTTTCGGAGATTCAGAGCTGGTGTGTCACCAAGTTACGGAGAAGTGCGCATCCAAACAGCATTTTCTTAGAGCGTACCGTAACCGGGTGTGGGACCTGATGGAGTCATTCGACTCGTTGAATGTCAAAGCAATATCGCGTGAGAAAAACAAGCACGCTGATATTCTGGCGTCTGTTGGAGCCAGGTACGTTCCGGCTGAAGACGTTGTCCAGAAACCGAAGCCGGTTCGTACTATCTACAGGCCTTCTGTGCCTGATAAGGACACCCACTGGCAGGTGTTCAGTTGTGACGAGGAGATCGTCACATTCCTGGTTAACGAAGTGTGTGTAATCGAAGGTAGAGACCCTGATGACGAGCAATATGAGGGGTTGATACAGTTACGGAATAATCACGTCCCAAAAGGACTGATTACATTAGAGAGTCTCTTTGATCAGAATGACAGAGCAATATCCCACAGGATCAAAGTAGACCCGAGGCAGTATGCTGACCTGGAACTTGAACCTGGTAAAACAATCAAGGTCGGAACAGACTGCACGTCGGAGGAGCTGGAGCAGATCAGATCACTGTGCCAGGAGTTCCCCGACATCGTGGCCTGGTGCTACGAGGATTTGAAGGGGTATGACAGAACTGTCATCCAGCATACTATTGAGCTAGAGGATGGCGCTAAGCCATTCCGACAGAAGCAGAGGGCCGTGAATTCGAAGATTGAGGCCATGATGAAGACCGAGCTCTTGAAGATGCTGGAGGCCAAGATCATCTACCCCATCAAACATTCATCCTGGGTCACGAATTTGGTGCCCGTGAGGAAAAAGAATGGCGACATTCGTCTCTGTGTCGACTTCAGAAACCTAAATCAAGCTTCCCTTCGGGACCACTATCCACTTCCCCAAATCGACCAGATCCTACATATCGTTGCTGGAGCCCAGAGATTTTCACTTTTAGATGGATTTTCCGGCTACAACCAGATTTGGGTCAAAGATGAGGACCAGCATAAGACGGCGTTTACCACCAAGTGGGGGACGTTCGCCTATCAGCGCATGCCGTTTGGCTTATCTAATGTCGGTGCCACATTCCAAAGGGCCATGGACCTGGCCTTCCGAGAGCTGCTCAATAAGATTATTGTCATCTACCTTGATGACATGACTGTTTCTCTCACCAACGAGGAGATCATGTTTCGCACCTACGGCAAATATTTGAGAGTTGTCGAGAATTCGGCATTTCTATAAACCCGAAGAAGTCTGTCTTCGCGGTGAAGGAAGGAAAGCTGCTGGGACATGTCATCTCCGAGGAAGGCCTCTCCATTGACCCTGACAGAGTAGAAGCCCTCGTTCGCTTGCCAGCCCCCGTCGACAAAAAAGGGCTGCAGTCCTTCTTCGATCAGATTAACTTTGTGCGGAAGTTCATCCCGTACTTCGCACAGGTGATCAAGCCTATGGCCGAACTGCTTAAGAAAGATGCACGTTACGAATGGACTGATGAGAGAGAGCAAGCCTTCGAGGAGATCAAGGCCCGAATTGCACAAGCTCCGGTGTTGACAAACCCGGACTACTCCAAGGACTTCATCCTGTATGCAGTGGGAGAACCCGAAAGTTACGCTGCAGTCCTAACTCAGAAGGGAGACGATGGTGAGGAGCGCCCCATAGCATTCCTCAGCCAAGTGATTCTGCCGCATGAAGAAAAGTACAATTTTATAGAGCGGCAAGTTCACGCTGTCATGAAGTCCCTTCGAAAGTTCAAGCACTTTGTCTCCCAGAGCAAGACTACTGTCTTTGTGATTCACCCGGATGTTCGTAACTTCATTTTACAAGGAGAACCGGGTCACAAGAGAGCAGGATGGATTGCAAAAATCCAGGAGTTCGACATTGAAGTGCGGCCCACCAAGCTTATCAGAGGCCGAGCCTTGTGTCAGGAATTGGCCCGAAGCGCTGTAGCCGGCATCTCCGCCTGTAAGTGGGAGGACACAGCGACACGCATCTACCTAGCCAACTCCTTATCGGAGGGGGAGTGATTGGACGAGATGAACCGGTGAGATACTTCGCATCGGAAGATGTCCCGATCACCGAACGCCTCACAACGAAGGAGATTTCGGCTGGGTGCACTCAAGTACACTCTTCGCCCCGAGGGGTTTTACTTCAAAAACATCGACGACATCCTGTTGCGGTGCGTCATTAAATCTGACCAACCTAGGGTCCTCGGAGATTTTCATTCCGGGATGCCTGGGGGTCACCATTCTTCAAGGCCAACGGTCTTAAAAAAAATAAGAGCTGGGTACTATTGGCCCACTCTATTCGCAGACGCTCATGCAGTCTGCTCTAAATGTGATCAATGCCAGAGGTTTGCTGGCCGAAACAGAAAAGCACCCCTGCCCCTTCAACCGATTCAGGCCGAGACTCCGTTCCAGCAATGGGGTTTAGACTTCATCGGGGTGATTTCTCCTAACTCCTCTGCCGGCCACAAGTTTATTCTTACAGCTACTGACTATTTTACACGGTGGGCAGAGGCAATCCCGACCAAGAATGCCGACCAAGAAACGGTCATCAGGTTCATTGAGAGCCTGATTACCCGCTTCGGGGTTCCAGAGTCAATTGTGACAGACAACGGTCCGGGATTTGTAGGCGCTGTACTCACGGAGTACACCGGCAGACTTGGCATCTATCACAAGATGTCTTCTAACTACTACCCGCAGGGGAATGGCCTTGCCGAGTCTACTAACAAGAACCTCCTGAAGATCATCCGGAGGACCATTGAAAAAAACAAGCGGACTTGGCACTTGCTCCTGAACCGGGCACTGTGGACGGACAGAGTTGCGTTCAAGAAATCCCTCAGAACGTCCCCCTATGCGCTCGTCTATGGCAAAGAAGTTGTCATGCCATCACACATCGAGATCCCTGCCCTGTGGATGATTGACGAAGACAGGAGCAGCAGAGACCCGGTGGACGACAGACTGTGCCAACTCCTGCAGTTGGAAGAAGACAGAGAAAGTGCATACCAGGCCTTCACTGATCACATTGCAGCCACTCAAGGCTGGTTTGCAAAAGGCACCACTGCCCGAGTTTTCGAAATCGGGGACCTGGTGCTGAAGTGGGACTCATATAAAGCAAAGCCGGGTAATCACGGGAAGTTTGATGCTCTCTGGGAGGGCCCTTATCAGATTGCCCGGGTGAACCAGTTTAATGCCTATGTGCTTCGGGATATGGAGGGTCAGCTCCTGCCTATCCTTGTCAACGGGTTCCACTTAAAAATTTACCGCTGCTGAAGGTGCCCAAGTGGCCCTTGTAAAAAATTTCCTTTATGCTTTTTCATTTCCCAGCATGTACAGTTTCCGGTTTTCAGCTTTTAATTTTATTTTTTTATTATTTGAGCTTAACTGCGGCACGGGAGAGAAAGACGGACTTCGCAGCGAAGTCCGTCGTCGCCCCTCAGGAAGGGCGAAGTTCGGCTGTGCAAAGGAGGAAGCAGACAAAAAAAAAAAAAGGAAGAAAAAAGGCAAAAAATTGACTAAGTGTTGGCCGAAGTCCGACTTCGCATCGAAGTCGGGCTTCGGGCCAGCCAAGTGCGAAGCTTGTACAAAGAAAGAAGAACGGACTGCGCCCAAACTTGGGCGACGCTAAGTCGGACTTCGGCCGACTTGCGTGCGAAGTCTGAACTGCGCACGACTTCCGCGCGAAGTGCAAACTTCGCGCGAAGTGCGCACTTCGCCCGAATCCTAGCTCGCTCCAATGTTTACCCTGCGCAGTTCAAACAGATCAAAGGGAGCAGAAAAGTGTTGAAGGTTGCGATAAAACCAGACTGCGCTCAATCCTTGAGCGCGGCAAGGAAAAGAAGAAGGAACGGTTCAAACGCGCACTTCGCGCGAAGTTCGAACTTCGCCCGAAATTCGGGCGAAGTCCGACTTCGCCGGCGAAGTCGGACCGCGCCCAACTTTGGGCGAAGTCCGACTGCGCCTCGTTTTCTGGGCCAGTTTGGGCAAAAGTTAAAAAAATGAATAAAATATTCAAAAAGGTCTAAACTGGGCCCAAGGCGCGTTGCGACCGTTTCAAAGTGGGTTTTCGCACCAATGACTCTTTCTTGAGCAGTGTGCCCTGATTTCGGCAGTGACGTCAGCCATGGCGCAGCGTCCAAGACAGAATTAATGATTGCACGTTCCTCAACGAAAGTGCAAGCAAAAGAGCATGGCACGTCTGCCGGAGTGCACTTTTTCCAAACATTCTCCTGCGCAGCCACCAAAGAAGCATAACTCAGCCGACCTACCCCCTCCTGCGCGGCATTAATGGCGCTGTCTTTATCTAGAAAAGGGGGTCAGATGTTTTCAAACATTCCAGATTGCACAGATTATTCCTTAAACGGTGCAAATTATTCCTTTGACAGCGAAATCTGCTGTAGACGCTCTGAGCCTGTAATTATTGCCGATTCGGAGAAATGGACAGAGGAAAGATGCCAGTGTCAGCGCAGTCCAGTGAAAGTGGCGAACCAAAGGATTTACCGCGGCCGGGCGTTTTCAGAAGTGAAACCCCGCCAGAGAGAAAGTCAAAATCCCGGCCTAAAAAAGTACAGCGTGGGCAAGCCCCACCACCTCCAGTAAATTACTTGGCGGGATACGTGGACGGCTCTTTTTCTATGAGCCTGACGAAGCTACGGGCAAATGTGGAGAGTTGGGCTGACAAAGTTTCGCCCTCCCACCATTTCGGAGCGGCGTACAAATCCAATCTTTTCAGATTCTTGTGCCCTGTTGTCCATCAATGCCCGAAACTGGTAGACCTAATTGTCAGACACTACAGACCAGTTACCCGGCAAATTTGCAGCTCCAGCGGTAAACCCTTGTTCACACTGCGCAGAGATCGTCCAGCCAGCTTTCGCCCCAGGGTTGGAGTACGACTTCCAGCACCATCCTCAGAAAGATAAATTTGGGCGAGCAGGCGGGACGCTTCGCAAATACCAAACGGATGAGGGATTTCCTCAATTCAGAACTGAACGCCCCGCTTGCAGCTGGACAGTGGCCAACCGGCCCCATGCCTTTGGCGAAATTTCAGAGCAAGTATCTATATACCATTCTGGCATGGATTCTCGGCTGCGACTCCGATGAGCTGGTACAGCCGTACCAGCTAGCGCTGGCAGAATGTCTCCTGTGTGGAGAATCATACGAACCAGCGGCGCAGAGAAGTGGAAAGCGCCCCATCTTTTTTGACTGGGCAGATTGGCTGGCTTACGCCATTCATTCCAGCCTGGTGAAGATCCAGAAGAGGCAGTCTACCGATTTTCGTTTCAGTTCTGTTCTAGCCTAGCTTTGTTTGTACCATTTGCACTCCCTGATGCCGATCCTGAACCTGAAGAAGGTCAACGAGAGGGGAGAGCCACAGCCCGTCTACAACTGGACGGATGACTTATACCGGAAAGGGTCCTACTACAAGTTCAACTTCAACTTTCTGGGATTCGTCATGTCAATCTTCAGTGAAAGCGAAATTCCACGCCCCCCGAGGGAAATGATGAGCGCTTTGATAAATCAGAAGCTTGGGGACGTTTTCAGACTGACGCAGGGAATTGTGGTCAGAATCTACGGATTCAAGGGCAAACCCCATTTGCTGCCCTACTGGTGTACAGAGCATCTGTTCGGGATGGAGGTTACCCGGCAGATGGACTATGTTGAAGAGGAGTTTGGTCTAGGAAAGAAGAGAGGACAGATTTTTCAATATCCTCTTTCCTGGGCAAACGTTGAGATTACAGAGGTAGGACAGCATGTCTACCTTGAGCAGGAGTTTTCCCGGATTGGCCTGGTTCTGCTGCCGCAGCGTTGGAAGTATGACCCATATGGGATAAGGGGAAAGTTCGCACATCTCTGCCCCCGGGCAGATATAACCGAAGATAAGTGCGATGTGGTCCATGTGGACCTTGACTGGGAAATTGAATTGATGGAAGCTTCTCCTCCCTGGCAGGATTTTTACTGCGAGGAGGTGACATATGACCCCAAGCGAAACCCGGACCACCAGTTCACATCTCCAGGGTTTAAAAAATTTCTATCCAAGATAGCAGGCCTTAACTGGTCTAAAGAAAAGATTACTGAATGCTGGAAGATGAGATGTCGCACGCAGCACGACAAATCCACAAGAAAGAATCTGGCCGTAGATGACGACTTTTCGGTTCTCTATGACCAGCATCATGACAGCTGGCGGCCGTTCGCATATCAAGGTTACGTTCCCCGAGGCCCCTTTGAAGACTATAAAGGAGGGTCTCCTTCCCAACAGTTGTACACTTCGGCAACTGCCAGCGTGGGCCCAGCAGACATCCAAGCCGAACCAATGCAGCCCGTGGCTTCCAAGGCGGCGCCTGAGAAGGCGAAAGAGTTAGTCAAAGCAGCGCCGGAGGCAATCCCTCAGGCACAGAAGGCACCAGCACCGCCACAGAGCAGACCGGTTGCGGCAGACCTTCTGCAAGTCAAACCCCGGTACAAGTTTACAGTGGGAGCATCAGTGCCTGCTGCACCTGCTTCATCTCCTTCCCCTGATCCGACCGTTATTCCAGAAGAGAAGAAGCGGAAGAGAGTGGAGAAGATCAGGCGACCTAGCCTGATAGTGCAGCAGCCAGTCGCAGAGCCGCAGCCGCGTCCTGCCGCCGCAGGGACAATTTCTCTAGGCAGTCCCAAGCCAGCCGCCGAAGTCAGACGCACAGACATCCATCCGGCATCGGCTCAGGCGGAGCCCGCAGGTACGTTTGCTGCCCCTGTCTCTTTGGTCTCATCCAGTCCTACTCCCACTCCGTCTCCCGCTCAATCCGAGCAAGCTATGGCCGCATCATCCTCCCCGTCTCCACGTCCTTCTAGCGGCCCCCATTCATTTGATCAGTTTGCTCAGAACCCTAACGTTTCCCTATCTCTGAGCACAACTCCAAACCCTTCGCCTGAAGTTAGCGCTGAAGCCGTCCATTCACCGTCACATCCACCGTCTCAGCCGCTTCAAACCCTCACAGTATCAGCCGCTCCCATCTCCATTTCCCGGTCGCCCACACAAGCGGCCGATCCTTCCAGTGTCCATCCGGTTCCTCCTGATCCCATCCCCGCAGGAGAGACGTCTCAGCAGACCCCTAGGCTGGGGGAACCAGATTTTATGGACGACCTCCAGAATACAGACGACTTGCCCTTGGCAACGAGAGCTGTAGAATATTCTGTCTCTTTCCTTCAGAACCTGAAGCAGAGGAGACCTGAAGAGATAGCCGCCCCGGTAAAACGCGCCACGTACGATTTTGGGAGGAGAGTGCTTACAACAGAGAAGATTATCCCAAAAGTGAAGAAGCCTCTCCGGGAAATGACCAGGGCGGACTACGAGTTCCAGACAAAGGAGAAGAGCTTTGACGACATCAACAAGCAATATGAGATTCAGACGATCATGCGCAAAGCTGATAATCTCTTTGTCAAGAGTCTGGAGGAGCAGGAAGAGCTTTTCGGGTTGCAGGATAAAACAAGGCAGCTTGAAGAGGACCTGTCCAGGTCCACTGAGCAGCTGGAAGCGGCGCGGCAAGAAGTAGATGAACTCAAATCCCAGCTGGCCGCTCCCCAGCAAAAGGCCGCAACCGAAAAGCAAGCAGCCTTGGAGCAGATTTCTCAGCTCCAAGAGTCTTTGAAGCAGGCGCAGTCGCAACTTGCAGAGAGAACATCTCAAGCGACGGTCTTTTCAAAGAAGAAAGTTAAGGAGATGCGGGCTGGTTTGCTGCGGGAATGCAAGCCCCACACCTTCAAGGCGATGGCAGTTCTGGATTTCGCATCCAGAATTCAAGAAGTTTCTGCCCAGGGAAAGCCTGTGGTAGAGGAGGCCGAACGTCAGGCGAAGCAATGGCTGGACCTGGCGGTAAATCTTCAAGAGCGCGAGCGCAACGGCCTCCAATTTTCTCCCGTGTCCTCATTCGCTGCAGAATGGGCAGGTGCAAGGGTGACCGTGCACAAATATTTCAAAAAAGTTGAAGAGTTGAGAGTGGCCAGACGAATGCTAGACACATTCGTACATGAAAGAGACATTTGTTTGGCCGTACGGGTCAATGATTGGCGCAGGATTCCACAGATGATGGGGGTACTGATTGGATGAGGATGACGTCCCACCCGACGCGGGCGGATATTGGGACTGAGGGAAATCCGGGTAGATCGGAGGCTGCATTTTATGAGGGAGCCTGCCTATAGCAATCATGTCCAGTTCTGCCTGCTGAGCAGCCTCATATAATGCAGGAAAAGTGTTGACCCGGGCTAACTTGATAACTAGACAAATGTCCGAGTTGAAAGCTCTCAGGTAATAATGAGTAGCCTGTCCTGCGGAAGAATGCAGCTCAAGGGATACTCTTTTCCAGGACCTCGCAAACCTTCATTAAAGTCTGATATCTCCTCTTGCGGATGGCGTTGAATGCTTTGAAATTGGTGCAACAACGAGGAGGGATCAACGGACTCATTGAATCCCTTAACTAGCCTTCCAGCTAGCTGGGGCCATCCCGTGATAGTCCCTTCCAGTAAGGATCTCCACCAGTAGAGAAGCTTTCCTTGCAGAGAGAGCTAACAATCGGGTTTTAACACTCTCATTTGTGATAGTATGTAGCGCAGCCAAGGCCATAATGTCTTGAATATGCTCATAAGCTGTCTTCCCCGTTCCGTCATATGTAGGAATAGATTTTAAGGCAGTAGGCGGAACAACTTCTTGTCCGACTAGAGCAAGGGGCCCTGTGGAATCAACAGCCGGGAAGAGGTCATTATCATTCTGCTGATTCTGGGCAGCCATGTCTTCTTCCTCTTCTTCGAGCTGGTCAGTGGTGTAGTCGGTATCGGTGTTGTCTGAAGTTGTGGTCTGTTCTTCAACTCGGCCTCCTCAACTTCTTCCACTTCTTCCACTTCAGCTTCAGATTCGTGCTCGAACCTATCATCTTGGCGAGCTTGGTAGTCAGCCAACCTTATGCGCTCTCCAGCAGCGTTGATGTCAATTTCGTAAAAATCAGGCTGTTGTCCTGGATTCCTAGCTCTCCACCTTCTTGTGTGCATGAAGGCATTTTTGATATTGGACCAGTCTTACAGACTCAGAGAATGTTCAGGTACAACAGAGTCGCTAGGTGTTCTGATTTCGATAGCAATAAAGCGAACACCGATGCTTCGATTCTGTTTTGGGGTGGGAAACCTTCGTGTCCCACAGGGCGTGCCAGAGAAACGTTGGTTACGAATCTGCCACTAGGATAGGATTTTAATCTATTTGCACCCTAGATTCGCCCAGCAGATTGAAAGGCCGGAAGGAAAGAATGCCTTCCGCGCCAATCTCCGAAGAAGGCCGGCTTCTTATGTTTTCTCAATTGGTGGGTTTAGCTCAGAGTGCAAGAAAGAAATTATAAAGTACGAAAAGAAACATAAATATGCTTGTTTCGGGTGGGGAAGATAAGCAGCACAACAACTAACCAATCACTACTACCAACAACAATCAAAGCAACGTATGTAGCAGAAACTATTAGAGCAATTCTATCCTATGTATCCTTTACTTCAGCATTCCAGATATACTTAATCACCAATACTGATATCCAGAAAAGCAGAATAGCAGTAATCAGAAATATAAGCAACATGAGGCAGAAATACTTAATAAAGGCAGCATACAAGATAAACACAACTAATAGAGCCAAATATACTTTGCATTCAAAAGCAAGTGCACAGCTACAGAAGTTCCTTAGCAATATATCCCCCTTCCACCCTTGTACAATGAAATAAGGCTGCTATTTATAGCGCAATTTTCCCCCCGATTACAATTTGGGCACGAAATCCCAGACCTGACAAAAGCTGACAAAAGCGGCTGATGTTTGACCTCTGCGGACAAGGAATGTACTTGCAGCAAGGTTCACCTGAAAATATGGCAGCCACGTGGCAATCCGATAGGTGAGAAATCGAGTCAGTTTGAATGGGGACAGATGCGGTACAATTTGTCAGTTCACGCTCATCTGTCCTGTACCCTGGCAGCACAGCTTCTGTCACATCTTGACCCGGATCCCAAGACCGAACACCTGTCAGCATCTGATGGAGGGGGAGAAAAACTGAGCTTAGAAGCTCATCCTTTGAAGCTCATCTTTTGTATTTCTATCCCGCCCGACTGCGCACAAAACTGGAGCGCAGCCGGACGACGCAGGGTGAAAACAGCGCAGTTGGGCGGGCCTTCATGCCTTAGAATCTTTTCAGCAACTCTTTCCTTCTCATCCAATGGCGCAACAAAACAGGAGCGCAGTTGGGTGGCGCAGCGTAGTCGGACAGAGTCCGATACTCAAAATATTTAGGAGCATTTTCCAGTCCTTCCGCCCAAGTGCGCACAAAATGACGAGTGCATGGCGCAACAAAACAGGAGCGCAGTTGGGTGGCGCAGCGTAGTCGGACAGAGTCTGATACTCAGAATATTTAGGAGCATTTTCCAGTCCTTCCGCCCAAGTGCGCACAAAATGACGAGTGCAGCCCGACTTCGCTGCGAGGTCGGACGACTCGGTACTTAGAAATTTTCTGACCCGACACTGTCGTCCGAGTGCGCACCGTCTTCAGGGTCGGTGGCCCAACACTTAGTCAAATTTTTGCTGTTTTTTTCATGAGGCCGCCCAGGTGCGCACCGGATTATGAGCGCAGCCCAACTTCGCTGCGAAGTCGGGCGGCTCCATGACTTAGCCAATTTTTTGGGCAAAGTCTTAACAATACTGCCCAGGTGCGCAAAAGTAGACAAGCGCAGCCCGACTGCGCTGCGCAGTCGGGCGGATTCCAATACTTACAATATTTTTGGGCAAATTTGCCCACTCACAGAAACAATCAGAAACATGAAAATAGAATATGGAGAACCAGAAATCTGATGGCTGAAGAGAAGAAGGGACATGATGAGGAAATGGAAAGAAGAAAGAGGGAAGGCAAAGCAGCATCCTTACAAAATTTTCAAGACATGGCACGCCGTGCAAAATGTGGCAACAATCCCATCAACATCAAGGAGGAGAATGTTGGAATATTAAGCTCCCTAAAGCTTGCGAGTATAGTATTTAGGATTTATCCTAAAGTTTAGCTTGGTCAATGTTTGACCAAAGTCTAATTTTAGCCTAGTTGTTAGTTTCAGTTCACATAGGATTTGGTGTTATTTTGGGTTGATTAGAGTTAGTTTGTTAGAGGTTTTTATGGATTCTAAAGCCTATTTAATGTTGTAATATTTTATTTATCAATAGAACAGTTTGACAGTTCTCAAGACAATAGGGTTTCGGCACTAGGAATGGGAGTCGCTAGACGGGCGGAAGAGATAAAGAGAGGAACAGAAGACGCACTTGCGGGTTCGGACGTCTCCAGAGCCGTTGTGGTGAACTGCTGCATTATCGGACTTGCTTCTCCTTCCTTGTCTGATGCTCCTTCCTCCAAATTAATGAACGGAACTTTGAGTTGCGCCTGCTACGTATGTTGGACGTGCTACACCTGCTGTGCCAGAATGGATACTTCCATAGTGCCCTTTCCTATGGCTGTTGATGCTGCCGAAGGGTTTGCGCCAAAGGGGCGGATCGTGACAGTTCGAGGTCTCTTCGCAACGTTTTGGGGCATAGATGCAGTAGGAGCGCTCCTCTTCTTCGGACTGGCTTCTTCTTCTAGGAGTAGCTGCTTACCTTTACCTTTGACAAGTGGCGCCTGACTAGCACGCTGCTCTGGTACTGCCGTCGCGTCTTCAACCCTGCTGGGACTCTCAGTACTTCTGGGCACAATGTTGCCGAAGAAGAAGGGCTGGTAGGATTCATAATATTTGTCGAATATCGCGGAGAATTTTTGATCTAAATGCAGCGTTGGGTCAGATGCTCCTTTTCCATTGTGGACTCTCATGGTCCACCAATTCGCGATCTTCTCATCTTACTAGTCTGGCACTTTCTTCTTTATTGCCTGGAACACCCGGTCCTCAGGGTCCTACGTCGGATTTTGTGTAGGGTTGTAATCGGCCTCCATTATGTAGAAATCATGCCATGGGGGGAAGGAGACCATCCTCTCTATCTGCCACTCTAGGTCCAGCCCGGAAGGATTATTGCATTGCTTCTCGATGTCTGGGCGAGGACAACAGTGGAATTTGCTCGCTGTGATCTTCTCTGAAAACATTCAGCGGGTCATACTATCAGACCAAATTCGTACAGAGTAACCGCCAAATAGGCATTTTGTTTATTCTTTGACACTTTGATGCAGCCGAGCTCGAAAGGCCAGGGGCAAGTATGCTGCCTTTTCCATCCCTTGCCGTACATATCGTCTGTGAAGTCACACTAGCGGGCGACTTCGAGGGCAAACAGGTATTCGGTTGTGTAGTGCGGCAAAAAGAAGGCTTCGCCATAAAACCCAAAGATCCGCACTACAAGTCCTTTCCGTCAGCTGGAAAACATCGTCGAGCAGGCTCTGTACCACATAATCCCTCATTGGCCTTGGCACACACTCGCAGATACCGTATATGATTTCTAGCGCCAGACTGAGGAAAACTCGGTTAAAGTTATAGTAGGACTCGCACCTTGACAAGCTCGTGGTCCACTGGTACACGGGGAGTGCTTTGCCCTTTTTGTCTGTGCGGCTTGTGGCAATAAAAGTGAAACGGCAGTGCGAGTGCAAGTGGTAGAAGAAATACTACGCCAAGAACGAGCAGCTTCAGAATGCCATGTTTCCGTTTTGCATTCCGCATAGCTGGATATGCAGCTTCCGCGACACCCAGTCTGCCCAGTCGAAAAAGACAGGCTTTATTCCCTGCGACACAGCATCAAGAGCATAGAATTCTCCATGAGATACACACTTGGCAATTGCCGCCTGCCAGCCGTACACTTGGGCGTCTGAGGTGAGCCCGGTAATCCACACCAGCATGGAGAAGAGTTCGGAATTTTTGAACCTCCTCAAGGATTTGGGGAGTTCTGGCAAGGTTCCTGTTGCCACATTTTGCACGGGGTGCCATGTTTTCAGAATTTGTAAGTGTGTTGCTCTTCCTTCCCTCCTCTTTCTTCCCTTTCTCCATTTTTCCCTTTCTCCCTTTCCTGCAGTTTCATTCCTCCCTTTTCCCTTGTACTCCCCCCAGTCAAATTCCCAAAACAGAGCAAGTATTCCTTGAAAAATTCTAAGTGTCAGGGCGCAACCCGACTTCGTAGCGAAGTCGGGGTGCGCCCTCAAGTTGGAGCACACTAGGGGATGCGAAGTGCGAAAGCAGGCTGAAAAGGAGCTGAATTTGGCTAAGTGTGGGAGCGCAACCCGACTTTGCAGCGAAATCGGGGTGCGCTCTTCTTCCTATGCGCACTTGGGAAGCAGTGATTGCAGAATTCAGCTAAGTGCTGGAGCGCACCCCGACTTCGCAGCGAAGTCGGGGTGCGCTCCCCTTTTTGTGCGCAGTCCGAACAGCGGCTGAAACAACCAAGTACCGGTGCGCAACCCGACTTCGCAGCGAAGTCGGGCTGCACCCTCTGACCGGTGCGCAGTTGGGCAACATTCATCAAGCAAGCCCAAAAATTGGCTAAGGCACGGAGGCCTCCCCAACTACGCTGTTTCCCACCTGCGCTACCCGGTGGCGCTCTGATCCCGGGCGAAGTCGGACAAACTGCCTTTGAAGGCAGACATGTGTCACTCATTAAAAATCGACAAGTGTCCAGCCTCGGGATTCGAGCCGAGATGTGACGGGATAAAGGACAAGCATGGACCGCATTACCTACGCCAGCTGCCTCCATTTAAGCTGATGTAAAGTTCCATCTACCACAGCTACCCGCATTCCCGCTGACTAGAAGTTTCACCCGACGCGCTGCCACGTAGTTGTACAGCTTTCAGGGAAACCTTGCTGCAAGTATAGTCCTCGCCGACAGGAGTCAGCATCAGCAGCTCTGCTGCCGCTTTTGTCAGCTATTGTCCGGTCTGGGACTTTGTGCCCGTAATTGTAATCGGGGGGAAACTTGGGCTATAAATAGCCACACCATTTCATTGTAAAAGGGTGGAAGGGGAATATACTGCTAGGGAACCATTGTAGCTATACGTTTGCTTTTGAATACAAGACACATACTTGGCTCTGCTTAATTCTTTTATACTGCCTTTCCTTGTCATTTCTGCCTCATGTTTCTTATTTCATTGCTTACTGTTATACTGAACTCTGGATTCCAGTATTTGATGATTAAGTATTCCTGGAATGCATAGATAGAGGATACATAGGATGCATGATAGTTGTAGTTTCATTGTGTGTTCTGTATAGGATTGTTGTTAGTAGTGGTGATTGATCGTTGTCGTGCTGCTTATTCCCCCCACCCAACTCCAATCATATTTGGATCTCTTTTCGCACTTTATCTCTTTCCTTGCACTCTTAGCTAAAACACTAAAGAAAACCCATAGGAAGTCGGCCTTCTCCGAAGATTGGCACGGAAGGCATTCCTTCCTTCCGGCCTTTCAATCTGGTGGGCGAATCTGGGGCGCATTATACCAAATCCTTTCCTCATGGCAGATTCGTAACCAACAGTTTCTCTGGCACGCCCGGTGGGACATGGAAGTTTCCCACCCCAAAACAAAATCGAAGCACTGGTGTTCGCTTCATTGTTGTTAGAATCTGAACACCTGGCGACTCTGCAAGTACCTGAATATTCTCTGAGTCCGTGAAGACCGGTTCGAACGCCTTCATGCAAACGAGAAGGTGGAGAGCAAGGAATCCGGGAAACCAGCCTGACCTTTACGAAATCGACATTGCCGCTCCAGGAGAGCGCGTCAGGCTGGATGATCACCAAGCTCGCGTAGAAGAACCTAAAACCGAAATCGAAGAGGCTGAGACTGAAGAACAATCTACATCTTCGGACGGTACCGATACTGAGTACACTACCGGAGGAGAAGAAGAAATGGCTGCTCAGCAGAATGACGATGATCTCTTCCCGGCGGTAGACTCCACAGGGCCCTTGGCCCTAGTCGGACAGCAAGCTGTGCCCGTCGTTGCCTTAAAGTCTATCCCTACCTATGATGGATACGGCAAGACGGCGTACGAACACATCCAGGACATTTTGGCCCTGGCTGCGCTACATTCCATTACAGACGAGAGTGTTAAGACCTGTCTACTGGCCCTTTCCCTAAGGGGAAAGCTTCTCTACCGGTGGAGATCTCGCGCGGAGGGATCTATCACGGGATGGCGCCAGCTGGCTGGCAGACTCGTAAAAGGATGCAACGAGTCTGCTGATCCCTCTTCGCTGTTGCATCAGTTCCAAAGCATCCAGAGACACCCCCAAGAGGAGGTGTCAGACTTCAACATATGGTTTGCGAGGTCTTGGAAACGAGTACCTCGCGAACTATGACCTTCAGCAGGTCAGGCCACACACTACTACTTGAGGTCGTTCAACTCTGACATCTGCCTGCTGCTGAAGATAGCCCGAGTCGATTCATTCCCTGCCCTGTACGAAGCTGCCCAACAAGCTGAAATGGATATCATTTCCATAGGCAGGCTACCGCATAGGGTACAGCCACCCATTTACCCTGACTTCCCTCAATCCCAGTACCCATCGGCTTCTGGTGTGATGCCATCATCTTCAGGACAGCACCCCCAGCAACAATGGAATCCGGCGCCGGTCGTAAATCCCTACGGACTGCCGCAAATTCATTATCCTAACCTGCCGCCTCCTCCGCATTATCCAACACTCCCAGCTCCCCCTCAATATGCGCAATATTCTGCACCTCCATTGGCTGCATTACCTCTGCCAGCACAGTTGCTGGCTCCAGACAATGACATTCAGAACAAGATCCTGCAAGAGGTACGGGCTCTGGCATCTGGATATCACACCATGTCCAACGACATGACTATACTGAAGAAGAAACAGGCCCAGATGGACCTTGTTCCAAGGAGGCCATATCCTCCTTCGGCACTGACGAAAGATCAAGTCGCAGAGCGGCGAGATCAGAGGCGGCCCCTTGCAAGAAATGCTGCCATCGAGGACCAACCTGGCACTTCTGACCAGGTTAACTGGTGCTCCACGTGCAACGACCTGCATTCAGAAGAAGATTGCACACTGCACCAGCATTACCTCCAGAATCTGGCGGGCAGCACCACAGAGGACAAAGAACTTTACATGATCCTGGACGACGAAGGCAACTTTGCCGTCCTTGAGGAAGATCTAGCGTTGCCCCCTGCCAAAGAAGACAGAAAGCCTGTTGAAGCTGTTGCAAAGCCATTGAAGGTATACGCCAGGAGCGAAAAGGCGCAACCTGCTGGGATGCCACCTGACAAAAGGCGTGGCCTCACACGGCCAAGGAAAAATTGCCTGCAGCCAAGCCTCCCGCAGCAAAACTTCCCGCAACTCAGCCTCCAGCCGAGACCAAAGAACAAGCTCAGGAGAAGCTGAGATACCTGTCTCTGACAAAGAGACAAAGAGTTGAAGCCACGCAGCAATATCGGACTAAGTATGAGCCTGCGAAAGAAACGGAGGGAGCTAGCACTTCGGGCTACAGCATAGTGGATGAGCTAAAGAGGACTCCCGCAAGGATAAGCATGTATGACGCTCTTCTGCTCCCAGGTCAAGTTGATCTGCTGCAAGAATCTTTGAAGAGCATAAAGCATGGCAAGCAGATACAACCTGCTGTTTTGGTTCAACCCCTGATAGTCTCCGCCACTGGGAAGAACAGACCACCTCCCTTCTATCTGTCATTACGGATGCAAGGGTATATCGTACACAACTGTATGGTGGATTCTGGTGCCTCCACAACTGTTATGCCAAGAGCCGTCTGCGACGAAATCGGGATGGAATATACAAGGAGCAGCCAAGGTGTGCTGCAACTAGATGGCACCCCTGTCAAGACAGTCGGTGTCATTAAAGATATCCCGATCCGGCTGCACAAAGCTCTTGACATAGTGGTCATTCAAGAAGTCGTGGTTGTTGACTTGGAACCCTACTTCGGCATGTGTCTCTCCAGGGAGTTCACTGCGAAGTTGGGTGGGTACCTGTCTCTGGATTACTCGCATATGGAAGTGCCCTTCAAAGGAAGGAGATTGAAGATATACAATGAGAAGCCTTCCACATTTCTAGTGGAAAAGATACCCAGAGAAGAGTCGCAGGACTGCATGGTTCAATTGACAGCGGAAGAACTGGTGGTGGTAGACATGACTGAGCAAGCTCTTGAGCTGTTGCAAACGGAAGATGAGTTCTCCTTTCTGGATTTCAACGCCATGATCGAGACTGAGCAAGGCTGCTACACCATCATTCAGCCTGAGAGGCTTGACCAGTCAGCCATGAAAGAAGTAGGACCTGCCCCAGAAAAGCTATGGCAGTTCTTCTTTGATGGCGCTCGATGCAAAAATGGCGCCGGTGCAGGCGTACTCTTGGTTTCCCCGACCGAGATCCAGAAGGACTACACCTATAGGCTGGCTTGGAGCTGTACCAACAACGCGGCAGAGTACGAAGCCCTGTGCTTAGGTTTGAGAAAAGCAGAGAGACTAGGGATAAAGCATCTGCAGATCTTTGGCAATTGAGAGCTGGTGTGCAACCAGATTACGAACAAGTGCGCCTCCAAGAAGCACTACCTCAAGGCATACCGTAATCGGGTCTGGGACCTGATGGAGTCGTTTGACTCATTGAATGTCAAGGCTATATCACGTGAGAAAAACAAGCATGCTGACATTTTGGCGTCTGTTGGAGCCAGGTACGTTCCGGTCGATGACACCGTCCGGAAGCCGAGCCGATTCGTACCATCTACGGGCCTTCGTGCTCGATAAGGACACCCACTGGCAGGTGTTTGACTGTGACGAGGAAATCGTCACTTTTTTGGTTACCGAAGCATGTACAATCGAAGATAGAGACCTGTTGCCACATTTTGCACAGGGGTGCCATGTTTTTGGTTTCTGCAAGTGAGCTGCTCTTTTCCTTCCCTGCTCCTCATTTTCCCTTTTTCTCTTCCTCTTCCTCGCAGCCTTCATTCCCTCTTCTTCTTTCCCCCTTTCTTCCCCCAAGTAAAACTTCAGCAGGTGTACCTTGAAAAGTTTCTAAGTGTTGGGGCGACACCCGACTTCGCAGCAAAGTCGGAGTGCGCCCCTCAAGTGGAGCGCAGTAGGGAACCCGAAGTGCGCAAACAGGCAGCGTCGAGAAATCTGACTAAGTGTCAAGGGCGACACCCGACTTCGCAGCGAAGTCGGGGTGCGCCCTTCTTCCTGGGCGCACTAGGGGAATGGCCTATCAGAAAAACGGCTAAGTGTCGGGGCGACACCCGACTTCGCAGCGAAGTCGGAGTGCGCCCCTTTTCCAATGCGCAGTCCGAACAGCGGACGAAGACAGCCAAGCACCGGTGCACAACCCGACTTCGCAGCGAAGTCGGAGTGCGCCCTTTGACCGGTGCGCAGTTGGGTAAAGTCAACTCAGAAATTTGCTAAGGCAAGAAGGCCTTCCAACTGCGCTGTTTTCCTCCTGCGCAACCCGATAGCGCCCGAATTCCTGGCGAAGTTGGATAAGCTGCCTTTCAAGGCAGACACGTGTCACACCTCAGCATCCGACAAGTATCCACCTTCGGGACTCGAGCCGAGACTTGACCGCGCAAGGACAAAGCATGGGCTTCACTACCGGTGCCATCTGTCATCATTTAAGCCGATGTGAAGTGCCATCTGCCGCACCTACCCGCATTCCTGCTGACCGAAGACTTGACCCAACGCGCTGCCACGTAGCCGTACCGCCTTCAGGGACACCATGCTGCAAGGACAGTCCGGCCCGACAGAAGTCAGCATCAGCAGCTCCTCAGCCGCTCGTGTCAGCTACTGTCTTGTCTGGGACTTTGTGCCCATGAATGTAACTGGGGGGAAATTAGGCTATAAATACCCACCACATTTTCATTGTAAGGTGGTGGAAGGGGAATATATTGCTAGGGAACAATTGTAGTCGTGCGTTTGCCTCAAATACAAACATATACTTGGCTCTGCTTACCGTCTTTTATCTTGTATGCTGCCTCTCCTTGTCATTTCTGCCTCATGTTTCTTGTGTCATTGCTTGCCGTTGTACTCGAACTCGGACTCCAGGCATTTGGTGGCCAAGTATTCCCGGAATGCATAGATAGAGGATACATGGGATCGCCGATAGCTGTAGTTTCAATGTATGTTTGTAGATGAATGTTGTTAGTAGTGGTGATTGATTCGTTGCCGTGCCGCTTATTCCCCCCACCCAACTCCAATCACATTTGGAATCCCTTTCTGCACTTTTATCTCTTTCCGCATTTTTATCTCTTTCCTGCACTCTTATCTTAACCCAACCCCCATAGGAAGCCGGCCTTCTCCGGAGATTGGCACGGAAGGCATTCCTTCCTTCCGGCCTTTCAATCTAGTGGGCGAATCTGGGCGCATTAACAACAAATCCTTTCCTCATGGCAGATTCGTAACCAACAGTTTCTCTGGCACGCCCGGTGGGACCAAGGTCCCATATTTCAAGAGCGAATTTCTAACCCGTCTCCACCTGGCGCCACCAGTTTCTTGGCTTTAGCCGGTGGGACATGGAAGTTTCCCACCCCCAAACAAAATCGAAGTACTAGTGCTCGCTTCATTGCTGTTCAAAATCAGAGCACCTGGCGACTCTGCAAATTATCTGAACATTCTCTGAGTCCGTGAAGACCGGTCCTAACGCCTTCATGCAAACGAGAAGGTGGCGAGCAAGGAATCCGGAGAACCCGCCTGACTTTTACGAACTTGATATTGACGCTCCAGGCGAGCGCGTCAGGCTGGCTGATTACCAAGCTCGCGAAGAAGAAATCCAAGAAGAAGCCGAGGCTGAAATCCAAGAAGCCGAGGCTGAGATTGAAGAAGTTGAGGCCGAAGAAGAATCCACATCTTTGGACAGTTCCGATACCGAGTACACTACCGGGTCAGAAGCAGAAATGGCTGATCATCTAGATGATGATGACCTCTTCCCGACGGTGGATTCTACGGGGCCCTTGGCCCTAGTCGGACAGCAAGCTGTGCCCCCTGCTGCCTTAAAGTCTATCCCTACGTACGACGGCTACGGCAAGACGGCGTATGAACACATCCAGGACATCCTCGCCCTGGCTGCGCTACACTCCATTACTGACGAAAGTGTGAAGACCCGTCTGCTAGCCCTTTCCCTAAGGGGAAAGCTTCTCTACTGGTGGAGATCACTGCCAGAGGGATCCATCACAGGGTGGCGATAGTTAGCCGGCAGGCTCGTGAAAGGATGCAACGAGTCTGCTGATCCCTCTTCTTTGCTGCATCAGTTCCAAAGTATTCAGAGACACCCCCAAGAGGAGGTGTCAGACTTCAACATCAGGTTTGCGAGGTCTTGGAAACGAGTGCCTCGCGAACTCCGACCGTCAACAGGTCAGGCCGCCTACTACTACCTGAGGTCTTTCAACTCAGACATTTGCCTGTTGCGGAAGGTTGCCAGAATCAACACGTTCCCCGCTCTGTACGAAGCTGCCCAGCAAGCTGAAATGGACATCATCTCCATCGGCAGGCTTCCGCACAGAGTGCAACCGCCCATCTACCCTGATTTTCCCCGATCGCAGTATCCGTCAGCTTCTGGTTCGGAGCCGTCCACTTCAGGACAGCAACCCCAGCAGCAATGGAATCCGGCGCCGGTCGTGAACCCTTACGGCCCGCCGCAGATTCATTATCCGCCTCCCCGTCCTCCGCGTTTTCCAGCACTTCCTGCTCCCCGCAGCATGCACAATATTCCACTCCTCCTCCATTGGCTACATTGCCTCCCCCAGCTCAGTTGCCGCCGCCCCCTGGCCATGATATTCAGAATCAAATCCTACAGGAGGTACGGGCCCTGGCCTCTGGCTATCACACCATGTCTAACGACATGACTGTCCTGAAAAAGAAGCAGGCCCAGATGGACCTGGCTCCAAGGAGGCCATATCCGCCCCCGGCATTGACAAAGGATCGGCCCCCCGAGCAACAATTGCAACGGCGGCCCCCTCCGAGGAATGCTGCCATTGAGGACGAACCTGGTACATCTGACCAGGTCAACTGGTGCACCACGTGCAATGACCCGCATGATGAGGAAGACTGTACACTGCATCAACACTACCTCCAGACCTTGGCCGGCAGCGCCATAGAGGACGAAGAACTCTACATGATCCTGGGCGACGAAAGCAATTTCGCCGTTTCAGACGAAGTTCCGATGCCGCCTCCTGCCAAGGAAATCAAGAAGTCTGCCGAAGCTGCAGCCAAACCCTTAAAGGTGTACGCCAGAAGAGATAAGGCGCAACCTGAGGAGATACCGCCCTACAAGAGGCTGTGGCCCTACACAGCCAAAGAAAAGGCTCCTCCGGCGAAGACTCCCGCAGTCAAGCCTCCCATAGCCAAAGCTCTTCCGGCTAAAGCTCCCGCTGCTCAGCCTCCAGCTGAAACAAAAGAACAAGCTCAGGAGAAGCTGAGATATCCGTCTCTGACCAAGAGACAGAGAGTTGAGGCCACTCAACAGTACCGGACGAAGTATGAGCCGGCAAAAGAAGCGGAAGGAGCTAGCACTTCAGGCTACAGCATAGTAGACGAGTTGAAGAGAACTCCCGCAAGAATCAGCATGTACGATGCTCTTCAGCTCCCAGGCCAGGTTGATCTGTTGCAAGAATCTCTGAAAATCATGAAGAACGGCAAGCAGATACAGCCCGCTGTCCTGGTGCAACCCCTGACAGTCTCAGCCACCGGGAAGAACAGACCACCTCCCTTCTATCTGTCATTACGGATGCAAGGGTACATAGTACACAACTGCATGGTGGACTCTGGCGCTTCCACGACCGTAATGCCGAGAGCCGTCTGCGATGAAATCGGGATGGAGTACACAAGGAGCAGCCAAGGCGTGCCGCAACTAGACGGCACCCCTGTCAAGACAGCTGGTGTCATAAAAGACATCCCCATTCGGCTGCACAAAGCTCTCGACATCGTGGTCATCCAAGAGGTTGTGGTCGTCGACTTGGAACCCTACTTCGGCATGTGTCTCTCCAGGGAGTTCACTCGCGAAGTTGGGAGGGTATCCGTCTCTCTTTGGACTACTCTCACATGGAAGTGCCCTTCAAGGGAAGGAGGCTGAAGATTTTCAATGAAAAGCCTTCCACCTACTTAGTAGAGAAGATACCCGGAGAAGAGCCTGAGGATTGCATGGTTCAGCTGACGGAGGAAGAACTGGTGACAGTGGACATGACGGAGCAAGCTCTCGAGCAGCTGCAAGTAGAAGATGAATTCTCCTTGCGGGACTTCAACGCCGTGATTGAAACAGAGCAAGGCTGCTACACCATTGTTCAGCCTGAGAGGCTTGACAAGTCAGCCAGAAGAGAAGTGGGACCTGCACCTGAGAAGCTGTGGAAGCTTTTCTTTGATGGCGCACGATGCAAAAATGGCGCCGGTGCTGGAGTACTTTTGGTTTCCCCAACCGGGATCCAGAAGGATTACACCTACAGGCTGGCTTGGAGCTGTACCAACAACGCGGCGGAGTACGAAGCCCTATGCTTGGGTTTGCGAAAGGCGGAGAGGTTGGGAATCAAACATCTGCAGATCTACGGAGATTCAGAGCTAGTATGCCACCAGATCACGAACAAGTGCGCCTCCAAAAAGCACTACCTCAAGGCGTACCGAAATCGGGTCTGGGATCTGATGGAGTCTTTTGACTCGTTGAATGTCAAGGCTATCTCACGAGAGAAAAACAAGCATGCTGACATTCTGGCGTCTGTTGGAGCCAAGTACGTTTCGGCTGATGACACTGTCCAGAAGCCGAAGCCGGTTCGCACCATTTACAGGCCTTCTGTGCCTGATAAGGACACCCACTGGCAGGTGTTCAATTGTGACGAGGAGATCGTCACATTTTTGGTAAATGAAGCACTTTCAATCGAAGGTAGAGACCCTGATGACGAGCAATATGAGGGGTTGATACAATTGAAAAATAATCATGTCCCAAAAGGACTGATTACTCTTGAGAGTCTCTTTGATCAAAATGACAGAGCCATATCTCACCGGATCAAAGTAGACCCGAAGCAGTATGCCGACTCGGAGCTGGAACCTGGTAAATCAATCAAGGTCGGGACAGACTGCACCACAGAGGAACTCGAGCAGATCAGAGCATTATGTCGAGAGTTCCCTGACATAGTAGCCTGGAGCTACCAAGACTTGAAGGGGTATGACAGAGAAATAATCCAGCATACCATTGAGCTAGAAGATGGCGCCAAGCCATTCCGGCAAAAGCAGAGGGCCGTCAATCCAAAAATCGAGGCCATGATGAAAGCCGAGCTCTTGAAGATGCTGGAGGCTAAGATCATCTACCCCATCAAGCATTCATCCTGGGTTGCGAACTTGGTTCCCGTGAGGAAGAAGAACGGAGACATTCGTCTTTGCGTGGATTTCAGAAATCTAAATCAGGCCTCCCTCAAGGACCATTACCCGCTTCCCCAGATCGATCAGATCCTCCATATAGTTGCTGGAGCCCAAAGATTTTCCCTCTTAGACGGTTTTTCCGGCTACAACCAGATATGGGTCAAGGATGAGGACCAGCACAAGACGGCGTTCACCACCAAATGGGGAACGTTCGCCTATTAGCGCATGCCTTTCGGCTTATCCAATGCCGGCGCCACATTCCAAAGAGCCATGGACCTAGCCTTCCGAGAGTCGCTCAACAAAGTGATTGTCATCTACTTGGATGACATGACTGTTTTCTCTCACAAGCGAGAAGATCATGTTCCTCACCTGCGGCAAATATTCGAAAGGTGTCGAGAATTCGGCATCTCCATAAACCCGAAGAAATCTGTCTTCGCGGTGAAAGAAGGAAAGTCGCTGGGGCATGTCATCTCCGAAAAGGCCTGGCTATAGATCCTGATAGAGCAGAGGCCCTCCTCCGCTTGCCCGCCCCAATCGACAAGAAAGGGCTGCAGTCCTTCTTCGGCCAAATCAACTTCGTGCGGAAGTTCATACCGGACTTCGCACAGGTAATCAAGCCCATGGCCGAGTTGCTGAAAAAGAATACAGAATTTCTGTGGACTGAAGAAAGGGAGCAAGCCTTCGAGGAGATCAAAGCTCGCATTGCACAAGCACCGGTGTTGATCAACCCGGATTACTCCAAGGATTTCATCCTGTACGCGGTGGGAGAACCAGAGAGTTACGCCGCAGTCCTGACCCAAAAGGGAGAAGATGGCGAGGAGCGCCCCATCGCGTTCCTGAGCCAAGTGATACAGCCGCACGAAGAAAAGTACAACTTTATAGAGCGGCAGGTTCACGCTGTCATGAAATCTCTCCGAAAGTTCAGGCACTTTGTCTCCCAGAGTAAGATCACTGTCTTTGTGATCCACCCGGACGTTCGAAGCTTCATCATACAAGGAGAGCCGGGTCACAAGAGAGCAGGATGGATTGCCAAAATCCAGGAGTTTGACATCGAAGTGCGGCCAACCAAGCTAATCAGAGGCCGAGCCTTGTGCCAGGAGCTAGCCCGAAGCGCGGCAGCCGAGATATCCGCCTGTGAGTGGGAGGATCCAGCAACACGCATCAACCTAGCCAACTCCTTACCCGAGGAGTGCGACTGGACAGATGAACTGGTGAGATATTTCTGCACCGGAAGATGTCCAGACCACATGAACGCCTCACAAAGAAGGAGGTTTCGGCTAGGTGCACTAAAGTACACTCTTCGCCCCGAGGGGCTTTTCTTTAAAAACATCGACGGCATCCTGTTGCGGTGCGTCGAAAAATCGGACCAGTCTAGGGTCCTTGGAGAATTTCACTCCGGGATGCCCGGGGGTCACCATTCCGCAAGGCCTACGGCCTTGAAAATAATCAGAGCCAGGTACTACTGGCCCACTCTGTTTACATACGCTCATGCGGTCTGTACCAAGTGTGATCAATGCCAGAGATTTGCTGGCAGAAACAGAAAAGCACCCCTGCCTCTTCAACCGATCCAAGCCGAGACTCCTTTTCAGCAATGGGGTCTGGACTTCATCGGGGTGATTTCGCCGAACTCTGCAGCGGGACACAAGTTTATCTTAACCGCCACCGACTACTTCACACGGTGGGCAGAGGCGATCCCCACAAAGAACGCCGACCAAGAGACGGTCATCGAATTCCTTGAGAGCCTGATTACCCGTTTCGGGGTCCCCGAGTCAATAGTGACGGACAATGGTCCGGGGTTCGCAAGCGCAGTACTCACGGAGTACACCAGCAAATTTGGCATCTATCACAAGATGTCTTCCAACTACTACCCGCAGGGGAACGGTCTCGCCGAGTCCACCAACAAGAATCTACTGAAGATCATCCGAAGGACAATGGAAAATAACAAGAGGACTTGGCACCTACTCCTGGATCGGGCGCTATGGGCGGACAAAATTTCATTCAAGAAGTCCATCAAAACGTCCCCTTATGCGCTCGTGTACGGCAAAGAAGCTGTCTTGCCAACGCACATTGAAATACCCGCTCTCTGGATGCTTGATGAGGAAAGAAGCAGCGGGGATCCAATAGAAGATAGACTTTGCCAACTGCTGCAGTTGGAGGAAGACAGAGAGAAAGCGTACCAGGCCTTCACCAAACACGCTGAAGCAACTCAAGGCTGGTTCGCAAAAGGCACCACCGCCCGAGTTTTCAAAATTGGGGACCTGGTGCTGAAATGGGACTCGTTGAAGGCGAAACCCGGCAACCATGGAAAGTTTGACGCCCTCTGGGAGGGCCCCTATCAGATTGCCCGGGTGAATCAGTTCAACGCATATGTGCTCCGGGACATGGAGGGACATCCTCTCCCCATTCCCGTCAACGGGTTCCACTTGAAATTGTACCACCACTGAAGGCACCCGAAAGGGGTCCTTCTTTGTACAGATTTCCTTTGTTTTGTGTTTTCGATTTTCAGCATGTAAATACTTCAGTTGTTTTTCAGTTTTAGTTTTCCAAGTAGCCTAAGTCTGAGGCAGAACCCGACTTCGCAGCGAAGTCGGGTAGCGCTCATCGAATGGGGCGAAGTAGGGAAGAAAGCAGTTGAAGAAAGGGCTAAAATGTCTAAGTCTGACCGCCCAACCCGACTTCGCAGCGAAGTCGGGCTGCGCCCTCTCCAAAGGGCGCAGTCGGGTAGCAGACTACAAAGAGACGCCAAGTGTCACACTGCGCCCCAGTTGCTGGGCGAAGTCGGATTGCGCCCGTTTTTCGGGCGAAGTTCGACTTGCGCCCCAATTTCGGGCGCACCCTGGGTGATCCAATAAAAGAAGCTGAAAACGCCCAAGTCTATCCAAGAGCGCCCGTTTTTCGAGCGAAGTTCGGACTGCGCCCGTTTTTGGGGCGAAGTCCGACTGCGCCCCGAATTCGGGCGAAGTCCGACAGCGCGCCTCAGAGCATGAAAAATCAGGGCGAAGTTCGGCACAAAGCAAAGTCCGACTTGCGCCCACTTTTGGGGCGAAGTCCGACTTGCGCCCATTTCCGGGCGAAGTTCGGCACATGTTGGGTTATGGACTATAAAGTTTCTTTGAAGAGTGTGCCCGAATGGTGGCGGTGACGTCAACAACGACACAGCAATCGAGGAGGCTTTAAATGATTGCGCAATTACCAAAAAAGATGCATTTAAAGGGTAAGGTGCGTTTTGGGCCAATAAAGCACGCTTTTCTAAAAAAGGCCCATGCGCAGCCGCCAAAATCATAACGTCTCCACCAACCCAGAGTTAACTGCTCTAACTCCCTCCCTCGCGCCATTAATGATTGCAGTCACTATCTACAAAAGGACCCTGGCACGGCCAGAAAATTCATAAGTGTTCGAGCTGACTCCCGGACTGCAAAGAATAAACCTGACAAGCTCAGAAGCTGTCGTTCCTGTCTCTGATTGTTTCAACAAGGATGGATAAGGGGAAAGCGCCCGTACAGGCGCAATCAAGTGAAGAACCGCGCGAAGCTGAGTCTCTAGAGTCGAGCGCTCATGAGAGCGCAGCGCCGCAGAAGGACAAGAAAGGAAAATCCAGAACGAAGAGGCGCGTAGTTGGCCAGACTCCGCCGCCACCAATCAACCGCTTGTCCGGGTACAAAGATGGTTCTTTTTCCATCAGTCTCTCGAAGCTGCGTCTGAATATCGCGAAGTGGGTGGATAAGGTTTCGCCTTCCCACCACCTCGGAGCGGCGTACAAATCAAACCTTTATTGGTTCCTGTGCCCTCCGACTCACTGGTGCCCGGAGCTGGTAGAAGCGATTGCTGAATACTACAAACCAGCTGCGCGGCAGGTCTGCGATAATAAAGGAAGGGTGTTGTTCACTCTCTTCCGAGAGAGCATCCAGCCAGCATTCGCCCCAGGGCTTCAGTACAGCCCAGACGCAATTATCAGAAGGGTGAACATAGAAGAGCAGACCGGCAGATTTTCGCAGACAAAGCGAATGAGAGAGTTCCTGAACTCCGAGCTGAAGACTCCGCTAAATGCTGGACAGTGGCCGACTGGCCCCATACCGCTGGACCGATTCGAGAACAGATATATCTATATCATCCTGGCGTGGGTCCTCGGCTGCGACTCAGACAGGGTGGTGCGACCTTTTCAGCTGGCGATGGCCGAGTGTATCCTGCACGGGGAGTTTTACGACTCCACGGCACAGAAAGGTGGGAAGCGCCCAATCTTCTACGACTGGGCAGACTGGTTAGCCTACGCAATTCATGCGAGCCTGGTGAGACTGCAGCAGAAGCAGTCGACGGACTTCCGGTTTTGCTCTTTTCTCACATGGCTATGCCTGTACCACATGCATCACCGGATGAACGTCCCCAACCTGAAGAAGCTGAGCGAACAAGGAGAGCCGCTCCCCGTGTACGAGTGGACTGAGGCCCTGTACCGGAAGGGCTCATTTTATGATTTCAATGTTCAGTTTCTGGGCCAGGCCATGGGATTGTTTAACCGGGGCGCGACTCGCCCACCAGCGGCTATGACCAAGTATCTGTGGAACAACGAGTTCGGAGATACCTTCAGGCTGACTCAGGGCATTGTCGTCCGAATCTACGGATTCAAGGGAAAGCCATGTTTGCTGCCCTACTTCTGCACAGATCATCAGTTCGGGATGGAGGTGGTGCGGCAAATGGATTACGTCGAAGAGGAATTTGGCCAGGGAAAGAAGAGGGGTCACATATTCAAATATCCTATGACCTGGGCCAATATTCAAGTCTTCGAAATCGGGCAGCACGTTTATCTGGAGCGAGAGCTGCTTGAAATGGGCCTGATTATGCTGCCCCAACACTGGAAGTATGACCCAATCGGGGTCCGGGGAAAGTTCACGCACATCTGTCCTAGAGCTGAAATCATGCAAGAAAGAAGGAACAGGACAGGTGCGGACCTCCACTGGCGCATTCATTTGATGCAGTCATGGCCACCATGGCATGAGTTTTACTGTGAGGAGGTCACTTACGATCCTGATCGGAACCCGGACCATCGAATGGAGTCAGCTGGGTTCAAGAAGTTCCTCGCTAAGGTGGCGCCGCTCAACTGGCATAAGGACAAAATCCTCGAATGCTAGAATATGAGGTGTCGCACGCAACACGACAAATCAAGCCGGAGGAACCTTGCCGTTGATGATGAGTTTTCGGCACTTTATGATCAACATGTCGACACGTGGCAGCCCTTTGAATTTCGCAATTGCGTCCCCCGAGGCGCAAATATAAGGTATAAAAGAAGGGCTACCTCTCAGTCATTATCAACCCCAGCGACTTCCAGCGCAACTCCATCTAGCAGCCAAGTGGGCCCGATGCAGCCTACAGCTCCTATGGCAGTGCCCGAAGCGGCGCAAAGGTCAGAACGGTCAACTCCTGAGCTGGCTCCTCCAGCAGAAGCAGCGTCAGCACCGCCCACCAGCGGACCGAGTGCGGCAGGTATTCTCCCAACGCGACCCAGGTACAAGTTCACCGTGGGGACATCAGCACCTGCCGCTCCTTTATTGCCGCTTCCTTCTGGACCAGCCACAGCTGAAAAGAAAAAGAAAAAGGTTGAGAGGACCAAGCGTCCTAAGGAGCCAGTGCAGCCATCGGCCGCGGAACAGCCGCAAGCAGCAGCACCGGAGGTTGTCTCTTTAGACAACCCCGAACCAGAAGCAAACATCCAGGCTGCGACCGTCCCTTCAACGCCGGCTCAGGTGGAGCCCGGAGGTACGTCCTCTGTGCCACTTACCCAAGTCCGCGTCGGCCCTGCAAAAACCCCATCTCCCACTTCATCAGGGCAAGCCGTAGCCGCGCCTTCCGCTTCTCAAGCTACCCCGCCGTCTAGCGGCCTGCATTCATTCGACCAGTTTGCTCAGGATCCCAACGCCTTTCAATCCCTGAGCCAAACCCTAGAGCTCTTCCCCGCAGCTAGCATCGAAGCTGCTCCCTCATCTCCGCATCCTTCACCCCGGTCAACCGAAACCCTACCAGCGCCATCCACTCAGACTCCTGTGCATTAGCATATGTTGTATCACATTATTAGTAGCAATATTAAAATAACGCACATAGGCGTTCTCCGAATTAGTTGATTAACCAACTTGGTGGTTAATCAACCACATTGTAACCTTTATATGCAAATCAATGAGAATGTTCAAAGTGCTTCGTCAAGTTCTATATGGCATCAGAGCCACGGACGCAGACAGACGATACTGGCGGACTGGCGGACCGAGGATAGACTGGACGACACAGACAGGACGACACAGACTGGCGGACCTGACAACAGACAGCCCACAGACTGGACGACACAGACTGGCGGACCTGACAACAGACAGCCCACAGACGGACGACACAGACTGGCGGACCTGACAACAGACAGACGGACGACAGACTGACAGAACACGCAGACCGAGGACGGCGGATCGGGGTGGTTCGTGGATCGGGGTGGTTCGACGGCGGCTGTGGAGGCAAAAGGGAGGGGTTGGTTGCCCGAAGGCAACCAAAAACAATAGTCGGTTGCGAAAGTTTTAAACCCTCCCACAGTGGCCGCATAGGCCATGTGGGATTAAAATTTTTTTCCCTTTCTCCGGTTCCGCCGCTGTCAATACGTCCCAGATTCCTGTCTATCCTCGTCGGGCCCTCTGGCTCAAGTGGTACGTGCGGTGCCTGTTTTCCAGGAGGTTACGGGTTCCAGTCCCTTCGGGGACATTTTTTTGATGCCCAGAATGCACCAGTGACGGCGGCGACAGGAGTTTTGATGCCCTGCGTGCTCCGGTGATGGCGGGAAAGGCGTTTTGACGCCCTGCGAGCCCCAGTGACGGCTGGAACGGAGTTTTTGACGCCCTGCGAGCCCCAGTGACGGCGGGAAAGGGGTTGTTGACGCCCGCCAAGAGCAGTTGACGCCCGAACATGGTGATTTGACGGCGGAAAGCTTTGTTGAAGCCCAAACATGGTGATTTGACACCTGAACACCTCGTTTTTTGGTATTTTTTTTCCATGCCTTGTCTCATTTGCAAATTGAAGGGGGGGAGATCTCAGTTTCTTCACATAATTCCATAATTCATTTGCAAAGTTATCAGATAAAGGGGGGAAATCAAACCATTTGGCAGAATATTTGCTAGGTTTGTAATAGGTGCTAAAATTTGTGGGCATTTATGATTGTTTCTTCTGCATTTAAATATTCTGTTTTCTTGCATTCACAATCATAAATTAAACAAAGTATAAGACCCCAAATTTATACCCTATTTGTGCAATTTATTGCACAGCAGCGTTCGGTATTTGAGATACCTCTGGTCCACACTTACAGGTAATGTTGTCGTGCTTTGGACTACTGTATTCGCCGCCTAATATAGCTGCAACAACGACGTCTGAGCTTGTTCTCTATAAATCGTCGGGGAGAAATAAGGCAAACCAGTTTTTTTTTCCCATTTCATACCCACATCGTGATTGTTGTTAGGCGTAAATCCTGACGAAAGTTTTTTTCCAAAGTGTTTAGGGGAAGTTACGCCCCACGCATGCGGAATAAAACTTTCTATGGTAGGTGTCATTAACAACACGATGCCCTTTCAGTATCGCCTATGTTCAATATATTGTGCTTCTCATTTGTACTTATAGTCTCCCTCACGTAAGGGCGAGTACATATTGAGTAGTATATTGTTCATATATACCTATAGTTTCCCTCACGTAAGGGCGGGTGTATATTGAATGGTTACAGTATAAAGATCTGGTAGGTATAAAGAAAGGGAGACCAATTGGTGATATAAGGAACCTTCATAATGGCCACAATTCATAAGTATCTCTCAGATTCACAATTGTTGAAAGGTCCTAACTTTGTTCCATGGAAGACAAAGATGAAAGCCATACTTCAGTTGGAAGATTTATGGGATGTAGTGACTGGCACTGAAAAACGTCCTCAGACAGCAGGAACAGATCAAGATGCTTGGGATAAAAAAGACAAGAAAAGTCTCGTATTTATCTTGCTTGCTACTACAGATGAGGTGCAGCCTCATATTTGTGATGCAAAAACTAGTAAGATAGCTTGGGATGCCCTGATCACAAGTATATGAAGGCAAGAATCAATCCACTATTCTCCATCTTCAAACTCAACTACATAATCTAAGTATGAATTCTGGGGAAACAGTTGATATATTCCTTTGCAGAGTGGCTGACTTGAAAGCAAAATTGAATGCTATGGGAAAACCGGTGGATGATGATGTCTTGAACTCTGTCATCTTGAGAGCATTACCAAATTCCTACAAGATGTTGATCACTTCCCTCAATGTTTCTGGTAGACAAGTATCATTTGTGGAACTGGTAAACTTGCTTCAGACTGAGGAGGCAACTCAGATCCAGAAAGATGATGTGCCAGATAATGCTCTTTCCACACAACAAAGTGGTAACAAACAAGGCCAGTTTCAAAAAGGGAGTGCTTCTTCCAAAGGAAAAGGGAAGCAAAATCAGCAAAAAGATGCAAAATATTGCAAAATTTGTGATATGAATAATCATGACACCAACAGGTGTTGGTTCAAAAACAAGCAACCAAACGATAGAGGTTCTCAGAAGAAGGGCAAGAACAAGAAGAAATACAATAAGCATAAGCAATCTAAAGGCCATGTTGCTTATGCTGACTCCAACTCCGACTCAGATCCTCCTGGGTCCGATTCAGATTCTGACTCTGAAAGAGCACACAAGGTGCTCATGACTCATACTTCATCTTCCCAGATAGATGTTGTATGGTATATTGATTCAGGAGCTAGCAAACACATGACTGGGGACAAATCATGGTTTGATACTTTTGTGGAGAAAGAGGGTAAGCCAGTTACAATTGTTGACAATCAGGTGTATCAAGTGAAGGGAGAAGGGAATATTTTTGTGTCCCTTCCTGATGGTAATTGTCAGATTGAGAAGGTTCTCTATGTTCCAGGCTTAGCCAATAATCTGCTTTCAGTCACACAAATGTTGGATAAAAACATGGATGTCGTGTTTCGAGTTGTCAAAGGCAAGAAGAGATGTTTTATCACACACAGTGGTAAACATGTTGCAACTGGATCCTACAAGCATGGCTTGTTCATTCTCGATGCACTTTCTACTCCGCATGTTGCTTTGGCTGCAACTACAAAGGAGGCCACCTCTCTCTGGCATCGACGTTATGGGCATCTCAGTTCTGGATATTTGCTTGAATTATACAAATATGGGATGGTAAAAGGTCTTCCACCACTCTCATCTATCTTACCAGTTTGCTCAGATTGCTTAGCAAGGAAGCAACATCGAGTACCTTTTGAGACAAGCTCCTCTCGAGCTTCAAAACCTTTAGAGCTGGTACATACCGATCTGTGTGGTCCTATGCCAACCAGCTATGGTGGGAAAAAGTATTTTCAACTATTTGTTGATGATTACTCATGGAAGATGTGGGTTTTCTTTCTTCAGTTGAAATCAGAAGCATTTCTCTACTTTCAACAATTCAAGAAACTTGTTGAGAAGGAGTCGGGATGTTTGATAAAAACCCTCCGCTCAGATCGAGGGGGGGAATATACCTCTGAAGAGTTTTCAGAGTTCCTTAAGAAACATGGGATCAAAAGACAACTGACTACAGCCTATACACCTCAACAGAATGGAGTTGCAGAAAGAAGAAATCGTTCCATTATGGAAATGGTTCGATGTATGCTAAAGGGAGCACATCTTGAGGATCAATATTGGGCAGAAGCAGTAAACACAACATTATACCTCCTAAATAGAGCACCCACTAGAGCTCTACAAGGAAAAACACCACAAGGAGCATGGAGTGGTACGAAACCTTCCATATCTCATCTGAGGGTGTTTGGATGTAAAGCATTCATGCACATTCCAAAACAGAAAAGGAGAAAGCTGGATGAGAAAACCCTGCAGTGTATCTTTCTTGGCTATGATGAGTACTCAAAAGGTTATCGATTGATTGATCCTAAGACCAAGAAGACACATGTAAGTAGAGATGTTGTATTTGATGAAGTCCTCACATCAAAAGAAACATCCACAGCTGTATACCTAGATGAAGAAGAACCTAAGAAGGAGGTTCAACTTCCACAACAAAAATAGAAAGTTCCAAAATGGTATACTAACACTTTGAGAGATGCAAAGTTGAAATCCCTTCCAGATCTATCTCTTGATAGGCCATGTACTCGTAGTATGACTCAACAGATGAGAGCAGAGGAATCTACTTCAGAGGTTGACGAACTTTGTCAACACTTTGATGATTTGGCAGTGAGTACAGAAAATGATAGAGAAGAAGATGAGGATGGAGAAAAAATTTATATGTCTACATTGAATACAAATGAACCCACAACGGTTCAATCTGCACTTGATCAACCATAGTGGAAAGAGGCCATGGATGTAGAACATAAGTCTCTCCTTAAAAATAATACTTGGAAGTTAGTCGATCTGCCAACAGGAAAGAAACCCATAGGCTGCAAATGGGTGTTCAAAGTGAAGTATAAGGCAGATGGATCTATTGATAAGCATAAAGCCCGGCTTGTTGCAAAGGGATATGCTCAGAAAGAAGGCATAGATTATGAAGAGACTTTTGCCCCTACTGCAAAAATGACTACCATTCGAGTACTTTGTGCCATGGGAGCTCAGTTTGGGTGGAAATTGCATCAGATGGATGTTAAAAGTGCCTTCTTGAATGGTGACTTACAAGAAGAAGTATACATGACTCAACCAGAAGGATTTGTGGTCAAGGGGGAAGAACAAAAAGTATGCAAATTGATCAAATCCTTGTATGGGCTAAAACAAGCTCCTCGAGCTTGGTATATCAAGATAGACAGTCACCTTGTGCAGCATGGATTCGAAAGAAGTCCTTCAGATGCAAATCTCTATATCAAGAAAAATGGTTCTGATATAGTGATCCTTGTACTTTACGTAGACGATCTGATCATCACAGGAAGCTCAGAAAGTATGATTGGCTTAGTGAAAAATGACTTGAAGCAATCATTTGAAATGACAGATCTAGGACTTCTGCACTATTGTCTTGGTTTAGAATTTACTCAAGAACAATTTCATATTCGAGTAACACAAAAGAAATATGCCAAGACTTTAGTAGAAAAATATCGGATGACTAATTGTAAGTCCAAAGCAACTCCAATGGAGCAAGGACTTAAGTTATCTCGATATGATGAGTCACCTCAGGTAGATGGAACTCTCTATCGCCAGTTGATTGGGAGTCTCCTATATCTAACAAATACCAGGCCAGATCTCAGTTTTGCTGTGGGATATCTTTCAAGATTCATGCAAGAGCCTAAGATGAGTCACTGGAAAGCAGCAAAAAGAGTTCTTCATTATGTTCGTGGTAGTACAAATTATGGCCTGGAATATAGAAAGAATAATAATTTTTTCTTACTCGGATACACAGACTCAGATTATGCTGGATCTATTGATGATCGTAAATCCACTTCTGGATATGTTTTTCATCTCGGGTCTGGACCAATCTCATGGCACAGTAAGAAACAACATGTGGTTGCTTTATCTTCTACAGAAGCAGAATATCGTGCAGCCAGTGAAGCAATCTGCGAGATAATGTGGTTAAGTCGCATTCTTACAAACATGGGCCTTCCAAAGAATCTTCCACTTCATTTGTTTTGCGACAATCAAGGTGTTTTGAATCTTGTCAAAAATCCAATTTTTCATGAACGTACCAAACATGTTGATACCAGATGTCATTTTATTCGAGATGAAGTTCCAAAGCACCATATACAACTTCAATACATTCCTACTGATGCGCAAGTTGCAGATATCTTTACCAAAGCACTTGGACGTATCAAATATGAAAAATTTTGAGATACTATTGGAATTTGCCAATAATGTAATAAGGGGGGATGTTAGCATATGTTGTATCACATTATTAGTAGCAATATTAAAATAACGCACATAGGCGTTCTCCGAATTAGTTGATTAACCAACTTGGTGGTTAATCAACCACATTGTAACCTTTATATGCAAATCAATGAGAATGTTCAAAGTGCTTCGTCAAGTTCTATACTGTCACCCCTAGGATTCGGTCCCCCTCAAAGGTTACTACCCCCTCTGGTATCCCACCTACTTCATTGTTCGTAGGAAAAATGCCGCAGCAAGCCCAGGCGTTGGAAGACCTCAATTTCTTGGACATCACCGAGGACCAGCCTCTGGCAGTAAGAGCCGTGGGGGGATCAGCCTCCTTTCTCCAGGGCGTCAAGCGCAGAAGGGCCGAAGAGATAGCCGCCCCGGTCAAGCGCACAAAGTTTGACCTAGATCGGAGAGTGCTTACGACAGAAAAGTTGATTCCTAAAGTGAAGAAGCCTCTCCGCGACATGACCGAGGCAGACTATGAGCTTCAGACAAAGGAGAAGAACTTTGACGATATCAACGAGGAATACGAGATCCGCGGTATTCGTCGTAGAACAGACAACCTCCTTGTCAAGCATCTCGAGACCCAGGAGGCGCTTTTCCAGCTGCAGAATACCACAAGGCAGCTCGAAGAAGACTTGGCTAGGGCTACTGCGCAGTTGGGGTCAGCACGGCAAGAAGTAGAATATCTTAAGGCTCAGCTGGCCGCCGCTCAGTAGACAACCGAGCAAGAGAAAAAGGCAGCGCTAGAACAGGTTTCGCAACTGCAAAATTCGCTGGAACAGGCACAGTCGCAGCTCGCAGAGAAAATATTACAAGCAACGGCCTTCTCCAAGAGCAAAGCAAAGGAGATGCGCGCTAGTCTGCTACAAGGTTGCAAGCCCAACCTTGTCAAGTCCTTGTCAGTTCTGGATTTCTTATCCAAAATTGAAGAAGTATCCGCCCAGGGCAAGCCTGTGGTAGAGGAAGCCGAACACCAGGCGAGGCAATGGCTAGACCTGGCTATGAAACTTGAGGAATTAGAGTGCGATGGCTTCCGAATCTCCCCCATGTCACAGCTTGCCTCAGAGTGGGCAAATGCAAGGGTAACCTTGCACACTTATTTTGCCAGGACAGAAAAGATCAAAACGACCAGGAAGGCGCTAGACGCCTTAGAACATGAAAGACACATTCTCCTGGCACCTTTTCACATTCTGTCCAAGCACGGGTGTTCGAGCTATGTCAGAGATGACGAGCTCCTCACCCTGGAGCAGGTAAAGGAGAACTGGCTGTCCTTCGAAGCAGATACAGCTGAAATCAATAGCTGGACAGAGCCAGTTCAAGAAGCGCAGGTCGCTCAAATGGTGGCTAAGTACTGCAAGATCAACTCTTCTCTTGAGGAGTTGGGCAAAAGATATAACACCATTGACCTGCACGCGGTCGCTGCATTCCACGCATTACTCAGAGAAATCAGCGACCCCACTCCTTTCCAAGCCGCAGTCTGGGATCAAGCTAGGGCTGCGCTCGAACGCATAAGCAGGCGAGAGGCCGAAAGTGGAGAGCCTTCAGATTTAGAAGGCGAGACTGAGGAGGCAACAGGTGAAAACGAACCTGAAGAGGAACAGTTGCCCCAAGAAAAGAAACAAGAGCAGCAGAAGGCAGGGGAAGGAAGTTCCTGTGCACCCAATGGATAAAGGCATGGTTCTTTGCGTCGAGGCGAGCTCTACACCCCACAAGCCGCCAGGAATGTTGCCACATTTTGCACACGAGTACCATGTTTTTGGTTTCTGCAAGTGAGCTGCTCTTTTCCTTCCCTGCTCCTCATTTTCCCTTTTCTTCTTCCTCTTCCTCGCAGCTTCATTCCCTCTTCTTCTTTCCCCCTTTCTTCCCCCAGTAAAACTTCAGCAGGTGTACCTTGAAAAGTTTCTAAGTGTTGGGGCGACACCCGACTTCGCTGCGAAGTCGGAGTGCGCCCCTCAAGTGGAGCGCAGTAGGGAACCCAAAGTGCGCAAACAGGCAGCGTCGAAGCAGAATCTGACTAAGTGTCAGGGGCGCAACCCGACTTCGCAGCGAAGTCGCGGTGCGCCCTTCTTCCTGGGCGCACTAAGGGAATGGTCTATCAGAAAAACGGCTAAGTCTTGGGCGACACCCGAGTCGCAGCGGAGTCGGAGTGCGCCCCTTTTCCAATGCGCGATCCGAACAGCGGACGAAGACAGCCAAGCACCGATGCGCAACCCGACTTCGCAGCGAAGTCGGAGTGCGCCCTTTGACCGGTGCGCAGTTGGGTAAAGTCAACTCAGAAATTTGCTAAGGCAAGAAGGCCTTCCAACTGCGCTGTTTTCCTCCTGCGCAACCCGATAGCGCCCGAATTCCTAGCGAAGTTGGATAAGCTGCCTTTCAAGGCAGACACGTGTCACACCTCAGCATCCGACAAGTATCCACCCTCGAGACTCGAGCCGAGACTTGATCGCGCAAAGACAAAGCATGGGCTTCACTGCCGGTTCCATCTGTCATTATTTAAGCCGATGTGAAGTGCCATCTGCCACACCTACCCGCATTCCTGCTGACCAAATATTTGACCCAACGCGCTGCCACGTAGCTGTACCACCTTCAGGGACACCATGCTGCAAGGACAGTCCGACCGGACAGAAGTCAGCATCAGCAGCTCCTCATCCGCTCGTGTCAGCTACTGTCTTGTCTGGGACTTTGTGCCCATGAATGTAATTGGAGGGAAATTACGCTATAAATACCCACCACATTTTCATTGTAAGTGGTGGAAGGGGAATATATTGCTAGGGAGCTGTTGTCACATTTTGCACGGGGTGCAATGTCTTCAGTGTTGTAACAGTGCTGCTCTTCTTTTCCCTCTTCCTCCATTTTCCTTCCTTCTTCTCTCCCCTTTCCTTTTCTTTCCCGCATTCTCTTTCTTTCCCCCCTTTCTTGGAGTCCCCCAGTTAATTTTTCAACTTCCAGCAAGTCACCTGAAAAATGGCTAAGTCTGGGTGCGAAGTACGCACTTCGCCCAGTTTTGGTGCGAAGTACGCACTTCGCCCGATCCGGGTGAGAATTCGACATCGCCCCTCTTCCGGGCGCACCTCGTAGCGCAGATCGGGCGGGCGACAAAAGAAAAATCAAGTCTTGGAGCAAGTCCGTACGGCGGCAGACATCAGTTTTCGCCTGTGCGCATTCCGACTTCACACCGAAGACGGAGTGCGCCCTTGACAGGTGCGCAGTAGGGAACAAACCCGGAATTTGACCAAGGCATGAAGGCCTTCCCGACTGCACTACGTTCTGCCCGCGCATCCCGAGGTGCTCCGATCCCAAGCGAAGATGGACGGACTGCCCTCCAAGGCAGACACGTGTCAAACAGCATCATCCATCATCTGACAAGTGTCCAGCTTCGAGATTAGAGCCAGAACATGCCGAGCAAAAGGACGAGCATGGGCTGCACTGCCTGTGCCAGTAGCCTCATTCAAAGCTGATCTGAGGTTCTACCTGCTCCAGCTACCCGCATCACTGCCAGATTGAAGTTCTGCCCAGCGCACCGCCATGTAGCTGTCCAGCTTCCAGGAAGACCATGCTGCGGGTACAGTCCGGTCCGACAAAAGGTCGGCATTTGCAGCTCTTTCGCCGCTTTTGTCAGCTTATGTTTGACTGGGACCTTGTGCCCATTAATGTAACGGGAGGGGCTCGGGCTATAAAAGCCCACCATGAATTCATTGTAAAGGGTGGAAGGGGAATGTCTGTTAGGGAACTACTGTGCCCATTGTAACCGTGCTTCTGCTTATGAATATAATCTGTATGCCTGGTTTTGTTCTACTACTATATGTTTTTTATGCTGCCTTTCTATTCATGCCTTAGGCTAACCTGTCACGGCTTGCTGATTCATTTCAGCATTTGGTGAGCAGGTGCCTCTAGCATTGCTTGTTTAAAGCACCCCCTGTACTTCATTAGTTAAAAGGATACATAGAATGGATGTAGTAGCAGTTCCATCAGTTATGTGTTTTGTTGCTGGCCCGTATCTGGTGACTGATGCGATCCCGTACTGTTAGTTCCTTGTAGGGAATGTCTGTTAGGGAGCCATTGGAGCTGTGCGGTTAAATTCTCTACATAAACACATATACCTGGTTCTGATATCTCTAGTTTGCTTTCTACTCTTGTCAGTGTACGTATCTGGTGATTGATGCATTGCCATGCTGTTAGTTCCTTGTAGGGAATGTTTGCTAGGGGATCATTGAAGCTGTGCATACACTGCCTGAGTATCGGAAGTACGCGTAGTTTTTGCAGTTCCTGGTCATGCTTTGTGTTTATAATGCAGTAAGTAGCGGTAATTAGTGTGTTCCCGTACTGTTAGTTCCCCCCACCAACCTCTGGACATATTTGTATTCTCTTTCTGTACATTTGTCTCTTTCTGTACATTTATTTCTTTCCTGTACTCTTAGCTTAAACAACCCCCCCAAAAGGAGCCGGCCTTCTCCGGAGATTGGCTCGGGAGGCATCTCTTCCTTCCGGCCTTTCATGCTGGTGGGCGAATCTGGGCGCATTAACCCAAAATCCTTTCCTCATGGCAGATTCGTAACCAACAGTTTCTCTGGCACGCCGGTGGGACCCTGGTCCCACGTTTGAAGAAGATTTTCTGATCAGTCTCCACCTGGCGCTGACAGTGTTTTCTGAGCACCTGGTGAGACAAGGAAGTTTCTCACCCCCGACAGAATTGAAGTACTGGTGTTCGCTTCATTGTTGTTCCAAATCTGAACACCTGGCGACTCTGCACGAACAAATCCTCTGAGTCAAGAAGACCGGTCCCAGCACCTTCATGCACACGAGAAGGTGGCAAGCAAGGGATCCAAGAAGCCCGCCTGAGTTCTACGAACTGGACATCAACGCTCGAGGCGAGATTCCCAGGCTGGCTGATCCGCGAGCTCGTTTCGACGAAGCCGAGGCTGAGATCCAAGAAGAGGCCGAAGCTGAAGTTGGAGGAGCCGAGTACGAAATAGAAGAGGCCGAGGAACAAGAAGATCCTGCATCCTCGGAAAGTACCGACACTGAGTACACAACCGACGGCGGAGAAGAAGAAGAAGAAGAAGAAGAAGAAATGGCTGCCCAACAGCCAAATGACGATGACCTCTTCCCGGCGGTGGACTCTACGGGGCCCTTGGCCCTGGTCGGACAGCAAGCTGTGCCCCCTGCTGCTTTAAAGTCTATTCCCACATACGACGGCTACGGTAAGACGGCGTACGAGCACATCCAGGACATCCTTGCCCTGGCCGCACTGCATACTATCACCGATGAAAGTGTGAAGACCCGTCTGCTGGCCCTTTCCCTGAGGGGAAAGCTTCTCTACTGGTGGAGATCACTGCCAGAGGGATCCATCACAGGGTGGCCCCAACTTGCCAGGAGGCTCGTAAAAGGATGCAACGAGTCTGCTGACCCTACTTCTCTACTGCATCAGTTCCAAGCTATCCAGAGACATCCTCAAGAGGAGGTGTCTGATTTTAACATCAGGTTTGCGAGATCCTGGAAACGGGTACCTCGCGAACTTCGGCCTTCAGCCGGCATGGCTGCTCACTACTATCTGAGATCCTTCAACTCAGACATATGCCTGCTGCTGAAGATCGCCAGAATTGATGAGTTCCCTGCGCTGTACGAGGCTGCCCAGCAAGCTGAAGCTGACATTATCTCCATCGGCAGACTCCCGTCCAGAGTGCAGGAGCCCATCCATCCCGACTTCCCCAGATCACAGTATCCTTCCGCCACGGTGGTGCGCCGTCCACGTCAGGACAGCAACCCCAGCAACAGTGGAATCCGGCGCCGGTCGTAACTCCTTACGGCCCGCCTCAGTTGCATTACCCTCACCCGCCGCCTCCTGCTCCACATTTTCCAGCACTTCCCGCTCCTCCACAATACGCATCTTATTCTAACCCCCCTCCATTGGCCGCATTGCCTCCACCGGCACAAATGCCGCCACCTGACAGCAGCATCCAGAACACGATTCTACAAGAAGTGCGGGCTTTGGCCTCCGGATACCATGCCATGTCCAATGACATGACCGCTATGAAGAAGAAGCAGGCCCAGATGGACCTCGCTCCTAGGAGGCCATATGCGCCCCCGGCGCTAACGAAAGACAAAGCGCCAGAAAACCAGCCGCAGAGGCGTCCGCATCCGAGAAATGCTGCTATAGAAGACCCGCCTGGTCCTCCCGACCAGGTTAACTGGTGCACTACGTGCAATGACCCGCATTCGGAGGAAGACTGCACTTTGCACCAGCACTACATCCAGACCTTGGCCGGCAGCGCTATAGAAGACGATGAGCTGTACATGATCTTGGACGGCGAGGCCAACTTTGCCCTCCCCGAAGAAAATCTAGCGCCACCTGCCAAGGAAGAAAAGAAAGCCGCAGATGCGGTCAAGCCCTTGCAAGTCTACGCGAGAAGAGAAAAACCGCAGCCAGGAGGGCTGCCACCATACAAGCGGGCGTGGCCTTTCACGGCCCGGGAGAAGGCATCCAAAGATAAAGCTCCGGTCAAGCCTTCTCCGGCAAAGGCTGCCCCTGTTCCGGCCAAACCTCCGAGAAAGGCCCCAACTCCGGCTAAGGCTCCTGTACTTCAGCCTCCAGCTGAAACCAAAGAACAAGCTCAGGAGAAGCTGAAGTACCCGTCTCTGACCAAGAGACAACGAGTTGAGGCCACCCAACAGTACCGAACAAAGTATGAGCCTCCTAAACCAGCAGAAGGAGCTAGTACCTCGGGCTACAGCATTGTAGACGAGTTGAAAAGAACACCTGCTAGAATCAGCATGTACGATGCTCTTCTGCTCCCAGGCCAGGTAGATCTGCTGCAAGAATCATTGAAGAATATGAAGAACGGCAGCCAGATGCAACCTGCTGTCCTGGTTCAACCTTTGACAGTCTCCGCCACTGGGAAGAACAGACCGCCACCCTTTTATCTGTCTTTACGGATGCAAGGGCACATAGTTCATAACTGCATGGTGGACTCTGGTGCTTCCTCGACTGTGATGCCGAAGGCCGTCTGCGATGAGATCGGGATGGAATACACACGGAGCAGCCAAGGCGTGCTGCAATTAGACGGCACCCTGTCAAGACGGTTGGTGTCATAAAGGACATCCCTATCCGGCCGCACAAAGCTCTCGACATCGTAGTCATCCAAGAGGTCGTGATTGTTGACCCGGAGCCTTACTTCGGCATGTGTCTCTCTCGGGAGTTCACCTGCGAAGTTGGGCGGGTACCTGTCTCTAGACTACTCACATATGGAAGTGCCCTTCAAAGGAAGGAGACTGAGAATTTTTAATGAGAAGCCTTCCCCCTTCCTAGTAGACAAGATACCCGGAGGAGAGATGGACTGTATGGTTCAGTTGTCAGAAGAAGAACTGGTGACAGTGGAACTGACCGAGCAAGCTCTCGAAGTGTTACAACTCGAAGATGAGTTCTCGTTGCGGGATTTTAATGCCGTAATCGGGACGGAGCAGGGCTGTCACTCCATTAAACAGCCCGAGAGGCTTGATGTGTCGGCTGCAAAAGAAGTGGGACTGCACCCGAAGAGCTGTGGAAGCTTTTCTTTGACAGCGCACGATGCAAGAATGGCGCCGGTGCAGGGGTACTCCTGGTGTCTCCAACCGGAATCCAGAAGGACTATGCCTACAGGTTGGCTTGGAGCTGCACTAACAACTCGGCGGAATACGAAGCCCTGTGCTTGGGTTTGCGAAAGGCGGAGAGGCTCGGAATTAAACATCTCCAGATTTTCGGAGATTCGGAGCTGGTATGTCACCAAGTTATGGACAAGTGCGCATCCAGACAGCACTATCTCAGAGCATACCGCAATCGGGTGTGGGACCTGATGGAGTCATTCGACTCATTGAGTATCAAAGCGATATCGCGTGAGAAAAACAAGCACGCTGATATCCTGGCGTCTGTTGGAGCCAGGTACGTTCCGGCTGAAGACGTTGTCCAGAAACCGAAGTCGGTTCGCATGCTTGTTTACGAGCCTTCGTGCTCGATAAGGACACCCACTAGCGAGTGTTCAGTTGTGACGAGGAGATCGTCACATTCCTGGTTAACGAAGTGTGTGTAATCGGAGGTAGAGACCCTGATGACGAGCAATATGAGGGGTTGATACAGTTACGGAATAATCACGTCCCAAAAGGACTGATTACAATAGAGAGTCTCTTTGATCAGAATGACAGAGCAATATCCCACAGGATCAAAGTAGACCCGAGGCAGTATGCTGACCTAGAACTTGAACCTGGTAAAACCATCAAGGTCGGAACAGACTGCACGTCGGAGGAACTGGAGCAGATCAGATCACTGTGCCAGGAGTTCCCCGACATCGTGGCCTGGTGCTACGAGGATTTGAGGGGGTATGACGAGACTGTCATCCAGCATACCATTGAGCTAGAGGATGGCGCCAAGCCATTCCGACGAAACGAGAGGGCCGTGAATCCGAAGATTGAGGCCATGATGAAGACCGAGCTCTTGAAGATGCTGGAGGCCAAGATCATCTACCCCATCAAACATTCATCCTGGGTCGCGAATTTGGTGCCCGTGAGGAAAAAGAATGGCGACATTCGTCTCTGTGTCGACTTCAGAAACCTTAACCAGGCTTCCCTCCGGGACCACTATCCGCTTCCCCAAATCGACCAGATCCTACATATCGTTGCTGGGGCCCAGAGATTTTCACTTTTAGATGGATTTTCCGGCTACAACCAGATTTGGGTCAAAGACGAAGACCAGCATAAGACGGCGTTTACCACCAAGTGGGGGACGTTCGCCTATCAGCGCATGTCGTTTGGCTTATCCAATGCTGGTGCCACGTTCCAAAGGGCCATGGACTTGGCCTTCCGAGAGCTGCTCAATAAGATTATTGTCATCTACCTCGATGACATGACTGTTTTCTCTCACCAACGAGAAGATCATGTTTCGCACCTACGGCAAATATTTGAGAGTTGTCGAGAATTCGGCATTTCTATAAACCCGAAGAAGTCTGTCTTCGCGGTAAAGGAAGGAAAGCTGCTGGGACATGTCATCTCCGAGGAAGGCCTCGCCATTGACCCTGACAGAGCGGAAGCCCTCATTCGCTTGCCAGCCCCCATCGACAAAAAAGGGCTGCAGTCCTTCTTCGGTCAGATTAGCTTCATGCGGAAGTTCATCCCGGACTTCGCACAAGTGATCAAGCCTATGGCCGAACTGCTCAAGAAAGATACACCTTACGAATGGACTGATGAGAGAGAGCAAGCCTTCGAGGAAATCAAGGCTCGGATTGCACAAGCTCCGGTGTTGACCAACCCGGACTACTCCAGAGACTTCATCCTGTATGCAGTGGGAGAACCCGAAAGTTACGCTGCAGTCCTAACTCAGAAGGGAGACGATGGTGAGGAGCGCCCCATAGCATTCCTCAGCCAAGTGATTCTGCCGCATGAAGAAAAGTACAATTTTATAGAGCGGCAGGTTCACGCTGTCATGAAGTCCCTTCGAAAGTTCAGGCACTTTGTCTCCCAGAGCAAGACTACTGTCTTTGTGATTCACCCGGATGTTCGTAACTTCATTTTACAAGGAGAACCGGGTCACAAGAGAGCAGGATGGATTGCAAAAATCCAGGAGTTCGACATTGAAGTGCGGCCCACCGCTTATCAGAGGCCGAGCCTTGTGTCAGGAATTGGCCCGAAGCGCTGTAGCCGGCATCTCCGCCTGTAAGTGGGAGGACACAGCGACACGCATCTACCTAGCCAACTCCTTATCGGAGGGGAGTGATTGGACGGATGAATCGGTGAGATACTTCTACATCGGAAGATGTCCCGATCACCGAACGCCTCACAACGAAGGAGATTTCGGCTGGGTGCACTCAAGTACACTCTTCGCCCCGAGGGGTTTTACTTCAAAAACATCGACGGCATCCTGTTGCGGTGCGTCATTAAATCTGACCAACCTAGGGTCCTCGGAGATTTTCATTCCGGGATGCCTGGGGGTCACCATTCTTCAAGGCCAACGGCCTTAAAAATAATAAGAGCTGGGTACTATTGGCCCACTCTATTCGCAGACGCTCATGCAGTCTGCTCTAAATGTGATCAATGCCAGAGGTTTGCTGGCCGAAACAGAAAAGCACCCCTGCCCCTTCAACCGATTCAGGCCGAGACTCCGTTCCAGCAATGGGGTTTAGACTTCATCGGGGTGATTTCTCCTAACTCCTCTGCCGGCCACAAGTTTATTCTTATAGCTACTGACTATTTTACACGGTGGGTAGAGGCAATCCCGACCAAGAATTCCGACCAAGAAACGGTCATCAGGTTCATTGAGAGCCTGATTACCCGCTTCGGGGTTCCAGAGTCAATTGTGACAGACAACGGTCCGGGATTTGTAGGCGCTGTACTCACGGAGTACACCGGCAGACTTGGCATCTATCACAAGATGTCTTCTAACTACTACCCGCAGGGGAATGGCCTTGCCGAGTCTACTAACAAGAACCTCCTGAAGATCATCCGGAGGACCATTGAAAAAAACAAGCGGACTTGGCACTTGCTCCCGAACCGGGCACTGTGGGCGGACAGAGTTGCGTTCAAGAAATCCCTCAGAACGTCCCCCTATGCGCTCGTCTATGGCAAAGAAGCTGTCATGCCATCACACATCGAGATCCCTGCCCTGTGGATGATTGACGAAGACAGGAGCAGCGGAGACCCGGTGGACGACAGACTGTGCCAACTCCTGCAGTTGGAAGAAGACAGAGAAAGTGCATACCAGGCCTTCACTGATCACATTGCAGCCACTCAAGGCTGGTTTGCAAAAGGCACCACTGCCCGAGTTTTCGAAATCGGGGACCTAGTGCTGAAGTGGGACTCATATAAAGCAAAGCCGGGTAATCACGGGAAGTTTGATGCTCTCTGGGAGGGCCCTTATCAGATTGCCCGGGTGAACCAGTTTAATGCCTATGTGCTTCGGGATATGGAGGGTCAGCTCCTGCCTATCCTTGTCAACGGGTTCTACTTAAAAATTTACCGCTGCTGAAGGTGCCCAAGTGGCCCTTCCTTGTAAAAAATTTCCTTTATGCTTTTTCATTTCCCAGCATGTACAGTTTCCGGTTTTCAGCTTTTAATTTTATTTTTTTATTATTTGAGCTTAACTGCGGCACGGGAGAGAAAGACGGACTTCGCAGCGAAGTCCGTCGTCGCCCCTCAGGAAGGGCGAAGTTCGGCTGTGCAAAGGAGGAAGCAAACAAAGAAGAAAAAAGGAAGAAAAAAGGCAAAAAATTGACTAAGTGTTGGCCGAAGTCCGACTTCGCAGCGAAGTCGGGCTTCGGGCCAGCCAAGTGCGAAGCTTGTACAAAGAAAGAAGAACGGACTGCGCCCAAACTTGGGCGAAGTCCGACTTCGCACGCGAAGTCGGACTTCGGCCGACTTGCGTGCGAAGTCTGAACTGCGCACGACTTCCGCGCGAAGTGCGCACTTCGCCCGAATTTCGGGCGAAGTCCTAGCTCGCTCCAATGTTTACCCTGCGCAGTTCAAACAGATCAAAGGGAGCAGAAAAGTGTTGAAGGTTGCGATAAAACCAGACTGCGCCCTTGAAAAGCGGTCTGCTCTAAATGTGATCAATGCCAGAGGTTTGCTGGCCGAAACAGAAAAGCACCCCTGCCCCTTCAACCGATTCAGGCCGAGACTCCGTTCCAGCAATGGGGTTTAGACTTTATTGGGGTGATTTCTCCTAACTCCTCTGCCGGCCACAAGTTTATTCTTACGGCTACCGACTATTTCACGCGGTGGACGGAGGCGATCCCGACCAAGAACGCAGACCAAGAAACGGTCATCAGGTTCATTGAGAGCCTGATTACCCGCTTCGGGGTTCCAGAGTCGATTGTGACAGACAACGGTCCGGGATTTGTAGGCGCTGTACTCACGGAGTACACCGGTAGACTCGGCATTTATCACAAGATGTCTTCTAACTACTACCCGTAGGGGAATGGCCTTGCCGAGTCCACTAACAAAAACCTCCTAAAAATCATCCGGAGGACCATTGACAGAAACAAGCGGACCTGGCACTTGCTCCTGAACCGGGCGCTGTGGGCGGACAGAGTTGCGTTCAAAAAATCCCTAAGAACGTCTCCCTATGCGCTCGTTTACGGTAAAGAAGCTGTCATGCCATCACATATTGAGATCCCTGCCCTGTGGATGATTGACGAAGACGAGATGCAGCGGAGACCCGGTGGACGACAGACTGTGCCAACTCCTGCAGTTGGAAGAAGACAGAGAAAGTGCATACCAAGCCTTCGCGGATCACATTGCAGCCACTCAAGGCTGGTTTGCAAAAGGCACCATTGCCCGAGTTTTCGAAATCGGGGACCTGGTGCTGAAGTGGGACTCATACAAAGCAAAGCCGGGTAATCACGGGAAATTTGATGCTCTCTGGGAGGGCCCTTATCAGATTGCCCGGGTAAACCAGTTCAATGCCTACATATTGCGGGATATGGAGGGTCAGCTCCCGCCTATCCCTGTTAACGGGTTCCACTTGAAACTTTACCGCTGTTGAAGGTGCCCGAGTGGCCCTTCCTTGTAAAAAATTTCCCTCATGTTTTTCCATTTCTTGGCATGTACAGTTTCCAGTTTTCAGCTTTTAAATTGTTTTTCTCTGTTTTTTGAGCTTAACTGCGGCACGGGAAAGACAGGGACAGACTTCGCAGCGAAGTCTGTCGTCGCCCCTCAGGAAAGGCGAAGTTCGGCTGTGCAAAGGGAGGAAGAAAACGAACAAAGAAAGCAGAGAAAAAAGGGCAAAAATTCGGCTAAGTGTTGGTCGAATTCCGACTTCGCAGCGAAGTCGGGCTTCGGGCCAGCCACTGAGCGAAGCGCGACCGAGAGGAAAGCCAAAAGGGCACACAAAAGACAGGCTTCGCCAAGTCTTGACCGAAGACTGACTTCGCGCGCGAAGTCCGGCTTCGGCCAACTTCCGTGCGAAGTCCGCACTTCGGCCAACTTTCGTGCGAAGTGCGCACTGCGGCCGACTTCCGTGCGAAGTCCGCACTTCGGCCAACTTTCGTGCGAAGTGCGAACTTCGCGCGAAGTTCGGACTTCGCCCCAACTTCGGCCGAAGTCCGAACTCACCTCAGTGTTTGCACTGCGCGGCAAAGAGCAGTCTAAAGAAAGTATTAAGTGCAGTCAAAGGCCCGAAGGTTGCAAAGGACCCGGGCTGCGCCCAAACCTTGGGCACAGCAAGAAAGAAGCAAAACAGTTCAAGCGCGCGCTTCGCGCGAAGTTCGAACTTCACCCGAAATTCGGGCGAAGTCCGACTTCGCCGGCAAAGTCTGGCCAACGCCCAACTCCGGGCGAAGACCGGCTGCGCCTCGTTTCCTGGGCCAGTTTGGGGCAGCATTTAAAAAATGAATAAAAAATTCAAAAAATCCCAAGCTGGGCCCAAGGCGCGTTTGTAACCGTTTTAGAGTGGGTTTCCGCACCAAGGTTCCGTCTTGAGCAGTGTGCCCGCGCTCTTGCAGTGACGTCAGCCATGGCGCAATCTCCAAAGCAGAATTAATGATTGCACAATCTTCAAGGAAGGTGCAACAAAAGAAGCATGGCACGTCTGCCGGAGCATGCTTTTTCCAAACATCCTCCTGCGCAGCCACCAAAGATCCTTAACTCAGCCGACCTACCTCCTCCTGCGCGGCATTAATGGCGCTGTCTTTATCTAGAAAAGGGGGTCAGATGTTTTTAACATTCCAGACTATGCAGATTATTCCTCGGACGAGTGCAAATTATTCTCGTGACAGCGAAATCTGCTGCAGACGCCTTGAACTTGCAATTATTGCTGATTCGGAGAGATGGACAGAGGAAAGATGCCAATGTCAGCGCAGTCCAGCGAAAGTGGCGAACCAAAGGATTTACCGCGACCGGGCGTTTTCAGAAGTGAAACCCCGCCAGAAAGAAAGTCAAAGTCCCGGACGAAGAAGGTACAGCGTGGGCAAGCCCCACCACCTCCGGTGAATTATTTGTCGGGATACAAGGACGGCTCTTTTTCTATGAGCCTAACAAAGCTGCGGGCAAATGTGGAGAGTTGGGCTGACAAAGTTTCGCCCTCCCACCATTTCGGAGCGGCGTACAAATCCAATCTTTTCAGATTCTTGTGCCCTCCTGTCCACCAATGCCCGGAACTGGTAGACCTAATTGTCAGACACTACAAACCAGCTTCCCGACAAATTTGCAGCTCCAGCGGTAAACCCTTGTTCGCACTGCGCAGGGAGACTGTCCAGCCAGCTTTCGCCCCAGGGTTGGAGTATGACTCCAACGCCATTCTCAAAAAGATAAATTTGGGCGAGCAGGCGGGACGTTTCATGCCAACCAAACGGATGAGGGAATTCCTCAATTCAGAGATGAACGCCCCGCTTACAGCTGGACAGTGGCCAACCGGCCCCATGCCCCTGACACAATTCCAGAACAAGTACTTGTACATTATTTTGGCATCTATTCTTGGCTGCGATTCTGATGAGCTGGTACAGCCGTACCAGCTAGCGCTGGCAGAATGTCTCCTATGTGGAGAATCCTACGAACCGGCAGCACAGAGAAGTGGGAAGCGTCCCATCTCTTTCGGTCGGGCGGACCGGCTGGCCTACGCCGTTCATTCCAGCCTGGTAAAAATCCGGAAGAGGCGGTCTACCGATTTTCGTTTCGAGTTCTGTTCTAGCTCTGGCTTTGTTTGTACCATCTGCACCCCCAAATGCCGATCCCGAACTCGAAGAAGGTCAACGAGAAGGAGCACCACAGCCCGTCTATAGCTGGACGGGTGACTTATACCGGAAAGGGTCCTACTACAAGTTCAACTTCAACTTTCTGGGATTCGTCATGTCAGTCTTCAGTGAAAGCGAAATTCCTCGCCCCCCGAAAGAAATGACGAGCGCTTTGATAAATCAGAAGCTCGGGGACGTTTTCAGGTCGACGCAAGGAATTGTGGTCAGAATCTACGGATTCAAGGGCAAACCCCATTTTCTGCCCTACTGGTGCTCAAAGCACTTGTTCGGGATGGAGATTGCCCGACAAATGGACTATGTTGAAGAGGAGTTCGGCCTAGGAAAGAAGAGAGGACAGATTTTTCAATATCCTCTTTCCTGGGCAAATGTTGAGATTTTTGAGGTAGGACAACATGTCTACCTTGAGCAGGAGCTTTCCCGGATTGGCCTGGTTTTGTTGCCGCAGCGCTGGAAGTATGACCCATATGGAATAAGGGGAAAGTTTGGGCATCTCTGCCCCCGGGCAGATATATCTGAAGATAAATGCGATGTGGTCCATGTGGATCTTGACTGGGAAATTGAACTGATGGAAGCTTCTCCTCCCTGGCAGGATTTCTATTGCGAGGAGGTGACATACAACCCCAAGCGAAACCCGGACCACCAGTTTTCATCTCCAGGGTTCAAAAAATTTCTATCCAAGATAGCAGGCCTTAACTGGTCTAAAGAAAACATCACTGAATGCTGGAAGATGAGATGCCGCACGCGACACGACAAATCAACAAGGAGAAACCTGGCCGTAGATGACGACTTTTCGGTTCTCTATGACCAGCATCATGACAGCTGGCGGCCGTTCGCATATCAAGGTTACGTTCCCCGAGGTCCCTTTGAAGACTATAAAGGAGGGTCTCCCTCCCAACAGTTGTACACTTCGGCAACTACCAGCGTGGGCCCAGCAAACTTCCAGGTCAATCCAATGCAGCCCGTGGCTTCCAAGACGGCGCCTGAGAAGGCAAAAGAGTTAGTCAAGGCAACGCCCGAGGCAATCCCTCAGGCACGAAAAGCGCCAGCGCCGTCAGAAGGCAGACCGGTTGCGGCAGACCTTCTGCAAGTCAAACCCCGGTACAAGTTTACCATGGGAGCATCAGCGCCTGCTGCACCTGCTTCCTCTCCTTCCCCTGATCCAACCGTTATTCCAGAAGAGAAGAAGAGGAAGAGAGTTGAGAAAATCAAGCGACCTAGCCTGATAGTGCAGCAGCCAGTTGCAGAGCCGCAGCCGCAGAGACAGTGTCTCTAGGCAGTCCTAAGCCAACCGCCGAGACCAGAAGCGAAGACATCCACCCGGCATCGGCTCAGGCGGAGCCCGCAGGTACGTTTGTTGCCCCTGTCTCCTTAGTCTCACCCAGTCCTACTCCCACTCCGTCTCTCGCTCAATCCGAGCAAGTTATGGCCGCATCCCCTTCCCCGTCTCCACGCCCTCCTTCTAGCGGCCCCCATTCCTTTGATCAGTTTGCTCAGAACCCTAACGTTTCTCTTTCTCTGAGCACAACTCCAAACCCCTCGCCTGAGGTTAGTGCTGAGACTGTCCGTTCACCGTCACATCCTCCGTCTCAGCCGCTTCAAACCCTTGCAGTGCCAGCCGTTCCCATCTCCATTTCCCGGTCGCCCCCACAAGCGACCGATTCTTCCAAGGTCCGTCCGGTTCCTCCTAGTCCCATCCCCGCAGGAGAGACGTCTCAGCAAAACCCTAGGCTGGGGGAACCAGATTTTATGGACGACCTCCAGAATACAGACGACTTGCCCCTGGCAACGAGGGCTGTAGAGTATTCTGTCTCTTTCCTCCAAGACCTGAAGCGGAGGAGACATGAAGAGATAGCCGCCCCGGCAAAACGCGCAAAGTACGATTTCGGGAGGAGAGTGATTACAACAGAGAAGATAATCCCAAAAGTAAAGAAACCTCTCCGGGAAATGACCAGGGCGGACTACGAGCTCCAGACAAAGGAGAAGAGCTTTGACGACATTAACAAGCAATATCAGATTCAGTCAATTATGCGCAAAGCTGACAGTCTCTTTGTCAAAAGTCTGGAGGAGCGGGGAAGAACTTTTCGGGTTGCGGGGATAAAACAAGGCAGCTTGAAGAGGACTGTCTAGGTCCACTGAACAAGCTGGAAGCGGCGCGGCAAGAAATAGATGAACTCAAAGCCCAGCTGGCCGCTTCTCAGCAACAAGCCGCAACCGAAAAGAAAGCAGCCTCGGAGCAGATTTCTCAGCTCCAAGAGTCTTTGAAGCAGGCGCGGTCGCAACTTGCAGAGAGAGCATCTCAAGCGACGGTCTTTTCAAAGACAAAGGTTAAGGAGATGCGGGCTGGTTTGCTGCGGGAATGCAAGCCCCACACCTTCAAGGCGATGGCAGTTCTGGATTTTGCATCCAGAATTCAAGAAGTTTCTGCCCAGGGAAAGCCTGTGGTAGAGGAGGCCGAGCGCCAGGCGAAGCAATGGCTGGACCTGGCGGTAAATCTTCAGGAGCGCGAGCGCAACGGCCTCCAATTTTCTCCCGTGTCCTCATTCGCTGCAGAATGGGCAGGTGCAAGGGTGACCTTGCACAAATATTTCAAAAAAGTTGAAGAGGTGAGAGTTGCCAGACGAATGCTTGATGCATTCGGACATGAAAGAGATATCTGTCTGGCCCCCTTTCACGCTCTTTCTGAACTTGGGTGCCCAAGTTTTGTTGAAAATGGCGAGCTCCTCACCCTAGATCGGGTGAAAAGGAATTGGCAGTCCTTCGAAGCAGATACAGCTGAAATTGATAGCTGGACTGAGCCAATTCAAGACAGTCAGGTCACTCAGATGGTGGCCAAATATTCCAAGATCAGCTCCTACTTCCGGAGTTAGAAAAAGATACCTCACCATCGACCTGCATGCGGTCGCTGCTTTCCACGCTGCATTAGAAGATGCAGTTGACCGCCGGCCATTTGAAGCAGAAGCTTGGCGCCTAGCCCAGGCCGCGTACGATCGCATTCGCGAAGCAGAAGCAGGAGATGGAGAGCTTTCGGAAGGTAACTCTGAGGGGGCAACTGACAAAGATGAATCTGAAGAACAGTTGCCACAGGGCGAACAGCTAGAGCAGCAAAAGGCAGGGGAGGCAAGTTCCTCTGCACCCAAAGGATGAAGGCATGGATTCTTTGCGCCGAGGCGAGCTCGACACCCCGCGAGCCACCAGAAATGTTGTCACATTTTGCACGGGGTGCAATGTCTTCAGTGTTGTAACAGTGCTGCTCTTCTTTTCCCTCTTCCTCCATTTTCCTTCCTTCTTCTCTCCCCTTTCTTTTCTTTCCCGCATTCTCTTTCTTTCCCCCCTTTCTTGGAGTCCCCCAGTTAATTTTTCAACTTCCAGCAAGTCACCTGAAAAATGGCTAAGTCTGGGTGCGAAGTACGCACTTCGCCCAGTTTTGGTGCGAAGTACGCACTTCGCCCAGTCTGGGTGCAAAGTCTGACTTCGCCCCTCTTCTGGGCGCACCTCGCAACTGGTAGACTGGCAGGCTAACAAAAGAAAAATCAAGTGCTGGAGCAAGTCCGTACGGCGGCAGACATCAGTTTTCGCCTGTGCGCATTCCGACTTCACACCGAAGACGGAGTGCGCCCTTACGAGTGCGCGATGGGGAACAAACCCGGAATTTGACCAAGGCATGAAGGCCTTCCCGACTGCACTACGTTCTGCCCGCGCATCCCGAGGTGCTCCGATCCCAAGCGAAGATGGACAGACTGCCCTCCAAGGCAGACACGTGTCAAACAGCATCATCCATCATCTGACAAGTGTCCAGCTTCGGGATTAGAGCCGGAACGTGCCGAGCAAAAGGATGAGCATGGGCTGCACTGCCTGTGCCAGTAGCCTCATTCAAAGCTGATCTGAGGTTCTACCTGCTCCAGCTACCCGCATCACTGCCAGATTGAAGTTCCGCCCAGCGCACCGCCATGTAGCTTTCCAGCTTCCAGGAGGACCATTCTGCGGGTACAATCCGGTCCGACAAAAGGTCAGCATTTGCAGCTCTTTCGCCGCTTTTGTCAGCTTATGTTTGATCGGGACCTTGTGCCCATTAATGTAACGGGAGGGGCTCGGGCTATAAAAGCCCACCATGAATTCATTGTAAAGGGTGGAAGGGGAATGTCTGTTAGGGAACTACTGTGCCCATTGTAACCGTGCTTCTGCTTATGAATATAATCTGTATGCCTGGTTCTGTTCTGCTGCTTCTGTTTTTTATGCTGCCTTTCTATTCATGCCTTAGGCTAACCTGTCACGGCTTGCTGATTCATTTCAGCATTTGGTGAGCAGGTGCCTCTAGCATTGCTTGTTTAAAGCACCCCCTGTACTTCATTAGTTAAAAGGATACATAGAATGGATGTAGTAGCAGTTCCATCAGTTATGTGTTTTGTTGCTGGCCCGTATCTGGTGACTGATGCGATCCCGTACTGTTAGTTCCTTGTAGGGAATGTCTGTTAGGGAGCCATTGGAGTTGTGCGGTTAAATTCTCTACATAAACACATATACCTGGTTCTGATATCTCTAGTTTGCTTTCTACTCTTGTCAGTGTACGTATCTGGTGATTGATGCATTGCCATGCTGTTAGTTCCTTGTAGGGAATGTTTGCTAGGGGATCATTGAAGGCTGTGCATACACTGCCTGAGTATCGGAAGTACGCGTAGTTTTTGCAGTTCCTGGTCATGCTTTGTGTTTATAATGCAGTAAGTAGCGGTATTTAGTGTGTTCCCGTACTGTTAGTTCCCCCCACCAACCTCTGGACATATTTGTATTCTCTTTCTGTACATTTGTCTCTTTCTGTACATTTATTTCTTTCCTGTACTCTTAGCTTAAACAACCCCCCCAAAAGGAGCCGGCCTTCTCCGGAGATTGGCTCGGGAGGCATCTCTTCCTTCCGGCCTTTCATGCTGGTGGGCGAATCTGGGCGCATTAACCCAAAATCCTTTCCTCATGGCAGATTCGTAACCAACAGGAACAATTGTAGCTGTGCGTTTGCCTCAAATACAAACATATACTTGGCTCTACTTACTGTCTTTTATCTCGTATGTTGCCTCTCCTTGTCATTTTTGCCTCATGTTTCTTGTGTCATTGCTTGCTGTTGTACTGAACTCTAGACTCCGGCATTTGGTGGCCAAGTATTCCTGGAATGCATAGATAGAGGATACATAGGATCGCTGATAGCTGTAGTTTCAATGTATGTTTGTAGATGAATGTTGTTAGTAGTGGTGATTGATTCGTTGTCGTGCTGCTTATTCCCCCCACCCAACTCCAATCACATTTGGAATCTCTTTCTGCACTTTAATCTCTTTCCGCATTTTTATCTCTTTCCTGCACTCTTATCTTAACCTAACCCCCATAGGAGCCGGCCTTCTCCGGAGATTGGCATGGAAGGCATTCTTTCCTTCTGGCCTTTCAATCTGGTGGGCGAATCTGGGCGCAATAACAACAAATCCTTTCCTCATGGCAGATTCGTAACCAACAAGACCCCGATGACGAGCAATATGAGGGGTTGATACAGTTAAAGAATAATCATGTCCCGAAAGGACTGAGTACATTAGAGTCTCTTTGATCAGAATGACAGAGCAATATCACACAGGATCAAAGTAGACCCCAAGCAGTACGTCGACCTGGAGCTTGAACTTGGAAAGACGATCAAGGTCGGAACGGACTGCACCGAAGAGGAACTCGAACAGATCAGATCATTGTGCGGAGAGTTCCTCGATATAGTAGCCTGGTGCTACCAGGACTTGAAGGGGTATGACAGACAGATAATCCAGCATACCATTGAGCTAGAAGATGGTGCGAAACCATTCCGGCAGAAGTAGAGGGCTGTAAACCCGAAGATTGAAGCCATGATGAAAGCCGAGCTCCTGAAAATGTTGGAAGCCAAGATAATCTACCCCATCAAGCATTCATCCTGGGTTGCGAATCTGGTTCCTGTGAGAAAGAAAAACGGAGACATTCGTCTCTGCGTAGATTTCAAAAATCTAAATCAAGCCTCACTTAAGGACCATTACCCGCTTCCCCAAATCGATCAGATCCTCCACGTAGTTGCTGGAGCGCAGAGATTCTCCCTCTTAGACGGATTTTCTGGGTACAACCAGATCTGGGTCAAAGATGAGGACCAGCATAAGACAACGTTCACCACCAAATGGGGGACGTTCGCCTATCAGCGCATGCCCTTCGGCTTGTCCAATGCTGGTGCCACATTCTAGAGAGCCATGGACCTGGCCTTCCGAGAGCTGCTTAACAAGATCATTGTCATCTACTTGGATGACATGATTGTATTCTATCACAGAAGAGAGGACCATGCTTCCCACCTCCGGCAGATATTTGAGAGATGTCGAGAATTCGGCATTTCCATTAACCCGAAGAAATCAGTCTTTGCGGTGAAAGAAGGTAAGCTGCTGGGACATGTCATCTCCGGGAAAGGCCTTGCAGTGGATCCTGATAGAGCCGAAGCCCTCCTCGGCTTGCCCGCCCCAGTCGACAAGAAGGGGCTTCAGTCCTTCTTTGGCCAGATCAACTTCGTAAGGAAGTTCATACCGGACTTCGCACAAGTGATCAAACCCATGGCCGAACTGTTGAAAAAGAATGCAGAATTCCTGTGGACTGACGAGAGGAGGCAGGCCTTCGAGGAGATCAAGGCCAGAATTGCACAAGCTCTAGTGTTGATAAACCCGGATTATTCCAGGGACTTCATCCTGTACGCGGTGGGAGAACCCGAGAGTTACGCCGCAGTCCTGACTCAGAAGAGAGACGATGGCGAAGAGCGCCCTATAGCGTTCTTAAGCCAGGTGATTCAGCCGCACGAGGAAAAGTACAATTTTATTGGGCGGCAGGTTCACGCAGTCATGAAGTCTCTCCGAAATTTCAGGCACTTCATCTCCCAGATCCGGACAATTGTCTTCGTGATACACCCAGACGTCCGGAACTTCATCATACAAGGGGAGTCGGGTCACAAGAGAGCAAGATGGATTGCCAAAATCCAGGAGTTCGACATCGAGGTACGGCCAACAAAGCTGATCAGACGCCGAGCCTTGTGCCAGGAGCTGGCCCGAAGCGCTGCAGCTGAAGTCTCCGCCTGTAAGTGGGAAGATCCGACAACAACCACCAACCTAGCCAACTCCTTATCAGAGGAGAGTGACTGGACAGATGACCTGGTGCAGTATTTCTGCACCGGGAGATGTCCAGATCACCTGAACGCCTCACAAAGGAGGTTTCGGCTAAATGCCTTGAGATACACTCTACGCCTCGAGGGACTTTACTTCAAGAACATTGACGGCATCCTGTTGCAGTGCGTCAAGAAAACTGACCAACCCAGGGTCCTTGGAGAATTTCACTCCGGGATGCCTGGAGGACACCATTCTGGAAGGCCTACGGCCTTGAAAATCATCGAGATCCGGGTACTATTGGCCCACTCTCTTCACGAGACGCACATGCGGTGCCGTGTAAAATGTGACAAATGCCAAAGATTTGTCGGCGAAGCAGAAAAGCACCCCTGCCCCTCCAACCGATTCGAGCCGAGACTCCGTTTCAGCAATGAGGTCCGGACTTCATCGAGGTCATTACGCCTAACTCGCAGCGGGGCACAAGTTTATTCTTACCGCCACCGATTACTTCACTAGGTGGGTAGAGGCGATCCCCACCAAGAATGCGGACCAGGAGACGGTCATTGGGTTCCTCGAGAGCCTCATCACCCGTTTCGGGGTCCTAGAGTCAATAGTGACGGACAATGGTCCGGGGTTCGCAGGCATTGTACTCACGGAGTACACCAGCAAGTACGAAATCTATCACAAGATGTCTTCTAACTACTACCCGCAGGGGAATGGCCTGGCCGAGTCCACCAACAAGAACCTACTGAAGATCATTAGAAGGACGGTAGAGAAGAACAAGAGGACTTGGCACCTACTCCTAAATCAGGCGCTGTGGGCGGATAGAATATCATTCAAAAAATCTATCAAGACATCCCCCTACGCACTCATGTATGGCAAGGAGGCAGTCCTGCCAACCCACATAGAAATTCTCGCACTCTGGTTGTTGGATGAGGAGAGTCAATGGGGATCCAGTGGATGCCAGACTGTGCCAGCTGCTGCAGTTAGAAGAAGAAAGAGAAAAAGCATACCAGGCCTTCACTAAACATGCTGAAGCGACCCAAGGCTGGTTTGCAAAAGGCACCACCGCCCGAGTTTTCAAAATCGGGGACCTGGTGCTGAAGTGGGACTCACTGAAGGCAAAGCCGGGCAACCATGGTAAATTTGATGCCCTCTGGGAGGGTCCCTATCAGATTGCCCGGGTGAATCAATTTAACGCATTCCTGCTCCGAGACATGGAGGGACAGCTTCTCCCCATTCCCGTCAACGGGTTCCACCTCAAAATTTATCACCGCTGAAAGCACCCAATGGGTCCTTTGTACAGTTTTCTTTTCTGCATTTTAGTTTTCAGAATGTATATATTTATTTCAGCATTTCAGTTGTTAGTTTTCAAGAGCCCAAGAAAAACTTAAAGCAAACCCCGACTTCGTAGCGAAGTCGGGTATCACTTCTTGGACCGTGCGAAGTTTGAGAGAAAGCAGCTGACAAAAGGGGCAAGAATTTGACTAAGTGTTGGGTGCGCAACCCGACTTCGCAGCAAAGTCGGGTTGCGCACCGTCTTGGGAGCGTAGTCGAGGAACATGAAGCAGAAAATCGACTAAGTGTCAAGTCAGACTGCGCAACTTTTCCGAGCGAAGTCTGACTGCGCAGTCAAACCTGGGCGAAGTCGGAGTGCACTCATTTTCTGGGCGAAGTCAGAGTGCGCTCATTTTCAAGTACCCTATCATCTGGGGCGATATCGAGGTCAATGAGATCGGGCAACACACATATTTGACAGATACCCTCCTAAGTTTTGGCCTGGTGCAACTTCCACAGCGCTAGAAGTACGACCCGCTTGGAGAAAAACAAAAGTTCGTGCATGTCTACCCACGGAAAGAAATTATGAGAGAAAGAAATAATCCAACAGGAAGCGATTTGGATTGGCATATCGAAAAAACACAGTCACTCCCGCCATGTCATGACTTCTATTGTATAGAGGAGTATGATCCCAAGCACAATAATGATCACAAAATGGGATACGTCGGCTATAGGAGAATGTTGTCAAAAGTGGCGCCACTAGGCTGGAATGAAGACAAAATAGCCAAATGTTGGATAATGAGGTGTCGTTCAGGGCACGACAAATCAGAAAAACTTTTGGCCTGTGACCACGAGCTCTCCGAACTTTACGACAACAACGTTGACAAGTGGCAGCTGCTCGTGTTCCGTGATATCGTGCCCCGAGGCGCCCAACCAAGGCATAAAAGAAGGCCCCCACCTCAACAATTAGTCACGCAAGGGACTTCAAGCAGTGAAGCGTTAAGGAGCCAAGGAGTGGGCCCAATGACACAATCAACCCCAGAAAAATTGCGGCAGTCAGGGAAGGAGCCTGAGCAGTCAACTGGTGGGACAGAAAAGGGTGCGGAGCCAAGGTCAAAGACTAAGTTCAAGTTTACAGTTTCTGGAGCGGAACCTCCCGACACATCAGCCTCCGCCCTTGCACCAGGAAAAGCGGCTGCGCCCAAGGAGAGAAAGAGGAAAAGGTCTGAGAAGACCAAAGAGAAGCGATCCGCACCTATGAAAACACTGTGCAGTAGGCCAGAGCGACTCCGCAGAGAGGGGTTGCTGCAAGCAAGATCATCAACATCCTCGAGGACAGCCCACAAAAGGAGATAGACGCATGGGTCGCTGGGGTCATTCAAACGCCAGCTCAGGCGGAGCTTGCAGGTACGCATTCTTTGCCCTCTGAACAAATCCCAGAAACCCTACCTGCAGCCCCCTCCTCCTTCTCCACAGAGCCTATTCCAGCTGCCTCATCCCAATCCCCTTTTACACAGCCCCAGCCTGGCCCACATACCTTTGGCCACTTCGCCTATGATCCTAACGTCTTTCAAACCCTAAGTCAAACCCTAGGTTTGACGCAGACGGCCAGCGCAGAAGAAAGCCCTTCATCCCCTCATCATTCATCCCCCGCGGCCGCTGCCCTAGAGAACCCATCTCCCCCGCCGCTAGAGCCGCCCTCTCAAGCTCAATCGCCTTCAAAAGGGGTTGGATCTTCTGGCGCGCCCCCTACTTCCCTGTTCGCAGAAAAAATGCCGCAGCAGGATTTAGCCTTGGCATACCCCCTGTTTGGAGAGTTGGAGCTGGCAGAAAAACAGTTGCAGATCGCAAACGACCAGCCCCTGGCCGCCAAGGCAACTCAGGGCTCTCTTACTTTCCTCCAGGGAGTCAGGAAGCGGAGAGGAGAAGAGATCGCCGTGGTGGAGAAGTGTGCCAGGTTCGACCTGGACAAGCGGGTAATCCATATGGAGAAAAGGGTGCCCAAAGTTAAGAAGCCTATCAAGGCTATGACGGACGACGACTATGAGTATCATCCCAAAGACAAAAGTTTTAATGACATAGTCGAAGAGAATGAGATAGGCAGGATCCGGAGGAGGGCCAACACTCTGATGATCAAGCGGCTGGAAACAAAGCAACCTTTATTCCAGCTCCGAGACGACAAGAGGCAACTAGAAGAGAATCTGGCCAAGGCCCAGGTGTAGCTAGAGACTGCCCAAGAAGAAATTGAAAATTTGAAAGGGCAACTTGCAGCCGCCCAAAAGGAGACAGAGAATCAGAAGGCGGCCGCAGACCAGCTGGCCAAGGAGAAGGAAGGCACGCTATAGTAGGTTGTAGAACTGCAAGGGCAATTGCAAGAAATCAAGAAACAGCTGGAGGAGAAAGCCTCACAGGCGGCCGCATTTTCCAAAGACAGGATCAAAGAACTAAGGGCCGGCCTACTGAAGGGTTTTAGAACCCACGTCTCCAGGTCGCTATCGGTCCTCACCTTCATCTCGAGGATCCAAGATATATCTGCCGAGGGAAAGCCTGCGGTAGAGGAGGCCGAGCGCCAAGCACAACAGTGGTTGGACTTGGCAATCAAACTTGAGGAGTATGAGCGCAAAGGCCTCCAATTTTTACCCATGTCACAAATTGCCCTAGACTAGGCCGATGCAAGGGTAACCTTGCAAACTTACTTTGAAAGAGTTGAACGTATCAAGACAGCCAGAAATATGTTGGACGCTTTGCTTAAGGAGAAGAACATCTGTCTGGTCCCATTTCACACCCTCTCCTCGCTCGGATTTCCGAGCTTCGTAAAATATGGAGAATGTCTGCCCAGAGAGCAGTTGAAGCCAATCTGGGAAGCCTTTGAGGCAGACACTTCTGAAATTGATAGCTGGAGTGACCCGGTTCAGGAAGAGCAGGTAACTCAAATGGTGTCTAGATTCTGCAAAATCAGCACCTGCCTTCACGAACTGGGAGAAAGGTACAACACTATCGACGTGCACCAGGTTGTGGCCTTCAAGAAAGTGCTAAAAGACATCAGCGATCCAGAGCCCTTCCAGGAGGCAGTTTGGGCTCAGGCTCAAGCTGCATATGAGCATGTCCGCAATCATGTTGATCCCTTCGAGCAAGAAGAAGAGAAAGGCGCAGAACAATCTGGTTCGGAGGGAGGAGAAGAAGAAGATTCCAGAGAAGAGACCGCTGAGAGCAACTCCGAAGAAGAGCAGCTACCACAGCGGGAAACTCATCAACAGCAGCAGCAGTAGAGGGATGCAGGGACCGGAAGAGACTCTGCGCCCAAGGGATAAAGGCCAGGTTCCTTGCATCGAGGCGAGTTCGATACCCCGCGAGCCGCCAGGAATGTTGTCACATTTTGCAAAGGGGTACCAATTTTGAAAAATTGTAAAAAGTTGCTGCTACCTTCCTTCTCTCTCCTCCCTTCCAATTTCCTTCATGTTCTCTCCGTATTTCAGCTGTCTATTTTTTGTTCTGTATCTTTGTTATTCCAAGTACTTTTTCAGCAGTTTCAGCAAGTGGGCAAGATGCCCCAAAAAATTCTAAGTGTTGAGCCTGCCCGAAGTCGCAGCGACGTCGAGCGGCGCTCATTGTTTCGTGCGAAATTGGGCGGGCGGTGATAAAGGTGCCTAAAATTTCTCTAAGTGTTGAGACTGGTGCCGTCCGACGTCACCCGGTTTCGCTGCGCCGTCCGACGTCGCGACTATTTTTGTGTGCCGTCGAACGGAAGAAGAAAAGTGTAAGAAATTTGGCTAAGTGTTGGCTGCCTTGCGCCGTCCGACTTCACCCAAGTGCGCTGCGCAGTCCGACGTCGCGCCCCTTTTCCAACGACATTGGGCGGACGAAGATGGAAAAGAAGGCAAGCAAAAATTCCTAAGGCAAGAGCTGCCCGTTGTCGCCCGATTTCGCTGCGCCGTCCGACGTCACTCCACTTTTTTGCGTCGTTGGGCGGAAGGAGGAAAGAAAAGGCAGAAAGTTTCTAAGTGTGGAGCTGCCCTTCGCCCATTTTCGCCTCCCCCCTTTGTCAGCAAACATCAGCAGGTGACTTCGGTCATCTCCCCCCTTTCTCAGCCGAATTCAGATCAAGATATGCACAGTTTTGGGATGTGTGTCAAGATGTGACAGAATGTGTGCCACCAAGGTACAGGGTAGATGAATATTGAAGAGCCAACCATACTGTGCCTACCGCATTCAACCAGGTCTAACTACTCACCTACCAGATCCCTACGAAGCTGTCACATTCCTAAGTAGTTTTTGCTGCAGATATGCTCATGGCCCGTAGAGGTCAAATCTCAACAGCTTTTGGCAGCTTTTGCAGCTTTGTCAGGTCTGGGATTTTGTGCCTAAATGTAATTTGGGGGGAAATTTCTGCTATAAATAGCAGTGTGCTTTCATTGTAAAAGGGGGGAAGAGGGACATATTGCTAGAGAGCTTTTGTTGTATCAAACACTTGCTTCTAATTCAAAAGCATCCTTGGCTCTATTACTTGTCTTGTTCTTTTATGCTGCCTTCTGCTAATATTTCTGCTTTATGTTCATTTATTTTTCTGATTGCTGTAATTCTGAATTCTGAATTAGAGCATTGGCAATTAGATGAATCTGGAATATGAAACCGAAGGATACATAGGGATAAGTAATAGTGATAGTTTTTGTTACATGCTTTTGCTTTGATTGTTGTTGGTTTGTGTACTAGCTAGTAATCGTGCTGCTTGTTCTCTTCACCCGAAGCACATGACATTTACATCTCTTTCTGCATTTTTATAATTCCTTTCCAACACTTCTATCTAAAAAACCAAATTTAGTATAGGAAGTCGGCCTTCTCCGGAGATCGGCACGGAAGGCATTCCTTCCTTCCAGCCTTTCAATCTACTGGGCGAATCTAGGGCGCAATAGATTAAAATCCTTTCCTTAGTGGCAGATTCGTAACCAACAAGAACATGATTAACAAAAACAGTTAATCTTTTGCCATGACGGCTGACTACATATGTTAGATATTTGCATTAATCATTGCTAATTACCTAAATGACATTACATTTGACCACTTTGACTATTTTGCATGCCATATGTACGTAAAAACAATGTACAATATTTGGATGCGTAGACATTTTAACAAACACTTCATTTCTTCTTAGAACTGCTGTCTACAACCATCTTCTCTTGCCAATTCTTTTGAAACAAAGTAATCACCTCATGGACTCCATATCTCTGATCTAGGAACTTCATGATCATATTTTTCCTAATGATGTTATCATTTTTTTGTTTGATGTTGAAAGCCTTTATCAGAGCATCCCCAGTGATCAAGGTTTGGTTGCCCTCCATTATTTTCTAAGGGATGAGTTTGATGAAGCTAAGACAGGTTTGTTATCAAGCTAGCAGAGATGGTTTTAACTCAACATTTCTTGGAATTCAATGGTAAGCTTTATAGATAAAAAAGGGGAATTGCAATGGACAGTAATTTTGCTGTCTACTTATTTCTCTGTCATCCAGAGCTGCAACTGTTCAATAGAGTGGTTGTGGACAGTCTTCTTTTTTACAAAAGGTTCATTGATGATGCCATTGGAATATGGAATGGTTCCAAAGAACATCTAGATGTTTTTCTCTTTTCTTATGGCTCCATTTATGACAACATCAAAATTACTTCCTGTGTTTCTGATTCAGAAGTCACTCCTTTGGACATACTTTTTTTCTAAGGACCAGATTTTGCTCAGACTGGTATTTTAAGCACCAAATTGTTTTAGCAGCCAATGAATACTTACCAGTACATCCCTGACAGAATCAGCCAGAAATTCTAAGTGTTCAGGGCGCAATCCGACTTCGCAGCGAAGTCGGAGTGCGCCCTTCTTTCTAGGCGCACTAGGTAACAGGCTGGCAGGAAAAATGACTAAGTGCTGGGGCGCAACCCGACTTCGCAGCGAAGTCGGAGTGCGCCCCCTTTCCAGGGCGAAGTCCGTACGACAGTGTAAATCAGCTTCCACCGGTGCGCAACCCGACTTCGCAGCGAAGTCGGAGTGCGCCCTTTGACCGGTGCGCAGTAGGGAGACAAACTCAGAATTTGACTAAGGCATGAAAGGCCTCCCCAACTGCGTTGTTTTCTGCCTGCGCAACGCGACAGCGCTCTGATCCTGGGCGAAGTTCGATAAGCTGCCTTTCAAGGCAGATACGTGTCAAGCAGCATCATCCAACAAGTGTCCAACCTTGGGATCCGAGCCGAGACGTGCCGAGCACAAGGACAAGCATGGGATGCACTACTTATGCCAGCTACCGCCTTTAAAGCTGATTGGAGGTTCTACCTGCTTCAGCTACCCGCATTCCTGCCGATGAGAAGTTCTACCTAACGCGCTGCCACGTATCTATACAACCTTCAGGGAGACCATGCTGCAAGTACAATCCTGCCAGACAAAGGTCAGCATCAGCAGCTCCGCGGCTGTTTTTGTCAACTAATGTTTGACTGGGACTTTGTGCCCATTAATGTAATCGGAGAGGGGGGGTTCTCATGCTATAAATACCCACCACATTTTCATTGTAGGGTGGTGGAAGGGGAATGTCTGTTAGGGAACCATTGTAGCTGTGCTTCTGCCAATTAATATAATACATACACTTGGTGCTTTGTTATACTGTTTTTATTCTGTATGCTGCCTCTCCTTTGCATTTTTGCCTTACGTTTTCCTGTGTCATGGCTTGTTGATTCATTTCAGCATTTGGTGGTCAGGTATGCCTAAGGTGCATAAATCGGATATATAGGGCAAACGTTAGCGGCAGTTTTCTGGTTATGTTTTGTGTTATAGTGTTGTTAGTAGTGGTGATTGATGCGCTGCCGTACTGTTAGTTCCTTCGAGGGAATGTCTGTTAGGGAGCCATTGTAGCTGTAGCTTCGGCCCTTAACACAAAACATATACCTGGCTCTGTCCTACTTGGCGAGTGACAGCATCTATAGTGGTGTGTTATTGTTATATTGGTGTTAGTAGTGGTGATTGATGCGTTGCCGTACTGTTAGTTCCCCCCACCCAACTCCAATCTGATTTGGATCTCTTTCTGTACTTTTTATCTCTTTCCCTGCACTCTTATCTTGAACCTCAAAACCCTAAAGGAAGCCGGCCTTCTCCGGAGATTTGCACGGAAGGCATTCCTTCCTTCCGGCCTTTCAATGTTGGTTTGCAGGTCCTAGGGCACAATAACGACAAATCCTTTCCTAATGGCAGATTCGTAACCAACAAGAACAACTGTCTTTGTGATGCACCCGGACGTCCAAAGCTTCATCATACAAGGAGAGCTGGGTCACAAGAGAGCAGGATGGATTGCTAAAATCCAGGAGTTCGACATCGAAGTGCGGCCAACCAAGCTTATCAGAGGTCGAGCCTTGTGCCAGGAGCTGGCCCGAAGCGCAACAGCCGAGATTTCTGCCTGTAAGTGGGAGGATCCAGCAACAACCACCAACCTAGCCAACTCCTTACCAAAGGAGAGTGACTGGACAGATGACCTGGTGAAGTACTTCTGCACCGGGAGATGTCCAGACCACCTGAATGCCTCACAAAGAAGGAGGTTTAGGCTAGGTGCCCTGAAATACACTCTTCGCCCCGAGGGGCTTTACTTCAAGAACATTGACGGCATCCTGTTGCGGTGCGTCAAGAAAACAGACCAACTTAGGGTCCTTAGAGAATTTCACTCCGGGATGCCTGGGGGTCACCATTCTGCAAGGCCTACGGCCTTGAAAATAATCAGATTTGGGTACTACTGGCCAACTCTCTTCACAGACGCGCATGCAGTCTATACAAAATGTGATCAATGTCAAAGATTTGCTGGCAGAAATAGGAAAGCACCCCTGCCCCTTCAACCGATCCAAGCCGAGACTCCGTTTCAGCAATGGGGTCTGGACTTCATTGGGGTTATTACGCCGAACTCTGCAGCAGGGCACAAGTTCATTCTTACCGCCACCGACTACTTCACACGGTGGGCAAAGGCGATCCCCACCAAGAACGCGGACCAAGAGACGGTCATCAGGTTCGTTAAGAGCCTCATTACCCGCTTCGGGGTCCTTGAGTCAATAGTGACGGACAATGGTCCAGGGTTTGCAGGCGCTGTACTCACTGAGTACACCAGCAAATACGGCATTTATCACAAAATGTCTTCCAATTACTACCCGCAGGGAAACAGTCTTGCCGAGTCCACCAACAAGAATCTGCTGAAAATCATCAGGAGGACAATAGAGAAGAACAAAAGGACTTGGCACCTACTCCTGGATCGGGCGCTGTGGGCGGATAGGATATCATTCAAAAATTCCATTAAGACATCCCCTTACGCGCTCGTATACGGCAAGGAGGCAATCCTGCCAACCCACATAGAAATTCCCGCTCTCTGGATGTTGGACGAAGAGAGAGGCAACGGGGATCCGGTGGACGCCAGACTGTGTCAATTGCTGCAGTTAGAGGTAGACAGAGAGAAAGCATACCAAGCCTTCACCAAACATGCTGAAGCAACCCAATGCTGGTTTGCAAAAGGCGCCACCGCTCGAGTTTTCAAAATCGGGGACCTGGTGCTGAAGTGGGACTCGCTGAAGGCAAAGCCGGGCAACCACGGCAAGTTTGATGCCCTCTGGGAGGGCCCCTATCAAATTGCCCGGGTAAATCAGTTTAATGCATTTGTGCTCCGGGATATGGAGGGACAGCTTCTCCCCATTCTAGTCAATGGGTTCCATCTAAAAATTTACCGCCACTGAAGGCACCCAGACGGGTCCTTCCTTGTACAGATTTCCCTTCTGCATTTTTAATTTTCAGAATGTATATATTTCAGCATTCAGTTTTTTATTTTTTTTAAAGAGCCCAAGTAAGACTTAAGGCAAACCCCGACTTCGCAGCGAAGTCGGGTAGCGCTCCTTGGACAGTGCGAAGTTCGGAACAAGGCAGCTGAAAAAGAGGAGCAAAAATGACTAAGTCTAGGTGCGCAACCCGAATTCGCAGCGAAGTCGGGTTGAGCACCCTCCGAAGAGCGCAGTTGGGAAACAGACAGCGACAAAACGGCTAAGTGTCAGACTGCGCAAGCAAATCTGGGCGAAGTCGAAGTGCGCCCATTTTTTGGGCGAAGTCCGAGTGCGCCCTAAATTTTGGACGAATCCCGAATAACCCACCACGAAAAACATGAAAAATTCTAAGTGTGGGCCCAGGGCGCAGTACGGCACGGTGCGAAGTTGGGTCATGGGCCAGAACTTCTCCCTTGTAAAGTGTGCCCAGACGGCAGCGATGACGTCAGCGATGGCACGACGTCCAAGGAGGCTTAATGATTGCACAGCTTTCAAGAACGATGCATTAAAAAAGCAAGGTGTGTTTTGGACCAACGGCTACTGGGGTGCGCTTTTCAAAAATAAACCCATGCACAGCCGCCAAAAAATCATAACGCCTCCACCAACTCCAAGTTAACCGCCCAAACTCCCTCCCTCGCGCCATTAATGTTACAGTCGTTGTCTAGAAAAAGGGCCCTGGCGCACTCAGAAAATTCAAATCGTTCAAGCTGACTTCCTGACTGCAAAGAGCAAAGCTGACAACTCAGAAGCCGTAATTCCCGCCTCTGCTGTTTCAGAAAGGATGGACAAGGGGAAAGCACCCGTACAGGCGCAATCCAGTGAAGAGCGGCGCGAAGCTGAGGAATCACCAGAGTCAAGCGCTCATGAGAGCGAAGCGCCTCAGGACCAGAAAAGAAAGACCCGAACAAAGAGGCGCGTAGCCGAGCGAATTCCGCCGCCACCAGTTAATCACCTGGTCGGGTACAAGGATGGCTCTTTCTCCATCAGCCTCACCAAGCTGCGGCTGAATATCGCAAAGTGGGCAGACAAGGTTTCGCCCTCGCACCATGTCGGGGCTGCATATAAATCAAGCCTATATTGGTTCTTGTGCCCTCCTACTCACCAATGCCCGGAGCTGATTGAAGCAATTGTAGAATATTACAAACCAGCTGCCCGGCAAGTCTGCGACAACAATGGGAAGGTGATGTTCACACTCTTCAGGGAGAGCGTCCAGCCAGCGTTCGCCCCGGGGCTTCAGTACAAGCCCGGCGCAATTGTCAGAAGGGTGAATCTGGATGAGCAGACCGGCAGATTTACGCAGACAAAGCGGATGAGAGAATTTCTCGACTCGGAGCTGAAGACTCCGCTAGTAGCCGGACAGTGGCCGACTGGCCCCATACCCCTGGACAGATTTGAAAATAAATATATCTACATCATCCTAGCGTGGGTCCTCCGCTGCGACTCTGACAAAGTGGTACGGCCGTACCAGCTGGCATTGGCAGAATGTCTCCTGCACGGAGAATTTTATGACTCTACAGCGCAGAAGAGTGGAAAGCGCCCTATTTTCTTCGATTGGGCGGACTGGCTGGCATATGCAATACATTCAAGTCTGGTTAGGCTACAACAGAAGCAGTCAACGGATTTTCGGTTTTGCTCCTTCCTCGCATGGTTGTGCCTGTATCACATGCACTACCGGATGAACGTTCCCGACTTGAAGAAAATAAACGAAAAAGGAGAGCCGCTGCCCGTGTACGAAGTCGGAGTGCGCCCTTCTTTCTGGGCGCACTAGGTAACAGGCTGGCAGGAAAAATGACTAAGTGCTGGGGCGCAACCCGACTTCGCAGCGAAGTCGGAGTGCGCCCCCTTTCCAGGGCGAAGTCCGTACGGCAGTGTAAATCAGCTTCCACCGGTGCGCAACCCGACTTCGCAGCGAAGTCGGAGTGCGCCCTTTGACCGGTGCGCAGTAGGGAGACAAACTCAGAATTTGACTAAGGCATGAAAGGCCTCCCCAACTGCGTTGTTTTCACTGCGCAACCCGACAGCGCTCTGATCCTGGGCGAAGTTGGATAAACTGCCTTTCAAGGCAGACACGTGTCAAGCAGCATCATCCGACAAGTGTCCAACTTTGGGATCCGAGCCGAGACGTGCCGAGCACAAGGACAAGCATGGGATGCACTACTTATGCCAGCTGCCGCCTTTAAAGCTGATTGGAGGTTCTACCTGCTTCAGCTACCCGCATTCCTGCCGATGAGAAGTTCTACCTAACACGCGCTGCCACGTATCTGTACAGCCTTTACGGAGACCATGCTGCAAGTACAGTCCTGCCAAACAAAGGTCAGCATCAGCAGTTCCGCGACTGTTTTTGTCAGTTAATGTTTGACTGGGACTTTGTGCCCATTAATGTAATCGGGGGGTTCTCATGCTATAAATACCCACCACATTTTCATTGTAAGGTGGTGGAAGGGGAATGTCCGTTAGGGAACCATTGTAGTCGTGCTTACGCCGATTAATATAATACATACACTTGGTCTTTGTTATCTTGTTTTTATTACGTATGTTGCCTTTCTTTTGCATTTATGCCTTACGTTTCCTGTGTCATGGCTTGTTGATTCATTTCAGCATTTGGTGGTCAGGTATGCCTAAGGTGCATAAATCAGAGGATATATAGGGCAAACGTTAGCGGCAGTTTTCTGGTTATGTTTTGTGTTATAGTGTTGTTAGTAGTGGTGATTGATGCGTTGCCGTTCTGTTAGTTCCTTGGAGGGAATGTCCGTTAGGGAGCCATTGTAGGCGTAGCTCTGGCCCTTAACACAAAACATATACCTGGCTCTGTCCTACTGGCGAGTGACAGCATCCATAGTGGTGTGTTATTGTTATATTGGTGTTAGTAGTGGTGATTGATGCGTTGTCGTACTGTTAGTTCCCCCCACCCAACTCCAATCTAATTTGGATCTCTTTCTGTACTTTTTATCTCTTTCCCTGCACTCTTATCTTGAACCTCAAAACCCCAAAGGAAGCCGGCCTTCTCCGGAGATTGGCACGGAAGGCATTCCTTCCTTCCGGCCTTTCAATGTTGGTTTGCGGGTCCTAGGGCGCAATAACGACAAATCCTTTCCTCATGGCAGATTCGTGACCAACAGTTTCTGGCACGCCCGGTGGGACAAGGAAGTTTCCCACCCCCAAACAGAATCGAAGCACCGGTGTTCGCTTCATTGCTGTTCAAAATCTGAGCACCTGGCGACTCTGCACGAACATATCCTCTGAGTCCGAAAGACCGGTCCTAGCACCTTCATGCAAACACGAAGGTGGCGAGCAAGGGATCCAAGAAACCCGCCTGCCTTTTACGAACTAGACATCAACGCTCGAGGCGAAATTGCCAGGCTGGCTGATCCACAAGCTCGTGTCGACGAAGCCGAGGCTGAAATCCAAGAAGAAGCCGAAGCCGAAGTCGAAGGAGCTGAGAACGAAATAGAAGAGGCCGAGGAAGAAGAGGAATCTACATCCTCGGAAGGTACCGACACTGAGTACACAACCGACGGAGGAGAAGAAGAAGAAATGGCTGCCCAGCAGCAGAATGATGATGATCTCTTCCCGGCGGTGGACTCTACGGGGCCCTTGGCCCTGGTCGGACAGCAAGTTGTGCCCCTTGCTGCCTTAAAATCCATCCCTACATACGACGGCTACGGCAAGACGGCGTACGAGCACATCCAGGACATCCTTGCCCTGGCTGCATTGCACTCCATTACTGACGAAAGTGTGAAGACCCGTCTGCTGGCCCTTTCCCTAAGGGGAAAGCTTCTCTACTGGTGGAGATCGCTACCAGAGGGATCTATCACAGGGTGGCCCCAGCTCGCCAGAAGGCTCGTGAAAGGATGCAACGAGTCTGCTGACCCCACTTCTTTGCTGCATCAGTTCCAAAGTATCCGAGAGACACCCCCAAGAGGAGGTGTCCGACTTTAACTATCGGGTTTGCGAGATCCTGGAAACGGGTACCTCGTGAACTTCGGCCTTCGGGTGGCATGGCTGCTCACTACTACACGAGATCCTTCAACTCAGACATATGCTCGCTGTTGAAGATTGCCAGAATAGACTCGTTTCCTGCTCTGTACGAGGCTGCCCAGCAAGCTGAAGCCGATATCATTTCCATCGGCAGACTCCCGTCCAGGGTGCAGGAACCCATTCGTCCCGACTTTCCCAGATCCCAATATCCATCAGCTTCTGGTGATGCGCCGTCCACATCAGGGCAGCAACCCCAGCAGCAATGGAATCCGGCGCCGGTCGTAACTCCTTACGGCCCGCCGCAAATGCATTATCCTCACCCGCCTCCTCCTGCTCCGCATTTTCCAGCACTCCCTGCTCCCCCGCAGTACGCACCTTATTCCAATCCTCCTCCATTAGCCGCATTGCCTCCACCGGCACAGTTGCCGCCTCCTGACAATAACATTCAAAATACAATCCTCCAGGAGGTACGGGCTTTGGCCTCAGGTTATCATGCCATGTCCAATGACATGACCGCTTTGAAGAAGAAGCAGGCCCAGATGGACCTCGCTCCTAGGAGGCCATATCCGCCCCGGCGCTAACAAAAGACAGGCCTCCAGAACAACTGCAGAGGCGTCCGCCTCCGAGAAATGCTGCTATAGAAGACCAACCTGGTCCTTCTGATCAGGTTAACTGGTGCACTACGTGCAACGACCCGCATTCGGAGGAAGGCGCACACTGCACCAGCACTACATCCAGACTTTGGCCGGCAGCGCCATAGAGGACGATGAACTCTACATGATCCTGGACGGCGAAGCCAACTTTGCCCTCCCACAGGAAAATCTAGTGCCGCCCGCCAAGGAAGAAAAGAAAGCTGCAGATGCTGCGGAAAAGCCTCTGAAAGTATACACCAGAAGAGAAAAACCGCAGCCGGGTGGGCTGCCACCGTACAAGCGGCTGTGGCCCTACACAGCCCAGGAGAAGGCATCCAAAGACAAAGCTCCAGCCAAGCCTCCTCCGGTAAAGGCAGCCCCTATTCCAGCCAAGCCCCCTATAGCAAAAGTTCCAGTTCCGGCTAAAGCTCCCATACCTCAGCCTCCGAGCTGAAACCAAAGAACAAGCCCAGGAGAAGGCGAAGTACCCGTCTCGACCAAGAGACAGAGAGTTGAAGCCACCCAGCGAGTACCGGACGAAGTATGAGCCGGCAAAAGAAGCGAAGGAGCTAGCACCTCGGGCTACGGACATAGTAGACGAGTTGAAAAGAACACCTGCTAGAATCAGCATGTACGATGCTCTTCTGCTCCCAGGCCAGGTGGATCTGCTACAGGAATCCCTGAAAAACATGAAGAACGGCAAGCAGATGCAGCCCGCTGTCCTGGTTCAACCCCTGACAGTCTCAGCCACTGGAAAGAACAGACCGCCTCCCTTCTATCTGTCTTTACGGATGCAAGGGCACATAGTTCACAACTGCATGGTGGACTCTGGCGCTTCCACGACTGTTATGCTGAAAGCCGTATGTGACGAGATCGGGATGGAGTACACAAGGAGCAGCCAAGGCGTGCTGCAACTAGACGGCACCCCTGTCAAGACAGTTGGTGTCATAAAGGACATCCCTATTCGGCTACATAAGGCTCTCGACATCGTGGTCATCCAAGAGGTCGTAGTTGTTGACCTGGCTCCTTACTTCGGCATGTGTCTCTCCAGGGAGTTCACTGCGAAGCTGTGCGGGTACCTGTCTCTAGACTACTCACACATGGAAGTGCCCTTCAAAGGAAGAAGAGTGAGAATCTTTAATGAGAAGCCTTCCACCTTCCTAGTAGAGAAGATACCCGGAGAAGAGTTGGACTGCATGGTCCAGCTGTCCGAGGAAGAACTGGTGATGGTAGAGCCGACGGAGCAAGCCCTCGAAGTGCTACAGCTCGAAGATGAGTTCTCTTTGCGGGATTTCAATGCCGTAATTGAGACAGAGCAGGGCTGTTACACCGTTGTACAGCCCGAGAGGCTTGACAAGTCAGCTGAAAAGGAAGTGGGACCTGCACCTGAGAAGCTGTGGAAGCTTTTCTTTGACGGCGCGCGATGCAAAAATGGCGCCGGTGCAGGGGTGCTTCTGGTTTCTCCGACCGGGATCCAGAAGGACTATACCTACAGGTTGGCCTGGAGCTGCACTAACAACTCGGCGGAGTATGAAGCCCTGTGCTTGGGATTGCGAAAGGCGGAGAGGCTGGGGATTAAACACCTGCAGATCTTTGGAGATTCAGAGCTGGTGTGTCACCGAGTTACGAACAAGTGCGCCTCCAAAAAGCACTATCTCAAGGCGTACCGCAACCGGGTGTGGGACTTGATGGAGTCGTTTGACTCGTTGAATGTCAAGGCGATATCGCGTGAGAAAAACAAACACGCTGACATTATGGCGTCTGTTGGAGCCAGGTACGTTCCGGCTGACGACGTTGTCCAAAAACCGAAGCCGGTTCGCACTATTTACAGGCCTTCTGTGCCTGATAAGGACACCCACTGGCAGGTGTTCGATTGTGACGAGGAGATCGTCACATTTTTGGTAAATGAAGCATGTTCAATCGAGAGTAGAGACCCTGATGACGAGCAATATGAGGGGTTGATACAGTTGAAGAATAATCATGTCCCAAAAGGATTGATTACATTGGAGAGTCTATTTGATCAGAATGACAGAGCTATATCTCATAGGATCAAAGTAGACCCGAAGCAGTATGCCGACCTGGAACTTGAACCTGGTAAAACCATCAAGGTCGGGACAGACTGCACTTCGGAGGAACTTGAGCGGATCAGATCACTGTGCCAAGAGTTCCCCGACATCGTGGCCTGGTGCTACGAGGATTTGAAGGGGTATGACAGAGATGTAATCCAGCATACCATTGAGCTAGAGGATGGCGCCAAGCCGTTCCGCGAAGCGAGAGGAGCCGTAAATCCGAAAATCGAGGCCATGATGAAAGCCGAGCTCTTGAAGATGCTCGAGGCCAAAATCATCTACCCCATCAAACATTCATCCTGGGTTGCGAATTTGGTGCCTGTGAGGAAGAAGAATGGCGACATCCGTCTCTGTGTCGATTTCAAAAACCTGAATCAGGCCTCCCTCAAGGACCATTATCCGCTTCCCCAAATTGATCAAATTCTACACATCGTCGCTGGAGCCCAGAGATTCTCACTTCTAGATGGATTTTCCGGCTACAACCAGATTTGGGTCAGGGATGAGGACCAGCATAAGACGGCGTTCACCACCAAATGGGGGACGTTCGCCTATCAGCGCATGCCTTTCGGCTTATCCAATTCTGGTGCCACATTCCAAAGGGCCATGGACCCGGCCTTACGAGAGCTGCTCAATAAGATCATTGTCATCTACCTTGATGACATGACTGTTTTCTCTCACCAAAGAGGGGATCATGTTTCCCACCTGCGGCAAATATTTGAGAGGTGTCGGGAATTCGGCATTTCTATAAACCCGAAGAAGTCTGTCTTCGCGGTAAAAGAAGGAAAGCTGTTGGGACATGTCATCTCAGAGAAAGGCCTCGCCATTGACCCTGACAGAGCAGAAGCCCTCCTTCGCTTGCCAGCCCCAATTGATAAAAAAGGGCTGCAGTCCTTCTTCGGCCAGATTAACTTTGTGCGGAAGTTCATCCCGGACTTCGCACAAGTGATCAAGCCTATGGCCGAACTGCTGAAAAAAGATACAATTTACGAATGGACTGATGAGAGAGAGCAAGCCTTCGAGGAAATCAAGGCTCGAATTGCGCAAGCTCCGGTGTTGATTAACCCGGACTACTCCAAGGACTTCATCCTGTACGCGGTGGGAGAACCGGAAAGTTACGCCGCGGTCCCGACTCAGAAGGGAGACGATGGCGAGGAGCGCCCCATAGCGTTCTCGAGCCAAGTGATTCAGCCGCATGAAGAAAAGTACAACTTTATAGAGCGGCAGGTTCACGCTGTCATGAAATCGCTCCGGAAGTTCAGGCACTTTGTCTCCCAGAGCAAAACAACTGTCTTTGTGATTCACCCGGACGTTCGAAGCTTCATCATACAAGGAGAGCCGGGTCACAAGAGAGCAGGATGGATTGCAAAAATCCAGGAGTTCGACATCGAAGTGCGGCCCACCAAGCTTATCAGAGGCCGAGCCTTGTGTCAGGAGCTGGCCCGAAGCGTTGTAGCCGGCATCTCCGCCTGTAAGTGGGAGGACACAGCAACAAGCATCAACTTGGCCAACTCCTTATCGGAGGGGAGTGACTGGACAGATGAACTGGTGAGATATTTCTGCACCGGAAGATGTCCAGATCACCCGAACGCCTCACAACGAAGGAGATTTCGGCTAGGTGCACTCAAGTACACTCTTCGCCCCGAGGGGCTTTACTTCAAAAATATTGACGGCATCCTGTTGCGGTGCGTCAGGAAATCAGACCAATCCAGGGTCCTCGGAGATTTTCATTCCGGGATGCCTGGAGGTCATCATTCTGCAAGGCCTACGGCCTTGAAAATAATTAGAGTCGGGTACTATTGGCCCACTCTATTTACAGACGCTTATGCGGTCTGTTCCAAGTGTGATCAATGCCAGAGGTTTGCTTGGCGAAACAGAAAAGCACCCCTGCCCCTTCAGCCGATTCAGGCCGAGACTCCGTTCCAGCAATGGGGTCTAGACTTCATTGGGGTGATTTCGCCTAATTCCTCTGCCGGACACAAGTTTATTCTTACAACCACCGATTACTTCACACGGTGGGCAGAGGCGATCCCAACCAAAAACGCGGACCAAGAAACGGTCATCGGGTTCCTTGAAAGCCTGATTACCCGCTTCGGGGTTCCAGAGTCAATTGTAACGGACAATGGTCCGGGGTTCGCAAGCACTGTACTCACGGAGTACACTGGCAAACTTGGCATTTATCACAAAATGTCTTCTAATTACTACCCGCAGGGGAATGGCCTTGCTGAGTCTACTAACAAGAACCTTCTGAAGATCATCAGAAGGACCATTGAAAGGAACAAGCGGACTTGGCATTTACTCCTGAACCGGGCGCTGTGGGCGGACAGAGTTTCGTTCAAGACGTCCATTAAAACGTCCCCCTATGCGCTCGTCTATGGCAAAGAGGTTGTCATGCCATCTCACATTGAAATCCCCGCTCTCTGGATGTTGGACGAAGAGAGAAGCAGCGGAGATCCGGTGGATGACAGACTGTGCCAACTCCTGCAGTTGGAGGAAGACAGAGAAAAAGCATACCAGGCCTTCACCAAGCATGTTGAATCCACTCAAGGCTGGTTTGCGAAAGGCACCACTACCCGAGTTTTTGAAATCGGGGACCTGGTGCTGAAGTGGGACTCTGCTGAAGTGGGACTCATTAAAGGCGAAGCCGGGCAACCACGAAAAATTCGATGCCCTCTGGGAGGGCCCTTATCAGATTTGCCGGGTGAACCAGCTCAACGCTTACGTACTTCGGGATATGGAGGGTCAGCTCCTGCCTATTCCCGTTAACGGGTTCCATTTAAAAATATATCGCTGTTGAAGGTGTCCTAACGGGCCCTTCCTTGTAACATATTTCCCTTATGCATTTTTAAATTTCAGTATGTACAGTTTTCAGCTTTCAGTTTTTCCAGTTTAATAAGCCCAAGTCGGACAAAAGGAGAAAGCTCTGACTTCGCGGCGAAGTCTGATGTCGCCCCTGAAAAAGAGCGAAGTTCGAAAAAAGAGACTGCCCAAGAAAACAGTGAAAATCCGCTAAGTCCGGGTGCGCAACCCGACTTCGCAGCGAAGTCGGGCTGCGCACCACCCAAAGGGCGCAGTTGGAGAAAGAGCACCAAGAGGGAGTTAACTGTTCGGACTGCGCTCACTTTCGTAGCGAAGTCTGACTTCGCGCGCGAAGTTTGGGCGAGCCCAAGCTTCGCGTGCAGTGTGAGATGCGCCCCCTTTTCCGGGCGCAGGAAGCAGCGCAGAGATGCGCCCCCTTTTCCGGGCGCAGCTCGGAAGGTTCACCAAAGAAAAAGAAAAAAAAAGCAAAGGCTGCAGAAGAGGGAGTATAAGTTCGGACTGCGCCCGGTTTGCGGGCGAAGTTCGAGCTGCGCCCGTCCAAGGGGCGCAGCTGGGAAGTGAAGGCAACGACGGAAACAAGCAAGTGTTGGTTCGGGCTGCGCTTGGTTTGCGGGCGAAGTCCGACTGCACGGGCGAATTCGGACTGCGCCCAATTTTGGGGCGAAGTCCAATCGCGCTCTGTTTCCTGGGCGCAACTTGGATGGTCTATAAAAAATTAAAAAATTAATACTCCAAGTGTGGGCCCAAGGCGCGCAACGGCTGTGAAGATGGGTTTCCGAACCAAGAGGCTTTTGCCTTGGGCAGTGTGCCCGGATTGTGGCAGTGACGTCAGCCATGGCGCAGCGTTCAAAGTCAGACTTAATGATTGCGCAACCTTCAAGGAAAACGCAATCAAGAAGGCATGGCGCGGTAGTCAGGGTGCATCTTTCAAGACGTTCTCTTGCGCAGACACCGAAAAACATAACGCTGCCACAAGCCAGCCGACCTACCCCCTCTTGCGCACCATTAATGACGTTGTCATTATCATTAAAAGGGGGTCTGGTGCGCCCAGACATGCCAAATCATGCAAGTTATTCCTGTGACTGCGAAATTTTCTGCAGACGTCCAGAGGTCGTAATTATTGCTTTTTCGAAGGAATGGACAAAGGAAAGTTGCCAGTACAAGCTCAGTCCAGCGAGGAGCGCGAAAGTGGGGATTTCCCGCAGTCAGATGTTTTCAGGAGTGAGACGCCGCGGGATCAAAAGTCAAAATCCCGGACAAAGAAAGTACAGCGTGGGCAAGCCCCACCACCACCGGTTAATTACCTGTCCGGGTACAAGGACGGCTCGTTTTCCATGAGCCTGACTAAGCTGCGGATAAATGTGGAAAGTTGGGCGGATAAAGTTTCGCCCTCTCACCATTTCGGGGCTGCGTACAAGTCGAACCTTCATCGGTTCTTGTGCCCTCCTGTCCACCAATGCCCGAAGTTGGTCGACATCATTGTCAGACATTACAGGCCAGCCACCGGCAAATTTGCAACTGCAGCGGAAAACCCTTGTTCGCACTCCGCAGAGAGACCGTCCAGCCAGCCTTCACTCCGGGGTTGCAATATGATCCCGGCGTGATTGTTAAAAGGATAAATCTTGGCGAGCAAGCGGGGCGCTTTACGCATACAAAAAAGATGAGGGATTTCCTCAACTCAGAGCTGAACACCCCTCTCGCAACTGGACAGTGGCCAACCGGCCCCATACCCCTGGAAAGGTTTCAAAGCAAATACATATACACCATCCTGGCGTGGGTCCTCGGTTGCGACTCTGACGAGCTGGTACGGCCGTACCAGCTAGCGCTGGCAGAATGTCTCCTATGCGGAGAATCTTATGAACCAGCAGCGCAGAAAAGTGGGAAGCGCCCAATCTTCTTCGACTGGGCGGACTGGCTTGCATACGCCATTCACTCCAGCCTGGTGAAGCTACAGAAAAAGCAGTCAACTGAATTTCGGTTCAGTTCCTTCTTGGCTTGGCTTTGTTTGTATCACTTGCACTCCCGTATGCCGATCCCTAACCTGAAGAAGGTAAATGAGAAGGGAGAGCCACAGCCCGTCTATGAATGGACGGATGACCTATACCGGAAAGGGTCTTATTACAAGTTCAACTTCAACTTTCCGGGCTTGGTCATGTCAGTCTTCAACGATGGTGAGATCCCTCGCCCCCGCGAGGAAATGACAAACTATTTGCTGAATCACAAGCTCGGGGACGTTTTTAGACTGACGCAAGGGATCGTGGTTAGAATCTACGGATTCAAGGGCAAGCCTCATCTGCTGCCCTATTGGTGCACGGATCATCAGTTTGGGATGGAGGTTGCACGGCAGATGGACTATGTTGAAGAGGAGTTCGGCCGGGGAAAGAAAAAGGGCCATATCTTTCAATATCCTCTTTCCTGGGCGAACGTTGAAATATCAGAGATAGGACAGCATGTCTATCTCGAGCGGGAGCTCTTTGACATTGGTCTGATTCTGCTGCCGCAGCGCTGGAAGTACGACCCACATGGGATAAGGGGAAGGTTTGCACATATCTGCCCCCGGGCGGATATAATCGAAGACAGATGCGATGTGGTCCATGTTGACCTCGACTAGGAGATTGACTCGATGGAAGCATGGCCTCCTTGGCAGGAGTTTTACTGCGAGGAGGTAGCATATGACCCCGAGCGAAACCCGGACCACAAGTTCACTTCTCCGGGATTTAAGAAACTCATCACCAAGCTGGCAGGCCTTAACTGGCCAAAAGAAAAAGTTGTTGAATGTTGGAAGATGAGGTGCCGCACGCAGCACGATAAATCCATCAGGAGGAATCTGGCCGTTGATGATGACTTTTCAGCTCTATATGACCAGCACATTGGCAGCTGGCGGCCTTTCGCATTCCGAGATTACGTTCCCCGAGGTCCCTTTGAGGGTTATAAAGGGGGGTCTTCCTCCCAACAGTTGTACACTTTTACAACTGCCAGTGCGGGCCCAGCAGATATCCAAGTGGACCCAATGCAGCCTGTTGCTTCCAAGGTGGTGCCCGAAAAGGCGCGAAAGTCAGCCAAGTCAGCGCCCGAGGTGACTCCTCAGGCACAAAAGACGCCAGCACCGCCAGCGACCGGACCGGCCGCGGCAGACCTTCTGCAAGTCAAACCCCGATACAAGTTTACCGTGGGAACATCAGCGCCCACTGCACCTGCTTCATCTCCTTCTTCCAAACCAGCCATTGCTCCAGAAGAGAAGAGGAAGAGAGTTGATAAGGTCAGGCGACCTAGCCTGATGGTGCAGCAGTCAGTCGCGAGCCGCAGCCGCGTCCAGCCGCTCCAAAGATTGTTTCTCTGGACAGTCCTGAGCCAGCCGCCGGAACCAAAACCGCAGACATTCATCCAGCATCGGCTCAGGCGAAGCCCGCAGGTACGTCCGCTGCCCCGCTCCCTCAGATCCCATCTGGCCCTATCCCGACTCCATCTCCCGCTCAATCCGAGCAGGCCGTGGCCACATCTTCTTCTCCATCTCCACAGCCTTCTAGCGGCCACCATTCTTTCGACCAGTTTGCTCAGGACCCCAACGCCTCTCTATCCCTGAGTCAAACCCCAAACCCTTCACCCGTGGTTAGTGCTGAAGCTGCACGTTCACCGTTGCATCCATCACCTCAGCCGCTTGAAACCCTTCCAGCATCAACCGCTCCGCTCTCCGCTCCCCGGTCGCCCTCAAAAGCGGCCGTTCCTTCCAAAGTCCTCCCGATTTTTCCTACTTCCTTGTTCGCAGGAGAGATGTCACAGCAGAACCCTAGGCTGGGGGAACCGGACTTCATGGACGATCTCCAGACCACGGACGATTTGCCTCTGGCAGCAAGAGCCGTAGAATATCCTATCTCTTTCCTCCAAAACTTGAAGCGGAGGAGACCTGAGGAGATAGCCGCCCCGGTAAAGCGCACCAAGTTTGATTTCGAGAGGAGAGTGCTCACGACAGAAAAGATAACTCCAAAAGTGAAGAAGCCTCTCCGGGAAATGACCAGGGCGGACTACGAGCTGCAGAGGAAGGAGAAGAGCTTTGACGATATACACCCGCAATACGAGATTCATGGAATCCTTCGTAAAGCGGATAATCTCCTTGTCAAAAATCTGGAGGAACAGGAGGAGCTTTTCCGGTTGCAGGACAAAACAACGCAGCTTGAAGAGGACCTGTCTAGGTCCACTAAGCAGCTGGAATCGGCGCAGCAAGAAATAGATGAATTAAAAGCCCAGCTGGCAGCTTCTTAGCAAAAAGCCACAACAGAAAAGCAGGCAGCCCTAGAACAGATCTCTCAGCTCCAGGAGTCTTTGAAACGGGTGCAGTCGCAATATGCAGAGAAAGCATCTCAAGCGACTGTCTTTTCAAAGAGCAAAGTTAAGGAGATGTGGGCTGATCTGCTGCGGGGATGCAAGCCCCACATGAATAAAGCCATCTCGGTCCTGGATTTCGCATCCAGGATCCAAGAAGTTTCTGCCCAGGGAAAGCCTGTGGTAGAGGAGGCCGAACGCCAGGCGAAGCAATGGCTGGACCTGGCGATAAAACTTCAAGAACACGAGCGCGATGGCCTCCAATTCTCCCCCATGTCCTCATTCGCTGCAGAATGGGCAGATGCAAGGGTAACCTTGCATAAGTATTTTAAGAAAACAAAAGAGGTGAGAGTTGCCAGACGAATGTTGGATGCATTCGAACATGAAAGAGACATTTGTATGGCTCCCCTTCACTCTCTCTCTGAACTAGGGTGCCCGGGCTATGTTGAGAATGGTGAGTTTCTCACCCATGAGCAAGTGAAAGAGAATTGGCTGTCCTTTGAGGCAAATACAGCTGAAATCGATAGCTGGACCGAGCCAATTCAAGAAAGTCAGGTCACCCAGATGGTGTCCAAGTGTTGCAAGATCAGCTCCTACTTCCAGGAGCTGGGAAAGAGATACCTCACCATCGACATTCTGCCAGCCCCACACCTTCAAGGCGATGGCAGTTCTGGATTTTGCATCCAGAATTCAAGAAGTTTCTGCCCAGGGAAAGCCTGTGGTAGAGGAGGCCGAACGCCAGGCGAAGCAATGGCTGGACCTGGCGATAAATCTTCAAGAACACGAGCGCGTTGGCCTCCAATTCTCCCCAATGTCCTCATTCGCTGCAGAATGGGCAGATGCAAGGGTAACCTTGCATAAATATTTTAAGAAAACAAAAGAGGTGAGGGTTGCCAGACGAATGCTGGATGCATTCGAACATGAAAGAGATATTTGTATGGCTCCCCTTCACGCTCTCTCTGAACTAGGGTGCCCGAGCTATGTTGAAAATGGTGAGTTTCTCACCCATGAGCAGGTGAAAAAGAATTGGCTGTCCTTTGAGGCAGATCATGACTGAAATCGATAGCTGGACCGAGCCAATTCTAGAAAGTCAGGTCACCCAGATGGTGTCCAAGTGCTGCAAGATCAACTCCTACTTCCAGGAGCTGGGAAAGAGATACCTCACCATCGACTTGCACACAGTCTCTGCATTCCACGCAGCGTTAGAAGAAGTTGCCGACTGCCGACCCTTCGAAGCAGAAGCCTGGGGCCAAGCCCAGGCCGCATACAAGCGCATCTGCGAGGCAGAAGCCGACGCTGGAGAGCATTCGGAAGGAGAATCCGAGGCGACTGCCAGAAGTGGATCTGAAGAACGGTTGCCGCGAGAACGGCCAGAGCAGCAGAAGGCAGGGGAAGTAAGTTCCTCTGCACCAAATGGATGAAGGCATGGATTCTTTGCGCCAAGGCGAGCTCGACACCCCGCGAGCCGCCAAGAATGTTCTCACATTTTGCACGGGGTGCAATGTTTTCAATTTTTGTAAGAGTGCTGCTCTTCCCTTTCCCTCTTCCTCTCTTTCCCCTTTCTCTTCTCTCCCTTTCTCTTCCTTCCCTACATTCTCATTCTTCCCTCTTTCTCTTGAGCCCCTCAGTCAAAATCTCAAAATGGCAGCAGTTGCCCTGAAAAAATGGCTAAGTGTCAGGGCGCAATCCGACTTCGCAGCGAAGTCGGAGTGCGCCCTCCGGTTGGAGCGCAGCGAGAATGCAAGCTGCGCGAGTGTGACAGAATCAGCCGAGAAATTCTAAGTGTTCAGGGTGCAATCCGACTTCGCAGCGAAGTCGGAGTGCGCCCTTCTTTTTGGGCGCACTAGGTAACAAGTCGAGGCAGGAAAAATGACTAAGTGCTAGGGCGCAACCCGACTTCGCAGTGAAGTCGGAGTACGCCCCCTTTCCAGGTCGAAGTCCGTACGGCAGTGTAAATCAGCTTCCACCGGTGCGCAACCCGACTTCGCAGCGAAGTCGGAGTGCGCCCTTTGACCGGTGCGCAGTAGGGAGACAAACTCAGAATTTGACTAAGGCATGAAAGGCCTCCCCAACTGCGCTGTTTTCTGCCTGCGCAACCCGACAGCGCTCTGATCCTGGGCGAAGTTGGATAAACTGCCTTTCAAGGCAGACACGTGTCAAGCAGCATCATCCGACAAGTGTCCAACTTTGGGATCCGAGCCGAGACATGCCGAGCACAAGGACAAGCATGGGATGCACTACTTATGCCAGCCGTCGCCTTTAAAGCTGATTGGAGGTTCTACCTGCTTCAGCTACCCGCATTCCTGCCGATGAGAAGTTCTACCTAACACGTGCTGCCACGTATCTATAGAGCCTTCAGGGAGACCATGCTGCAAGTACAGTCCTGCCAGACAAAGGTCAGCATCAGCAGTTCCGCGGCTGTTTTTGTCAGCTAATGTTTGACTGGGACATTGTGTCATGTCCCCTTTCTGAGCTCGTCAGCATTGGCACAGTGCATAGCCTATTCACGCGATCCTGTTGGCTATGGGAGCAGTTTAAGGATCTTGGAAGTCAGTTGGAGCAGTTTCCTATTTTTTAGGGCCGCGCTTTTTTCAGAACAGTTTCTATATTTGGACAGTCCGACCAAAAGGGTATCCAAAAATGCTATCGAGATGTTGGCTTGGGTCTTCCGGTGCAATTATTTTAATACTCGTAATTATTTAATTATAAAGTCGTATTTAATTAAATAGACTTTATATTATGTGTGCACATAAGTCACTTAAGTGAATTATTAATTATTTGATAAAGTGACTTAGGGAGACATAAGGATTTATTAAAAAGGGGGTTTTTTATCCCACATTGGTTATGTTATGATACAGCCAGGCCCGAGTCAATAATAAATAAAGTGGTCGGGCTCTCATTCCAGCATCCTTGAACATTGAATATATTGCTTGATGCATTCTGGAGAATTTGCTTGCAGATTCGAGCTTGTTGAGAACGGAAACTCTCGGCAAGGACATCCACTACGGCTGTGAAAGATCAGCTCTATTGGATTTTGATTGTCTTCATTCAGAGGGCAAATTGGAGATCAAAGAGAATTTTTGGTTCGTCATTGATATCTTGTGTGTTGGGAGATAGCAGCGATTTAGACCTGTAGACGGTACTTATTTGGAGGCTGTAGCAGTTTACTATTCATGCGGCACTGTAGCAGTTTACTATTCAATGGCACTGTAGCAGTTTACTATTCATGCGGCACTGTAGCAGTTTACTATTCATGCGGCACTGTAGCAGTTTACTATTCACGCGGCACTGTAGCAGTTTACTATTCATGCGGCACTGTAGCAGTTTACTATTCACGCGGCGCTGTAGCAAATTACTATTCACGGCACTATTCACAAACTATTTCCAGAACGTGGATTGCTGCGATTTGTTTTCAGACTTGAGGAAAATCGGGTATTTTCGGTCTTGTTCATCATTGTAATTTCCCTTGCAATTAAGTTGTTCCAGTTTGTGAAGCTTTCTTTCAGCAGTATATTGTATGTTTAAATCCCATAAAAATACCCAAAAAAAGAGCATATATTTGAATAAAAAGAGCAAAAATTTGTGTTTTTTTTTACTAGTCAAAATAGATAGGAAACAATCCAGAATAGGGTGGGTTGTTACAGTGGTATCAGAGCTGGTTTCCTGCCAGCCTGTGATCAGATCTGAATTAGGGTTTCATGAGGAGGATTCAGCATCCCTGAGTAGATCAGCATTCAGAAATTTTCTGGGCACTTTTGAAGGGTTTGTGGTGGAATTTTGCTGAAATGAAACCTAGGGTTCTTGAACATTAAATTTTTAATTGTGGATCATGGCACTATTGGGCGAAAACGAGTTGGTCGAAAGGCTTACTAATGCTGGAAGAAAACTTGGATTCATATCTCAGCCAAAAGATGTTCTCTACTGTGTCCTAGGGGAGGTAGAAGATTGTTTGTATATGATGGATTCATCACCTTCTCGAGATATTACAAGCAGCTATGACTCCGGTGGTGAAGTCTTTGGGCAAGCCTAGATGGTTGAAACACACGGATAAGGAGGTAAGACTCATGGTCACTTCTTGCTTGAGTGAAATTTTGAGAATTTCAGCTCCTAAAGCTCCTTACAATGATGACACATTGAGAACAATATTTCAGTTGTTTGTTGATAGTTTTGAAAGTTTGGAGGATGTTACTTGTTCTCATTTCTCTAGGAGAGTTTCCATACTTGAATTATTTGCAAAAACTAGAATGGGCAACATCTTGTTAGATTTGGACATGGATGAGTTGGTTTACGAAATGTTTCATCATTTCATTGCTTCAGCTAGAAAAGAACATGCTAATAATGTTATTGCAGCTATGAGAGACATTATGATTTTGATTATAGATGAAAGTGATTATATTTACCAACCACTCTTATCAATGTTATTGGACGTTTGGAGGCAAGACTTGGTTGCTTCCACTGCTGCACATGAATTGGTTAATAGTGTTGTTAAACGGTGTGAGAGGAAGCTGAAACCTTTCTTGGACAATGAGGATATTAGGGGAGAAGAGCAGTCCATGGCAGAAATTTCACATGAGGAAGCTAGTAAAGAAGAGCTTGTGGATCTAAAGAAGAATTCAGTGGAAAATTCTGAAGTTGTACCTACCCTGGACGAAGAAGAATTCAAATCAGAAATGGTTAACCAAGAGATTGAATCACCACATGAGATTGTTGTGAAAGAACATGATGCAGATGAATGTATTAAAGTTCCCAAATCAGTTTGTGATGATAATGGATATGGTCTAGATTCCCAAACTAAATCCTTGGATAGAAGTGTTCACACTAGTTCCAACTCCTTGGATTTGGAGAGTGATGTGTGGGAGAAATCAATCCCTCATGAGGATCACAATGAACATACCTTTTCAGATCAGCTCCTAGTTCCTTGGGATCCAGGTGTTTTGGTACCAAGGTATGATGAAGGCATGGAGGCCATTGGAGGCTTCTCTTTCGCAGTTTCAGCCTTTGAAGAAAAGCGTTCAGATTTGGAGATCCTAGAAGAGAGCAATACACACCCAAATATGCCAAGTTTATTCATAATAAATGGTGGCAACTATTTTTCCAACCAACCTAGCTTAGATTCAGTATTGGACAGAGTTGAGAGTACATCTTCAGTTTTGGGGTGTTTGGATGAGAACGGCCGCCAGTTGGAGTCATCTCTACATCCATTGAGATCATGGATCAGCCATGATATTACTCCCATAAGGTATGAGCTTCATCCTGATTTTTATAGCAGCAGATTGAGATATTTTGGCACTCATGAATTAGTGGCAACAATGTGTTTGATAAGACTAATGATGTATGAGAAGGATGGGACTCTTGCACCACATTCTTCCATGCTGTTAAGAATCATATGGGCTGCATGTTTTTGGATAGTTGGAGCACTTGATGGGACTGTATTAACAAAGGAAGCACTCACAGTTGGTGATGATATGATGCTTGTGTATAAAACTGATTACATGAATGAGGAGACAGAGATTGTTGACTCAAAATTTAAACTCTTTCTCACTCATTTCTCCTCAATGTTTGATGGTTCTATTCATTTTTTGCATAGTACAGTCTTTGATAGAAGTAGTAAACTAAGTTCGGTTGACGTTAAGGACATTGAACAACTTTTACACATTGCTGTTCATGGGATTCACAATGAGCACACTTTGTCAGAAGGAAGGCATCAGCCCTTAAATGCATGGAATCCAGGTGTAAAATTCAATTATGTGTTAGTGGCAGCCATGTATATAGATCAGTCTTCAGATTTGTTCATCACCATCACTGATTTTGTCAGAGTTTTACATTTCACAGCCATAGGAAATGATGAGGAAAGATGTCACATTGTTGTTAGAAGGTTTGTGCCACATATGAAGACTGTTTATGATACACAAAAGATACAATATTTGCTTATTTCAGAGGATGCATTTGCAAGAACAGTCTTAGCAGGGACGTTGGGTCAATTGGAACCTTGTACCACTCAACTTGGCGCACTACATGCCTATGATGAGACGTTGTTGTATAGGAGTTATTGGATGGTTGTGTTGGAATTTGTTACATTACTTGGTGCAATTTGGGCTGCACATGTGAAGACAACTGAGGAGGCAGTATACAAGGAGTTTTGCGCAGCTTTGTGGAGGAAATTTGATGACCAAACAATGTTGTTTTGGACAAACACTTCGCTGATTTTCAAGATTGATTTTGGGACTGTTGTGAGGGAGAATTTTGGTACCAATAGGACTGATTGTCTGCTGATTTCAGAAGCGGCATTTGGGAAGGCTATGAAGGAAGGAACGATGGAGAAATTGAGGTCTCATTTGGCAAAAAAAAGAGTTGCATCTTTAACACCTTGTGAGACAGAATTGGAGACAATATGGGTTTCACGTAGACTGATCGGTAAGGCACCAACGACTGCACATCACATCAGGTCTGATTTACTTACATTCGCTGAGTTTTTGGTGACAAGAGGAATTGCTACACCACACGTGTTTTCAGTTTTGGGTGAGAATTGTATGAGGCCTGTGTTAGTCCATTTTGGGAGATATAATAAGGTGTCTTTCATAATGTTAAAGGCTGTTCTTAGAGCTGAGTATGAGCATAAGTTAGTAGTTTACAGGTATGCTCACTTGCAAGACATGAAGAGGGAGCATTGTCAGTTTTTGAGGAAGTTGGAGCAGCTGTTACACTTGGATTTGATGGCACATAATGGAGATAAAGTTGCATTTTCAGTTTTGATACATTTGGGGGCAAGTTGTTTTGGAGTTGGAAACATGGGAAAAGTAGAGCTTCAGCCATTGACATGCACTTTCAGTCCCATTTTGGAACAGCAGTTAAGAAAAGCATGGAGTGAGGTATGTAGGAGTATTTTGGTCATAAAACTTGACATTTATGATGTTGATAATGTTTCTCAAGGTTGGGGAGTATTGGATTTCCCTTGGGGAAAGGAAGAGGTGATGTACTTGACTTATGCATATGGAGAGCCAGAGTTTGTTGATTATAATTTCCTTTTCACTCTCTTTGGTGTTGATTCATTCATTACCTTTGCTAATTTTATTACACTCTTGCATAGTACAGCCATTATAAATAAAGGAGAATTGAGTTTACACATCTTTGAAGAGATTAAACAGTTATTTACCATTGCTGTACATGACAAATCAGAACTGCTATGCATCACCTCAGATCTGGTCTGTGAGAGTTTGAGCCTATTTCCACTCAGTTTTTGCACAATTGCAGCCTTTGGACAGTTTTGGAATAGCATGAAGACAATCTTTGGTCAGCTTGAAGCGAGGTTTGGGAACAGTCTTGGATGAATGTTTGAGGCAACCTTGGGTCCACGCATTGTTGATTTGCATCTTGGCCTCACACTCAGATTTTTGTTTTGATTTTTATATAGAAGTGGCAGCTGTAATAATTGTGTTGAGATTGGTTTGGGACCACTGGAATCACAGGTGGTTCTGATTAGGTGATTCCGATGATGCTACACGGGAACATGAAGACATTCTACAACATCCGACACTAATATTGCTTGGGGACAAGCAATTTTTGGGAGGGAGGACTGTCATGTCCCCTTTCTGAGCTCGTCAGCATTGGCACGGTGCATAGCCTATTCACGCGATCCTGTAGGCTATGGGAGCAGTTTAAGGATCTTGGAAGTCAGTTGGAGCAGTTTCCTATTTTTTAGGGCCGTGCTTTTTTTGAAGCAGTTTCTATATTTGGACGGTTCGACCAAAAGGGTATCCAAAAATGCTATCGAGATGTTGGCTTGGGTCTTCCGGTGCAATTATTTTAATACTCGTAATTATTTAATTATAAAGTCGTATTTAATTAAATAGACTTTATATTATGTGTGCACATAAGTCACTTAAGTGAATTATTAATTATTTGATAAAGTGACTTAGGGAGACATAAGGATTTATTAAAAAGGGGGTTTTTTATCCCACATTGGTTATGTTATGATACAGCCAAGCCCGAGTCAATAATAAATAAAGTGGTCGGGCTCTCATTCCAACATCCTTGAACATTGAATATATTGCTTGATGCATTCTGGAGAATTTGCTTGCAGATTCGAGCTTGTTGAGAACGGAAACTCTCGGCAAGGACATCCACTACGGCTGTGAAAGATCAGCTCTATTGGATTTTGATTGTCTTCATTCAGAGGGCAAATTGGAGATCAAAGAGAATTTTTGGTTCGTCATTGATATCTTGTGTGTTGGGAGATAGCAGCGATTTAGACCTCGTAGACGGTACTTATTTGGAGGTCTGTAGCAGTTTACTATTCACGCGGCACTTGTAGCGGTTTACTATTCAATGGCATCGTAGCGGTTTACTATTCATGCGCACTGTAGCAGTTTACTATTCACGGCACTCGTAGCAGTTTACTATTCATGCGGCATTGTAGCAGTTTACTATTCACGCGGCACTGTAGCAGTTTACTATTCACGCGGCATTGTAGCAAATTACTATTCACGGCACTATTCACAAACTATTTCCAGAACGTGGATTGCTGCGATTTGTTTTCAGACTTGAGGAAAATCGGGTATTTTCGGTCTTGTTCATCATTGTAATTTCCCTTGCAATTAAGTTGTTCCAGTTTGTGAAGCTTTCTTTCAGCAGTATATTGTATGTTTAAATCCCATAAAAATACCCAAAAAAAAGAGCATATATTTGAATAAAAAGAGCAAAAATTTGTGTTTTTTTTTACTAGTCAAAATAGATAGAAAACAATCCAGAATAGGGTGGGTTGTTACACTTTGTGCCCATTAATGTAATTGAGGGGGTTCTCATGCTATAAATACCCACCACATTTTCATTGCAAGGTGGTGGAAGGGGAATGTCTGTTAGGGAACCATTGTAGCTGTGCTTCTGCCAGTTAATATAATACATACACTTGGTCTTTGTTATCTTGTTTTTATTCTGTATGTTGCCTTTCCTTTGCACTTTTGCCTTACGTTTTCCTGTGTCATGGCTTGTTGATTCATTCCAGCATTTGGTGGTCAGGTATGCCTAAGGTGCATAAATCGGAGGATATATAGGGCAAACGTTAGCGGCAGTTTTCTGGTTATGTTTTGTGTTATAGTGTTGTTAGTAGTGGTGATTGATGTGCTGCCGTACTGTTAGTTCCTTGGAGGGAATGTCTGTTAGGGAGCCATTGTAGCTGTGCTTCTGGCCCTTAACACAAAACATATACCTGGCTCTGTTCTACTGGCGAGTGACAGCATATATAGTGGTGTGTTACTGTTATATTGGTGTTAGTAGTGGTGATTGATGCGTTGTCGTACTGTTAGTTCCCCCCACCCAACTCCAATCTGATTTGGATCTCTTTCTGTACTTTTTATCTCTTTCCCTGCACTCTTATCTTGAACCTCAAAACCCCAAAGGAAGCCGGCCTTCTCCGGAGATTGGCACGGAAGGCATTCCTTCCTTCCGGCCTTTCAATGTTGGTTTGCGGGTCCTAGGGCGCAATAACGACAAATCCTTTCCTAATGGCAGATTCGTGACCAACAAGACCCAGCTGGCCGCCTCTCAGCAGGAGGCCGCAGCACAGAGACAGACAGTCGAGCAGCTGTCAGAAGAGAAAAGAGCGGCGCTGGAGCAGGTTTCACAGCTTCAGGATTCGCTGAAACAAGCGCATTCGCAGCTTGCGGAGAAAACATCACAAGCGGCGGCCTTTTCAAAGAGCAGAGTTAAGGAGATGCGGGCTAGTCTGCTCCAGGGTTGCAAGCCCAACCTTGTTAAGTCCTTATCAGTCCTGGATTTCGTGTCCAAGATCGAAGAAGTATCTGCCCAGGGAAAGCCTGTGATAGAGGAGACCGAACACCAGGCGAGGCAATCGCTAGACCTAGCTATGAAACTTGAGCAGTTTGAGGGCAAAGGCCTCCAAATTCCTCCTATGTCCCAACTTGCCTCAGAGTGGGCAGATGCAAGGGTAACCTTGCATATGTATTTCGATAAGACAGAGAGGGTAAGAACTGCCAGGAAGATGCTAGATGCACTAGAACACGAAATGAGCATTTGCCTGGCCCCCTTTCACACTCTGTCCGAACACGGGTGCCCGAGCTACGTCAAAGATGGCGAGTTTCTGACCCTTGAGCAGGTTAAGCAGAATTGGCTGTCTTTTGAGGCAGACACAGCAGAAATTGATAGCTGGACAGAGCCAATTCAAGAAGCTCAGGTCACCCAGATGGTGTCAAAATACTGCAAAATCAACTCCTCCCTAAAGGAGTTGGGAAAAAGATATAACACCATCGACCTGCATGCGGTTGCTGCATTCCACGCAGCACTAAGAGAGATCAGCGACCTCGGGCCCTTCCAAGCAACAGTCTGGGACCGAGCCAATACCGCATACGAACGCATCCGCGAGTGGGAGGCTGACAGTGGAGAGCATTCAGATTCAGAAGGAGAAACTGAGGAGGCAACTGCCGGAAGTGATCCTGAAGAAGAACGGTTGCCCGGGGAGAAGTCATCAGAGCAGCAGAAAGCAGGGGAAGGAAGTTCCTCTGCACCCAATGGATGAAGGCATGGTTCTTTGCGTCGAGGCGAGCTCGACACCCCGCGAGCCGCCAGGAATGTTGCCACATTTGACACAGGGTGCCATGTTTTCGGTTTTTGTAAGTGACCTGCTCTTTTCCTTCCCTCCTTTTTTCCCTTTCTTCATTTCTCCCTTTCTCCCTCTTCCTTGCAGTTTCATTCCTCCCTCTTCCCCTTGAACTTCCCCCAGTAAAGTTTCCAGCAAGTGTTCCCTGAAAATTTCTAAGTGTCAGGGCGCAACCCAACTTCGCAGCGAAGTCGGAGTGCGCCCTCCAGCTGGAGCGCAGTAGGGAATGCGAAGTGCGCAGGCAGACAGAAACAGGCGAAATTTGACTATGTCAGGGCGCAACCCGACTCCGCAGCAAAGTCGGGGTGCGCCCCTCTTCCTGGGCGCACTTGGAAAGCAATGTGGCAGAAAATCAGCTAAGTGCTGGGGCGCACCCCGACTTCGCAGCACTTGGAAAGCAATGTGGCAGAAAATCAGCTAAGTGCTGGGGCACAACCCGACTTCGCAGCGAAGTCGGGGTGCGCCCCCCTTTTGGTGCGCAGTCCGAACAGCGGAGAAGACAGCAAAGTGCCGGTGTGCAACCCGACTTCGCAGCGAAGTCGGGGTGCGCCCTCTGACCGGTGCACAGTTGGGCAAGCAAACCCAAAAATTGACTAAGGCACGGAGGCCTCCCCAACTGCGCTGTTTTCCACCTGCGCAACCCGACGGCTCTCTGAGCCTGGGCGAATTTGGATAAACTGCCTTTCAAGGAAGCCATGTGTCACTCATCAGCACTTGACAAGTGTCCAACCTCGGGATTCCAGCCAAGACATGACCGGGAAAAGGACAAGCATGGACCGCACTATCTACGCCAACTGCCACCATTAAAACTGATGTGAAGTGCCATCTGCCACACCTACCCGCATTCCCGCTGATTTGAAGTTTCACCCAACGCGCTGCCACGTAGATGTACAGCCTTCAGGGAGACCATGCTGCAAGTACAGTCCTCACCGACAGAAGTCAGCATCAGCAGCTCTTCAGCCGCTTGTGTCAGCTATTGTCTAGTCTGGGACTTTGTGCCAGTGATTGTAATTAGGGGGAACTTGAGGCTATAAATAGCCATGCAATTTCATTGTAAGGGGGTGGAAGGGGAATATACTGCTATGGAACCATTGTAGTTGTGTGTTTGCCTCTAATACAAGATACATACTTGGCTCTGCTTACTGTCTTCATTTTGTATGCTGCCTCTCCTTGTCATTTCTGCCTCATGTTTCTTATTTCATTGCTTACTGTTGTACTGAACTCTGGACTCTAGTATTTGGTGATTAAGTATTCCTGGAATGCATAGATAGAGGATACATAGAATGCATGATAGTTGTAGTTTCAATGTGTGTTTTGTAAAGGAATGTTGTTAGTAGTGGGGATTGATCGTTGTCGTGCTGCTTATTCCCCCCACCCAAATCCAATCACATTTGGATTCTCTTTCCGCATTTTTATCTCTTTCCCTGCACTCTTATCTTAAACACTAAAACCCACAGGAAGCTGGACTTCTCCGGAGATTGGCACGGAAGGCATTCCTTCCTTCCGGCCTTTCAATCTGGTGGGCGAATCTGGGCGCAATAATACCAAATCCTTTCCTCATGGCAGATTCATAACCAACAGTAACCTTGCATATTTACTTTGATAAGACAGAGAAGATTAGAACTGCCAGGAAAATGTTGGACGCATTAGAACACGAAATGAACATTTGCCTGGCCCCCTTTCATACTCTGTCCGAACACGGGTGCCCGAGTTACGTCAAAGATGGCGAGTTTCTGACCCTTGAGCAGGTAAAGCAGAATTGGCTGTCTTTCGAGGCAGACACAGCAAAAATTGATAACTGGTCAGAACTAATCCAAGAAGCTCAGGTCACCCGGATGGTGTCAAAATACTGCAAAATCGACTCCTCCCTTAAGGAGTTGGGAAAAAGATATAACACCATCGACCTGCACGCGGTTGCTGCATTCCACGCAGCACTAAGAGAGATCAGCAACCTCGGGCCCTTCCAAGCAGCAATCTGGGACCAAGCCAAGGCCGCATATGAACGCATCCGCGAGCGGGAAGCTGACAGCAAAGAACATTCAGGTTTGGAGGGAGAGACGGAAGAGGCAACTGCCGGAAGTGATCCTGAAGACGAACGGTTGCCCGAGGAGAAGTCATCAGAGCAGCGGAAAGCAGGGGAAGGAAGTTCCTCTGCACCCAATGGATGAAGGCATGGTTCTTTGCGTCGAGGCGAGCTCGACACCCTGCGAGCCGCCAGGAATGTTGCCACATTTTGCACGGGGTGCCATGTTTTCAAAAATTTCTAAGTGTACTGCTCTTCCTTCCCCCCTCCTCTTTCTTCCCTTTCTCCATATTTCCTTTTTCCCTTTCCTGCAGTTTCATTTCCCCCTTTTTTCCCTTGTGCTTCCCCCAGTCAAGTTCCCAAAACTGAGCAAGTGTCCCTGAAAAATTCTAAGTGTTAGGGCGCAACCCGACTTCGCAGCGAAGTCGGGGTGCGCCCTCAGATCAGTGCGCAGTAGGGAAGGCGAAGTGCGAAGGCAGGCCGAAACGGAGCAGAATGACTAAGTATGGGGGCGCAACCCGACTTCGCAGCGAAGTCGGGGTGCGCCCTTCTTCCTGGGCGCACTTGGAAAGCAGTGTGCAAGAAAATCAGCTAAGTGTTGGGGCGCAACCCGACTTCGCAGCGAAGTCGGGGTGCGCCCCCCTCTTGGTGCGCAGTCCGAACAGCAGAGAAGACAGCAAAGTACCGGTGCGCAACCCGACTTCGCAGCGAAGTCGGGCTGCGCCCTCTGACCGGTGCGCAGTTGGGCAAGTAAACCTAGAAATTGACTAAGGCACGGAGGCCTCCCCAACTGCGTTGTTTTCCACCTGAGCAACCCGAAAACGCTCTAATCCTGGGCGAAGTTGGATAACCTGCCTTTCAAGGCAGCCATGTGTCACTCAACAGCATCCGACAAGTGTCCAACCTCGGGATTCGAGCCAAGACATGACCGGGAAAAGGACAAGCATGGACCGCACTATCTACGCCAACTGCCACCATTAAAGCTGATGTGAAGTGCCATCTGCCAAAACTACCCGCATTCCCGCTAATTTGAAGTTCCACCCAACGCGCTGCAACGTAGCTGTACAGCTTTCAGGGAGGCCATGCTGCAGGTACAGTCCTCGCCGACAGAAGTCAACATCAACAGCTCCTCTGCCGATTTTGTCAACTAATGTCTATTCTGGGACTTTGTGCCCGTGATTGTAATCGGGGGGAATTGGGGCTATAAATAGCCACCACATTTTCATTGTAAGGGGTGGAAGGGGAATATACTGCTAGGGAACCATTGTAGCTGTGCGTCTGCTTCTAAATACAAGATACTTACTTGGCTCTGCTTACTGTCTTCATTTTGTATGTTGCCTCTCCTTGTCATTTCTGCCTCATGTTTCTTATTTCATTGCTTACTGTTGTACTGAACTCTGGACTCCAGTATTTGGTGATTAAGTATTCCTGGAATGCATAGATAGAGGATACATAGGATGAATGATAGCTGCAGTTTCTATAGTGTGTTTTGTGTTTAAATTGCTGTTAGTAGTGGTGATTGATCGTTTCCGTGCTGCTTATTCCCCCCACCCAACTCCAATCACATTTGGATTCTCTTTTCGCACTTTCATCCCTTTCCTCGCACTCTTAGGTTAAAACACTAAAACCCCACAAGAAGCCGGCCTTCTCCGGAGATTGGCACGGAAGGCATTCCTCCCTTCCGGCCTTTCAATCTGGTGGGCGAATCTGGGCGCAATATACCAAATCCTTTCCTCATGGCAGATTCGTAACCAACAATAACCAATTAAAGAGATATTAAAAATATCCTTTTTATGTTTTGGGCTCAATAGCACTTGCACTTTCCTTATTAGATGATATGTCACTTCAGTCTTCATAAAGGTACTACAAACCTTCGAATAGAAAATTGTTATAGATCTTTGATTCTATGTCATTTTTCTTTAATTTATGTGGGATTGTTATTTTAAATTTGCATCTTTAAAAAATTAAAACAGAAAAGTCTGATGAACTGAATCAGTTCAGAATGCCCAAAAAATCCAGTTGGGTGAAACCTGGCAACTATGCTGCTAAATACCATGTACTGGCATACAAAAAGTTTTACTTCACAAATTCATGAACAGCAAGGGCATCAAGAAACAATATCAAACAACATATGATTGAAAAGTACATCAAAGAGGTTCTTAGAAAAACAAGGCTCATCAGAAAGTCAGGCTTCCATCAAATTCACAATAGATTGGTTACAGAACAGAAACTTTATTAATGTCTACAAAAAACCAAAATAGGTATAACAGATTTAAGAGGACATCATGTTACAATAAAATGTACTAGGTTTAAAAAAAATCGAAGTAGCATCAGGGAAACTAACCAATATGACTAGGATTTAAATAAAATAAATTAAATCTTATTAAAAGGGGTGAAAAGAAGAAAGAAAACAAAAGAGTCATCAAACCTGGAAGGGCCAACCCTAGCATATACGATCTTGAGCAAGAACAAATGAATAGAAAAGAGTGGAAGAGGGAAGGGAGGTTGAATCCCATGATGGATAAGAAGGCAATAAGAACCAAGAAGCTGGAGAAAAAAAGCCGCAAAGAGACAGTGTGATGCATTTGAAGAGCAAGTCAAACCCAAAGACTCAATGCTCTCATCCTCATGTCATGTTGACATTAGCAGTGTATGATTATCCATTGGGGATTGCCCAGGGAAGAGGGGGCCTTCAACATACAAAGTACCTTCCCTACTGCCTCTTTTAGCATCCAAGGTCAACAAGACTGGAGTGCCATGGAGAAAATTGAAAATCCATGCTTTCCCTTGAGAAGTTGTGAGTAGTTCTTGATGCCAAAAGGAATTGGTATCACACCATCTAGAATGGAAGTGAAAGTGTTATAGTATCCAAAGGTGATCTGCAGAGAAGAACATCATCTCATAGATTGGTCTGTGTCTGTCTGTGGTATGCCGGTGTCAAGGGGGCACTTGACACCTCCAAATCTGAAACAGACAAAAAGAAGATTGGCCTGCATGTCTCCCATAGTTTCCTATGGTGGAATTTGATAATGTCCCAGAGAAGGAAAACAAGATACAGACCACCCATATGGTGGAAGAAGGTGGAGTGCAAACCTCTAAAGTCTTAGACATGGCTCAGGAAGATGAGATCCTCCTCATTGTCCACTTCATGCAGGAATCAAAGGCAACAAATCCTGTGATCACAAGGAGATGGTGGTAGGCATGGTTACCAAATACGGTCATATTGGAAAAATTTACCACATTTTCATTGTATTTGAAGGCTAACATCTCATTTCAGCACAAAACAATGTATTTGGTCAATGCCTCAGTTTGAACGTTATTCCAAAGTGATAGCCGGACACTTCTGTTTCCCATAACAATGATAGCACAGGAAATTTTAACAGGTTTAATAGTATCAACGTGTGAAGTCTATTATCTGTTCTGTACAGTAGAGTTTCACAAGTATGTTGATATTGATATCAACATTTATAAATTATGAATTTTTAAGATATATAATTTAACTTCTTCTTCTTTTTTTCCTTTTTTTGGTTTAGGGAGCAGTTCTTTTTCCAGTATTTAAGGTCCACCATATGGAACACTCTTAAGAAAGTTGTGACCTTGGTGGTGGGTGGTGGGGCTCAAAGCAAAGCTGATGAAAATAGACCTTAAACTGACCAAAAGGGATCCACAGGCCTTTTATCCAGTGATGTTGGAAACATGTTCTGTTTAGAGATGATAGTCACTGGAATCACACCTATAGTTCTGTGCCAAATGGCATTGATATTCAAAATCCACAAATAGCCCCACCTCAATCTGTAATCCACAGTAAGTAGACAAATAAACACAAACGGAAAGCAGAGAAACTTGAAAGGTTCACCAGAATATGCACCTCAAGACTATCACTTACAGTATAACAAAGCAATCAAACTAAACATACTCAAAAAGCAAGAGAGGGCGGTAAGCTACAAATTGTAAGAGAGGCATTGAAAAAATCAAATGGACTAATCATTACAATGATAAAGACTCTATGCCAGAATTCAAGCACAGTCTTTAACGTTTTAACGAAGTTACTGAAAACTCAAAGATCTTTTCAATGGAAAAGACTTTCAAGCCAGTATTCAAGCAAAGTCTTTAACTAAGTTACTAAAAACTCAATGATATATATTTATTTAAAAAAAAAAAATTTTTCCGGGTAGGATTGTTTGTTAAGCATGGAACCTGTCTCTTTGTTATTAATGGAAATGGATTGGATACATCCCAGCCGACTAATTAAATAGTCATGGAACCGGTCTCTTTCTAAAGGAAGTGAATTACAGAAATTATTACACTGACACAATTTATATACAGAGAGAGGGACATGGATACTGACACAATATATATAAAGAGAGAAGGACATGGATTGCTGAATCTAGGAGAAAGTAATAAATATTGTAAACCTAGCTGGATAAACCAGTTTTCCTCTGCAAATATGTTTCACAAAAAATGATGTGTCTTCTAATAAATCTAAGTATGCTAAAATTTAAAGTTGTACAGTCGAGACAAGTACCTTCAAATGAAGCTCTCAAATAATACTGTCAACCAACCAATGCTTGAATTGAATATTTGAATTTAACATAAAACAACGCAAGGCGATTTCAATGTCCAAGTCTTTGAGACTACAACAGTAATTGTTTCGAGGGGATTGAAGTGTATAGTGGAATAAAGACACTGAAGGCTGGAAAGATTGGCAAAATTTTTAAAAAATAAACTTTGAAACAAATAAATAGAAGCAACGAACGGTTTAACTTTAGTTATCTTTAATTTATTTTTAAACAAATAAAAGTTTAAGATTTCAAATTTGAAGTTTATGTTTATGGTTAATATTAAATTTTTATGAATTGTTTTTTTGATTTGGAATTTTTATGAATTATTTATAAGATGTATTTTAAAGATTTTCAAATAAATTTTATTTATTAATTTAATAAAAATAAATAAAGTTTTGTAAATTTTTTAGTTTAGTTAATAGGTGATTCATTTAAATGATTTAAATTTTATTATTGTTGGGTTTTTTAATTAAAATAAATCATATTTTGTAGGTTATTACATGATATGAGTTTAAGTGGTTAAATACTTTAAAAAGAAGGTAAAGAGTGTGGTCATATCTTGCTAAGTTATACTATCATGGTGTAATATGGGTAGACCATTCTTTTTTTTTTCCTTTTTTTAAGCAAAAAACCCTTTGCGGAGCCGCCTTGGTCTGAGAGACCACGAACAGGGGGGTTCTACACCGTCAAAGTCACCCGGGGTCGCACCCAACCCTGTCCGCACCAACATTATCAATTGGATTTTAGATACCCAATTCAGTTTTTTGGTAGGGTGGAGATTTGAACCTGGGACCTCCGTTGGAGGATTGCCCTCTCCTTTCCAACTCATCTACAACACCTGGATATGGGTAGACCATTCTCAATCATTAATAATCAATTTAAAAAATATGATATTTTTGTGTATTTGAATAATGTTAGTATTATGATAATAAATATGATCAAATGATATTTATCTTAACCAATTAAATTTAAAAAATTTAACTTTAAGAGGACTCAAATATAAAGTTTAAATCTTAGGAAACTATGCACTTATAATTGTCAAGTTTTAGTAATATTATTACATAATTAATGGTGTAATAATCGTCCCATATAACCCATTAATATATATATATATATATATATATATATATATATATATATATATATATAATTTATTTGTTTGTGAAAAACATTTCAAGGATGTCACTTTCAGGTAAGATCCAAGAGGTAGGGTATCTCTTCCGTCAAAATCGTCGGGTAAGACCCAAGGAGGCAGGGGTATCTCTTCCGCCAAAATCGCCTAGGGCTTGCACCTGGCCTACCACCTTTGACATACTCAAAGAGAAAACTTGAATTACTTAGTTGCACTCTAAACCAATAGCACTTCACACAAAGAACATAACAGAAATTAAAACCAGATATTCTTATACATGCAATTTCCAGGATTATTCCAGCGTTCACCCTCAATCAGAAGCTAAATCCAGACATAGAATTATAGCCCTCAGACAAAGAAGCGAATTTAATAGAAATAAAGGATAGAAAACATACACATAAAAAGAAATCCAGAATTAGAGCCAAGGGTTCTTTGCATTCATAGCAGAGTTCAGGTACAACAATTTTCTAGCAAAACATCCATCCTTTTACATTGGAATTGCTAGTTTTTATAGAGGATTCCACCTCTGAGACATAAATGCCCAACCACAAAACATCGTGGTGGCAGCAAATATTGGATTTCAGCACTCATCAAAAAGTAATGAGGCATAGCCTGAATTTGATGACTCGTTGAGAAGTAGTTGCATGGCTTCAATGCGACGACGTGATTCACCTGTAGCATCGCCTCCTCACTTGCTGGAACCGCCTCAACAGAAAATCAGATTTTGAGATCCTAGGGGATTGGATTTGGATGCTTCTCTGACCGACTGCACTTAAACGGGTGAAGCACTTTTGGAGAATTCTTGCTGAAGCAGGAGAGTTTGATTGAGAAAGAGGAGCTTCGTTGATATGGGCCCCACTTACGTTTCGCCCATACAAGCTTCGAAAAGAGCTTGCGCTCTCAAGTGGGGGCGAAAAGGACTTGGGCCCCACTTGTGTTTCATTGTCTCCTAGCCCGAAATGGGCTTGCACTCCAAAATTGAGGCGAAAAGGCTTGGGATTTCAATTGTCTTGGGAGTGGCATCGGCCTTAGGAAAAGTAAAAGGCGCTTTCGCCCTTACTAGGCCCGAAATTGACTTGCACTGCCAAACTGGGGCAAAAGGAAAACTGGACCCCACCTGCATTTTTCTAAAACTGGGTTGCGCTTGTGGAAAATTCAAAGGTGACTTTCGCCTATCAAACTTCGAATTTGGGTTGCGCTGTTAAGTTGGGGTAAAAAGGACTTGGGCCCTACTTTTGCAACTCTAGCTTGAAATGGGCTTGCGCTTCAAGTTGGGTCAGCCTTTTTTGCTTAAAATAGAAATGGTGCTAACTTTTAGAACAAAAACGAAGGCATTTTCATCCATGTTAGCCCTGAAGAGGGATTGCGCTCTCCAGCTGGGGTGAAAACACTTGGCCCCACTTAGCATCTTTTCCTTTGAAACTGAGTTTCACCCAGACAAGGCCCGAAACTAAGTTGCGCTCTCAAATGGGGGTGAAAAGGACAGGCCCCACTTGGGTTTCGCTATTTTTAGCTTAAAATGGGCTTGCGCTCCACTCTTTCTCCGAAATCAAATTGTGCTTGCCAACTTAACCAATTTCTATTGTTGTTTTTGAGGCTAAAATGAGTTTTCAACAGAAGTGTTTGAGTGAAACAACTCTCGCCTATCAAAAGCCATGAATTTACTTGGACCCTGCCATGAGAACTCCAAAAAAGACCCATGATGAGTGAAAGGAAAGAATTACATGCTTCCTTGAGCGCAACCAATAAACTTTGATAGCAAAACATGGAAAAGAAGGAATACATTCTAAAAAAGAAGAGTTTCAGGGAAGAAAATATTACTGCATAGCAAAATTTCTCACAAAGGAAAACAATGTGGTAGGGATGCCAACATCTCTGGCGGCTCACGGGGGGATTGAGCTCACCTCAATGTGAAGATCCCAGGCCTTATCTATTGGGCTCAGAGTCATCATCGCTCTCCTTTTTTGAATGCTCACTACTGGCAGTAGACTCTTCCTCCAACTTCTCCCTTTCTCCTTCCTCTTCTTCTCTTTTGTGCTCATGGTCCCCTTCTTCTCCTTGGTCTCCTTCCTCTCTGCTTGATCTTCATGTTGTTGGGAAGACTCCGATTGTGGGAGACGCTCATAGATACGATCATAGGTTGCTTGAACCAGGGCCCAAGCATCTTCTTGGAGCGTAGCACGATCTTGGAGCTCCCTAACCAGGTATCCAAAAGTCTCAAGCTGGTCTACATCAGCGAAGTTAGCCCTCTAGCTGAGATCCACCAAATAAGATTCGATCCATGCGAACCTGGTCATTAACTGCATTACCTAGGCTTCTGTAATAGGCTCACCCCAACTATCAATCTCTGAAGTATCACCTTCAAAGGCATCCCAAACTGGCTTCAGTTCTTCCTTTGTCAAAATAGCCTCTTCCTCGTCAGTGAAGCTAGGGAAACCGAGTTGCGCGAGAGCTTCAAAATACATCAGAGAAATGCGCCTTTCCTGCTCAAACACTTCTAACAACCTTCTCGCCTCTCGAGGCTCTTTCCACTTTTGTGAAGTAAGCCCGTAGTGTCACCTTTGTAGTTGCCCATGACCGAGCAAGTGGGCTCATAGGAGTAAGTTGGAGGTCCATTTTTTCTAAGGTTTGCACCTTCATAGCTAGTTCCAACCATCGGTCAATGTCCTTTTTGACATCCTCCATGATAGGTGCACCGTGAGTAACTATTTGCTTGGCCTCCCAAATGAATGTGAGGACTGCTATTGCTTTTGACGCCCTTGCTCGAAAGTTTTCTAGGAAGTGACAACGAACCTCCTTAATACGATCTTTTGTGAAGACCTCCGCTTGCACCACCTTCTCTGTCAACTGAGCTTGCAGTTCCTGGATCTGGGCATTCAAGGCTTGCACCTGGCTTTTCGCCTTCATGTGTGCCTTGAGGTGATGTTCAGTTTCTTTTTTGTAATTACCCACCTCTTGCTCCAAGCTGGCCATGCATTACTGCAACTATTCAGATTTGGATTGAGCCTCCTCGAGTTGTGCCCTTGTCTGCGCTAAGGTCTCCTCGAGCTCTACATTTTTGACCTCGACCTCGTAGAAGTGAGCTTTGTAGTGCTCCCCATGAAAATAGATGGAGCCCATTTCAACTTGGATATTCCCCATCTTCTCTGTTGCATCAATTGTTCTCAAGTCTTCAACCGTATGATGATAGGAGTAATCCGATGGTGTCATCTCCTCTAGGGGCTTTTGAACCTTGGGCACCTTCTCCATCTTGTGGAGTTCCATATTCTTCGGGTCGAACATAACCCTTTTTTCCACCTTGGTTGGAGCTTGCACATTTTTTCTTTTTCGACCCTTGAGCCAACTTGAGGAACTTTGACGCGCTCGGTGCATGCTCTCAACAATCGGGTGCTCCTATAGAACTTCTAGCTCCATTTCCAGTGGCTCCTGTACTCCAAAGAGTGGTGTGAAGGGGAAAAGGGCATGCTGGGGGTTTGCTTCGATAGATGGATCAAAAATAGATGGGGTAGTGACTACGATGACTTTGGGAGATGTTGGGGTTTGGATAGCTGTGATTGAGGTATTAGGATTTAGGGGTGGAATATCAGAGGATGCCATTATAGTTGAGGAGGTGAGTGAGAGCAAAAATAGGCTTGGATTGGTGATGACGATGGATGTAATGACTGGATTGATAGAAACCTGAGGAGGGGCAAGGGTGGATGATGTAGGAAATACAAATGCGTTGGAGATAGATGCAAAGGAACTAAACGTCTGAGAGGCAAGAGGGAATGATGAGGGGAGCAATGACTGGGATGCAGGGAAAGGCATGGTAGCCATGGGGATGTCGAATGAAAGTTGGGTGGAAATGAGGGTTTCGATGTTGGAAGAGATAGTTGCCAGAGGCACAAAAGCAAGGGAAGGAGAAAGAGATAATGCACCTACGGGCTCGAGTGCTGCCAGAGCCAAAATGGTGAACTATTGTGTGATTGGGCTTGCTCTTCCTTCTTCTCTGTCTGATGCTTCTACTTCTAGGTCAATCAGCTCCACCTCTTGTCGCTCTTGTTGTGTTGGAATAGGGACTTCAGGGATGCTTGCTTCCATGGTTGTCGACGTTGCAGAAGGGTTTGTGCTGAGAGATCGGGCTGCACCAGTCCGAGGCTTCTTTGCAACATGGGGAAGCGAAAGTGTTGCACCAGTGCTCCTCTTCCTTGGAGTGACCTCTTCTTTAAGGGGTAGTTGCTTGTCTTTCTCTGTGACAAGTGGATCTTGTTCAATCGGTTGCCCCTATTCTTCCATCACGTCTTCCACTCTGCTAGGGCTTTGAGTGCTTCGAGGCATGATATCAACAAATAAGATAGGTTGGTAAGTGTCAAAATTTGCATCATATATCATGGAGAAGTTCTCGTCCAACACAAGAAATGGTTCGGATGCCTCCTTTTTATTGTGGACCCTCATGATCCACCAGTTAGCAATTTTTTTGTCTGACCAGTCGGGCACTTTGTCCTTCATCGCCTGAAACACTTGCTCATCAGGCACATGCGCTGGGTTGTGCGCAGGGTCATATTCGGCCTCTATCATGTAGAAGTCATGCCATGGGGGAAGTGACATCATCCTCTCCACGTGCCATTCCAGATCATGCCCTGAGGGATTGTTGCGTTGTGCTTCAATATCTGGGCATGGATAGCTATGGAAGCTTTTTGCTCCAATCATTTTCTTGAAAATGTCTAGTGGGTCATACCTCCAATGCTGGGGGAGATCGATTAGGCTGAAATCATACAATGTTACTGCAAGAAAGGTGTTCTGCCTGGTGACCGCCACCTTAATGTCATCGAAGTGGAAAGGTGAAGCGCAAGTGTGCGACTTCCTTCTCTCGTGCCCATATGTATCATCAGTGAAGTCGCTTTGTCGGGCAAATTTGAGGGTGAATAAGTACTCCATGGTGTAGTATGACAATAGGAAGGGTTTTCCAGTAAACCCATAAATTCTGACGACAAGGCCTTACGTAAGCTGAAAAACATCACCCAACTTCTTCTGCACTACCTCGTCTCTCATTTGCCTCGACACTCATTCACAAACATCGTAGATGAGCTCTAGGGCTGGGCCGAGAAACATCCTATTGAAATTGTAGTAGGACTCACTTTTGGATAAAATTTGAGTCCATTGATAGACTGGGAGCGCCTTACCCTCTTTATTTGTGCGGTTCTTGGCGATGAAAACAAAGTGGTTGTGCATGTGGTAGAACAAGTACCAAGCAAGAAAGGAGCAGATTCGGAATGACATATCCTTTCCACTTTGTACATCACTCAATAGTATATGCATCTTCTACCCAGTCAAAAAATACAGGCTTTGTCTCCGGCTTCATGGCGGTGGGAGAGTAGAATTCACCATGCGAAATACACTCTATGAGGGAAACTTGCCACTTATACACCGTTGCATCCATGGAGAGTCCCATAACCCATGCCAACATGGAGTATATGTCAGGATGCTTAAACATTTTCAAGGGTTTGGGCAGGTCTGGAAATACCCCAGGCGCCGACTTCTCCAGTAACTATGTCTCCATGAACTGTCGCATTTGCGTTGTCGGCGTGTATCTTTCATTCTGGTCAGTACTGTTGATTTTTCTAATTATGTAGTCGATAAGGGGCTTTTCTCCACAAGCGAAAGCCTCCTGGACATCTTTGGCAGAGATGGCGAACAACTTGTCCCCTTTGGCATTTCGGACCATCCTGGTCCGAGGGTCATAGAACTTGGCAATGTCGTACACCAGCTTCGGGCAGTTATGCACAGGTGTGCACAGGTACCAGTAGAGGTGAGAGTAATAGGTGGTCATCCACCTACTTTCGGTAGACACCTTTGTCATCATGACGTCAATAGTCTGGCGCAACTTCTCAACACTCTTGTTGGTGAGCACACAATCTCTGATTCTCCCCAGCCTGTCTTCGGGTGGTGGCGGTGCTACTTGCTTCTTTTCCTTTTCTTGCCTCTTCACACCTTCCACCTTCTTTGAGGTCTTCTCCTTCTTGGGCTCGATGCTTTTCTTACCCATTCTGGCTATATATTGGCACAGGTGCTCGCTTTGAAAAATATAGTGTCTCGTTGTTGCTTAGCGCACCGTATTTTATCAGCAACACTCTCTCTTTGAACTTTGGCAAGGCAAGCAGCGATACTGAAAAACCCTCAACAATTTCTTTGGTTTCATTTGAGGTGCAATGATGGCCCTCTTATAGCATTGCAATTTACCCACCATCTTAATTGTGCTTTGGGGTGGAGTAAATGCATGGAGGGATCATGGGCGAAGTGGGAGATCTCATGTTTGCGTTAACCAGTGGTTGAGCGCTCCTCCCAATGATGACCAACTACGTGGGCCACAATCTTTCTTGAGAGATGTGATGCACCACTTTTTAATTTTCAAGGCATGATTTCCTGCTCCAACGACCTTCCTCGGGGCATGTGCTTGCTAAGCTTCGCTTCGGAATGTGTGCCCATGGCATTGGAGAAAGCGAAACTTCCTTTCGCTCTAGCAAATATTTTCATTATTTTTAAGAGCTGAAATGGCTTTCACTTAAAACGTCAAGCGAGAAACCCTTTCGCCCATTTAATGCTCAAAATAGGAAAAAGCATCATAATTTAAAGCCTTTGTTAATTGTACACTCTTTCCTTGGAGCGAAAATCATCTCCTTTAATCCCTTGCCACGTGGCACTTGCACAAAAATAGATTGAAGGGCCACGATTTGAATTTCACCCATAAAGGAGAGCGAAAACGCCTTTCGCTCAATAAAGCCCTGAAATTGCCTTTGACTTTTGACTTTTGGGTTGGCCCTACCTCGGTTGTAGCTTTCGCTCCCTAAGGCATCGAAACGTAGTTTCACCCCTATGCAAGAGCGAAACTCCTCTTTGCCAAATGATAGGGCACCTTTTATCCATTGTGAACTGCTTTGCTAGGGGATGTTTTAAAATAGTGAATGAACTCCTTTGCTCAAAAGAAGAGCAAAAATGCTCTAGCTGGCTCTGGGCGCCTGAAACTGCTCTTTTCCTTGGAGCGCTAGAAAACACACAAACTAAACTAAAAAAAACTTTTATTTAAGCTCTTCCACACCATTTCCCTGCCAACTCGATCCTCACCATAGCGAGGAGTCTGGCCAAAACTGCACTTCTGAGAGCACGAAGGGAAGCGAAGAGACTTATACTCCGAGAGAAAAGATATATACATACAAACAAAGGAATAATTATGTACACAACTGAGGAATCTTTATTACTACCCCTTACTGGTAGTATGCCTTCAGATGAAGGCCATTGACTGATATTGGAAGAGTGAACCCATCTAAATCTTGGAGAATGAAAGAGTTTACCTGATTAACCCTAAAAATTTGAAATGGACCCTCCCAGAATGCATCAAACTTGTCGTGATTTCCTGGTTTAGATTTTCTCTCGTTCCATTTCAACACCAAGTCACCAATCTGGAAGGTCCAATCGGAGGTTCTCTTGCCGAACCAATTTTTTGTGGTCTCGACGTGCTTCATAAAAGCTTCGTAGGCCTTTTCTCTTTCTTCTTCCAATTGCAACAATTGGGCCATCCTGACACTTATGGGATCAAACTCCTCATCTTCACCATCTAAGGACCGGAGAGACTGCAATGCGGGCAACTCAATGTGTGTGGGGAGAACTGCTTCCTTCCCGTACACCAGGGAATATGGGGACGTCTTGATCGATTTCTTAATTGAGATGCGGTCAGCCCATAGGGCTAGGTCCAGGAGCAGATGCCAGCTCCACTTGTTCCCTTCCAAGGTTCTCTTCAGGATCTTCAGTAAGTTTTTGTTCGTAGACTCCGCTAAACCATTGCCCTATGGGTAATAGTTAGATGAAGTCTTTAAGTAAATACCATACTTACTTGTGAATGCATAGATTTTGGCACCGATGAAGTGGGTGCCATTGTCGGTTACGATTGCATCCGGTATCCTAAAACGTGTTATCAGTCCTTCCAAGAAGGCAATGACTACATCCTGGTTAGCTTGCTTGGTTGGCACTGCTTCCGCCCACCGGGTAAAATAGTCTGTAGTTGTTAGGATATACTTATGCCCCATAGAGGAATTAGGATCTATCACCCCAATGAAATCTAAGCCCCATTGCTGAAATGGAGCTTCGACCTGAATTGGGTGCAAAGGCAAAGAAGCATTCCTGCTCCGATCGACGTACCTCTGGCACTTATCACACTTCTGGCTAACCTCGAAGGCATCAACAAAAATAGTAGGCTAGTAATAGCCCACTTTAATGATTTAGAGGGGGAAAAGCGACCAGAATGGAACTCATCAAGAATCCTCTATTTCTCTGTCCCCCTGACACATCTCAGGAGAACTCCATCTATATTCTTATGAAACAAACCACTCGACAACAATACATACCTGCAAGCTTGAAGCCTGAACCTTCTCCTCTACGAAGCATTGAGGTGAGAAGGGCACCTTTCGATATTGAAGTATTCGACAAGGTCCTCTATCCAATCCTTACCATCTACAGATCGATTCGCAAGATCACTCTCTTGTGCTGGATCATCCCACTGGCATGCTATTACTTCGGATGCGATGCTCCTGGCAAGTTCTTGGCACAATGCTCGACCATGGACCAGCTTAGTGGGCCTAACTTCTATGTCAAATTCTTGGATCTTGGAGACCCATCCTACCCTTTTATTACCCAGCTCACCTTGGATGATGAAGTTTCTGACGTCAGGGTGTACTACGTACACTATTGTCTTGCTCTAGGAGATGAAATGGTGAAACTTCTTCAATGACCACATCACTGCATGCACTTGCCTCTCTATGAAGTTATACTTCTCCTCATGTGGATGGATGACTTGGCTTAGGAATGCTATCGATCGTTCATCCCCATCCTCATTCTTCTAAGTAAGGACAATTGCATAGCTCTCTGGTTCACCGATGACGTAAAGGATAAAGTCTTTGGAGTAGTCGAGGTTCACCAGAATAGGGGCTTGAGCGATTCTCTCTTTGATTTCTCTGAATGCCCACTTCCTTTCCTCAATCCACTGAAACTCAACATCCTTCTTTAGGAGTTCGATCATTGGCTTTACCACTTGAGCGAAATCAGAGATGAACTTCCTAATAAAATTGATCTACCTAAAAAAGGATTGGAGGCCTTTCTTGTTTGCTGGTAGAGGTAGCTTGAGGAGGGCTTCAGCCCTAGCAGGATCGACAGCTAGTCCCTTCTCTGAGATTACATGGCCCAGGAGCTTACCTTCTTTCATCATAAAAATGGACTTTTTTGGATTTATGGAAACTCCGAACTCTCAACACTTCTCAAATACCTGACGCAAATGTAGACCGTGTTCTTCCCTTTTGTGGGAGAAAATAGTCATGTCATCTAAATAAATCACAATGATGTGATTCAGTAACTCACCGAAGGCTAAGTCCATCACTCTTTGGAAAGTCACTTCGATGTTTGAGAGGCCAAATGACATTCGTTGGTAGGCGAAAGTGCCCCACTTGGTGGTGAAAGTAGTTTTGTATTGATCCTCATCCTTCACCCAGATTTGATTGTATCTCGAAGAAGCCATCTAGTAGAGAGAACCTCTGTGCTCCCACCACTACATGAAGAATTTGATCAATTTGGGGCAGCGGGTAGTGGTCCTTTAGAGATGCTTGATTGAGATTTTGAAAGTCAACACACAAGCGGATGTCTCCATTCTTTTTTTGCACTAGGACCAAGTTCGCCACCCAAGAAGAGTGCTTGATAGGATAGATAATCTTTACCTCTAGCATCTTCAGGAGCTCAACCTTCATCAACACTTCAATATTTGGGTTGATCGACCTTTGTTTCTATCTAAAAGGTTTGACCCCTTCCTGCAGCTCGATTGTGTGTTGGAAGATGTTCTTATCATACCCTTTCAGGTCTCGATAACTCCAAGCGATAATATCTAGGTATTCCTTGCATAGGATCCTAATTTTCTCGATCTCTTCTAGGGTACAATCGATTCCAACCTTAATCACCTTTCTGGGTTCTAGCTCCAGTTCCTTGTATTCTCTCATGTCCACTTTGATCTTATGAGCGAGTGACCTATCATCTTGATCAAATAGACTTTCAAGCATGATCAAGCCCTTTGGAACGTGATTATTCTTCAATTGTATCAACCCCTCATACTCTTCTTCATCGAGGGTCCTACCTTCGATAGTGTTGGCTTCATTAATAAAAAAATTGACAATTTGCTCATCATTGTCGAACACCTACTAGTGAATATTCTTGTCCGGTATCGAAGGCCTATAAATCACTCTCACCATCTTTGGTTTCTGCATCATGTTTTCAATGGGGGAGAATCTAGCTCCAATAGATGCCAAGACATCAACGTGCTTATTTTGCTCTCACGAAATAGCTCGGATATTCAGTGTTGTGAAAGATTCGAGCAGGTCCCATACCTTGTTGCGGTATGCCTTCAGGTAATGTTGCTTTGCGACACACTTATTGGTGACTTGGTTGCAGATCAACTCTGAATCTTTGAAGATCTGCAACTGCTTGATTCTAAGTTTGTCTGCTTTTCTTAACCCCAAGCATAGGGCTTCATACTCAGCAACATTATTAGTACAGCTCCATGCGAGTCTGTAGGAGTAGGTTTTCTACTTTCTCGAAGGAGAGATAAGGACAACTCCTACCCCGATGCCATTCTTACATCGTGCACCATCAAAGAAGAGCTTCCATAGTTGATCGGCAATGGGGTCTTCATCACTCGGTACCTTAGCCTTTTCGGGCTTGGTGATCGAGTAGCACCCTATCTTTGATTCGATCATGGCATTGAAATCATGCATGGAAAATTCATCTTCTATGCGGAGCTCATCCAAGGCTTCTTCCATCAGCTCTACTCCTCCTTCTTCCTCCACTTCCTCAATCAGATTGATTGAGTCCACTTGCTTCTCCACATCCTGGATCCTTTCGATATGAAAGGTAGAGGGTTTCTCATTAAAAATTTTAATTCTCCTTCCTCTGAAGGGGATTTCCAAATGCGAATAATCCAGAGACAAATAGCCTCCTAGTTTGGCGGTGAATTCCCTTGATAGGCACATACTAAAATACGACTCTAAATCCACCACCACAACTTCTTGTATCATGGTGATTTGTGGCATCTTATGCAACACGATCGGAATATCCTTGATCACCCCTACTATCTTGACTGGAGTTCCATCCAGTTGGAGCACTCCAGGACTACTCCTCGTGTACTCCATACCCATAATCTCACAAATAACCTTGGGCATCACAATAGTAGTAGTGCTAGAGTCGATCATGCAATTATGCACAACCCACCCCTCCATCCTGAGGGATAGATAGAATGGTGGTGGCCTGTTCTTTCCGGTGGCTGAGGTAGTCAACGTCTGAGTCAAGATAGTCTGAGTCGACTTTTCCTTACCTTTAGCAGACTTCAATGATTCTTGCAATAGATCGACTTGGTCGGGTAGTTGAAGCATGTCAAAGAGGCTTACCTTAGCTAGAGTTTTCTTTAGTTCTTCAACAATGTTGTATGCTCTTGTACCAGACTCACCTCCCTCCTTCGTAGTCTCGTATCTGGTTCGATACTGTTGTGTCACTTCTACCCTCTGACGCTTGGTCAATGAGGGATACCTGAGCCTTTCTCTTGCTTGGTCCCTTGTCTCGGTTTGGGGTTGGGAGGTCGAAGCCTATGGTTGAGGAACTCTCCCTCTCGCTCTCGAAGGTAAGAGATCCTTCAATAGGACGGTTTCCTCTGGCTTCGACACTTGGGCAGGCTCTTTTACTGGCGGTGGCCCCTTCTCGCTCGGCACCTTGGAACTAGCAGGTACCTTTAATGGTTCCATTTGAACCGGATCAACTTCAATGGGTTTCTTACCTATCCTCATCAGAATCGAAACCTGCTCGATAGGGGGAATCATAAAGTTGCGATCCACTTCCCTGATCATATTCACTTGCCCACTAGGAACGTTGTCTGCAAGGGTCTGTACATAGTTCAAATGGACCATGCAAGTCTCCTCATCGTGCGGGTCATTGCAGGTGGAGCACCAATAAGCTCTATCATATGGACCAACTTCTTCATTATCTAACATCATCGTATTTCTCTCGGGAGCCCTACTAGTGGAAGCAACTTGTTCTCTAGTAATCGGGGGAGGAGGAGCGAATCTCCTTGGTTGGAAACTTTGATCAGATTGCCTCCTTTTTAAGATGGTGATCTCATTCACCATTGTCCTCATTGATGATCGTAGATCCTACAATTCTTTGGCCTGATCTAGATTTGTAGTTTCCGGAGGTACGGGTAATGGCAACGATGCCAATGGTGCAGGCAATGCCGGATATGGGATAGGAGCTGGAAGTTGGGGAACAATAGGTGCTTGAAACTGTGAGGTGGGTACCATCTGGTTCTGAGAAGGATTGGGATTCCATGATTGAGTAGGGTACATTTGGGATGTAGGCAATGACTGAGAGGATGCACTAGGATATAAATTTTGGGGTAAGTCCAAAAAAATTGGCATAGTCATCTTCGGAGGTAACTTACCAATAGCGACTAGGTCGGCCTCAGCTTTCTGTGCCTGAGCGTACAAGGCTAGGAAATATGTTGACATTAGCATGTCGGATGCTCATGCTGATGTCAGAATGGAAAGCCCTTAGGTAATAAAATGTTGCTTGCTCCGGGGTGGGCCGAAGGCCATCAGTAACTCTCTGCCAGGTTCGAGCGAACCTGACATTAAAATCTGCTACCTCTTCTTGAGGGTGCCTCTGAATAGTGGTGAACTGGTGCAACAAGGAGAAAGGGTCCACCTGTTCATTGAAACCCCTTATCAATTGTTCCGCTAACTGGTCCCATGTAGCGATGGTACTGGGTGGCAGCGATCGGTACCAGTAGAGAAGCTTACCTCTGAGTGAGAGTACTAGCAGTCTTACCATGATGTCTTCTTCTGTGATGTGGTGGATGGTTGCTAGCATAGCGACATCTTGGACATGCTCATAGGTTATCTTTCTCGTACCATCATACGTGGGCAGAGCCTTTAACGTTACGGTTGGGACCTAGTTTTGAGCTTGTAGATTGAGCGGTCCTGAATGATTCTAGGCTGGAAACTGCCTGGGCGGAGGTTGCACCATCTGGACCGGAGGGTTTGGTTGAGGGGGCAAGCTAGTTGCGGTGCTGGAAGGACTTGGAGTTTGTGAAACTATAACAGCTACTTGCGAGGGTGTTGTGACTAATGGGATAGTCGAGGGGACTACTCTAGGATGTTCTCCCAAAGCGTCGATGTTGAGCTCAAAGAACTCAACTGTATCTTCTAGATTTCTAGCCTTCGATCTTGTGATCATGAAGGGGAGGGCTTTTAACCGGCTTCAAGATTCGGAGGCTTCTGAGTTCAGCTGAGTCACCAGATGTTCTTACTTGACAACAAAAATATGAACATCAACTCTTAAATACTGCTTGATGTGGAACGTTTGCGTCCCATCGGGCATGCCAAAAACTATTGGTCAAGAATCCACCTTAGGTATGGAATGTTTCATCCATGCACCCTAGACCCGACCAACATTGAAAGGCCGAAAGGAAGGAATGCCTCCCATGCCAATCTCTAGAGAGGGTTGGTTCCCTTACTACTTTAAACTTGGGGATTTAAGATTAAGGAAATATGAAAGAAATTAGAAATGATTGAAAGGGATGGGAAATATGGCTTCAAGCCAGATGAACGGGGGTGATGAACAGGCAACACGATTACTTAGTTGCACTCTAAACCAATAGCACTTCACACAAAGAACATAACAGAAATTAAAACCAGATATTCTTATACATGCAATTTCTAGGATTATTCCAACATTCACCCTCAATCAGAAGCTAAATCCAGACATAGAATTATAGCCCTCAGACAAAGAAGCGAATTTAATAGAAATAAAGGATAGAAAACATACACATAAAAAGAAATCCAGAATTAGAGCCAAGGGTTCTTTGCATTCATAGCAGAGTTTAGGTACAACAGTTTTCTAGCAAAACATCCATCATTTTACATTGGAATTGCTAGTTTTTATAGAGGATTCCGCCTCTGAAACATAAATGCCCAACCACAAAACGTTGTAGTGGCAGCAAAGATTGGATTTCAGCACTCATCAAAAAGTAATGAGGCATGGCCTGAATTTGATGACTCATTGAGAAGTAGTTGCATGGCTTCAATGTGACGATATGATTCACCTGTAGCATCGTCTCCTCACTTGTTGGAACCGCCTCAATAGAAAATTGGATTTTGAGATCCTAGGGGATTGGATTTGGATGCTTCTCTGATCGACTGCATTTAAACGGGTGAAGGCGCACCTTCAAAACTCAATTTCATCATTGAGAAGCACTTTTGGAGAATTTTTGCTGAAGCAGGAGAGTTTGACTGAGAAAGAGGAGCTTCGTTGATGTGGGCCCCACTTACGTTTCGCCCATACAAGCTCCGAAAAGAGCTTGCACTCTCAAGTGGGGGCGAAAGCACTTGGGCCCCACTTATGTTTCATTGCTTCTTAGCTCGAAATGGGCTTGCGCTCTAAAATTGAGGTGAAAACACTTGGTATTTTGGCTGTCTTGGGAGTGGCACTGGCCTTAGGAAAAGTCAAAGGCGCTTTCGCCCTTACTAGGCCCAAAATTGACTTGCACTGCCAAACTGGGGTGAAAAGGAATCTGGGCCCCACCTGCATTTCTATCCGAAACTAGGTTGCGCCTTTGTGGAAAAGTCAAAGGCGCTTTTGCCCTATCAAACTCTGAATTTGAGTTGCGCTCCTGAGTTGGGGAAAAAATAATTGGGCCCCACTCAGCTTCGGCCAACCTCTAGCCCGAAATGGGCTTGCGCTCCAAGTTGGGGTGAAAGCACTTGGGCCCCACACTACCTTTTTTGCTTAAAATAGAAATGGTACTGACTTTTAGAACAAAAATGAAGGCACTTTCGCCCATGTTAGCCCTAAAAAGGGATTGCACTCTCCAGCTGGGGTGAAAACACTTGGGCCCCACTTAGCATATTTTCCTTTAAAATTGAGTTTCACCTAGACAAGGCCTGAAACTGAGTTGCGCTCTCAAATGGGGGTGAAAAGGCCTAGGCCCCACTTGGGTTTCACTATTTTTTAGCCCAAAATGGGCTTGCGCTCCACTCTTGCTCTGAAATCAAATTGTGCTTGCCAACTTAACTAGTTTCTATTGTCATTTTTGAGGCCAAAATGAGTTTCCAAGAAGCACTGGAACGAAACAACTCTCGCCTGTCAAAAGCCATGAATTTACTTGGACCCTGCCATGAGAACTCGGAGAAAGACCCTGCATGATGAGCGAAAGGAAAGGACTGCATGCTTCCTTGAGCACAGCCAACAAAACTTTGACAACAAAACATGGAAAAGGAGGAATACATTCTGAAAAAAAGGAGAGTTTCAAGGAAGAAAATATTACTGCATAGCAAAATTTATCACAAAAAATAACAATGTGGAGCTTAGGTTGATGGATTAAAAGGTTTATCCCTTGATTTATGGCTTGTAATATGAAATTTAACTCTTTTATAAAATGTTACGATTTTATTTTTTTGATACAGTCACATTATTTTTAGTAACTGACAAGCATAGGGTTCAAACCATAGGGACTTCTCCCAAAAAACCTATTCCAACTCATTGTTGTTGACCCCACATGAGGGGGATACTAATCATTTGGGGTTCACATTGTCATTGTCGATCTGATGCATACTCACAGGATTCATAACAGACTACTACCTTTGCAAGTTGGCACCTCCAAGGTTTGAACCCAAGTCTCTTCTTGGTAAGTATAAAGTATTAAGGTTTATTCATAGGATTAGAATGAAACTTATCTTCTCCCACTATTTTCTCCAAGTCCATTATGCTAATTATTTCAAGATTTGAACCCAAGTCTCTTCTTGGTAAGTATAAAATGTTAAGGTAAATTTATAGGATTAGAATGAAACTTATCTTCTCCCACTATTTGCTCCAAGTCCATTATGCCAATTCTTAAGGTTCACTGAAGATGATATTTGAAACTTCTTACTTTAAGTTGTTTATTCTAAACACAATAGATAATGTTTAGATTCACCCATGAGATAGAAACCTGTGTTAATGATATGAACTATTTATTTCCCACTACTTACCCCAATCCAAATGGGTTTCAAATTAGCAATTACCCTTGGTGTAATATAACCTTGATAGGTTTATCAAGTGGCATTAGCTCAACTAGTTAGATTCCTCAATGTTTAAATAGGAGACCAAGGTTCAAATCTTGCCAAGTGATACATGGATAATATCCAAGCTTTAATGTAATACCACTATGTGGTGATGATGTATTTTACAAGTGGGGCCCATTTAAATCTCATAGGTTTTATTTATTTTTTGTTGGGGCCCATTTCAATCTCATAGGTTTTATTTATTTTTTGCTAGGGCCATTTCAATCTCATATTGATTTTTTTTTTGGGGCCCATTTCAATCTCATAGGTTTTATTTATTTTTTGCTGGGACCCATTTCAATCTCATAGGTTTTATTTAATTTTTTGCTGGAGAACAAGGGGTTGTACTCGTGTTCCCCATCCTTGAAAAATCACAACTCTCTTCTTTAGAGCTTTGAGAGTTTACAAATAAATTCACTTCTCATCTTAATTGAGATGCTATAGCTAGAAACCTACATCATTTTACATAAAATGTTTAATTTTTTATTTTTATTTTCTAGATTTTTTAAAATTTTATGTGTGAACACAAATATTCGAGAATTTATTATCCTTCTTGATATTTTCTTATAGCAGCCTTCACAATACCAAAACTTTATCTTTACTATCTATGCATTGCATCTTAATAGAGTAATATTTCCAAAACATCGCACTATTAAAGTCCGCTTTACCAAATTTGGATTGCTAGTTTCCTTCATGAAGCACAAGTGCAACCACAAAATTTATAATAAATAGTTTATATGAAGACACGTTAATGTTATAAAATAAAGTAAATATTATCAATGGAAAACATTAAAGTAAATTTTAATCATTATTTAATTCAGGGAGTCAACATTTAGATAGGTTTTATTTTTATTGTAGTGTTTAAAAATGTTTTTGTTTTGTATGTTATTTAATTAAAGAATTTGAAATAAAAAATTATAAAATAAAAGAATAATATTCAAAGAGAACAACTTATTAATATTAATTAATTGGCATGGTCTCGTGAGTGGTACCTTAGTGGTATATCTTTGGGTTTTCATCTAGAAGACCCAAGTTCCAACCTTGATACAAGGGGATTGGGGCCCTTTCAAAAACCTGTACTTTACCCTAATTTTTTTAGAAAGTTTCATGAGGGATACCATAGTGGTATGTCTTTGGATTTTTTTCTAGGATACCCAAGTTCAAATTCTGATACAAGGGTACCAAGGCCCCTTTCAAAAACTCATTTTTTACCCTAAGTCCCACGAGGGATACTATAGTGGTATATCTTTGTATTTTCATCCAAAAGATCCAAGTTCAAACCCCGATACAAAGTGATTAGGACCCCTTTAAAAAATTGTGCTTTGCTCTAATATAATCAAATGGTAATAGCTCAATCGATTAAATTTCTAAAGATTCAAGGAGACCCACACTCAAATCTTGTCAATCAATACATGAATAATACTCATGATGTTGTAATACCACTATGTGGTGATAATGTAATATGGGTGGGACCCACTTCAATCCCATATAACCAATTGAGAAAAATAATAATTAGTCAGCGTGCCCAGATCAACTAGCAAGTATGAAGCACTTGTTGGGATGAAGAATTGGGTTTGAGCCTTGCTTCCTTTGCATATATGGGATGCTCAACCCCTTAAACTAAAAACTATTTTCCAAAAATAAATACATTGATAATGATTTTGTTTATTTAAAGTTTGATATATTTATCTAAATTCAACTTCAAGAGTTATCAAATGGCATGGGTTCAATCCATTAAACTCCTCAACTTTCAAGGATGAGACTTTGTCAAGCAATACATGCATAATTACCAAGTTGTTGTAATACCACTATGAGGTCATGATGTAATATGGGATCAACTAGCAAATATGAAGCACTTGTTGGGATGAAGGATTGGGTTCAAGCTTTGCTTCCTTTGCATATATGGGATGCTCAACCCCTTAAACTAGAAACTATTTCCCAAACAAAAATCACATTAATAATAATTTTATTTATTAAAATTTTTATATAATTATCTCAATTCAACTTCAAGAGTTACCAAATGGTATGAGCTCAGTCAATTAAATTCCTCAACTTTCAAAGATGAGACCTTGTCAAGCAATACATGAATAGTTACCAACTTGTAATACCACTATGTGGTCATGATGTAATATGGATGCGGCTCATTCCAATCCCTTATAACCAATCTAAAATGATCAACTTCAAGAGTTCCTCTCATATATGCAAGAAATGAGATCATGATGTAATATGGGTGGGGCTCGTTTCATTCCCTTAAAACCAATTTCAAAAATATTCAACTTCAAGAGTTCCTCTTTTATATGCAAGAAAAGAGATAATTATCATAATATGGTGAAAATTTTTTACACCTTGAATACTTGTATTATACTTCAACTAATTTAGTGGAAAAAGCTTTTAGACCTTGAATACTTGTATTAGTCCTCAACTAATATAACCTTAAAATTTCATAGAGGTAACTTTCATCAAAATGGTGGTATATGATTTGCTCTATTGAGGATGAGATAATAAAAAGAGACAAGTACTTAGTTTGCATGAATGACCTATAGTATAATGGTACGATATTTCATAGCAAACAAAACAACAAATTGAACTCCCCATTTTTAATTGTTCTTTGAGAAGTTTTTCATACAAATGAAAATAAATGGGAGTGTTGGATTGGAAATTTAGCTTGCTTTGCTTCTCAATCACTATATCACCATGTTATTGATATGGAAGTATTAGAACTTTATTTATATAAATAGCCATACATATTCATGATGTTGAGATATAAAATTTGAAACTAACAAGCATTTTATCATTTTTTCCAAGTTGAACATATAATAGTGTCAAAAGCAAGTCAATGCTCAAGATCCTGGACAATCAATCAATACTTTATCTCTTGATGAAATTCAATAGTTTAAAATTGCATATACATAGATGTACACCAACATATATATTATATCATTAATCTAATCTCCTAAGAGCATCAATGAGAAGAACCAAATATCGTAATATCTAGAATTTTTTGAAGATATGATTGGATATAGAATTTTATCATTGCAATACTTTATGGTATATTTTTTATGCACATATTTTGACCTTATCTATTATAGTTCATCGAGGTCATAAAAGGGCTTTTGATCCCACCATCTTGTATCCATATGTGGACATTACTAATAGGGTACATGTATTCCATACACTTGAGTGCACTTTCATTGGTTGATTGAGTGAATATCAAACTATAATGTCATACATAGGTAGAAGAAATAATTTGATAAAAACATAACATGATAAATATAGAATGAATAATTCTTGCATAAAAGGTAGTGGCGGTCCTTGCATAGTCACCAAAAACCATTTTTATTTGCATATTAAAGTGCTTAAATAAGTATGTTTCCTTTTATTAAAACCTAATACTGCATTGCCCTAAAGAAAATATGTGGATTGATTAAAAATCCATTCATATCCTTTGAACTTAAAGATTAGTGTTTGGGATGAGTAATGACTCCTTGAGAAAACGTACAAAATGCTTATGAATTTAGTACTTAAGCTATAATTACAAACCACATGGTTCTATGTTAAGGAATTTCATAAACATTTATGGAAATAAAGTTGAGTCTTCTTATCACCATTAATGTATTTAATATGATCAACAACCCAAGTAGGGACATAACTCATTTGGAATGACATGTTTATAGGACTTGATGGTATATCATCCATGACAATAGACACCAAGCTATATGTATAATGTTAGTGTTATGATCAAAAAATATTTTATAAATATAATGAAATGATATTATCTCAACCAATTAAATTCTTAATTTTTCAAGGACAATATCATTATATAATTATGATTGTAAGACAAGTGGGATTCTTTTTGATCCCATATAATTCATTAAAAATATAATATTTTTAAAACATATTTTAAAGTTTTTAAAATTCATATGCCTTATTTTATATTGATAATGATTGCAATATTTAATATGTTCTTAAAACATTAAATGCATAAAGTCATTCTATAAGGGGTAGAAGTCCCTTTTTGATGGCATCCTTCCCTTTAGTATTAACTTTACTTAAGGTATTTGCATGAAGTTTGAAAAAGGTCATTATAACAAACAAAAATATTTATTAAAATAATTAAAATTAATTAAAATTTTAAATGATTCATTATGCATCAAGCACCCACCCCTTGGATAGATTGGGTCTTTTGCTCGTTAGTATTTGAATATGAGTTTTTTAAATTTAAATATGGCTTGTATAAACCATTGGAGCTTAGGTTGATGGGCTAAAAGGTTCATCCATAGGGCTAAAACCTTGGTTTATGGTTTGTAATATGAAATTTAACCCTTGGGATAAATGTTAAGGTTTATCCATAGGATAAGAATGAAACTTATCTTCTCTCACTGTTTGCTCCAAGTCTATTATGCTAATTGTTAAGGTTCATCAAAGATGTTGAAAGTATGGAACTTCTCACTTCCAATTGTTTATTCCAAACACAAAAAATAATGTTTAGATTCATCTAAGAGATAGAAACCTTTGTTAATGATTTGAACTCTTTATTTCCCACTACTTGCCCCAATCCAAATGGGTTTCAAACTAGCAATTAACCTTGTTGGTGCAATAAAACCTTAATAGATTTTATTTCTTTTATTTATTTTTTCAATATCAAGGGGTTGCATTCAGGTGCCCGACCCTTGATGAATCACAACTCTCTTATTTATATCTTTGAGAGTTTACAAATAGATTCATTTATCATATCAATTGAGATGTTATAGCTAAAAACCTACATCATTTTCATTTTCAAGATTTTTTCAATTTTCTATGTGAATAAAAAATATTCCAAAATTTAGCATCCTTTTTGATATTTTTCTACAAATTCACATTACCAAAACTTCATCTCTACTATTTATGCATTGAATTTTAGTAGAGTAATATTTCCAAAATATCGCACTATCGTAGTCTACTTTACCAAATACAGATTGCTAGTTTCCTTCCTGAAGCACAAGTGCAACCACAAAAGTTTAATAAAATAGTTTATATGAAAACACATTAATGAACCTAGGTGTTGTAGGTGAGTTGGAGAGGAGAGGGCAATCCTCCAAGGGAAATCCTAGGTTCGAATATCCCCCTACCAAAAAGTTGAATTGGGTACCCAAAATCCAATTGATAATGTTGGTGCGGTAGGACCGGGCACGACTCCCGGGTGAATTTGATGGTGTCTAATCCCCTGATCGTGGTCTCTCAGACCAAGGTGGCCCTGCAAGGGGTTTTTCACTTAAAAAAAACACATTAATGTTATAAAATAAAGAAATTATTACCAATGGAAAATATTAAAGTAACTCTTAATCATTATTTGATTCAGGGAGTCAACATTTTCTTGTCATCTTCAACTAAACTTACTACTTCCTCTAACCATGGAAAAGAGAATTTAACTTCATGATCCTCAATGAAAATCCCTCTATTGGCTAGCCTATATGCACATTTGTTTCCTTCCTTTAATATATGTGTAAACCTGATTTCTTCAAACTCTTTAGCAAGATCTTGAATTTCCACAATTATCTCTTGTATGTTCCATGGAGCCTTTGCTTTCCTCAAAATTGCATTTATTACTATGAGTGAATCACCTTCCATCCATACTCTATTCCATTTCATTTGTTTGCATATTTTTAACCCTTATAGATATGCCCAAGCTTCAGATTCATTATTTGTCTTAAATCCACTATTGAAAGCATAATGAGATAAAATATCTCCTCTATTATTTCTAATTATTCCTCCTCCTCCTATTGGTCCTAGATTTCCTTTAGATGCTCCATCAAAATTCAATTTGACCAACTTCACATTTGGTGGTTTCCACTTTATATTCTTTGCCTTATTTTTGTTTCTCCTGTACCCAACATCATAATTCCATTTGATGACTTGACTCCATCTATCAAGGCTCTCTACTTCCAGATTAGGGATTGGGTGAGTTGATAGGGTTGGATTAGATTCCTCTATGGCTAAACAAATATCCCTTTTCATTACCTCTAAAATGATTTCCTTTCCTTTAAATATTCTTCTATTCCTTTCTAGCCATACAGTCCAAAGTATTGTATATTTTGATATATCCCAGATTGTCTGTAAAGCCTCACTTTTAAAAGTGCTTTGCCATTGCTTTAACCATTCTTCAATTTTATCATTCATCACCATGCATTTACCAAACATACTAAGAATCCATTGCCATATTTTCTAGACTATTGAGCAATGTCCCAAGAGATGGTCTATACTCTCCTTCTCCTTTTACAAAGAACACATTGTGAGGGGCCATGAAAACCCCTTTTCATAAGGTTATCCTAGGATAAAATTATTCTATGACCTACTAGCCAAACAAAAATTTTGACTTTAGGAATGCTTGGGCTATCCCAAATATCTCTCCATATTCTTGTGATATTCCTATTTTGTTGGTGCTTTACATTATATCCACTTCTTGTTATGTATTCTCTTGAGCTATTCAACTCCCAAATCAGTTTATCCTTGGATCCCCTTGTAATAATAATTGTTTTTATCTTTCTACTCAACTGCCTCCTAGTATCAATGTCTTGTATACTTGTAAAAAAATCTTCTTTCCATTTGTATCTTCCTTCCCGATCCTTGTACAAAATGTTTGAAACCCTATCACCATATTTATCTTGAAGTAATCTCATCCAAGGTTTCAAAATTGGATCTAGATTGAGTGGTTTTTTATCACACCAAGTATCCATCCAAATAGAAATTTTTTCTCCAGTTCCCACCACCCATATTAAACCTTTAATCACTAGATCAATTGATATTTTTAAATTGTTCCAAAGTGCATAAACCATTTGGTAGAGAGAATGCAGTAAAAATTAAGCTTAGGTCATTGGGCTCAACATACTTACTTAGAAGAATTCTTGCCCATTGTCTTTGAATCTCTTTGTACAATCTCCATATTACTTTTCCCCTAAGAGCTAAGTTTACATCTGTAATAACTCTTAAACCAAGACCTCCCCTAGTTTTATCATCACACACCTTGCTCCATTTCACCAAAGGAAATTTCCTTTTATCATGTAATCTTGACCATAAAAATGATCGCATAATATAGATTAACTTTTTTCTATTGATTTTGGCATAGTATACAATGATATACAATAAGTTGGAATGGCTTATAAGACTGATTTAATTAGTTGCACTCTTCCTCCTAATGATAACCATCTACCTTTCCATGTCGATAGTTTATTCTAAAATTTACTTATAACTGGATTCCACAATTCTATCCTCATTCTCCCCTCAAATAAGGGCATCCCTAGATAAGTTGTTGGCAAATTTGCCTCCTCCATTTGAAGTAACCTACATATCCCTACTTTGATTTTAGATGGAGTGTTTAGGAAGTAAATTTTGGATTTTGTCCTATTAACTTTTTGCCCCGATGCTCTTTCGTATTCCTTTAATAAGTTATTCAAAGCTTTGGCCTCATTTATCCTTGCCCTCCCAAAAAGGGTTGTATCATCTATAAATTGTTGATGGGTGATGTTGTCGATGTTATTACTAGCCTTAAGTTCACTTATAAACCCATATTTGTAAGCCTCTTCAAGTTCCTACCAAAACCTCTGCCATAATAATGAACAAATATGGTGATAGAGGATCTCCTTGTCTAAGACCTCTCTTGGCTTTGAAATGATTTTGTTACTAACCCATTGACCAACACTGAATATGAAACTGTAGAGACACAAACTTTAATCCATCTAACCCATTTCTTCCCAAAATCAAACTTTTCTAATACTGCAAAAAGAAAATCCCATTTAACCCTATCATAGGCTTTACTCATATCAAGTTTTAAGATCATTGCTTTCTCTTTTCTTGAAGCTGTTGAATGTATAACTTCATGAGCTACTATGATCCTATCTAGAATCTGTCTCCCTTTCACAAATCCTCCTTGCTCTTATAAAATGATTTTTTCTAACAGTGTTCTTAACCGATTCGCCATCACTTTGGATATAATATTATATGTCATATTACATAGGCTTATGGGTCTAAATGAATCAAACAATTCTACATCCTTATTTTTTGGAATTAGGGTAAGATATGTTGCATTTATTTTATAAGGTATGTATTATTTTACCCTAGACTGTTCCACTGCCACCAATAAAGAATCCTACTATCCTTTGTTGTGTTGTAGAGAGTCCATCTAGACCTAGGGATTTATCCTTATTAAAAGAGAAAAGAGCTAAATTAACTTCTTCTAGAGTAATAGGCTCCATCAATTTCCTATTGTCTTCATCTATTATAAATGAAGGTACTTCTTGTAGAAGTTTATCATTAAGAACTTTAGACTCCTCTAATCCTAGAATATTTTGATAAAAACACCTTGCCTCTTTCTTAATTTCACTCTGGTCTTTAATCCAAACCCCTTCTACTGATTTAATTCTACTAATTCTAGATGTTGATCTTTGTACTATAGCCATCCTATGAAAAAAATTGTATTTTTATCTCCTTTTAACCAAGTATGTCTCGATTTTAATATCCAAAATTTCTCTTCCTTACTCAAAATATTATGATATTCACTAAGCAACTACCTTTCCTCTGAGCTTGGATTATTATGATCACCTTTTTGGAATTTTGAAAGTTTATCTTTTAGTTCTTCTTTCTTCTCAAAAATATTTCCAAAAGTGTTCTTGTTCCATTCTTTTAATCTAGATGTCATTGATTTAATTTGTTTTGGAAGTGTATATAGCCCATCGTTTCCTAAAGAATTCCATATTTGTGCTATCATATCAACAAATTGAGGATGGTCTTTCCACATCTGCTCATATTTAAAATATGATCTTTTTTGAATTCACTTACCATCATTTTAACTCTTATTGGCCAGTGATCTGAACTAATACTTGTCAAGGTATTAATTTTAACATAAGTCCCTTCATCTAGCCAATGATATGAGAGTATGCATCTATCTAATTTTTCTGCTATTAGGTTTTGGTCTCTCCTGTTGTTGGTCCATGTATAGTTGTCTTCTTCAAACTCAACCTCCCATAGATTATTGTTTTGAATAAAAGCTAAGAAATATCTCATACTTTGGGTTAATTTCCTAATTCCTCCAAAATTTTCATCTAGCTTGGTTATGGCATTAAAATCTCCTATGATCATGAATTGGGTTTCTTGGTCTTTACTTCTCATAAAGGCTTCAATCCCACTCCAAACTTCTAATCTACCTTATTGAGTTGCAGGTCCATAGACATTGATAAGGATGAAACGAATATCTGCAAAGTAGCATGTGACTAAAGAGGCTATCCAATACCTAGTTTTATGAATGGTTACATAGGAGGAGGTTCTAGTAGAATTCCAACAAGTTAGAATTCCTCGTGTCCCTCCTTTTGAATCCATAGCATCCCATTCACATCTCAAACATACTATTTTCATAGTTTTTGAAACTTCTTCTTTTATCATTTTAGTTTCTTGGATACAAAGAATATCAGGCTTATTACTTAAACAGAGGTCCCTAATACACCTCTAATTTGAGGGGGCATTAGCACCCCTTATATTCCATGATATGATAATCATGTCTCATTAGGGGCTACTGGCCCCACCTATGAATTACCAATATCATTTTGTTGTTTGGTAAAAAGAAGTTCAACCAACTTAGTTTGTGTTCCTTTCTCTATGTTTGCTCTTGCTTCCCTGGATCTCGCTTGATAATTTGAGGGTTTTCCTCTTTTTGCCTTACCTGTATCAAGAGTAGGTCTTATTATTCTATTCCTCAATATTCTTTCACAACTTTCATTTTCATTATATTTATCCTCTCTTGGCTCTACTACAGAAGCTTTTGACTTATCCTACTCATTTTTTGGTATTTCCTTATTAATGGTAGAGGTATTAACATCTAACACTGTATTTTCTTTACCAATTTTTTCTCTTGAATGGTGCATGGTACTTCAAGAGAGTCTTCAAAATTTGATGAGACACATTCCTTAGGTTCATCAAGAATGTTCATCCCTAAATTAGGATCATATTGAATAGATAGTTCCTTGTTAATATGTTGAACCTGTTGTACCGTGTCCTCTAAGATTTGATCTACTTTTTCTTCATAGGCTAAAGCCTCAAAAGAATTGGTATTTCTTCCAATATCCTTCCTTATTGGTCTCCACTGTTTATTTTCTTTTATTTATCTAGATCTATTTTTTGGAAGTTGAAAACCATCTTCATCCATATCCATTTGTAAGTTTCTCTTACGATTTTTTACATATGATTTTGTTGGGCTCTTCTTAGGGCATGATCTCTCAATATGCCCCACCTCATGACATCTTCTACATCTAAAAGATATATTTTTATAATCTATAGTTTGGGTCCACATCTTATCCCCATACTTAAGAATGATTGATTCTGGTAAAGCTTTACTTATATCAATCATGACCAATATTTGAGCATAAATAGCCAAGAATCCATATTTTGTAGTTTTTGAAATCTCAAGGAATTCTCCTAGAGTGTTGCCTATTGCCTTGAAGGTATCCATTTCCTAAAATTCAATGAGTAACCCATACATCCTAACCCAGATTGGTACTAGGGATAGATTTATATTTTTAGGTGAAAAGCCTTCATACCAATGGGTAAGGAAGAGCCCTACTCTTCCCATAAACCAAGGACCCCTTTTAGGATTCTATCTCTTTCTTCATTAGAACAAAAAATGGCTAGGAAGAAACCTTTAGGAAGAAAGGATATACTCACTCCTGGAGACTTCCATATCCTATCAATCCATTTTCTCAAGGCTAAAGCCCTTGGCCAATACCCATTAAATTTACCAAAAATCACCCTATCTTGGAGCAATGAGGATCGATCCTCTGTGGTGCGCTCACTAACCTCTACTACTAGAGATGATTCTAAGGATTTAGCTATAAATTGATCCATGGGAAGGAAACTAAAACTCAAAATCTACTAAAATTTATCAAAATATCCTATAGCAAATATAATATTTGATAAAAAACTTATAATAATTTGCATGCAAAATTTCTAAGATAAAAGAAGGAAAAAAAAAACTTAGCTGAAAAATTCTATGCCCAAAGAGAATTTCTTGCCTCACTGAAGCCCTAGCCCTCCATTGCTCCTCCCATCATCCGAAACCTAGATTGACAGATATTTGTAATTTCATTTTTCGAGACTTGAAAAATTGTCATTGCCCTTGTTTTGGATGGTTGACTTCACAAGATTATATCTCCCTCAATATTGCTCGGATTCCTTCATATGACCACTTATTTTAAAGCTATTCAAATTTTACATAAATTAGTCCAAGAATCATCTAAATCATATAACCCTTCACGAAGATATGGCTCCTAAAATATGAGACGTTTTGTAGAAAAAAATAAATAAATAAAAATTAATAATAATAAAAATATAATTAAAATAAATAAAAACAAAAAATTGATAGGTTTTATTTTTTTATAGTATTTACAAATATTTTTATTTTGTATTTAATATAATTTAAGAATTTGAAATAATAAATTATAAAATAAAAAAGTAATATTTAAAGAGAACAATTTCTTAATAATAATTAGTCGACTTGCCCAAATCGACTAGCAAGTATGAAGTGCTTGTGAGAATGAAGAATTGGGTTTGAGCCCTGCCTCTTGTACATATATGGGATGATCAACCCTATAAATTAGAAACTATTTTCCAAACAAAAAATACATTTATAATATTTTTGTTTAATAAAAGTTTGATATAATTATCTAAATTCAACTTCAAGAGTTACCAAATGGCATGAGCTCAATCCATTAAATAGACCTTATATTTTTTTTTTGTGGAAAACATCCCAAAAGGGATGCCACTTTCGGGTAAGACCCAAGGAGGCAGGGGTATCCATTCCGCCAAAAACGCCCAGGACTCGGACCTGGCCTACCACCTTTGACATACTCAAGGAGCAAACAAACACACAAAACCAATTTAAAAATAAGTAAATAACAACAAAAATAATAAAATAAAATAAAAAACATGCTCCTTGAGTGTGTCAAAAACAAAAGCACAACCAAACACGCACAATAAGATAAAAGAAACCACAACACAAACCACATAGAAAAACACAAGAACCACATAACAAAACACAAACAAGACAAAAACAACAGAACACTACAAAGACATAACCCAAAAAAAAACATGAAAAATAAACACAACCAAAACCTAAAAAAAAAAAAAAAAAAAACAACCAACAACAGACAATAAACAAAAACAAAAAACATAGAAAACACTCACACATAAAAACACGAATTAACACAAACAAAGAGAAACCCAAGAACAAGAACGAAAAAAACACAAGAACAATAACAAAAAACATAAAAAAAAAACACAAAACAACAAAAACACATGAACAACAAAAAACAACACAAAGAACACAAAAACAAAACAAAACAAAAGAACCCACCCACCTTAAAAAACTAAACAAAAAAAAAAAAAAGAAAAAAGAAAAAAAAATTGAACATAACAATGACCTATCTAGACCAGAAGACTATTAAGGCAAGAATCAACAGAGGAAACAAAATAAAGAATAGAATGAGCTAGGGAACTAAAAAAACTGAATGAACCAAAGAGAAGCAAAAAAAAAAAAACTGGAGCCATCCAAAGAAATGATAGAAAGAAGAGCTTCCCTAATTTGAGAAGCCCACCATATAGGAGGGTGGCCATAACAAGTAAGATCACCTTTGTCCAAAGCCCAATTAGCTAAAGCATCAACACTCTTGTTTTGATCTCTGACCACATGATTGTAATCAACTTTCAAAAATCCCATCCGGATTAATTGAATCTTCTCAATAATTCTTTTTATTCTCCAATCCACCTTATGATTCTTAGAAGGAGTCTTCAAGAGATTAATCATAAGTTGAGAGTCAGACTCAACTAACACCTTTTCCCATCCAACCTTAGTAGCCTCCTGAAGGCCTCTCGAGGATACCATACCCCTCAACAAGGTTATTGGAAAGAATACCCAAATTCTCAGCAAAAGTAAAAACCAGGGAGCCATCCGAAAGTCTACCAATTCCTCCCACACTGGCTTTTCCAGGGTTCCCTCTAGAGGCTCCATCAGTATTGACTTTTCCAAAATCCTTAGGAGGAGGTTGCCAATTTCTAGTCCTATCCATCTTACTAATACTCACATTCCCTTTAAGTTGGTTGCCCTTAGAAGATTTAATCTTCAATCTTTGCATCACTTGATCCCATCTTTGGTGGGAGTTTTGGGGGTGATTAAGGAGTTGATGGACTGATTCAACTAAGTTGGCTATGGTCTTTTGCCAAATATAGTGAATATCCTTCCTATCTTGATTAAAAATTTGGTTGTTCCTTTCATTCCAAATATTCCAAAGAAGAATGGTAGAACCCATCCAAACTAATCGCCTAATAAAATGATCAACACCCTCTTGATTAGGCCAATCCCTCCAAAGTTGTTCAAAAGTAAAAAAATTGGACCACTGTAAGCCAAGTAAAGTGGCCATTCTCCTCCATAGCTCAGAGGCTAAAGTACACTCAATAAAAATATGGTTGAGAGTTTCTACATTCTCTTCACACATTTCACATCTAAAAGGGCCATGAAAACCACGCTTCATAAGTTGCTCACCAGTAAGCACCCTACGATGCAATAAAATCCAATTAAAGAACCTCACCTTAGGCCAGAGCTTTTGAGCCCACAATCGAGAAAATATGTCAAAAGAATGGTTGGGATTATTATGGCATAAGGTCAAATAACCTTGAGCAACTGAATACTCACCCTTAGTAGTGTTGTTCCATCCAAAACAATCTTTTTCATGGGACCAAGAGAGGGATCTCATATGAAGGATGCCTTGGATATCTTGTCTTTGCCTTTCTAGGATTTGAATAGGCCAGTCCTCAATAGGGATCCAATATCTACCAACCTTTGAATTACCAGTATGGTACCGACAATAATTAGCCACCTTTATCCAATTAGCTCGGTGAAGCTCCTCCATCCAAGGCCTCCAATCGGGAAACTGAGTTATCAAAGGCTTGTGACCATCCCAAGAATCTATCCAAAAATTTGCCTGTTGACCATTATGAATGATCCAAAATAATTTTTTCTTTATCAAATCCTCACCAAGCCTAAGAATCGCCAAAATGGGAGAACCTTTGGTAGGAAGTTGATAGCGAACAAGGTCTTCAGGACTTTTGTTCTCAAGCATATTTAGCACGGAGATTATTGGCCCAAAGAGCATTGGGGTTATGCAACATCCTCCAATATAATTTAGCAGCTAAAGCTTTGTTGTTATTAATAGAAGACCGAAATCCTAACCCCCCTTCACTCTTAGGAAGACATAAAGTATCCCATTTCACCAAGGCCCATTTTCTTTTCTCCTTAGTACCACTCCAAAGGAAACGATGACTGATTTGATCCAATTCTCGAAGAACAACCTTTGGGATATTCAAAATGGAAGAAACATAAATAGGAATAGCTTGAAGGACTGATTTTACCAAGGTGATTCTACCCCCGTAAGAAAGCCACTTGTTGGTCCACTTTCCAATTTTCTTCTTGACTTTGTCCAACAACCAATTCCAATATTTATTTTTCTGCCTTTGAATATTTATGGGAATACCTAAATAAGTGATTGGAAGGGAGGTCTTCTTATATCTTAATTTATCCAAGACCATGGATTCCTCGTCTAGCAGAGCAGTGAAAGAAAATAACTTTAGATTTGTCTTCATTGATCAACTCGCCCAAGAGCCTTAGAAAAATAGCTAATGATTTGCTTAATATTAGAAGCTTCCTTAATCGTAGCTTTACCTAAAAGAGTAGAGTCATCCACAAATTGAAGATGAGAGATAGGTCTAGCTCCATGAGCAATGGTAACTCCCTCAAGGGTTTTGTTTTCCCTCTTTTTGGTTATAGTCCTACCCAAGCATTCAACAAGAATGATGAATAAATAAGGGGATAGCGGGTCACCTTGCCTAATACCTCTAGAAGTTGGGAATGACTGAGAAGGCCTGCCATTGATAAGAACTAAGTAGGAAACTGAAGAGATACATCCCATAATCCAATCCATCCAATCCTTAGAGAAACCAAATTGCCTCAAAACTTTGATAAGGAAGTGCCAATCCACTTTGTCATAAGCTTTGGATAAGTCTAACCGAATGAACATGGAAGGAGATTTTTGCATATCCATGGAATGGATGGCTTCCTGAGCAAGAACTATCTCATCTACTATTTGACGTCCTTCCACATAACCCCCTTGCTCGGGGAAATAATCTTATGCAAAAGAGGCTTCAACCTTTCTGCCATGATTTTAGTAATGATTTTGAGAAGAACATTACATAAAGCAATAGGTCTAAAATCTGAGATATGATCAACCTCTTGAGCTTTTGGAACAAGAGTAATATAAGTTTTATTGATAACCTTCAAAATTTCTTTGGCTTTCCTGGCTTCTTCCACCACCTCTAATAAATCAACATGAAGGATATCCCAGAACTCTTGGTAGAACTCAATGCGAAAACCATCGAGACTTGGGGTTTTCCCTTTTTGCATTTTAAAAACTACTTGTTGAAGCTCATTGATAGTAACAGGAGTAGTCAAAATAGAGTTCTCCTCGAAAGTGATAAGAGAAGGGATTGCTTGAAGAACATTTTGTTGTGAAGCTGAGTCAAGAGGAGTAGCAACAAAAATATTGGAAAAGTAATCAACAACAATAGAGTTCATGCCATCCCAAGTATAAACAACATCTCCGGAATCTGATTTTAAGGAAGAAATAAAGTTGTGAGATCTTCGAGCTAGAAGAGATTTGTGGAAGAAATTTGTGTTTCGATCTCCTTCTTTGAGCCATTGAATTCTAGATTTTTGCTTCCATAAGATTTCTTCTCTTTTTTCCCATTCCTCTAACCGAGTTGTGAGTTTAATTTCATCTGCACTTCTCTTCTCCGTGAGGCCATCTAAACGGATTTTCTTATTCAAATTTTCAAGATGAGCAATAACTTCATGTTTTTTTTTATGAACATCCCCAAACTCTTTCCAGCTCCAAGTCTTGATTTTGGATTTAATGTATTGCAGTCTTTTGGCAAAACAGAACATCTTAGTCCCATGCCTAGGTTTACCTTCCTTCCACCATTGTTGCACACGAGGTCCGAAGGAAATGTCTCTAAGCCACATTAATTGAAAATGAAAAGGAGAGAAACTCACATTGGTTTTCCACATTTCCACCATGATCGGCCAATGATCCGAACCAACATTATTAAGAGTCTTCACTTTAGGAATGTGACCATGGATTAAGAAATTTTTAGAGAGCAAAAACCTATCCAATCTCTCCATTATACAAGCTAAGCCTTGCCTTCTCGTTAGACCAAGTCATAAGGCCATTATCTCGGTTGGATATCCACAAGATGGAGGTTTGCAATATATTCGCTCATGAGGTCGTTGCTTTTGTCCAAATTTCTATTTCCCCCCTTTTCTCATCCAGAGAGAGGATGGTATTGAAATCTCCTCCGATCAAGATCCAAGCTTTAGGAAAATGAGAGATAATATGAGTAATATCCTTCCACTGTCTTCTTTTTTCCTCCAAAGAAGTCGGAGCATAAACAGTAATGCAGAGCATAATCTGGTTGGAATGTCTACTTTGAATAGCTATAGCCAACAAACCCCAACTTCCAACCATATGGTGAATAACTACCTCTTTTGGGTCCCAAAGACAAGCAATGCCACCCGAAGTCCCTTGGGAACTGAGGGAAACCACTTTTCCAGCTGGCCAAATTTTACTGGCAATTGAGTCCATATCCTCCATTGACATCTTTGTTTCTTGAAGGAAAACAAGATGTGGATGATTTATTCGAATCATTCTTCTAATTTCATTTTGTTTTGAAAGACTCCCTTTGAGTCCTCTAATATTCCAAGTGATGATCTTCATTAATACCAGGGCTAAAAAATTTGGGAAGGGCATTAATATTACCTTCCTCTACAAGCTTTTCACCTTCTTTTACCATATGATATTGATTGGTCTTGCGACCTGCTTTTTGATTAGAATCCATCTTCAATTTTTTTTCCCTGTTTCTTGACTTATTCCAATTGAATCTGAGATGGCTTCTAACCTTGAAGAATGCTCGTACACAACCAAAATTTTACTAGATGGTTCAACGGAGTCTATATTGGGACCCGCATTATTTAAAGTTTTGACATTTGAAAGATTGTTTTTCTTGTGTAAATTTTCTCTCTTTTTTTCTCGTTGAAAACCTTTGATTTGTTGGTTTGTCTCTTGAGTTCTTCCCTTCATATTTAAATTGTGTTTCTAAGATTTCAGTTTCCATTATTTCCTCTTCCTCACTTGGGACATCATTTGTGGAAAGGATTTCAAACATATTAGCAGATGACTTTGATTGATCCTTCATAACTAGTTTTTTTGAGTGTTCTTCTTCTTAGGTATTTGGAAACCTCGCTGAGTTTATATCTTCTTTCTTTTGATCAAGAATTTTATTTGGGCAAGCACTGGCCAAATGACCATATTCATGGCAAATTCTACAACGAAAAGGAATGTTCTCATAGTCCACTACTTGCTCCCAAGTGTCTTCCCCAAATTGTAATGTGATATTTTTAGGTAGGGGTTTGTCAAAATCCATTAAAACACAAATTCGAGCATAAATAATATGTTCAAAATTTTGAGTACAATCATAAGTCATCATAAAAGTTCCTAAAGAGTTTCCAATTGAAGAAAAAATAGTAGGATTCCAAAATTCAATAGGGAGGCCAAAGAGTCTAACCCACACGGGAGCTATAGAAGGCATCTCTTCTTCGGCTTTAAATTTAGTATGCCAGGGCTTCATGAAAAGCCCTGCCCTTCCAAAAAACCAAGGACCCCCTTGAAAATTTTTCTCTCTATCTTCATTATTAGCAAATAAAACAAGAAAATAACCATTTGGATAAATAGAGATTTGTAACTCACCTTTAGTTTTCCAGCTTTTTGCAGCCCAGACTTTGAAAGCAGATAGACTCGGACGAAAACCCATGAACCGACAAATTAGTCCTCTTTTTTCCAAATCTTCAATGCCAGTCTGAATGTTACCCATATCAAGCTTAACAATAGGAGTTCCATCACCTGCTTTAAGACATCCTGACTCCATTTTCCTGGGATCAATCTTAGGCATTCTTAGAGGTTTATGGGAAGCCCTAAGATTGATATTAGCATTGGGCTGAGGTTGTCCACCATGAAGGGCATCCCTAAAATTCATTTTTGGGACTCGAGTCTTCGAAATTCTTACCCTTGATAGGGGTTTTCATAGTAGAATTATTTTGTGGGTGCACCTTAGCACCAGATTCACTTGAGATATGAGCCATTTTTTGATCAACCGCTTGAAACTTGTTTCGTGATCTCTTTAATCCTTGCCCTAGACGTCGTGGAAAGGTATGGTTTTCACTTTTCTTTTGTGCAGCAAATTGGAAGTCGTTGTCACTCAAGTTCACAGTATGATCTATTGAAAGACAAATTTCTAACCCATCTTGGATCCCCTACAACATTTCCTGCTAAAATATTGAGCATAAACCACAAAAATATTGGCCGCTAGGGCCCGAAGGCCCTAAAAACCAACCTCTGGAGCTGCTTGCACTCAACCCAGATGAAACCCTCGCATAGCCGCTTGCCAAATATCTCGTTCACACATAGGGATGTGCTAGGATCTGTGTTGCTCCAAATGATATGAAAATTGGTGGAGACGTTCTAGGGTTTTTCAGGCATCTACCCTCAAAATTTTAGCTCAATCCGAGTCCGGATGAGTGAGATATGGCCGAAACGAGTTTGATAGCTTGGGCAGTACTTAGGTCTAAGTTGATATTATGAGACCTTATCAAGCAATACATATTGTCATGCATAATTACCAAGTTGTTGTAATACCACTATGTGTTCATAATTTAATATGGGTGGGGCCCATTTCAATCCCTTATAACCAATTTAAAAAGATCATCTTCAAGAGTTCCTCTCATATATGCAAGAAAAGAGATCATGTTGTAACATGGGTTGTTAGTAAATGAGCCCAAATATCACAAGTTTATCCAGGATTATAGAATCTCACATACATAATATAGATCTTTTTCAATCATAAACACATAATACAGATCTTTATCTTCAATATATAGATATATGATACTCTTCACATGCACCTGACTCTTCATATTTGCTTTCCTCAAACTCACGAGAGATGCTTAACTCTTCATATTTAACTCTTTACATTGCAAATCTCGTATATTACATAATGACAAAGTCTCTCATGATTCCATAAATTCCTACTTCTAAACTTAACACTTCACACTCTTAACTCTCACTCACACACAAGACACCTCATACTCGTAACTCTTCACTTCCACACACACACAAAAGACACCTCACCCTTGTAAATCTTCACTTCCACACATGACACCTCACACTTATAACTCACACTTGATTACATGACACATATCCACACTTCACAACTTGACACATACTAAATAATAAACACATACCCTAATCTAAATATTTATAAGGGTACTCACGATACCAAATAATGTAATGTGTCCAACACCCTCCAATATTACATTATTTGGTGTGAAGACCTTTTGTCTTCAAACTTTGACTTTTATCTTTATTTTTCAGCTATGGCTTTCATATTGTTTGAAATTATGACATTGTTCCATTAACTTGTTCCTTGCATTGCTTGTCAGATTTTTTTTTCGTAAAAATATTTTAACATGTCCATGATTCTATTCCATTTTGATTTACTAATCCATCCATAATGTATTTTGATTTTATTTTCTTGACATGTCTTTGGTTTGGTCTTTTCATAGATCTTACAATTTTGAAGCATTCTTTGTTTTGGTTCATGCCTTTTATTTTTATTTTATTTTATCATTTTTCAACAAATTTTGGTTTGTTATAAAAAAACATAAGTGCCATTAGAAAACATCAGTGCAATAGTTGAAAAAAAAAATCCATCAATAAAATTTAAATTTAATTTCCATTTTCTTAATCTTCTTATGTCTCCCTAATTTTCAATTTCATAATTAATTAATTTTCTCACCTTATATCTCCATTCATTCCATTATTTTAATTAATTTAAATACCTTATATATCCCAAACAACTAATCTCAAATTATTCTCTTCAAATAAAAAATATGCACCCATAAAAAAACAATAAATATCATAATTTGTTCACAAAACTATTGCCACGTTCTCCGTGTTAGGTCATCCAAATTAAAATATTTTCTAAGCATTATAAAATGAGCACTTCTAATTCATGTTCTTATCTAGGTGTTACTTCTAATGTAACTTCACCAACATTCAGCTACAAATTTGGGCTATTCCTTCTTTAACATTCATTCATTCTCAAGCTTAGTTTGATGCTTCTCTTTACCAGTTCTTTGACTTCTTTTGCTCTCTAGTCTCCATTGCTCTCAGATGCTTATCAATCCTTCTACTCATAGGCACTCTTCGAAATTCTATAGATGCTTCAAAATATTCAACATTTTATCTCTCAAATGCATGTATCTCCATAAATGTTTACCTTCAGACATAGCTTATAGTCTTTTATCTCTTCTTTAGTGGATGTAACCTCCACTCTCCTCATAGTATTCTCTTTAGAAAATAACTTCAAATCACACCTTCCTCATGAAACTAGTCTCAAACTCCTCCATCGAATCTCCTCTATAAATCCTCCACTCAAACATCTCTCCATAGAAATTTCTTCTTCAATCAACTCTTCTCCAAAGTAATTCCTCCACTCAAATGTTTCTCCAATCTATTGCTCTAATATTCCTCCAATCCACTACTTTCTTTCACTCTTCCAACATTGTCACTTCTATGTTCTTCCTTAAAACACCACTCATTGTGTATGTCTCTTTGCTATATATCTTCTTCAACTCCTATCAACCTCTCTTTCTCTTCAATCAGAATAGCTAACCAAAGTGGTCTGATAACACTATTTACAAATGATACCAAATATCACAGGTCTATAATTCCTTAGAACATATAATATCACATGCATATAAATCTCATTCAAACATAACAAAATAATATTGCATAAAATGAAAGTGTTATTAATAAAACATCTCTATTACAATTAATGCTTGATTCAATATTTTTTTATTTCTCCATACATAACATAGAGCTTTTCCTTCAATCTACAAATACATGAGACTCTTCACATACACCTAAATATTGACCTTTGCTCTCCTCAAACTCGCGAGAGATGTTTAACTCTTTATATTTTTCTCTTTACATGAAAAAGTCTCTCATTATTACATAACCCCCTACTTCTAAACTTGACACTTCACCCACTCATAACTCTTACTCCACACAAGACACCTCACACTCATAACTCTTCACTTACACACATGACACCTCACACTCATAACTCTTCACTTACACACATGACACCTCACACTTATAACTCACACTTGATTACATGACACATATCCACACTTCACAACTTGACACATACTAAATAATAAACACACACCCTAATATAAATATTATAAATCTACTTGTTAGATTTTGGAAAATCCATCAAAAGATAACCCCAATTTTTAAAAATTTTACTAGCTCATGGTTTGATATGTTTAGGTTGATAGGATAGAGCATAATTGGTTTTATTTTCACAAAAAAATTCCTTCATAGTCCAATTGGTCCATCTAGATTCTTCCCTATTGAAATCTGCACAGTAATGGGGAGGAATAAGAAATGACAAAAAAGAGAAGACATAGAAAGAGGAATACAAAGGTAAAACAAGGACACTTAGAATACCTCTAGGAAAAAAGGTGATGTAAAACTTGATTCTTATTTTGGTTGTAGTTGCTCATATTATAGATTTAAGGTGTCATGTTTTTGTTATAATTACCTTCATCTAAACCCTCTATTTGTCATCATTATATGCCCTTGATTTGGCTGAGTGTGCTATAGCACTACATTTATCTTGAGCTCTTCAATACAAAAAATGATGGTGCCATCTTCCAATGTCACTTGTCCTGCACTTATGTGATCGTAGTACATTTAAAATTGCTTCAATATGGGATATATTATGTTCAATCTTTGTTCTTCTTGTTCTAGATGATTCTTCAAACTGTCTACAAAGTTGTTTATAATATGGATGTTGCAAAATAGTTTCCTCAAATCATCCAATTTATCCTGTATTTTATTTCACATTTCCCTTTTATATTTAAATAGGAAGTCAAAGTAATCAATGCTTTTGATGATGATTTGAGGTTTTATTCTTGAAGTTGTAGCCTATTAATTTGATATATGTTATTTGAGGTTGTCTACTTTTACGTGTAACTAATGCACTCTCATTGCTTTAGATTTTAGCTCATTAACTTGTTTCTCTACTATAAGTGTAAGTTGTGCATGTGCAACAACTTTTGATTTCTTGAGGATGAGTCATCCATTCTCATTGAGGAGACCATAGATGTTAACATAGTGTTACAACCCAGGTCTACACACCTGGGTGTCAAATTCACCACATAAAAATTTTGACGAGAGCTTGCTTATGTGTTACCCATATTCATTTTTTTCACCTAATTAACATTAGTACATGGTATAGAGGTTCTGCATTTCAAGTTTTTCGACCACTACAACTGGTGACTGAAGTGCTCGGGACCGGCCAACTTCCCGTAAGATTACCATTTTAAGATCTTCATCCCTTCCCTGGATTATTTAAGATCTTGGTGAGGGTTTGCTCATCCAGGGCCCATATCAGCTGGATGAGTGGACACAATAATTCCTTTGTTCCAAAGCTTGAAAAATCTCTGTTCCCTTCTAGTCCTAATAGAAACTTATTATTACTAAGCTTTGAAACTAGTGTTACTATTCTTGTGACTGGTTATTGACCTTCCACTAAGGTATAGTCAGGGTCCCCATCACATGGTTATGGATCAGATATCTCAATTCTCACTTCGAATTGATGTTAATGTTGCCCATACCATCTACCACTGGACCTTCCAACCCCATAACAAACCCTCTAGTTACGAATCTTGTTGGCAATTCCCCAACCAGACGGGTTCATGAGAGTCCTCACATACTACATTTGTGTTATCCAGAGACAATGTCCCATGCCATTATCTCTTGCCCTCCATGTTGAACCTCGTTCATACTCTTGGATGAATGCACAAGTTCACGATAGCTGCCACCGCGAGCTCCCAGAATTGGGTTAGTGCCATCCTACTTGATAAGCACTAGCTCTCGTGTGAAAATAAATTCCATCTTTCAAATTTCATTTATCCCATTTCTTTATTGTCCAAGAATTTTTTTGTTAATTATTATAATAGATTAACAGTGGGTTTTTATAGAGGATCCCAAAACCTTATATACAAAATTAGCCTTGCTAAATAGTGCTTCATGCCTCTTGGCTAGAAGAATAAACCTGTATGCAGAAAAAAACAAAAAGCTGCTAATTGCACAAGGGCTACAAGTAAGGCATTTTTGCCTGATTATCCTGGAAACCATGGCCATTATAACTGGGAAAAAAAACTAGCCAGAGAAGCTGGACCATTGGAAAGCAGAAGAAGACAGCCAAGAAAACTACAAAAAATTCTCCCATACCTGGGAAATAACTTTCCACATTTCTGCTTTCTCGGAGGCAGAATTCGAAGCATACATGTTGGATAGGATCCAAGAAAAATTATTGGACTGAAACAAACCGTTGAAAATATTGCTGGAAATTTTTTTCCCTGGCCCAAATGGCCACTTCGTTTAGTCTTCTCACATCCAGGATTTCATCCGTACGGTTTGAGGTTCTTCTTACTTCCCTTTCTGTGCTAGAAGGGAGGTTTTGGGATAAGCGCGTCACCCATAAGAGAATCGGAGTCATCCTGAAACAACAACCGTTGGGTTCCATTTGCAACATCAGCCGTAGTTTCTTTGTCTCTCTTTTCCTTGTTGGGGGGACGACCCTACTTCCTTTCACTACCAAAATCCACCCCTCGCTTTTGACTCCTCATAATTCGAGGGCTAATATTACCAGGCTGGTAACCTCTTCTTCCCAGCAGGTAGTCTTCCAATAACTTTTGTGCCTCGAGAGAGTTTCGATCATAAATTTTGGGTGAATCTGCCTATGTGGTGATAAGGGGGGGGGCTGTTCCTTTTCCTCCTATGGTCCTAGTTGGGGGTGCCCACCACACTGCTCGGAGTTTGGATGGGTGGTGATTTCCTCTTCTAGTAAGGAGGATTCGAGATGGTCCTTGGATGGACCTAGAGATTCATGGCCTTTCACAAAAGGGTGCTTCATCTGACCTTCACCGTGCTCCAGAGGGTTGCAAGGATCCCGCTCCTTCTTCCTCGACTTTTGGAGAGGACAATTGGACTGAAGATGCCCTTGAGAACTACACTGAGGGCAGAAAGCTGGCCTGTTCTCATAAACAATAGCTTGCTTGTGTAGAAAAGTACCCCCAGACCGTAAAGTAATGGAGGATGGGAGGTCCATCTCCAAGTCCGCCAAAACACAGAACCGGGCTTGGACAAATCTAGTTTGAGCTCTGGTGGGAGGGTCTAAAGTGATCAGCTCCTCGATGGATCGAGCAATACCTCTGATTACATTTTCATGCCAGTAGAAAAGGGGAAGACTCGGGAGCCTAACCCATATTGGAGCAATGTTGATATTCTAGGTATCGAGGTTAAATTCCAAACCCCACTTCCTTAGAAAGAGACTCCTACGGCCCAAGAACCAAGGCCCTCTAGCCAGGATTTTATAGTAGTCCTCCTTGTTTCTCAGCATAATCGCCAAAAAACCTCAAGTTAAGGCAGCCAGCTCTAAGTGACCAGAGGTCCACCATTTGCCAGACGCCCACTTGCGAATGGACTCCATGTCGGGACGACCACCAATAAACTTACCGATGAGGGTAAATTTTTTGAAATCCACAAAGCTTGAGAGAATTTCCGCTAGGATTTCCAACTCGTCCTCGGATGGAAATAACTCCTTGGAGAAGAGCCCGCTTAGGGTTTCAGAGGCCGCTGCCAAAGCATATGACTTTCGAGGTCCATCTCCCCGTTTGTCTGGCGGATCCTTTTTGTGACTTGGCAAGGACTCCTCGGCGTCCCTAGACTCTGTTTGCCCTCCCTCCACCCTGCCAAGCCCCTGGTTCGACCTATCGATGCTCCCGTGCTCTCCCAGAATAGCCTTCTCGCCCACCGTCATCCCCACCCTCCCAAGAAACCCTAATTTCATCGCCCGATATTTTTGGGTATGTTTGTTGATATTTCAAGTGGTAGATAAAAAAGTTATTGTCCAGGATTTTGGTTAAGTTTTAGAACTAGTTTATATATCATATGACTTTAATAAGATAACAACACCAGATAATAAATTTTTCATACAAATATCCATTTATTAACTCTCATCTAAATAACTATTTAAAAATAATATTTTATAAAAAATACATAACTTCATATGTGTTTAAATAGTAAAAAATATCATAACAACAAGCTATTAGGTTGTACTTAAATTGGCCATAATTATTTCAAATACAAAACCTAGAATTCCTTTCTTTACTTTTTTTTTTTTAAATATACAATACATGAAAATTTGAAAAGTAGAAAGATATTTTAAAATTAAAACTATTCTATCATAAGCACATGAACCATATTTTAATGAAAAACACACACTGTCTATAGTATTATATGGAAACTAAGCATTTTCTTGACCACTAGAAACAAATATTATTACTCAAAGTAAAACAAAAACCATGTTGAATTTGAGATTTATCTTGTTCCTCAAATGTCGATCTATTTTCCTCACATTGATCTCAACTACCCTATTCTAATATATATATTTTTTACTTGCCCTAAATGAGTTCACACTACTATCATCTTCTAAGATGATAACAATTCAAAATAAAACATTTGCTTGGAACATTCAACCGACTTATTATGTTTTCCTCTCACTTTATAGCAAGGCGATTGTACTCGAAAATAGTTTACCTTGCCTTCCTAATCCACTAACACTATAGATCAATCTTACTTGACACACCCTATTGACAAAACATATTCATTGCATGGGAAAAGATGCACCTTTAACCTACGACATACAATCTACAAGGAATTGATAAACATAGCATAAGAGTTTGAAGTGCTTTAGACAAACAACTATCACATTGCATGAGATATAAATTTAATTGACCATTACCATTTGACATTTAAAATATATATATATATATATATATATATATATATATATATATATTTAAAACTTTAGAAATTGCATTTCGTTCAATGCTGCCGTCAGTAAAAAAATATGAAATGAGTATGTCATATTATCATTTAACTAAAAAAACATAACAAAGGCCATAGCTTGGAATTTCCTAGATTCATTGATAAATTCTTTCCTGAGAATAACAAGAGGGAAGTGGCCAGTTTAGTGTGTGATAACTGAACAATTTTCAAGACTACAAATAAGTTTTAGGACACTAATATAACTGCAGTTATTCCAGAGGCGGCTCAACGGCATCAAGGCTCTACCAACTGGAATGCTAGCGCCACATAACCCTGAAGATTCACCTACTCTCACCGTAGTTTCATTCATATTTCCTCCTCATTGGATAGAGATAGGTACTAGAAGGTTTAATTGAATTTTAAGTATCAGCTTGGCCCATCATATGCAACTAAATGCACCATACAAACACGTTGAGCATGCATTCTATTTTTTTTTAAAAGAAAGAATTGCTTTGATGTAAAACACGCAAAGAGGCCAAAGGAAAGAATACTAGCTCAAATACATATATGTGAAAAGACTATCTAATAGCTATTTCCTGACAATCACGTTGTCTATTTAAATATCAATTAATATTTCAGGCATTGCTTATTACAATGAAAAACTTAACTAGTATACATCATCACTACACAACACCTTTACTTTCTAAAAATACCATTCATTCAAGCCTTGTTTAAATTTTCTTAAAAAGAAGGAACAAATGAACACAGACTATTCTCTTTTGAACAACATAAAAATTTCCCTACAAGATATTGGAAAAACTTGACTTGGTTTCACAGTGCCGACTTATTTCTTCCAACAATGTGACGAAGATCCAGACGTACTCCTCTCCTCTTAACCATATATTACGATTTTTGTACTGTTATATCGAATTCAATGTTTAGACATAATCTTCCATATAGTTTTTATAAGAGAATTCATGAGATATTCGATTGCCACCTTTTCAAATTTACAATGCCAGATAGTTTCTTCAAGCGTAGCCAAGTGGATAAGCTACCTTCCTTCGGGTGGAGAGGAGCGATTCCCATGAATTATGTTTATTATTTACATTATTAAATATTATATTTTTTTATGAGAGTTCTTCTTAGGCTATGCTCTAATATTCCCACCATAGTATATAATATTATTTTTATATTATTTTTTTTAGTTTTCTTTTTTTACTAGGACTTGCTTACTGTAACATATCCCTAAGTTCTGAAAAGAATTTCTTTTCTTAGAAAGAAAGTAAACAACATAGGCATTATAAAGTACTGTATGTATTTTATGTTATTTTTATATTATATATTTATTTATATATTTTATTCTCCTTTACTATTAATATGTTAATATATATATATTTATTATTATTATTATTATTATTATTATTATTATTATTTTGTTAATATATATATTCTTATTATTTATTTATTATTATTTTTATTATTATTTTTCTACTTAGAAATTTGAGCTATGACAACAACATGCAAGAAATGCAGTAGCAGTCATATATGAAATGCGGTTACACATATGCATTAAATGCAACGACAGGCAGAATGATATTTATATGCAAATTCTACGGTGGGCTTCCATGTACCCACGGGCCAAGGTGCACGAGGCACGACATCATATCCCACCTTACCTGACGCCTCCAACCTCTATCTCCGTCAGGGGTGGGTGTTCTCTTCTGCTTCCCGCACGTTTCCTTACACCTGCATCACAAAAACTTAACGCAGAATCACATTCTTCCAAATAAAATGGTCACAAATGGTGGGGATGTTACATACTCCCCCACTAGGAATTAACATAGTCCCTGTGTTAGCTAAAGAAAACATATGCAAGTTTTCATAACATCTGATCATATTCATATATATAAAAAAAAATTACATACTAGTCACATCTGTTATATCAAATCTCATTATGCCAAAAATTTACATCTCAAACACATATAGTAAATTGTCTTTTGTTATCAATTTTCAAATAAGTATGGAAATTGGTTTCTCATGGCAGTAACATCCTCCCAGGTGGCATTTTTCTCAGAGTAATGATCCCACTGGACCCTACACTGCTCCATAGTCCTTTTCCTTAGCTGTTTGGTTCTAAAGCCCAAAATATTAACTAGTCGAACCTCAATGAGTTGTGGGTCCGACGTCTGCAGATGAGATACATCCAAGATATGAGATGGGTCAGCTATATATTTGCGAAGAAGGGACACATGGAAAACACTATGGATTTTTGACAAGTTTGGTGGTAGTGCGAGCTTGTAGGCAACAAGACTGATTTTGGCAACAATGTCAAAAGGACCAACAAATCTAGGGCTTAATTTGGTGGACTTAATGGAACTTTTGGTTGGCTTGACTCTAAGGAAGACTTTGTCACCAATGAAAAATTCTCGAGGTGTTCGCTTAAGGTCAGCATAACTCTTCTAACGATTAGTGGCTTCACGAAGTCGTTGGAAAATCTCTTTAAGCTGAATCTCCATTTTTTTAACAACTTCAGGACCGATCACTTCTCGATCGTCCAGATTATCCCATGTTAATGGTGTCCTGCACCTACGCCCATATAGGGCCTCAAAAGGGGCCATGCCCAACGTGGTATGATAGTTGTTGTTATAAGAAAATTCCACCAAGAAGAGATAATCTTCCCATTTACTCTGGTGGTCCATACAATACATGCGTAGCATGTCTTCTAGCACTTGATTGACCCACTCGGTCTGTCCATCCATCTCTGGATGATAAGCAGTGCTAATATTGAGCTTTGTTCCCCAAGCTCGATGCAAAGCTTACCAAAACTCAGAAGTGAATCTTGAATCTCTATCCGAGATGATTATTTCGGGAAACCCATGTAGTCTTACAATTTCTCGAGCAAACTTTTGTGCTATAGTTGTTGCATCATCACGAACACTATCTGGTATAAAATGTGCTACTTTGGTTAACTTATCCACTACCACAAATATTGCATCATGCTGAAATCGTGTCTTTGGAAGGCCAACAATAAAATCCATAGATATCACTTGCCACTTCTGTTCTGGTACATCGAACAGATGCAACTTTCCACCAGGATGTTGATGCTCTGCTTTGACCTTCTGACATTCCAGGCATCTTGCAACAAATTGTACTACATCTTTTTTCATCCTAGGCTAGAAGTAGTCTTTCTTCAGAGTTTCCCTCATCTTAATTACCCCTGGATGAGCAGAGTATGGAGCATAATGAGCTTCCTGTAGGATAGTTCTTTTAAGTCCTTCATCATTGGGTACTACTACTCTATTCCAAAAATACACCAAATTTTGCTTGATACTATAATCTCCATGTCGATTTGGTTCCTGCTCAACCTTATTACGACATTGTTTGCAAAACTCATCATCCTTCTGCATCTCCATGATCTGCTCCTTCAGCCCATACTGACATTTTGTAAGAGCTGTTATATGCCTTCTCCTACTGAGAGCATCTTCCAGTTTATTTTCTTTCCCTTTGATATATTCAATACCAAAGTCATATTCAGCCAAAAACTCCATCCATCTTCGTTATCGGGCGTTTAGCAGAGGCTGAGTAAAAATATATCTCAAACTCTGATGATCGGTTTTAAGTTCAAAGGGCTTTCCTAATAGATAATGCCTCCAAATTTTAAGAGCATGAACTACTGTTGCCAACTCTAAATCATGTGTAGCATAGTTTATCTCATGTTTCTTGAGTTTCCTGGACTCATATGCTACTACGACCTCATCTTGCATCAACACACCACCTAGTCCCTCCAATGAGGCATCGGTGCAAACTATAAATGATTTGTTTAGGTTAGGTATTTTTAGTAGGTACTTCTTAAGAGTTCTGAAGGCTTCTTCACACTGTGTTGTCCACCTAAATGCTTTCCCTTTTCTTTGTAGGTTGGTAATGGGAAATGCAACTTTTGAAAACCCCTTAACAAATCATCGATAGTAACCAACCATCCCCATAAAACTTCTTACTTCTGATACATTGGTTGGGGTTGGCCAATCTATTATGGCCTCAATATTTTTAGGATCTACGACTATTCCTTCAATTGAGACAATGTGCCCCAAGTACTGAACTTGTGATGTATAGAACTCACATTTGGATAACTTACCATATAATTGATTTTTCCTGAGAACTTCTAACACTATTCTCATGTGTTCATCGTGTTCTTCTCTATTTCGAGAGTAAATCAAAATATCATCCAAAAATATTAGCACAAATCGGTCTAACTATTCTCGAAACACGTTGTTCATCAAGTTCATAAATGTAGCTGGAGCATTGGTTAACCCAAATGGTAATACCATGAACTCATAATGTCCATATCGAGTTCTAAAAGTAGTCTTATAGGTATCCTCTTCCCAGATTCTTAACTGATGGTATCCTGATCTAAGGTCAATCTTAGAAAATATTGTAGCTCCCTTTAGCTGATCAAATAGATCATCAATTCTGGGCAAAGGATACTTATTCTTAATGGTCATCTTGTTAAGCATCCTATAGTCAATGCATAATCTCAAGGATCCATCCTTCTTTTTGACAAATAGAATCGGTGCTCCCCATGGTGACACACTGGGTTTAATGTGCCCTTTTTCCAATAAATCTTGTAGTTGAGTTTTAAGTTCTTGCAACTCAAGTGGTGTCATACGATATGGGGTTCTGACTACTGGAGTTGCTCCTAGCATAAGCTCAATTGAAAAATCAAACTCCCTTTTTGGAGGTAGTCTAGGCAAATCTTCAGGAAAGACATCCCTAAATTCATTTAACACTAGGTATTGTTGAAATAATGCGAAACTTGAGTCAGTTTCTTCCTTTTTATTCATTTTAACCACATACAGTTTACATCCTTTCCTCAAGGCTCTTTTGACCTGCATGGTGGTCATCAAATGGGGCTCAAGAGATGTTCGATTGTAGTGGATACAGATTCACCGATTAGCATCATCCGTAAAATCCAACCACCTTTCCTCAAAGTTCAGTAGGGCCTTATGAGCTTTTAGCCAATCTACTCCTAGGACTATGTCAAATGCATGCAAAGGAGCCACATACAGGTGCCAATTGATTTTTCCCTGAGGTATTTCTATTTGTGGGTCAAATAGACATTGGTTGACTAAGTAAGTTTATCCCGAGCCATACTCGACTTGCCACCCTCTTGCCATAACCCCAGGTTTAACAGGTATATCCCTCAAAATACTATTTGAAATGAAACTATCTGTAGCACCACTATCAATTAAAATATGTACATCTCTTTTGCCTAATTTTCCTTTAATAAAAAATGGAGTAGCTTGCCCCAAAAGGTTAGGGTTACCTATGGCAGCAAAAAATTCTGTGCGGTGCTTCCTCAGTGGGATTCCTACGATCCGCTCTATTTGGGCATTGTCTGGAAAAATGGTCTAGTGCCCCACATGCAAAGCATGCGTTTGGTCCATCATTCTTTTGTTTATCACTTTCCTTATTCTGATTACCATTTTTACCCTGTTCCCTATTATTGTTTTTCTTCTCCTAAAAATTCCTTCGATCTGGCTGCCCTCTGTGCCCCTGGTATTTACCCTTGTTTCTATTATCATTTTTGTTACGCCCTCCATATCTAAATTTCTTGTACTGATCTTTGCCTCTATTCTGCTTGGGATATCTCCTTTTCCTTGAATTATCTCTTTCAACTTGTTGATAGTAAGCCTTTACCTCCTTTTGGCTTGATTCCTCATATCGAGCAACGTCATAGGCAATTGTCAGTGTCTGAGGTACTTTTCTTCCCACTGGTTGGCTGTATTTTGGGTGCAACCCCATAACAAACTTATGGGCTTTGAACCTTTCCTGACCATCATATTCTGGAGCATACTTAAGAAGTTGCACAAACCTCTGGTAATATTCAATTACCGTCATATTGCCTTGTCGTAAGTTGGTGAACTCGCCATGTTTCTCAATATAAAATTGTTCAATAAGGAAGTGATCTTTGAATTCTCTTTCAAATTCTTCCTATGGTATATCTACCACTTCCTTCTAAGTAATTTTCTTATACGTGGTCCACCAATCTCTTGCAGGACCCTCTAAATGTGCCACTGCCCAAGTAGTTTTAGATTCAGAGCAAAGGGGTTGAATTGCAAAATATCCCTCGGCTTCACTCAGCCAATTAACGATGGTTTCACCATCACCTCTTCCATAAAATTTAGAGATATCCAACTTCTTTATTTCCTTTTTCAGCTCTTCACCCACCTTCCTCCTCGAGGAACCCTCTGGAAACTCACTTATATTTTCAGTTTCCTTTCTCTTAGTCAAATTTTCAATGACTTTCTATTGTTGGGTGATTAGTTCCTACTGTTGGGCCATCTGTGCCCTTTGTTGATCCATATGCTCACTCATTTGAGCTTTCTGGATTTCCATTTGCTCACATTGTTGGTTCAGTTGATCTTGCATCAATTGAATCATTCGAGCCATATTCTCATCATTCTGCGTAGCTCTTATAGCTACCGACTCCTTTTCTTTCCTGACCACTCACCATGGTACTTCAGCAGCTTGCACCCTTTCAGACTCCTTCATGAGTCATCTTGGTCCCTTCCTCGGGACCTCTACAATCTCCTCTTGCAGATTCACACTGGTCCTCCACGAGGTACCTGCCATGCCTGGCATCAAAAGAGTTATGTCAGAACAACTATTCATGTTATTAGCCAAGGTTTCACAACCTAGGCTCTGATACCAACTATCACAACCTAGGTCTACTCACCTGGTTGTCAAATTCACAACATAATTTTTTTATGAGAGCTTACTTATATGTCACACATATTCATTAGTTTTACCCAACTAAGATAGTACAAGGCATAGAGGTTCTGCACTTCAAGTTTTTCTACCACTGCAGATGGTGACTTAAGTGCTCGGGACCGGCCAACTTCCCGCAATAGATTGCCATTTTAAGATCTTCATCCCTTCCCTAGGTTATTTTAGATCTTGGTGAGGGTTTGCTCTTCTAGGGCCCATATCACCTGGAGGAGTGGATGCAATAATTCCCTTGTTCCAAAGCCTGAGAAATCTCTGTTCCCTTCTAGTCCTGATAGAAAATCATTGTTCATAAGCTTTGGAACTAGCGTTACTATGCTTGTGACTGGTCATTGACCTTCCACTAAGGTATAACCAGGGTCCCCATCGCATGGTTATGGACCAGATATCTCAGTTCCAGCTTTGGTTGACGGTAATGTTGCCCATACCATCTATCGTTGGACCTTCCAACCCCATAACCAGCCCTCTGGTATGAGTCCCGTTGGCAATTCCCCAATCATATGGGTTCATGAGCATCCTCACGTACTACATTTGTGCTATCTAGATACAATGTCCCATACTGCCCTCCTTTTTTTTTGAACCTCATTCATATTCTTGGATGAATGCACAAGTTCACGGTAGCCGCCAATGCGATATTTCAGAGGTGGGTTAGTGCCATCCTACTTAATAAGCACAAGCTCTCATATGAAAATAAATTCTATATTTTAAATTTCATTTATCCCATTTCTTTATTGTCCAGGATTTTGGTTAAGTTTTAAAACTATTTTAAATATCATATGACTTTAATAAGATAACAACACCAGATAATAATTTTTTCATACAAATATCCATCTATTAACTCTCATCTAAATAACTATTAAAAAATAATATTTTATAAAAAATACATAACTTCATGTGTTTAAATATTAAAAAATCTCATAATAGCAAGCTATTAGGTCGTACTTAAATTGGCCATAATTATTTCAAATACAAAACCTAGAATTCCTTTCTTTACTTTTTTTTTTTAAATATACAATACATGAAAATTTGAAAAGTAGAAAGATATTTTAAAATTAACACTATTCTATCATAAGCACATGAACCATATTTTAATGACAAACACACACTGTCTATAGTATTATATGGAAACTAAGCATTTTCTTGACCACTAGAAACAAATATTATTACTCAAAGTAAAACAAAAACCATGTTTAATTCTGAGATTTGTCTTGTTCCTCAAATATTGATCTATTTTCCTCATGTTGATCTCAACTACCCTATTCTAATATTTTTTTTTACTTGCCCTAAATGAGTTCACGCTACTATGATATTCTAATATGATAATAATTGAAAATAAAATATTTGTTTGGAACATTCAACCGAATTCTTATGTTTTCCTCTCACTTTATAGCAAGGTGATTGTCCTCGAAAACAGTTTCCCTTGCCTCCCTAATCCACTAACACCATAGATCAATCTTACTTGACACACCCTATTGACACAACATATTCATTGCATGGGAAAAGACATGCCTTTAACCTACGACATACAATCTACAAGGAATTGATACACACAACATAAGAGTTTAAAGTGCTTTAGACAAACAACTATCACATTGCATGGGACGAAAATTTAATTGACCATTACCATATGACATTAAAAATATATATATTTAAAACTTCAGAAATTACATTTCGTTCAATGTTGCAGTCAGTAAAAAATATGAAATAAGTATATGCCATATTGTCATTTAACTAAAAAACGTAACAGAGGCTATAACTCGGCATTTCCTAGATTCATTGATAAATTATTTCCTGAGAATAACAAGTGGGAGGTGGCCAGTTTAGTGTGTGATAACAAAACAATTTTCAAGACTACAAATAAGTTTTAGGACACTAATATAACTGTAATTCTTCTGGAGGCGGCTCAATGGCATCAAGGCTCTACCAATTGGAACACTAGAGTCATCTAACCCTGAAGATTCACCTACTCTCATCGTATTTGCATTCATCTTTCTCCCTCATTGGACGTAGATAGATACTAGAAGGCTTAATTGAATTTTAAGTATCATCTTGGCCCATCATATGCAACTAAATGCACCATACAAACACGCTGAGCATGCATTCTATTTTTTTTTAAATAAAAAATTACTTTGATGTAAAACACGCAAAGAGGCCAAAGGAAAGAATACTAGCTCAAATGCATATATGCAAAAAGGCTATCTAATAGTTGTTTCCAAACAATCACGTTGTCTATTTAAACATCAATTAATCTTTCAGATATTCCAAAGGTAAAATTAACTAGTATACATCATCACTACACAACACCTTTACTTTCTTAACAAATCATTCATTCAAGCCTTGTTTAAATTTTCTTAGAAAGAAAGAACAAATGAACAAAAACTATTCTCTTTTGAACAACATACAAATTTCCCTACAAGATATTGGAAAAACCCGACCTGGTTTCACAGTGCCGACTGATTTCTTCCAACAATGTGACGAAAATCCAGACGTACTCCTCTCCTCTTAACCATATATTACGGTTTTTGTACTGCTATATCGAATTCAATGCCCAGACATAATCTTCCATACTATTTTAATAAGATAATTCATGAGACATCCGATTTCCACATTTTCAAATTTACAATACTAAATAGTTTCTTCAAGCATAGCCAGGTGGATAAGCTATCTTCCTCCGGATGGAGAGGAGCGATTCCCATGAATTATGTTTATTATTTACATTAGTAAATATTATATTTTTTGATGAGAGTTCTTCTTAGGCTATGCTCTAATATTCCCACCATAGTATATAATATTATATATATATATATATATATATATATATATATATATATATATATATATATATATATATATATAGTTTTCTTTTTTTACTAGGACTTGCTTATTGTAACATATATCTAAGTTTTGAAAAGCATTTCTTTTCTTAGCAAGAAAGTAAACAATATAGACATTATAAAGTACTGCATGTATTTTATGTTATTTTTATATTATATATTTATTTATATATTTTATTCTCCTTTACTATTAATATGTTAATATATATATTATTATTATTATTATTGCTCGTTAATATATATATTCTTATTATTTATTTATTATTATTGTTATTATTATTTTTTTCTACTTAGGAATTTGAGCTATGACAACAACGTACAAGAAATGTAGTGCAATCATATTTGAAATGCAGTTACACTCATATGCTTCAAGTGCAACGACAGGAAAAATGATCTTTATATGCAAATCCTACGGTGGGCTTCCATGTACCCACGGGCCAAGGTGCACGAGGCACAACATCATATCCCACCTTACTTGACACCTTTTCTTTCTCTATCTCTGTTAAGGGGTGGGTATTCTCTTCTGCTTCTCGCACGTTTTCTTACACCTGCATCACAAAAACTTAACGTAGAATCACATTATTTCAAGCAAGATGGTCTCAAATGGTGGGGATGTCACACATAGGTTATGAGGAGAGCCCTAAAATCCTTAATATAGGAAAAGACTTGTCCATGGACGAGTAGGAGTAGTTGAATAATTTGTTCAAAATATTTCATGATGTTTTTTCTTGGTCATACGCTGACATGCCAAGGATTGATCCCTCCCTTGTTATGCATAATTTTGTATTTCACCCTAGTGCTAAAAATTTTAAGTAAAAACTTAGGAAGATGCATCCTAAGGTTGCCCTTTTGGTCATGGAAGAGCTCCAACAACTCAATGATGTCAGTTTTATAAAAGCTACCGACTATTGTGATTGATATCTAATATCTTCCCTATGGCTAAGAAGACGAGAACAATCAGGATATGTACAAAATTTCAAGACATTAACTTAGCATGTCCAAAGGACAATTTTCCCTTGCCCAACATAGATCAGATCATAGATTTTAATACCAAATGTGGCATGCTTTCACTCATGGATGGTTTTTTGGGATATAGTTAGATCATGGTTTCCCTTGAGGATCAAGCCAAGACAACTTTCATCACACCATGGGGTACCTTTTATTATAATGTCATGCCTTTTGGCTTGAAAAATATTGGTACCACTTATAAGAGGGCTACGACTTATATTTTTCATGACATGATGCATGATATTTTATAGGATTGTGTGGATGATCTCTTGGGTCATTCCATACATAAACAAGATCATGTTCATGATCTAAGATGGACTTTTGAAAGGCTTTGACAGTTCAGATTTTGTCTTAAGCCCTCCAAATGTGTGTTTGGAGTCACATATGGCAAGTTGTTAGGTTTCATCATTTCTAGGTGAGGTATCGAAATGGACCCTGCTAAGATAGTGGTTATCACTAGCATGCCTCCTCCATGCACCTTTATCAATTTGTGTAGCTTGCAAGGTAGAATTCAAGCTATTTATCAGTTCATAATCTAATTAGTCGATAAGTGTTAGCTATTTCTTAAGATTCTCAAGAAAAATGTTGTATTCCAGTGGGATTCCAAGTGTTAGCAAGATTTTTATGAACTCAAAAGGTATCTTGTTTCCCCATCTATCTTAGTTTTACCTCTATCAGATAAGAATCTAATGCCCTACATAGCAGCCACAACTCATGATTTGGTAGCCTTGTTGGCTCAACATGATGATCAAAACAAAGAGGGAGCTAACTAGTATATCAGTAGAACCTTGGTCAACTATGAAATCTAGTACATTTCCTTAGAGAAGATCTACCTTGTTATGGTGTTTGCTTCCTAGAAGCTAAGACACTACATGCTCGACCATAAGACATCGGTGGTTACAAATTTTTGTCCTTTGCATTACTTAATGTCTAATATCCACCTTTTAGGTTGAGATGCTAAGTGGGTTTTACCCCTTAGTGAGTTTGACCTAACTTTCATAGGTTAGAAGGCTATCAAGGGTTAGGTGTTTACTAATTAGTTAGTCTCTGCTCCCTTAGAAGCTACCCATCCTTTATTTGTTATATTTCTCGATGGGTGCTTTGTAATAGAGGCTAAAGAGCTAGAGTCCTAGAATTTATTTGTTGATAGAACCTAATGCATGAACACTGGTGCTAGAGTAGTTCTAGTTATCCCACAAAAATAACTCATCCCCTTATCCTTCAAGATTCACTTCTATTGCATGAAAAACACTACTGAGTAGGAAGCCTTGATCCTTGGCCTTAGAGTAGCCTTAGACTTTAAGTTTATTGTTATTTTGATTTTTGGTGATTCTCAACTTGTTATTCAATTAGATTAATGATGTTTATCAGACTCGAGATGATAAGCTAAAATTATATAAAGATATTATCACCAAGTTTGTGTTCAATTGGATAACCATAAATTCTATCCCTAGATCCTACAACCACCACGTAGATGCCATGGCCACTGCTACATCCTTGTTTTCTTTAGAGTTGGAAAATTATTAAGCATCAATTATCATTAGACAACTTTGAGAGTTTGCATTGCTCGATTCTTTTCTTATTTTGTTAAATGTTTTAACCATAAAAGCTTCCTCATCTAAGCCATGGTATACCAACATATTTAATTTTCTTAAGGATGGTTTGATTACTAATGGTTTAAATCACAATCAATGTAAGCTTTTGTGCAAAAGAGCATGTTAATTTGTTATAATTAGCAATACTTTATATCGACGTTCTTTTGAAGGTATCCTCTTGTGATGCCTTAAATCCGATGAAACTTGGTTAGCTCTTAATGAGTCTCATGAAGGTTCATGTGGAGGTCATTTTAGTGGCAATGTCATTTTCAAAAAGATCATTTGGCTGGGGTACTATTGGCATTCCATGAAAGACGCATGAAACCATGTTTGATGCTGCAACAAGTGTCAATGCCATGACAACCTTGTTCATGCTCCTTCTTAGGTTATTTCTTCACCTTAGTCATTTTCCATTTGGGGATCAGAAATTATAGGTAAGATTAACCCAATGTCATATGATGATCACAAGTTTATCATAACAGTGATAAAATAATTCACTAAATAGATCGAAGCCATGCCCCTGGCCATAGTGAATAGAGCTCAGGATTCCAAGTTCATCTTTAACCAGATCCTTTGCAGGTTCAATATTCCTTCAATGATTGTTTCTCACAATGACACTTCTTTCAAGAACAAGGATGTTCATAAAATTTGTGCAAGTACAAGATTTTTCACAAGTGGTCAACTCCATATTACACTTAGGATAACAAAAAAGCTAAAGCATCCAATAATTCTTTGATCAAGATCCTCATGAAGTTGGTTAGTAAGACTGATCGTGACTGGCATATCCAACTTTATCCAGCTCTATGGGCCTATCGCACTAGTGTACAAGCTCCTACCTGTGCTTCTTCATACATCTTGATCTATGGGGTTGAGGCGGTCTTTCCATTCGAGTTAGAGATTCCTTCATTATGCATCTTATTGAAATATACCTTGGTCAATGATGAGTATCACTTAGATCATTTGAATCAAATGGAGCTATTGGATGAAAAGTGTATTCATGCCTTAGAGCATTTGTGTGCTTATTAGAATAGGCTCAAGCGATATTTTTCTAAGAAATTTTGTAATCATTCTCATGAGGTTGAGGACCTTGTCCTCAAGGAAAACCAATAGCACACCAATGCTTGATCAGATATTAAAGGCCAAATTTAGCCCAATTGGTAGGCCCCTTTATCACAACAACCAAGTTTTATTTAGGGGCCTATTGTTTAGCTTCTTTATATGGTAAATAACTTAGATAACTAATGAACATAATGCATCTAAAGAGATACTATGCATAACTTGGTACTCTGCATTTTCATATTATATTTAGCTTAGTTTTCATATTGCATTTGGTTTGTTTGTTCATACTACATGACTGCCTATCATATTTTACACATTTTACCTGACATTTTGTTCCTTGCATTTTGTTTGTCATATAATTGCATTGTTTCTTGCTCATATTTGCATGACTACTTGATCATATAGATTATTTAGGATTTTGACAATGGCAAGTGATGACACCTAGTTAGGTCATGGATCACATGCATTGCACTCACACTAGGGCTCTGATGCCTAGCAAATTTCCAACCTAGGGCTCATATCTTTGCATTTCCATTATTGAATTTGCTCATGTTGTTCTATATTTCTTGACCTTAAAAGTAAAAAATGATCATCACCATTATCCTCAAGTTAAGGAATATAGTTCTTCTGTGTATCCATGTTCTTTGCATGTTTTATTTCTCTATTTCATCAAGACAAGGATACTTGTTCTTTTCTTCTATCTGTGAATATTTATTTTTTCACACTTTATCCTATCTTCTTATTTGAGAAGGACACATACACACACCATCCTTCTTCTTCATCTCTATTTCTTCCCTCCAAATTTTAGCACATGCACACACAGGTTATGCTTCACTTTGATCACTCATACTTTTGCACATACCACACTCCTATTGAGTAGTACTCACATTGGCAAATCAATCACATCAATTTAGCATCCCATAATGGATAGCTTCTTGGTCATGAGCAAGGGGTAGCCTCCATATGACCATTTGAAAGCATACATCCTAGAAGGTATATCTCTCTTTCTCTCTGGCCATCAGTGATCACTACACCCGTAGTGAGTGTCACTCCACCTAACCATATCTACAAGCATAACATCCTTACAGGATAGCTTCATGACCACTAGTGAGGGGTAGCCTCCATTCAACCATTTGTGAGCATACATCCTTACAATTTTTTGCTCTATTTATTTTTATTTTCTTTTTGACCTTTTGGAGCTTTCACTTTCTTCTTCTTCCTCCTTTCTCTCTTCTTTCATTTTTTGTTTCTTTCTTCTTCTCTTTTCTTTCTTATTTTCTTCTTGCCATCTACTCATCCATACATTTCACTTTACATTCATTTTAGCTTGCTATTATATTTCATTTAGTTAGATCCACTCATGTATTTCATTTAGTTAGGATTATTTTGCATTGCATTCATTATGTTTGTGATTATCATGCTCAATATATATATATATATATATATATATATATATATATATATATATATATATATATATATATATATATATATATATATATATAAAATATGAAGTCCAACCTAGTATTTCCCTCCTCTTCTCTCCCTATTTTGATGCCCATTTTCTTTTATTTACCGCTTTGTTTTCTTTTGCATCAACGACTTTGATTTTCTTTAGGGATTTTACATTCCTTCTAAAACTCAAGGGGGCACCCTGGTCTAAGAGGTATTAATGTCCCTAATGCCTCGATTTACATGCAAAATACAATTTTTTTTGGAATGACACTATTTTTGCACCACACCTTTCTTATAAACCAGTTACCCCTTTTCTTCTTGTTATTTTTTGCTCGTAGGTGTCTACATCTTTCTTTGACACATTTATCAAGCCATAAATGCATCAAAGAGGGGGTAAAATGTAGACATGGAAAATTGACCCACCCAAGTGAGTCATTTTACCTAGAACCTTAGAGAGACCCTCAAAATTCCCCAAAGGTAAGTTTGGACCCCTCTTCTCCTATATTTTCTTCTCTTTTTTTAGTTTTACTAAAATCACGGTCGGCTCTTATAGGGCACGATTTTAGCAAGTTAGGGTTTTCTCTTAGAAAACCCAACTTTTGAGCCAAGTTATTTAAATTCAGTCCCCCTTTAGGGTTTTCCTACCCATTCATGTTTCAAATACCTTATAAATAGAGGGTTTTGGATCTTCTTTTCTCCTAAGCAAGTTAAGCAAGGAAGCTAAGTTTTCTAAGATTCCAAGCAATAACAAGCATTCTACCTAGCAAGTTAAGAGAAATCACAAGTTTCTTTTGGTGTTGTTTTGTTGCATTGTTGATCTGCTATCCTTGGTGGCCAAGTGTTGGAGCCTTGAGGAGGATTCAACCATCTTGTGGAGGTCTTCATCCTCTTTCTTGCCTCTTTTGCTATCACTAGGTTGTTTCATGTGTTTTATCATTTTTAGATCATTAATTGCATTTGTGTTGTCACTCTTTTCACATTGATCTACTATTTTATTTGGTATATTACAAAATCATACCCTATATTTACATGGAATAATTTTGATAGAGCCAATATCATGGACTCTCGATATAGGGTGTGATTTTGACTACATCAAATATAGGGGTAAGATTTTCTCCCAAACCCTAGATCTACTTTCATGTTGTATTTAGGACATTGTATTGTTGTTTACATTCTATTTTTTGAATTGTTCTATTTGTTTGCATTATGTTTATCCATTTCTAAAATAGGTCAACATTCACTCTTGATTTCTAAGGGTCAACTAAAAGGACCTAGGGGGATTGACTGTTGTGCTCTCAAGATTTGCTACATAGCGGTCTAGTTGGACATTTCTCAGAATTTTTATCTCATTGGAGGAGTCTATTTGAACGTTTGAGATATACCTTACCTCCTCAAAACATGGTTGAGATATTCATTGGGAATTTACAAGAACAAATGTCTTATGAATTTGAGACTACAACTATCACATCCTTTGACCAGGCTATAGATTTGGCAATAAGGGTAGAGCAAGCCCTTATCAGAAGAGATCAACTTAAAATAAAAGAGGATAGAACCACTAAAACATTGTATAAGAACAAGCATGTGGTTGGTGACGAAATAACAGATAGCAGAATTGTTAACAACATTGTTAACACCCTATAAAATATGGTGCTTAGCCAACCCTAAAAACCCCTACAAAGGAATTTCACAAGTCTCAACATACCTATGATAGTGGTCCTAAAAATTTCTAGGAGCTAACATGATTGTGTTTCCACCTATAAGACAATCTAATATCACAACTAATTGGTGCAAAGCTGGTCAACTTTGTTAATATCATAGAGTGGAGGGACATTTGACAAACTCTTGTAAGAGGTTGAAACATGTGGTTTAGGAATTAATTGACGAAGGTTACCTTGTTATAGAGGGCCCTCAACCCAATCCTCCAATAAACAATCAACCTCCTATTCAACAAGCACCCACAACTAATCAAGACATGGGAATATTTTAAGATCCCCTACCTAAGCATGATCAGTCAACAACTAATCAAGTATCATATCGCAATGTACCACCTCCATACGATAATATGGTTGATATGATAGCAATAACTACAAGGCAACAAGTAAAAAATCAACTGACTCAACATTATCAGTAGGAGAAGAGTTCTTTATCCAACCCACCTTTGAAACCTACCTTAGTTTTGAAGAATACCCAAAAAATGAGCACAAGGTTAGAAAACCCACCTTTAGTATTGAAGCCACAACCTAAAGTCTCCTTTGATATTAAAAAAAACTAGCTAGTACCCCAGCCAAGATCTCTCTCTTAGATCTTTTAAAAACTTCTCCTATTCATAGGGAAGCCCTATTAGAGCTCCTAAGACAACAATTTTTTCCTCAAAATATTTCCTCTAGTGCTATAGCTAATATTGTAATTTCTCTTGGGATACATCATATCACATTCTAGGACAATGATATGCCTTCCTCATTCTTGCGAGGGGATTATTACATTTACATTATTGGATTTATTGGGGAAACAATTATCAAACAAATTTTGATTGATAATGGTTCTTCCCTCAATTTATGCACTTATCAATTTTTCCAAAAGTTTGGATTAAAAGAGAGATTTAACTAACCTGATATCATCATCAAATATTTCAACACTGAATCCCAAGAGGCTTGTGGTGTTATATATCTCCCTATTAGGGTTGGACCTAAGGTCTTAGATACCTTGTTTTATGTGTTGTCTTGCCCTACATATTTTAATCATCTTCTCAAGCATCCTTGTATTCATGATATGAGGATTTTCCCTTCTACTTTTCACCAATGTTTGAAGTTTGAATTCAAAAATCAATTTACCACCATTTCGGGTGATCCTCATATTTTTTAATATTTTTCACTAGTTGAACAAATCCAATATGATACTCATCTATATCCATCAGTCTCTTCATCTCACATGACTAAGCAATTTAAAAATCTGAACGTGAGTGAGGAAAAATTAATCAATGTTTCATCATAGGATCAAGTCAATCCTTTTCTTCAAAAGCCTCTTCTAAATCCATCTCATCAAGGATTAGATTGAAATTATGAGAATGAGGGATCATCTTCTCCCTCTCTGTTAGTTGCAACTCCAAAGGAGTATGCTAAAATTTACACTCTTTGTGACATGGTTCATGGGGTTATCCTTTGAAATGACATTTGCTTTTATGGGTTAGTCTCTTGTGCTACATAGGTTTACTGTTCTATTTATCAAGTGAACTTTGGTTCTCTGTCTCCCAATTATATTGAGAAACTAGGGATGATTCCTACCCTACGTCCTCTTGAGTATGAGTTATCCATTCTCATTGAGGAGACCATAGATGTTAACATAGGTCTTGAGGAGATACCTAGAGTCTTAAGCTAGAAACATTATTTTCCATGGATGAGCAGGAGCTATTGACTAATTTGTTGAAATAATTTCATGATGTTTTTGCTTGGTCATATGCTGACATGCTAGGGCTTGATACCTCCCTTGTTATACATCATTTAGTAGTTTTCCCTAGTGCTAATCCTGTTAAGCAAAAACCTAGGAAGATGCATCCTAAGGTCACTCTTTTGGTCAAGGAAGAGCTCCAATAACTCCTTGGAGTTGGTTTTATAAAAGCTATCAACTATTCTTATTGTGTTTACAATATCGTCCCTATGGTGAAGAAGATGGGAATAATGAGGATATGTACCAACTTTTAGGATATTAACTTAGCATGTCCCAAGGATGATTTCCCCTTGCCCAACATAGATTAGATCATATATTTTAACACCCAATGTGGCATGATTTCGCTCATGGATGGTTTCTTAGGATATAATTAGATCATGGTTACCCTTGAGGATCAGGCTAAGAAAAATTTAATCACACCATGGGGCACCTTATGTTATAACATCATGCCTTTGGCTTGAAAAATGTTGGTTCCACCTATCAGAGGGCTATGACTTATATTTTTCATAACATGATGCATGATATTTTATAGGACTATATGGACGATCTCTTGGGTTGTTCCATAAATCAATAGGATCATGTTCATAATCTAAGATAAAATTTTGAAAGGCTTCGATGATTAAGAGTTTGTCTTAAGCCCTCCAAATGTGTGTTTGGAGTCACATATAGCAATTTGTTAGGTTTCATTGTTTCTAGGCAAGGTATCGAAGTGGACCCCACTAAGATAACGACTATCACTGACATACCTCCTCCCTACACCTTGATCGAGTTGTATAGCTTGTAAATTAGAATTCAGGCTATTAATCGGTTCATAGCCCAATTAGCCGATAAGTGTCATCCCTTTATTAAGCTTCCAAAGAAATATGTTCTATTCCAGTGAGATTTTGAGTGTCAACAAGCTTTAGTTGAACTCAAAAGGTACCTCACTTCCCCATCTATCTTAGTTTAACATCTATTGAGTAACCATCAAATGCTCTACATAGTATTCATAGCACATGCTTTGGGAGCCTTCCTGGCTCAACATGATGATCAAAATAAAGAGGGAGCTATCTATTATATTAGTAGAACCTTGGTCATATGAAACCTGGTACACTCCCTTAGAGAAGCTCTATTTTGTTGTGGTGTATGCTTCCTAGAAGCTAATATAATACATGCTCAGCCATAAGACATTAGTGGTTGCAAAGTTTGATCCTTTACATTACTTAATATCTAAGCCCCACCTTTTAGGTCGAGCTGCTAATTGGGTTTTAGCCCTTAGGGAGTTTGACCTAACTTTCATAGGTCAAAAGACTATCAAGGGTTAGGTTATTTATGATAGGTTAGCTTCTGCTACCCTAGAAGTTGTCCATCCTTTGATAGTTGAGTTTCCTGATAAGTGTTTTGGCATAGAGGCTAAAGAGCTAGAGTCTTGGACTTTAGTTTTTTATGGAGCTCGATGCATGAAGGGCACCAGTGTTGGAGTTATTATAGTTACTACATAAAAAAACTCATCCCCTTGTCCTTAAATCTTTGCTTCTCTTGCATGAACAACACTTCTGAGTACAAAGCATTAATCCTTGGACTTAGAGCAGCCTTAACCTTGAAGGTTAGTGTTCTTTTGGTCTTTGGTGACTCTCAACTTATGGTTAATAAGATTAACAATGTTTATCAACCTTGATATGAGGAGCTAAAACTGTACAAAGAGATTATCATCAAGCTTTTGTTTGTGTTCGATTAGATAACCATAGAGTTTATCCCTAGATACTCCAACCACCATGCAGATGCCATGGACACTGTTTCATCCTTGTTTCCTTTGGAGTTGGAAAATGATAAAGCATCAATTATTATTAGACAACTTTGGGAGCCTATGTTGCTTGGTTCTTGTCTTGTTCTATTAGATGTTTTGACCATAAAAACTTTCCTATTTGAGTCATGGTATACCGATATATTTAATTTTATTAAGGATAGTTTGATTCTTGATGGTTTAGATTGCAATCAGCATAATTTTTTTATAAAAGAGTGTGTCAATTTGTTATAATTAGCAATACTTTATATTGACATTATTTTGAAGGTATCCTCTTGTGATGTTTTAAATCTGATGAAGCCAAACTAGCTCTTAGTGAGGCTCATAAAAGTTCATGTGGAGGTCATTTTAGCGGCAATGCCATTGTCAAAAAGCTCCTTCTAATGGGATACTATTGGCCTTCCATGGATAAATATGTATACGACCATGTTCGATGTTGTGACAAGTGTCAGTGCCATGAAAACCTTGTTCATGCTCCTTCTCAAAACCTTTAGGTTATTTCTTCCCCTTAGCCATTTTCCATTTGGGGATAGGATATTAGAGGAAATATTAACCCAATGTTATCTTATGGTCACAAGTTTATCATAACAATGACAAAGTACTTCACTAAATAGGTCAAAGCCATACCCCTAGCCATGGTTATTGGAGCTTATATTTTCAAGTTCATCTTTAACTAGATCCTTTGTAGGTTCGAGATTCCTTCAATGATTATTTTTTACAATGACACTCCTTTCAAGAACAAGGATATCTATAAACTTTGTGCTAAGTACAATGTTCAACATAGGTGGTCAAATCCATATTACCCTCAAGGTAATGGAAAAGCCAAAGCATCCAACAAGCATTTAATCAAGATCCTCAGAAAGTTGGTTACTAAGACCGGTTGTGACTGGCATATCCAACTTTATACAGCTTTGTGGGCTTATCGTACTAGTGTGTGAACTCCTACTGACAGTTCTCCATACATATTGGTCTATGGAGATAAGGTGGTCTTTCCATTCAAGTTAGAGGTTCCTCCATTGTGCATCTTACTGTAATATGGCTCGATCGATGATGAGGAGCGCTTAGATCATTTGAATCAACTAGAGTTGTTGGATGAAAAACACATTCATACCTTAAAGCATTTGTGAGCCTATTAGAATAGGCTCAAGTTATCTTATTCCAAGAAATTTTGTAACCATTATTTTGAGGTTGGGGACCTTGTACTCCAGTAAAAACATAATAACACCAATGCTCAATCAGATATTAAAGGTAAATTGTAGCCCAATTAGTTAGGTCCCTTTATCATAAAAGCCAAGTTTGGTTCAAGGGCATACTGCTTAGCTTCTTTATATGGTAAATAACTTAAAGAACCAATGAACATAATGCATATAAAGAGATACTATATATAACTTGGTATTATACATTTTCATATTACATTTAGCTTAGTTTTCATATTGCATTTGGTTTGCTTGTTCATGCTGCATGACTGCCTATTATACTTTGCACGTTCTACCCAAAATTTTGTTCCTTGAATTTTGTTTGTCATACAATTGCATTGTTGCTTGCTCATATTTGCATGACTGATTGATCATATAGATTCTTGAGGATTTTGTGATAATGGTAAGTGATAACACCTAGTTAGATCGTAGCACACATGCATTGCACTCACACTAGGGCTCTAATGCCTAGCGAATTCCCAACCTAGGGATTATCTCCTTGAATTTCTATCATTTCATTCGCTCATGTTGTTCTATATTCCTTGACCTTGAAAGTATAAAATGTTCATCACCATTCTCCCTAATTCAAGGAATATAGTTCTTATTCTATGTATCCATATCATTTGCATGTTTTCTTTCTTTGTTTCGTTAAGACAAGCATACCTGTTCTTTTCTTCTATCTAAAAATATTGATTTGTTCACGCTTTCTCCTATCTCAATATTCTTATTTGATAAGGACACATAAACACACACCATCCTTCTTCATCTCTACTTATTCCATCTAACTTTTAGCACTTGCACACATAGGTTATGCTTTTCTTTGATCACTCATCCTTTTGCACACATCACACCCCTATCAGGTAGTACTCACATTGAAAAATCAATCACATCATTTTAGCACCCCATAATGGATAGCTTCATGGTCACAAGCGAGGGGTAGCCTCCATTCGATCATTTATGAGCATACATCCTAGTGGTTATATCTCTCTTTCTCTTTGGCTATTAGCAAGCACTACATCCATAGTGGGTACCACTCCACCTAACCATGTCTGCGAGCATAACAACCTTATAGGATAGCTTCATGGCCACTAGTGAGGGGTAGTCTCCATTCGGCCATTTGAAAACATAAATCCTCACAGGGTTCTGTCTGTTTCTTTTTATTTATTTTTTAACTTTTAGAGCTTTCACTTTCTTCTTCTTCCCTTTTTCTCTCTTCTTTTGTTTTTTGTTTCTTTCTTTTTTATTCTTGTCATCCGCTCATCCATACATTTCACTTTGCATTCATTTTAGCTTGCATGTTAGATTGCATTTCATTTAGTCAGATTCACTCATGCATTTCATTTAGTTAGGATCATTTTGCATTGCATTCATTATGTTTGTGATTATCATGCTAAAAAATAAGAATATATATATATATATATATATTTATATAATACTTAACAATGCAAACTCTAGCCTAGTCTTTCCCTCTTCTATCTTTTTGATATCCATTTTCTTTTATTTGCCACTTTATTTTCTTTTGAGTCATCCATTTCAAGTTTCTTTAGAAATTTGACATTCCTTCTAAAACTTGAGACGACACCCTAGCCTAATAGGTATTGATATCCCTAATGCCTCAATTTACATGTAAAATACACAATTGTTTGAAATAACGCCATTTTTACACCACCTCTTTCTTCTAAACCAGCGACCACTTTTTTGCTTTGTTTTCGCTCATATGTGTCTACATATTTCTTTGATGCATTCAAGCCATAAATGCATCAAAGAGGGGGAAAAATGTAGACATGGAAAATTAATCCACCCAAGTGAGTCATTTTCCTTAGAGCCTCAAATAGACCCTCCAACTTGCCCAAAGATAAGTTTGGACCTCTCTTCTCCCTTCTTTTCTCCCTTTTTCCTAGTTTTGCCAAAATCACAATCGGCTCTTACGAGGCATAATTTTAGCAAGTTAGGGTTTTCTCTTACAAAACCCAACATTTGAGCCAACTTCTTTAAAGTCGGTCCTCCCTTAGGGTTTTCCTACCCATTTATGTTTCAAATCCCTTATAAATAGAGGTTTTTGGATCCTCTTTTCTCCTAAGCAAGTTAAGCAAGGAAGCTAAGTTTTTTGAGATTCCAAGCAATAACAAGCATTCTACCTAGCAAGTTAAGAGAAAACATAAGTTTCCTCTAGTGTTGTTCTACCATATTTTTGATTTGTTGTCCTTGGTGGCCAATTTTTGAAGCCTTGAGGATGAGACAACCATCTTGTGTAGGTCTTCATCCTCTTGCCCACCTCTTTTGCTTCTGCTAAGTTGTTTCATGTGTTTTATCATTTCTAGATCATTAATTACATTTGTGTTGTTGCTATTTTTGCATTGATCTATTATTTTCTTCTATATATTGTGAAATAGTGCCTTATATTTACATGGCGTAATTTTGGAACAATCAAGATCATGAACACCTCGTATAGGGAAAGATTTTGGCTGCGTCAAAATTGGGGGTAAGATTCACTCCCAAACCCTAGATCTATGTTTCAAGTTGTATTTAAGACAATACTATTGTTTACATTCTATTTTTTATATTATTTTGTTTCATTGCATTTTGTTTATCCATTTTTAGAAAAATATCAACATTCACTCTTGATTTCTAAAGGCCAACTAAAAGGACCTAGGGGGCTTTACTGTTGTGATCTCAAGCTCTACTACATAGCGACCTAAACAGATCCCCTAATGTTGATCATATTTTCTAGGATTTTGTGGAACTATTTTGCAAATTTGAAGCTGTGGGATATTTTGGACACAAGATAAAGCTTGGATAAAACTCTGGTTTAAGTAAGTGCCCTAATATATCTCTAGGTTTTTTATTTATTGCTTTTGTTAATTTTTGTTCAAACCTAAAACATAAATAAAAGGAAAAACATTTGATCATATTTTAGGTATTTGAAGGATAAGAGCATATAGTGTGAATCTAGGGTTTAGCCTTGTCTATGCATTTCACTTGTTCCATTGCTCAAAATAAAAAGAGTTTCATTACTACTTAGGGTTAGAAATCATTGAATACAAGAATCATACTAGGGCTAGATATTGTTTTCTTGCATCTTGTGTGTCTTGCATTAATATTTTATTTGCATAGTTTAGTTTATAGATATCAGACCTAGGTGATTGTTTAATTAAATATATTAAAAATTTCCACCTTGGACTTGGAGTGAATCCTAAAACCATTCATGGTGAAAAATTTTATTTTTGTCTATCAAGTGTAGAAAATATAAAACACCCCTACGATCACCTCAGCTCCCAGTAGATCTAGCTAATAATTATACACGATATGGCAGTTTTCTCCCTCTACAAGTAGAAACATCAAAATATGTATGGGATAGACTTTGCACTATATTTAAAAGAAGGAATGAAGCCACAATCCTTAATATTGAATCATAACCTTATACACTAAGGGTCCAATATGGTGAGAGTATTGAACTGTTTCTTCAAAGAATTGTTGACTTGAAGGTAAAGTTGAAAAACATGGGAAAAAATATGGATGACAAACTCGTAGTCTTAGTTGTACTTAAAGCTATCCTTGAGTCATTCAGAACATTGGTGGCATATCTTCAAGTATCAAACAAAAGGGTGTCATTTGAAGAATTGGTAAACATCCTTCAACAATATGAAGTGGAAAACCAATCAAGAGATAAGTTGTCTAATAATGCCCTTATCTCCACAAAGAAATCACAAAAGGGTTGAAAGGGTCCTTCCACTTCATTTTCAACACAAAAGTAGCCTCAATGGAGGAGAAGATATTGTCATATTTATGAAAAATAACATGATACCAATTTTTGTAAATACAATTTTATGACTTGTGGAACTCAATTTTGAAGACCTCTCCAAAGGAAGTAACAGTTTCAATCACCACATCAAGAACAAGTAAAATATCAACAAGGGCAGCAACAACAAGGATATATTACTCATAAGGAATATAAATCATATTGTAAATAAGAGTGTGAAGCAACACATAAGGTACTCAAGGCCAAGGATGTGTGTGCCATTAAAATATGGTAGAGATGGAGAATTTTTAAAACTCAAATATTATTTACAATCGATTCTCAAAAAATTTGGTGAAGGATACTTTAAAAATGGTGTGACAATCTCTAGTAGTGTAGTGAGAAGAATGTGCATGACATTATTCACTCTTGACATCCTTGAGGTGCAATGTAGAAAATAAATATAAATAATTGAAAATTTGAAGGAAAAGGTCATGAAGGCAATTGTTACTTGTGACAAGTTATCTTCTTCAAAGGATAGATTTTAGTTGTGATACTAGTGATTTGAGTCCTATAATGGTAGATGGTTGTTATGATATATGTGATATTTTCCAAAGGGAAGATATAGCTTGTGATATAAGTGATTTGAAAATTATTGATGAGAGAAAATATTGTGTAGAAGATGGTTGTATTGGCCATGACAAAGACCATATTGTTAGAATTGAAAGTGATAGTGATAGTTCAAATTGTGTTGAAAGTCATTGTGATGATGATGTGTGGTATATGAATGTTGTTGGTGATAGTGATAGATACCATAGTAGATATGAGAAATTGGGTGTTCTAAAAAACATACCAAAGAAATTAGTTAAAAAATAATAAGAAAAATGGAATACAGTGGTACAGGTTTGGGAAGATATGGGCAAGGTATGAAAAGCCCATAATATCATATATAAGGCCAAAGAATGAAGGTCTTGGATATGAAGGATAAATAGGAAGTAGTAGCACCAAATTTGTGAAGAAATTCATACGTTGAAGCTCCTAGGATAGGTTGTTACAGTCATTATGGAAGATCTGGATATGTGACAACTAGGTGTCATATTCTACATCCTTGTAAGATTTATGGAGGTAATAGTCACTTTCAAAAAAAGTGTTGGAACAAAGATAATGTGACCAAAAAAATACACATGAATTTTGGATGGATGATTATTTTAGAATGGGATAAAATAAAATAAATGTTGAATGAATTCTATAGAAAAAAGAAAAATTTGGTGGTTGAAAAACATCACAGTTTATCAAATGTAGGTTTTCCTATGGAGCAATGTAATATTGAAAATTTTGAAATGAATAATTTCTATAACATAATATGATAAAAGTTATGCTTGGAAGCCTATAATGATAGAACATGCAATGAAACATTATATATATATATGTGGTAATTTCCTAGAGCTTATGACCTAAAGGTAAATCTAAAGGTGGACCCAAAGGCAAACTAAAGGTAATGATGACCTAGAGGTAACCTAGAGACAAGGACCCATAGGTGGCCCAGAGGCAAAGACCCAAAGGTGTTGATGACCCAAAAGCGACTTAGAGGAAAGAACTTATTGGGGAAATTCTTGCACCCTTAAGATATTTGTCATGTTGTAAGACTTCCTTGATCCAATCAACATTGTGGAATTTAGTGGATCCACCTCTTTGACTTGGTAAAATATTATCACAGGACTCTAGACAAACCGAGTAAGGTAAGAAAAAACTTGAGGTGAGCCTACAATATTTCTTATATGCTCATGCTCATCCAAATTTGCAAAAATAAAATAAAATTTCAGCATAAAATTTGACCAGCTACAAAGTAACTCCTAGTTAGTACTTCAAAAGTAGACCGATGCCTTATCCGTTGGGCAATTGTAGCCAAACTTAAAAGATGATGAAGAAGGGGGAGAAGATAAAACTGATCCAATCACATCTATTAAAATAATGTAATATATATGACTAAAAATTATAGTGAAATAAGACATCATTTACATATTCAAATGATGTAACATGTAAATAGGATAACACAAAAAACTACACACATAATTGCTGAAAGGAGGAAGTAGGACTGCATTAAACAATAGATCATTACAATGGAATTCTGATCAAAATAACCAGATCTCACTAAACAAGTACAAACAAATTTTCCATTCAAATTATGCAATAGAGAATTGCAACTCTTCATTCAAATGATATAACAAAGAACCTCTTAGCTTTTGGTCTCATCCACTAGAAATGATCTCAGTAAACCGGACACCTCCTTAGCAAAACCTACACAATAATGGGGAAGAAAAAGGGGTGACTAGACAAGACGCATAAAATAAAATACAACTAACAAGTATGGGCACTATGGTATACGTATTGCACAATTTTACTATGCAAAATATTGATCCCTTTCTCCTACTGCAACAACTCTCTTAAATAGCTTGATCTATTGGTCCATAATCATGAAAATTGTAATTATCTTGATGATGGCTTATAATTGCAATGGTCAAACCAAGTGATGGCCCATAAAAGATGCAACTACCTCCATATTCGATCCACCATATTGATTGCATTTATAATGAATCTCATTCGTGGCCTGGTAGTGGCCTCAACTGGTCAAAAATACTTTCATAATTGCCTGGCATAATTTCTCTCGACGTTGGTAAAAAACGACTTCAAAAAATTAATTAATTTTTAGTTGTTAACATCACCCAAAAAAAGAGGTCCAAGGTTCAAATCTCGGGCCTCACCAGACTGAACACTTGTCCCTTTCCTAGTGCTTTCAGCGGCGTAAAAAGTTTAAAATGATTGTGGCATGGTGGTTATAGGGACGGATTGTGCGAAGATCTGTGTGGTGGCTTTCGGGGCGGACAACACAGAATACTGTGGCAGCCATAAAAGCCGGACAGCCTGCCCGGATTCGTGGTGGCTACCGATTCCACCATGTAAATAAAAAAAAAACTTTCATTCAAAAACTTTTAATAACAATAATAATAATATTATTATTATAGAGCGGGGGGGGGAATGGATGGTGCCATCGCTCTTTTAATAATTTTATATATAATATAAAGCGGGGGGAATGGATGGTACCCCCACTCTTTTTTATTATTTTATATATAATATAGAGCAGGGGAATAGATGACCCCCTTAATCCTTTTAATTATTTATATATAATATAGAGTGGGGGATGGATGGCCCCCCATAGCTTCTAATTATTTATATATAATATAGAATGGAGATGGATGGGACCCCCACTCATTTTAATTATTTATATATAATATAGAGCGAGGGGGATGGATGGGGTCCCCTACTCCTTTTAATTATTTTATATAATATAGAGCGGGGGGATGGATGCCCCCCTACTTGTTTAATTATTTTAAATATAATATAGAGTGGGGGGTGGATGGGGCTCCCGTGCTAGTTTTAATTTTATATATAATATAAAACGGGGGGAAGTATGCCCACCACTCCTTATATATATATATATATATATATTCGAGCGGGGGGGAGGAGCCCCCCCTACTCTTTTTATTTTTATTTATTTTATTTATAGAATAGGACGAGCGAAGACATGAAATAATTTAATTAAACATAATCAAATTTAAACCATACACATAAAAGAGAAAATTTTAATTAAATATTTAAGACTCTTGGAGGTCACAAAATAATTAATTAAACCTTATTTAGGCCAACATTTACTGACAAAAGACCTTAAGAAAACCAAAATAAGCCTTGATCTTGGTGACACAAAACTTTTAAAAATGCTCTCGGAGGACTCAAGACACATGACACCAAAAATTCAAAATTTGGAGGTAAACTTCAAGTTGGATTTTGAGGATCCAATACAAGCTTCGACTGGGACAAGTGATGAAAAGACTCTTTGACAATGAATCACCTAAGAACTCTAGAATCTCTAGCAAACCACAAGGACTCAAAAATTGAACTAATCACCTAAAAGAACACCTTAATCACCTAAAAAGGATGCCTTAATAACATAGAAATAACACCTTAATCACCTAAAGAAAGGACTCCATACTCACGTAAAAAGAACACCTTAATCACCTAGAAAGGACTCTTTAATCGTCTAGAAATTGAAACATCCTTTTTTGTGACTTCTCAAGCACTTTGTGCAGAATGATACAATTTCAAATGATGGCCATTGATAGGAATTAACATACCATCCAATGTTTGTAATTTGTAAGTATGTTGGCCTACATTCTAAGGAATTTGATAGGGGCCAAGACATTTGGGTTCCCACTTTCATTTTTTACCATGCTTCTCATTTTTGGGATCCTAGTCCAACACTATATCTCCTCCTTGAAAATGTTTACCTTTAATTGTTTTATTGAACAACTACATTATTTTGTGAACCTGCTCAGTTATCCTCATTAATGCATCCTTTCTATCTTCCTGCAACTTCACAATTTGATCAAGTCTTCTCTACAAGACATTTGGATTTTCATGGTCTTAAATAAGAAAATATAAAGCATGACTTTCCACCTGAGGCAGTAACAAAGCATTTTCACCATATACTAGTTCATAAGGAGATTTTCCTTTGCTTCTTTTGATAGATATTCTATCAGCCCATAAAGTAAACTTCAACTTACTATCCTAACTTCTTTTGTTTTTGCCTAACACTCTTTTGATTCTTGTAATAAAATTATTCTTCAAGGATTATGCTAAACCATTTCCTTGAGGATAGTAATTCATACAATGAGAATACTCTATGTTGTACCTAGCACAAAATTCAATCATCTCAAAAAAAGTGAAGTAGTTACCATTGTTTGTGAATATCTTCTTGGGAACCCCAAATCTTGTCAATATGTGCTCTTCTAAAAACTTGATGACCACTTCTATAGTGGATTTCTTGAGAGGTGTTGCTTCTACCCACTTGGTAAAATAGTTTGTTGTTGTAATGATCCACTTGTGACCTCCAAAATAATTGGGGTTAATCTCACCTATGAGATCTATTACCCATTGAGTAAAATGATCTCCCACAATTACTGGCTTCAAGGGCATGGCTGGAAAATTATTTTTCCTTGTAAAAATTTGATAGCTATGACAAATTATAACAAACTGATAGACATATTTAAAAAATAAGGGCTAATAATAACTAGCTCTCATTATTTTATGGTTAGTAGCCTTTGGAGCAAAATTACCCCTATAGAAACTAGAATGATATTCTTTTAGTATTTGGGGAACTTCTTTCTTAAACAAGTAGACAAACAACACACCATTTAAATACCTCTAATACAATTTACATTCCTTAATATAGTATTTTTGGGCCAATTGCTTGATAAAACTCCTTTTGTTTTGGGGTATATCTTCTAGAAATGACCATTTTTGAAGATAAAACAAAATACCATCATACCACCTGCAATCAAAATTATTAACTACTCTAGCTTGTAACTATTCATCTACTATGAGAGTGTTATTCATGGCTTCCTCTTCTTTGTTAGCCAGATAATTTTCCAGTCCTTGTCCTCTAAAAATATGTACTACATTGAATTCAAAATCATACTATAATAACTTAGTCATCCATATTGCATGACTGCCTAAAGGTTCAAGCTAAGTGAAAATATTTTTAACAACAATGTAGGGGATACATGCTATTACCTTGTTGGATCCAAAGATACATTTAAAATGATCTAATACTCTAATTAATGCATAAGCCTATTTTTCTAGCATAGAGTATTTCAATTTAGGACCCTTCAATCCTGTACTAATAAAGGCTATGACTCTTTTATTTGTCTCTTCATATTTCTGAGCTAGAATTGCAACAATAGTGTGTTTAAAGGCAAATGGGTAGATTTTGAAATCTCTAAAGTAATCAAGGTAATTTAATACTAGAGCTTGAGTAATTGCATATTTAATCTTATATAAAGTTATGGTATTTTTCTTTATCTGATGAGTGTCGTTATTATCATCATTTGATTTTATGTTTGACAAATCCAGGGTGGTGTCCAAGGTTATATATGATAGAAGGTTCAAGCAAATTGTAAATCAGTCATTTAGATAACAAGATTTATTGGTGAAACTAATGTTGTTGGGGTGGTTTTGAGGTCACTTAAATCCTAATGTGCATGAATTAAAATTACTTTAACTGCAAGAATTGAAAACTGCTTCTAAGACTTGAAATTGACAACTAACTATAGTTTGCAAAAAATTAAAATACAGAATATGAAATCTTGCTGAATTGAAACCTATATTACATTTGCTAAATTGAAAGAAATTAAATTAAAGATGCTTGAATTAGAAATATTATAGTCTAATTCATGCTAAATAAAAGTTGCAAGCAGATGTCAGTGCATTGCTATAGAAGGTTGTTAGATTTCTATTGGAGGAACTGATAAGAAATAAAATTACTAAATTTGACAATTGAAAGAAAATAGAAAATAGGGGAATTCAAATCTATAAATACTGTCAAATGACCAAAAATAATTTTCATAAACCACACTTGATATCATAAAACATCACACAAACTAAAATAGGGGTTAGTCTAGTTAGCAACAAACAACAAGTTAACAAAAAAACTGGCAAATTGCTGTAGCAAAAGTTGTCAGAAAACCTGTTTAAATAGTCCTTGCCTCCAGGTCTGAGAGTGGCCCTTTCTCTCCAATCTAGAAGAGGATAAAAAACACCTCATAGCTACTAAAATTGATCGCTTAAAGCTCACAAAATGAACATAAAATACTACAGTTTATTCAAACTTTTAAGTCATGTTACAATAGTTACAAAGAACACATTTTTTGACTATGACTACGTACTTGCCTACTTTATACTCTTTCAAATCCTACTTTCCTAGCTTAACCAATGAGGGAGCTACCTATTTATACTATTTTATTGCATATGTTGCATTTACATATTCAACTACCATGTTGTTTGTGCGTGATTTGGTTGTTTGGCTATAGTAGACTTAGTCTATTTTAGGATAAAATATGTTGTAGCAGTTGTCTATTGATTTATTCATGCTTCTAAATTGGTTGGAATGAGCTATGATTGGTTGGAAAATTCTTATCACACTTGTCCTTATCTCCATGCACCTTCCTCCATGCAAATTGGATGCATTTGGGCTTATTTTGGCTAAAATAGGCATGTATGCTCTATCATTCCAGAGAGCTCTGGAATATCAGGCTGAAAAGGAAGATTTTACCTAGTTGACACAAAAACATGCAAGAAAGTCATTCCAGGTGGATAGGACATCTTTCCTATACCTTCTCAACCATTTCCAATCATTACCTCTTGTTTTGTTTGACAAATTCCATGCCATCCTTTATAATGATAAGTGGCTAGAATTTGTATGGGCTGCACAACTGTTCTTGCTTTGTAGCTGTTATGCCATTTAAACCATGTGGAAATGCATCCAAGTGGGTCAAATTCTTCTTTAGTCTTCATGAACACATTCCAACCATTTTTGCTTGCCCTTTTTGACTACTTCAAGGTTCTCCTTTAATGTGACAACTGGCTGATTTTTATATGCTACACAAAACCTGTCAATGCCCTGTTTTATAACAGATACTATTTTGTCACTATTCCACATCAACAACTTATTTTAGGTGGGATAATATTCAAATAACATAATGCAAGTATAAACTACAACACTCCTTATCAACTACTAATTTTACTATGCATATTTTCACTAACTAATCATGCAAAAATAGTGTAATAATGCTGAAAAATAGTCAAAATAGGGTATAATGCTTCTATTCAAATTAATCATGCAAACACTAGTAAATAAAATATTTTAATCAACTATTTGTCATTTTAACTATGTTATGTTTTGTAATATGGTAGTTTTTATATGTCAAAAATAGTGCAAAGTTGAGGCATTAGTTGACCTCATCATTCCTCCCCATCTTAACCTGATGCATGCCCTCATGCATCCTAGTAGTACTCAGGTCCAATATTCTGAACAACATCCTCTATCAACCACATGAAAAATATTGAAATTGCTAATCATGGTTGAAATGCCAAAATTACTACAATTTGTGAAAAATGATGAAAGTGTGGAAATTGTTGCAATTTTTGAGAAATGTTGAAGATGCTGCAATTTTTGAAAAATATTCAAAAATGTATAAAATGCTAAAAATCTAAAATTGCTGCAGTGTCTAAAATTTCTAATTTTTTTTTTTAAAACTTGAAATTTCAAATATATTCTGAAAACTGCTGAGAAATTTGAATTTGTTGTAATTTCTGAAATATGCTGTAATTGCTGTTATTTTTGAAAATTTTAAGTTTTGTTGTAATTTTATAAAAACTTCTTGAAAGCTGAAATTGATGTAAGTCTGAAAATTACTGCAATTTTTGAATATTACTACAATTTCTGAAAATTACTGTAATTTTTGAATATTACTATAATTTTTGAAAATTATTGTAATTTTTTAATATTACTACAATTTTTAAAAATTACTGTAATTTTTTAATATTACCGCAATTTATGAAAATTACTGAACAATTCACAATCTCATTACCTACCACCAAAGAAATTTCTCCTTGCTGCACTACACTAAGCATTTTATAATCAAGCACTTGTATTTTTTTTATGTAGGTTTGCAATTTTTTTTTTAATTTTGCTCTATATTTTGTTCTAGCAATTTTTCAATTCTACACTTCCAACTTGCAATTCTTCAATTTTCATCCTTCAATGTTGTAATTTCTGCAATTTCAGCAATTTCCTCTTTTTCGGCACTTCCATAGTTTTAGTGTTGCAAGGCACAACTTAAGGGATTGGTAGCATATATAGCCTCGTTCTACTTTTCTAATGGGACCATATCTACCAGATGCACTAGTAATGGTGGAATTTTTTGTTCTGACAACATTTCAACCTGAATGCCTATTTTTGTAGTTTGTACTTTTGAAACATAACTAACAAAAATTTGATTTTGAATTTACTTGAGGAGATGTACTTGTATTGGGGTTGCTTGAGCTTTAGGGACCTCACTTTTTTATGTGCTTTGCCATTTTTGTCACTTTGGCACTGTATCTGGGCTTTTTGATACAAGTTATTTTCATTCCAGAGTTGTCTCTGTTCATTCCAAAGCTGCATCCGAAAGTGCAAAAATGACTTTTTTTTCAATTTTTTTGTGAAAACACTATTGTTGGTCCATCTCTAGAGTATCCTCTCTTTGATGTGGATCCCCTTATTAATTTATTTTAGAGGTGTACTCTCTTTGTATGTTGTTGTTCTACTACAATAGTAACCAAGGCAGGAACAAAAATATCAGGCTCTTGCTCCATAGTGGCTTGCTCAATTTAATGAGGCAATTATGGAATGTATTCTTGTGTTACCCCTTCCAAAAATTACTCTATTAATTCAAATAAAATTGTTGCTATCTCCTTCCCAGAATTAGGATTTGTAGGTAGATTTTGTAGTTTGTGTCATTTTTTTCTTTTAATTCACTCATTTTTTACAACTGCTGAATGTATTTTTTTTCAACCAGCTTCTTTGCAATACAATTTATTTTTAACCTAGTAGATCTTCTCAGTTGTTGTGTACTTGTTTCTTCACCACTTTGCTTTATTCTTGCAGTTTTTTTTTTGCAATTGTACTTTTTTTTCTACAAACCTAATTGTACAACCAGTTTTATCTTTTTTTTTTGATAAATCTGCTTTTTCAGCCAATGACCTAGTTGTTATAGAATTTTAAGGTTCTAACTGTGCAGATGTTTCTTCCTGAGCAATAATACTAGTAACCTTATCATTAAAAGTGATTTTTTTTAGTTGTTATGCAAGACTACATTCAAATTTCCTCTTTCTTTGTGCCCTGATTCTGGTAGCTAGTGGACCATAGAGGGATGATGGGTTTCTTTAGTTTCTATAATAACCCTTTCATTAGCATTGTCTTCAGGGGTCCTTGCCCTATCTGCAAATACTTCCTTTACCAGTTTTGGCTCATTTTCAGTAGAAATATATTCCAACTATAGTTTTTACTTTTTTTTTCAACTATAATTTTGAAACCAACTGCATTTTTTTTAGCAATTCTATGATTTTACGCGTTGTGAAGCACTTTACCAGTGATGTGTCAGAACTTTACCTGCAACTCTGTTGTTATGCTACCAGACTAAACTTTTCATGCAACCAAAGATAGGATAAGGTATTTCTTGACATTTTGAACAACATGTTTCATTTTTTAATTTGCCAATATTTTATAAATAGTTTTTGAATTTTAAATATTATAGTCTAATTCATGCTAAAGGAAAGTTGCAAATATATGTCAGTGCATAGCTGCAGAAGGTTGTCAGATTTCTTCTGTAGGTTCTGATAAGAAATAAAATTGCTGAATTTTACAGTTGGTAGAAAATAGAAAATAGGGGAATTCAAATCTATAACTACTGTTAGCTGACCAAACACACTTTGCATAAACCACACTTGAGAGCATAAAACATCATATGAAATAAAACAAGGATTAGTCTAATTAGCAACAAACAATAAGTTAACAAGAAATCTGGTAATAAATTACTACAGCAAAAGTTATCAGAAAACCTGTGTAAATAGTTCTTGCCTCCAGGTCTGAGAGTGGCCCTTGCTCTCCAATATGGAAGATGGTGAAAAATACCTCCTAGATACTAAAATTGATCACTCAAAGCTCACAAAATGAACATAAAATACTGCACTTTATTCAAACTTTTAAGTCATGTTACAACAGTTACAAAGAACACTTTTTTTTACTATGACTATGTACTTGCCTACTTTCTACTCTTTCAAATCCTACTTTCCTAGCTTAACCAATAAGGGAGCTATCTATTTATACTATTTTATTACATATGTTGCATTTACATATTCAACTACCCTACTGTTTGTGCATGATTTGGTTTTTTGGCTGTAGTAGACTTAGTCTATTTTAGGATAAAATCTGTTGTAGCAGTTGTCTATTGATTCATTCATGCTTCTAAATTGGTGGGAACGAGCTAGGATTGGTTGAAAAATTCTTATAATACATATCCTTATCTCCATGCACCTTCCTCCATGCAAATTGGATGCAGTTGGGCTTATTTTGGATGAAACTGGCCTGTCTACCCTATTATTCCAAAGAGCTCTAGAATATCAGGCTAAAAAGGAAGATTTCGTCCAAATGACACAAAACATGTGAGAAAGTCATTCCAGGTGGATAGGACATCTTCTCTACCCCTTATCAACTATTTCCAATCGTTGCCTCTTGTTTTATTTGACAAATTCCATGCCATCCTTTATAATGACAAGTGACTGGAATTTGTATGGGTTGCACAATTGTTCTTGCTTTGTAGTTGTTATGCCATGTTGTTGTCCGTTTAGACCATGTGGAAATGCATCCAAGTGGGTCAAAATTCTTCTTTAGTCTTCATGAACACATTCCAACCATTTTTGCTTGCCCTTTTTGACTACTTCAAGGTGCTCCTTTAATGTGACAGCTGGCTGATTTTTATATGCTGCACAAAACCTGTCAATGCCCTATTTTACAACAAAGACTATTTTGGCACCATTCCACATCAACACCTTATTTTAGGTGGAAGAATATTCAAATAACATAATGCAATTGTAAACTACAACACTCCTTATCAACTATTAATTTTACGATATATTTTTTGACTAACTAATCATGCAAAAACAGTGTAATAATGCTGAAAAATAGTCAAAACAGGGTATAATGCTTCTATAAAAATTAATCATGCAAACACTAGTAAATAACATATTTTAATCAACTATTTGGCATTTTAACTATGTTATGTTTTGTAATATGGTAGTTTTTATATGTCAAAAATAGTGCAAAGATGAAGAATTATTTGGCCTCATCATTCCTCCCCAACTTAACCTGATGCATGCCCTCATGCATCCTAGCAGTACTCAGGTCCAATATTCTGAGCAACATCCTCTATCAACCACATGAAAAATATTGAAATTGCTAGTTATGGTTGAAATGCCAAAATTACTACAATTTGTGGAAAATGATTAAAATGTGGAAATTGCTACAATTTTTGAGAAATGTTGAAGATGCTACAATTTTTGAAATTATTGCAATTTTTGAAAAATATTCAAAAATGTATAAATTGCTAAAATATAAAATTGCTGCAATGTCTGAAATTTCTAAAAAAAATTGAAATTTTTGAAATATTCTAAAAACTGTTGAGAAATCTGAATTTGCTGTAATTTCTAAAATATGCTACAATTGTTGTTATTTTTGAAAATTTTGAGTTTTTGCTGTAATTTTTTAAAAACTTCTTGAAATCTAAAATTGATGTAAGCCTGAAAATTATTGCAATTTCTGAAAATTATTGAACAATTCACATTCTCATTACCTGCCACTTGAGAAATTTCTCCTTGTTGCACTACACTAAGCATTTTGCAATCAATCACTTGTATTTTTTTTATGCAGTTTTGCAATTTTTTTTTTTAATTCTGCTCTATGTTCTGTTCCTACAATTTTTCAATTCTACACTTCCAACTTGCAATTCTTCAAATTTCATCCTTCAATATTGCAATTTTTGCAATTTCAGCAATTTTCTCTTTTTCTGCACTTCCATAGTTTTTAGTGTTGCAAGGCACAACTTAAAGGCTTGGTAGCATGTGATTCATCCTCCAATAGCCTCATTGTATTTTTATAATGGGACCATATCTAGCAGATGCACTACTATTGGTGGAATTTTCTGTTCTAACAAGATTTAAACCTAAATGCCTATTTTTTGTAGTTTGTACTTTTGAAAAAGAACTGACAAAATTTTGATTTTGAATTTACTTGAGGGTATGTACTTACTTGTATTAGGGTTTCTTGAGCTTTAGGGACCTCTCTTTTTTATTTGCTTTGCCATTTTTGTCACTCGAGCACTGTATCTAGGCTTTTTGGCACAATTTATGTTCATTTTGGAGATGTCTCTATTCATTTCGAAGTTGCCTCTGTTTATTTCGGAGGTGTCTCTGTTCATTTTGGAGCTGCATACGAAAGTGCAAAAATGATTTTTTTTTTAATTTTTTGTGAAAACACTGTTGGTGGCCCATATCTAAGTATCCTCTCTTTGATGTGGACTCCCTATAGCATCCATGATCCCCTTATCAATTTACTTTATAGGTGTACTCTCTTTTTATGTAGTTGTTCTATTGCAGTAGTAACCAAGGCAGAAACATAAATATCAGGCTCTTGCTCCAAAGTGGCTTGTTCAATTTGATGAGGCAATTATAAAATATGTTCTTGTGTTGCCTCTTCCAGAAATTACTTTGCTAATTCAAACAAAATTGCTGCTATCACCTTGCCAAAATTAGGATTTGTAGGCAGATTTTGTAGTTTGTGTCATTTTCCCTTTTAATTCACTCATTTCTTACAACAACTGATGAATGTAATTTTTTTCAACCAACTTCTTTGCAATAATTTTTTTTTTAACCTAGTAGATCTTCTCAGCTGTTGTGTACCTGTTTCTTCACCAGTTTGTTTTATTCTTGTAATTTTTTTCCTTTGTTTTTATAGTTGTACTATGTTTTTTTTCTACAAACCTAATTGTACAACCAGTTTTATATTTTTTTGATGAATTTGCTTTTTCAACCAGTGAACCAATTGTTATAGAATTTGAAGGTTCTAACTATGCAGATGTTCCTACCTGAGCAACAATCTTAGTAACCTTATCACTAAAAGTGATTTTTTTTAGTTGTTTTGCAAGGCTACTTTCATATTTCCTCTTTCTTTGTGCCCTTGTTCTGGTAGTTGGTGGACCATGGGGGGATGAGGGGTTTCTTCAGTTTCTAGAATAACCCTCTCATCAACATTGTCTTCAGGGGTCCCTACCCTATCTGCAGCTACTTCCTTTGCCTTCTTTGGCTCATTTTCAGTAGAAATCTATTCCAACTACAATTTTTACTTCTTTTTTCAACTATAATTTTGAAACCAACTACATTTTTTTCAAAAATTATATGATTCTACGTGTTGTGAAGCACTTTACCAATGATGTGTCAGAATTTTACCTACAACTCTGTTGTTATGCTACCAGACTAAACTTTTCATGCAACCAAGGGCAAGATAGGGTGTTTCTTAACATTTTGAACATGTTCCATTTTTTAATTTGCCAATATTTTATAAATAGTTTATACCAAATATCGATTACCATACATTACATGCTAAATGCTTACTATGACTAAATACAAGAAACACATACCTTACTGTCCTGAAAATTTATCATACACCTTACAATTGTTGTTTTCGATGATTTTTAGCATATTATCTAAAACCAAAAACATAACACATGTGCAGTAGGTGATATTTATACAATGGTAAAATAGTGATGGATATATCAAGAAGACAAACTATTAAGTGGTAATTTTTCCCAAATGCAAAACCACACTCGCAGTTAGGATTTCATCAAAAAACCCTCTCTTGCAAAGAAATAAATTTTCTCCAAAGATTCCTTTTATTTTAATGTGTGCATGTATGCTTTTCAAACGAGTGCATGGAATACCTTAGTGCTCTGCAAAACAACTGTTAACAAGGGGCCTATGTTGGGTTACTTCATTATATTTATACTATTGTTGTTCATGAAATTTGAAGGAAGAATAGATGTGATTTTCATCTTTCTTTGTTAAGCAAGTTTAAACCATTTTTTATCCATTTATTAGACCTTGCTTTAGGCATGAAGTAAATATTAAAATCTACTCCCAAAATGTAATATGAGAATGATGCAAGAATTCCTTTATGTTACTTCAAACATGGAAATGGAATGATTTTGGATGATTAGCTTTGTAGCTCTAATAGCCTTTGATGTGCCTTATTAACAACTATCTTTAATGAAATGAATTTTCATTAAAGAGAGTTAATGGAGGGCTTGAAATGTCCTGTAAATCACCTCCTTTCAATGAAACTGTGATTTTCATGAAATAAGTTAATTCATGCTTTTGATGTAATGGCCTGTGAGCTGCCCAATAAATTATCCTCTTTCATGAAATTGTGATTTTCAGGGAGGAAATTAATTTATTACAGAAGTTGTCTTTCTAAAAATATGCCTCATGAATCATTCTCCTTTAATGAAAGTGAGATTTTCATAAAGGGAAATAGTTCATGGCTTGAAAGTGAACAAACATAAAGCTTGAAATTTAAATCTCTATTCGAAATATGAAAACATGCAAAACCAGAGATCTCTCAAAATTCCCTTTAAAAATTACAAACTTTGAATAGTTTGGAATTTTGCATTCTTTTGAAACAAATTTGACCTTGCTTTAAATTAAATGTTAAAGCTTATTCATCTAAACTACACTTTTATTTTTTGTATATATATATATATATATATATATATATATATATATATATATATATATATATATATATATATATTATTTTTTATTATTTTGGAAACACCAAAAAAATGGAAAAGATGAGGTTAGAAGGATAAAAATAAAATAAAATTAAAAAAATGCAATAAAATTAAATACTGCAACTTGAAATGCTCCATAAACCCTACAAATATTTGTATCTTGCATTAAAACCCGTATTGAAGTGATCCATGTTCATGCAATCAAAACTTCAAATGGGTGCGATCTTCGACAATGATAAACCGATCAACCATAAACATGCATAAAATCTACAAAAATTCCAATACATTTATAGAAAATATATTTTCATTAAACTCATAACATGCAGACTATAGACTTCAAACTGGAATTAATGGTAACACTACAGTTCAACTGGTGGAAGAGAACTCCAAAAAACAAACCTAGTGCACACAACTTCTCACTACAATCTTGCTCCAAAAAGTTTCCAATCCCCTATCATTTTGTTCCATCCACTTTTAAACTCTTCATGTAGCCCCTTCCTCCTTTTTATCGTAATGCTCTTGTCCCTTCCAGCTCGCGTTATGCTTCATTTGCTATTGCATCCTTTCTTTCGTAACGTTTCCCTTGCTCAATTAGAAGCGGTGATTGTTTTCATCACCATTCACTAGGCAAATATTCTCCATGTCAATACATATCATCGCGCACAACTATAGCTCTACCTATGATGCAACTTTTTGAAATGATCCATCAGCCACCATATTTCTTCTCGAGGCATCCACGAGTCCCAATAATTACCATTTTTGCATGCACCAAGAGTGACCTGTGTAACAAACTGATATGATGATTTGAAAACTGTCGTAGGCCCCACACTCTAGCCTCTATCAAAACTAAAATAATGCTCCACTACAAAATATCGTTTGCACTGCTTACCCATTCACGTCCTCTTTGTGTGATCACACTACATCAAAATCATCGATGAATGCTCGAAAGCTTGTCTCTGCTATGTGTGCTTGTCTATAGTGGCTTGGTCATTGATAATCCATGCTATCACCTGCTTATCTAATTACGGTGCCTACCACACACAAGTGCCTCTGGCGATTCTATAATTCAAGAGGGTGCTAGTTTTTCATAGCACCCACCGATGTATCTCCATTTACCACACGTTTTTGGATATCAACGTGCTCCATAAATCTCATAAAACCTCCACATTCAATTTCATTTCGGTTTAATTTTTTCTGTCATATTACCTTTATCTGAATGTTGCTACATCCATGGGTATTCTTTTAATATGCCCACGCTGTCATTTTCACCCAACTGTGCAATGAGTGATCCATGTCACTACAAATCACCATCAATATCTTTGTTGTTTATGCCTAAAACTACTCGCCCTGGACTCATGCTGAGCCACCATATCCGTTTCTATATCTATATCGATGGCTATTTACACCTGTCTTGTCATATGTGGCATTCCTGCCACTAATTTCGTGATGCCAACCGTGATAGAGAACAATTTCTAAATTGAAAAATAATTCCATCATTGACTTAAGCTCCCCACGATTATTGTTGTCTCTCACCTACATAATTTTATTACCATTGTTGTCACCGCGACCTTATATAATGTCACTCCTGGTCTGACGTTAACATTAACGTCAACTCGTTGTAATTACCATTACCCAAATCTCCTTAGGTGGTGCCCGACATTTCGCTCACTCTCACGCGTTGCCAACCTCAACGAATCATTGTCTATCCATCATATTTGATTACCCAACGTTGAACCTTGATGATACGACCTTTTGCCCGAATTATTTTATCTCATATGTGAATGCTTAATGAAAACCATAGTAAATTAATTTGACTCTCTTTGGCACAATTTCCTTCGTCAGGTCTGAACGTTGTCTACATTCAAATGTCATCGTCACTAGTTTATGTTATACCACAACATAAACTTCCTGTAATCGTTGCATTCTGAGATGCTGGTTCTCGGTTTGTTGCTACACACGAAAGCCTTGAATAGAAATTTGAACAAAAATACTCTTCGTATTTTCTGTCACATCCCAAACATTCAAATCTATTTTTGACTAAATTTCATGGTTTTATCTGCTTTCATACACAATTTCCTGGAACTCGATATGTTGTGTGATGCGATCAAGACCATTGTCCATGTCAGCCATCAAGCAATGAGTCCTCACCATGATATCCTACACAATCCACCGTGGATGTTGTTTACTCCTCATCATCATCGTTATCCATTACCATCTATCTTTCGAGGTCTGAATCACCACATCGCTATCCGCTTTAGTTTTTACCTACAAAGATTTCTTTCCTCATACGACACCCTTGACACTTATGCTTTCTACGTGAAGTTCGTTGCCATGCTCCAATTTTGCCAAGTTATTCGCTAGGTAGGCATGTAGTCCACCACATATGTGTCCTTGTTGTTGGTGTCCAATGATAACCTCGTTCTTCACTACTACTCATGGCTACCGTATTGGTAATCCCCATCTTCACGTTGATGCCTGGTTGTCCTTTGACTTCTAGCATCATCTACATAACTCGCTGGTGAACCACCTGCATGCACCATTAACATAGCATTACGTAAAATGTAAATAAACTACCACGCATGAATTGAAATGAAAAGAGAGGGCACTTGAATAATAGCGTATGGTTTTAAACATTAATACTCTAAGGAAAGTTTTAAATAATAATAGCCAAAGCATCATTATTATTATTCTATTATATTTTTATTATTTATTTATTTATTTTTAATATTATAATAAACATATATACTTATAGTCCGTGGGTCTAGGTGGATTGGTAAGTTGGAGCACTTACCGAGAGGAGACCTAGGTTCCAATCCCACGGGCTTGCCCATGCACAGGCAGTAGCCCAAATCTGATTCCTCTGAGTAGTGCGCCAGATTGATGACGATGGTGCAACCCCTATGCGTCCGGCGGTCCCCATCTCACATTGGGTTACCATGTACCGAGACGGTGGAAGTCCTGGGAGCCTTTGTAGATAGTTTGAACCCTACCAATTGTGCTAGTAGTTACTAAAAATCGTGATTGTAACCATTGCTTCTATATACCAAAAAAAATAAATAAATAAACATATATACTTATATATATTTATTATAATAATCTCAATTATATTATATATATATATATATATATATATATATATATATATATATATATATATTATTCTTACTTTCAACAATAAGTTGGTCTATTTAAAATATTAAAATCGTCAACCACCATATATTAGACCAACATTGAAGATCAAACAAAAACAACAAATTAAATCAAAACACTAACGCCATGACAAAATTGAAACGACATGAATACATCAAGAATGAACCTTGGCAACAACACAAAGAGATCAAAATTGCCATCCAAAGAACACCCCTAATCCCAAAAAACACAAAATTTTAAGGTGGGTCCCCAAGTTTTGGGGATTGTTGTGGAGAGGCCACAACACAAACATACCAAAAACTGGTTTTCATGTAAGCCTTAATTCAACAACACCTCCAAAAAGGTTTTGACTACTGAATTATTTATTTTTTTCATTTTCTTTTTCTTTCATTTTTTTTTCTCATTTTTTTTCATCTTTTTTCATCAGAAGAGGCTGTCATTTTTGGTTTTCAACCAACTTTTATCTCTTTTTTTTTTTTCAAGTGCTTCAATGAGATAGAATGTATCTCATGAGGCTTTAATGAGAGATAATATATCTCATTTTTATTTTGATAAGAACAACTATTATTTTGCAAAAAGCACATCGATATTTTTTGTATGAAAACATCTTTATTTTCCCTGAAAGTAGCAACAATGATGCAACCTTTCTTTCCAGATGAGTAGTAAGAATCTTCTTATGTCATCATTGCCTCCTTATTACTAGAAATTAAGTATTGACTTCATTGTTCCTCCTCCCTACTGAAATTGACGCATGTCCTCATGCATCTGCATTTTGTGAAACATACCTTATGCTGTAACTTTTTCTTTTCTTTTCTTTTTTTCTTTTTTCTTTTCTCTCTTTTCTCTTTTTTTTTTGTTTCTTTTTCATGATTCAAATATAGATCATTTGTAATCTCTATCAGAAGAGGAAGCCTCTTCTACCATATGCAAGTTTAACTGTGTGAAATATCAAGCAATTTCTATATTTGTTAGTGGCTTATGGTACCATTGTAAATGATGTGCATTCACCACTAATGTCCTTCTTAAATCATAAAACAAAGAAATTTGAACTCCATTATCAAACACTTTTGGTTCATCCTTGCTAGTCCTAATGTGATCATCATGCCATATTTTCTATTTTTGTTGAATGAACTCTGTTTGGTGAAGTGCCTCCAACCAAATTTTATCCAATGCATTCAACTACAAAATTATCTTATTTTGTACATGTAACAACTCAATGCCAACTTCTAAAGATGTATGAAGTGTTAGATAAGCATTAGGATGTTGGATCAATGTATCAAACAATTTTTCTTCTTGGTTTTTAGTCAACCAACTATTGATATTCAAAGGTTGTTTTGGTTGTGTTTCAATTTATTTTATACCAAGATGTATTGAAGTGATTGTTGGAAAATTATGCATTAATGAATTAAGAGAGCAATGGTGTGGTAGAAAAAATAGAAAAGTTGTGTATCCTTATTAAAAACAATTCTTGAAAGAATTAAATTTGATAAATGACAATGAAAATATAAGAAAAAATGATGATTCCATCCATGTGGTAAATGAAGAAAACTATTTTTTATTGGAATGGGTGATAAATATTCATGATTTTGTTTTTCATAATTCCATAGTAATTGTTAAACAGTAATTGGTTCATTTTTAACATTTTCATCAAAAATAAACCTTTTAGACGAATCTAACCCTTCTACATTATTCTTTACAACAATGGAAGCCAAAGTTGAAATGTTATTTTCATTTTTCTTATGTTATTCAAGAAACCATGGGCTTCCTAGACAATCATACTTAGGTGGAGTAAGTTTTCCTGCAAGCAAGTCTACTAAGTTTCCAACATTTCTTGAACAATATTATTAATGATTGGTACATCTTTAATAACTTGAAGTAAAGGGATTGTAATAGTTAAATGTTTTAATTCCTTTATCAAATCTGATTTCAAAGATGTTAGTTTTGATATTTCAAACTATTCAAGATATGATACTTTCTTTGATGAGTCATCTTGTGGGAGATTTTCTTTTTCTCTTTGATGTTTCAGTGTAGATGGGTTTTCATGTTTATTTTCTTTAGGTCCCATTTCTACATTGATAAGTGGAATAGGTTCAAGAAGTGGTTTTTTTGAACACAACTGAGTGTTATCACAATCACTAATATTTATTATGGTTGTATTTTCTAATTCAACCATAGAGATAGGGGTTTCCTGTTTAACATGATTTGGATTGGCCACAGGTTGAACTAAAAGTGGAGGTTGTTTTGCTTTTTGTTGTGGTTTTCCTTGAGAGATATTATGGGTATGAGTAGGCAACAAATTTTATTATTGTTTTGATATTGTTGTTGCCCTTTGTATAGTTTTTGTTGTTGTACCCATTGTTGTCCCTACATTTTTGGTTGCAACCATGGTGGATGTTGTTGATTTGATTGTTGAAGCATCCATCTAGGTTGAGACCACTCTTGGAAATATGCCCATGGTGGTTACTCCAATGTGTTTGAAGTGGACCTGAAGTAGACCATGGCATATACCAAAGATTATTTTCCCAATATTTAGGAAATTGAGAAGAATTTTGATATGGATTAAGAAAATTCCTTTTCCTACAAAATTTCCTTTCATAGGTTGAGATTGTTCTTCAAAGACACTTTTGAGTCTTGGTAACAATTGACATTGATTTGTAGGGTGTCATTTTTTACAAATGCTATATGTACCATATATAAATATTTTGTTCAAAGGACATTCATGAAGAGAGTCCTTCTTCTTATATCTTGAACAATAGATGGCTAACAATTCAATGGATTCATTTTTGTATTCATTTCATCTAATGTTGTATCAATATGTACTAAAATATCAGCTTTTATATTATCAAACTCTTTTATGAACTATTTCAAATCATTTGTGTTATTACCAGTTTTATGTTTTCTATACCTTGAACGAGAATAATTTTTATAGATTTCAATGATTTCCTGGAATTCAAGTGTATTTGCATATCCTCTTCCCAAAATATCTAATACATCTCTAGATTCATCTTGTAGTCATCTCAAGAATATATGATTTTACAAATTTCAAGTTCAACACTTCCACATATCTTATGAACAAAAGAAAATTTGTCTAGATAGTCTTCTAAATTTTCATTTTCCTCTTGTTTCATTCTAAGCAATTCATAATTTTAATTCTTGACTTGACAATATTCTTGGTATCTCTCCAAAAATATATTTTCCATCTCATCCCAAGTTCGAATTGAATCAGGTGCTAAGGTGATAAACCATCGTAGGGTTAATTCTTTAAGAGTGGAAGGAAACAACTTGAGCTTTTGATTTTCATGAGCTTGACATACAATCTTAAACTCAAATAAAAACATATCAGGATCTTCAAATGTTAATCCCTTGAAATTTGGTAACACAGAAGGTGAAATGACTTTCATGGGAGATTTTTTATTAATATCTAATTGAATGGGGTTTTGAAAAGTTTTGGCAGGTGTACTAGATGCACTAGGGTGGAGCACAGTACTGGCTCTTCTTGGATTCTCTTGTGAGCCTACCATCATGGGTTCCCAATAGCAATTATAAATCTTGTTAAATTATCCTGATTGTATGGATTTTTCAAGTGGTGTTGAACTACTATTTTTTCCTCCTTGTAATGATTTCTCAAAGGATCCTACAGTTCTTGAAGGAGATGATTGAGATTCTTTGAAAATTCCAATATTTTTGGAAATCATAAATTCTGACAACTTTGGCATGGATTCAACCTCTTGTCATGAAAATTTTCTTCCTGTGGTAGGTAAAGGGTTTTTAACAAACTGTCCTTCCCTTAATCTATTCATTATTTGCTTGTTTTCTAAATGTTTTTGAAATGCAACTATCAATAACTATTTCTTATGTGAGTTGTTACATTCAGGTTTTACTCTAAAGTTCACAACTTAGCATAATAATAACTATTTGACTACTTTTACCCTCTAACAACACTGTGTTCCCTGATAGTGGTGTAAAAAATTATGAGTGTCATTATTATCATCATTTAATTTTATGTTTGTAAATCAGTTATTCAAATCAGTCAGTCCAAGGCTATATGCGATAGAAGGTTCAAGCAGATTGTAAATCAGTCATTCAAATAACAGGCTTTATTGGTGAAACTGATGTTTTTGGGGTTAATTAAATCCTAATGTGCATGAATTGAAACTACTTTAGTTGCAATAATTGAAAACTGCTTCTAAGACCTAAATTTGACAACTAAGTACAATTTGCAGAAAATGAAAATACAAAATTTGAAATCTTGTTGAATTGAAACCTATATTACATTTTCTAAATTGAAACAATTGAAATGAAAGATGCTTGAATTGGAAATATTCTAGTCTAATTCATACTAAAGAAAATTTGTAAACAAATGTCAATGCAGTACTGCAGAAGGTTGTCAGATTTTTGCTGCAAGAACTGATAAGAAATAAATTGCTAAATTTGATAGTTGGAAGAAAATAGAAAATAGGGGAATTCAAATATATACCTACTGTCAACTGACCAAACACACTTTGCATAAACGATACTTGAGAGCATAAAACATCACATGAACTAAAATAAGGGTTAGTCTAATTAGCAACAAATAACAAGTTAACAATAAATCTAGCAATAAATTACTGCAGCAAAAGTTGTCAGAAAACCTATTTAAGTAGTCCCTGCCTCCAAGTTTGAGAGTGGCCCTTGCTCTCCAATTTGGAAGAGGATGAAAAAAACCTCCTAGCTACTAAAATTGATCACTCAAAGCTCACAAAATGAACATAAAATACTGCACTTTATTCAGACTTTTAAGTCATGTTACAACAGTTACAAAGAACACTTTTTCTAACTATGACTACATACTTGCCTACTTTCTACTCTTTGAACTCCTACTTCCTAGCTTAACCAATGAGGGAGCTACCTATTTATACTATTTTATTACATATGTTGCATTTACATATTCAACTTGTACCAACCTAGAAAGCATACACCTATTGATACATTAATTGAAATTAAATTATTAAATAGGAAACAAGATTGCATATTACAAGAAAGTGAATGTTTCTTCTATTAATCTTGAGTCAAATCTTGGTTACAATCATGCCCCTCATAGGGTCACCCAAATGTTGATACAATCAATACAATTTGATATCCGCAATGGGGTAGGTGCAATATGCAGACTTTCTAAATGGACATGAACTGCTCCAAGGTGTCGATGACCTTCTTCTCCACGATTAGAGGCATTTGCCACCTTGCATCCCAAAACCCTATTGATCCTGCGTGCAATAAACAACAAAAAACATTAGAAACAAAGGGGACCTCTCTTGATGAGTCTTTTAAAGGGTATTTGCATGAAAAGATGTAATGATTAGCAATAATCAAGAAACTGCAAGAAAGATGCTAAAGCTATGCAAAACATGTAAATATTGCTACAGAACATGTAAACTAAAGTAGATCTATCTATATAATGGCCTAATTACAAAATTGAAAGCATGCAAGCATGGAAAGATCCATTGGTAGCATAATTGCAAAGCAAAGGAAAATTACTACAAAACTCCTAATTACACTGGTCAAAGTCTCTATAAAAGATAATTAACATGAAATATAGCTATTCTAATGCAATTAAGATAAATCCTACTACTAAGATCAAGGGAATTGAAGATGACAACCTGATAGTGGGTTTGATTCATGGTGAGAACTGGTCACCATGGCTGATAGTTGCGGTTGATCCTGAAACACTCTTACCCTCCCAATTTGGTATTCAATCTTTAGTTCTCCTTGAGGAATTGATGATCAAGGATTGCCACTATGTCCTTTGATAGATTTGGTAGTTGAATTTCTCGGTAAGTGCATAGGTTACATGGATTAGAATTTCTTGGCTCTCCTAACCTCCTAAGATCTCCATAGCAATGTGGTTTTCAATTGGGTATTAAAAGGGCTCCTCTCAATGCATGTAAATGGGTATGCAATTTGACAGGGCTTCATTGCGTTCAATTGAAAGTTTCTTCAGCAAAATTTTCCCTAATTTAGAGGGGGATTTTATAGCAATGGCTCAGGGATAGGGGTGGCTTCCTCATGAATCCAAGAAAAATATTGGGTGGTTGAGCTTGTTGGATGGAAGGATCCAGAACCCTCCTCACTCAAACTGCTCCAATATGCAACCAATTGGCCGTTTGAACCAACTTTGAATTGGTAAAAGGCCAACTAACTCTGAGTCTTCACCACGATTGACAAACACAACGTGCTCTGCTAACCGTGGGTTTCATTAACGGTTAGCACTGACTAGGCAAGGTACCCAAATGAGTGGTAAAAACCACTTCTATACCTTGGAATCTACCCAGGGTATTCCATATGGTCTTGTAGCATGTCCCATATGATTAGTCACCTCGACATGACATGTTTTAGGTGTCTACAGATGCCTCTTTTGAGATGCATTGTGATTTTGAACAACACTGAGAAAAACTAGACCTCCTAAAATGATGTTTTAGGTTGGATGACTATCATTGATTTGATCAACATTAGATGCCCCAGGTCTAGTAAAAGGACACGTATCCTAGAATTATTGCTTCCAGGTCCAGTATATTTGATGATATTTATTTATTGTAAATGGACATGTATGTTTTAATCACATAAAACACAATGTATGAATGCAACATGAGTTTAATCAATCTAATGGATGACACCACATAATGTATAACAATCATGCACGATAATTGATATATTTTGTTATGAAAATTTATTGATTTGACACTCATGTATGATCTGCAATAATGTATTTTTTCTATTTATAAGATTTTTTTAACTAAAATAGTACGCATAACATAGTCAATGGTCGTTTAAATATCAATTCTGACATCCATTTGGTATCTAACATACATCACAAATATTTTTACAAACAAACTCTCATAAATGTAATTTATATTTGATGATTACATTTGAAAAATTAATTTTTGCTATTTGGGAATTTTTGAGGCTTTCCATGAAACTCAAACACCCTAGTTGACTTATAAAAAGTTGCATACTTACTATACTAGGCTTTTGAACATAAAAATTTCGCTCCAAATGACCAAGCTATTCATTACCCCTATGCATGTAAATTAATATATTAGATAAGGCATAAGCATACCCCGATGTCAAGCGGGATTCTTTTAGCCCATTTCTAATATTAGGGATCCTCAAATGTCTATCCAATCCTAGGTTTGGATTCAGTCAGACTAGACCACTAGGCAATCTAGGCCACCTCAAGCTAGCCCACTCGTAAATTGCGTAGAACTACTCCTTCAATGATATGTGGAATTCTTTCAGCCCATTGCTATAATTGAGGATCACTCTATGGCTTTCAAGTAATGATAATTCCAGGGATTCAAGATCCCCCTTTCTTTTCTTCAATTTATTGGGATACTTGCTCATATATAGTGACAAAAATCACTGTTTATTTTCTCTTTTAGTGACAATAATCATTGTTTATTTTGTATTTTGTTTTTTCTTTGAGCAAGGGATTTGATTTTTGATATGAATGTTGGGATATGATTTGAATTTGATTTGATTTTATTGGGATTTGACTTTGAGATATCAATTTGGGATATCGATCTAGGATATCGATTTGGGATATCAACCTTTGATGTTGATCTGGGATATCACTCTGGGATATTGCTCCTTCATTTTTAAGCAAGGGATTTATTTGGGTAGGGGGGAATGCTTGTCCTTTTGCTAATAACCACTACCCTAGACCATTGCTCCTCACAAGATAAGCAAGTAACAAAACCTTTTGCCTAAGGTGACCCAGACCACTTTTGCAGTGTTCATCCTTCCTTACCCTAAGTAGGATTTGTTAAATGTGTTTGATTAGTGATAGGATCCTGATATGCTAAGCACTATCAAAACTAGACTTCATCCTCAAAAGCAAAGCAATATTTCCACTAAACTCATGAGATGACCACTAGGTATGGTTGAATGACCAGAAAGCCCTAGTATATTCTTCATAGCAACATGATTGTGTTGAAAAACACATTTACTCACAAGGGTGACATATGATAACAGTAATGCATAGATGCATGATTGAAGCACAAACATGGTGTCATTTATCAAATTAAAAATACAACCTATCCTAATGCAAGTGCGACAGATGGATATGCCTACTGCAATGCAATTAAATGAATGGAATGCAAAATGAAATGCATGATGCAAATGAAATGCAATGTATTTTGAATGAAATGCAATGATGCAAATGTTTTTGATTTTTTAATTTTTTGCAATGTTTTTGGATTTTATTGCTTTTTATTATTATTTTTATTTTTTGGATTTTAAAATTTTGACCAAGGGATTTTAAGAACCATTGGAGCCTTTTGCTTTGACCAAAGGGGTTACATATGCCTTTGGAGCCTTTTTGAACTTGACCAAAGGGCTTACATATGCCTTTGGGGCCTTTTTGAAATTGACCAAAGGGCTTACAGATGCCTTTGGGTCCTTTTTATGGTTTAGGCATAAAACGCTTTAAGATGAAGGATATTGAGAGGTTCAGGATCTTCAATTCCTTCCAATGATGTCAAGCGATATGTGCCAGGTCCAATCTTCTCAAAGATCATATAAGGAACCAACCAGTTAGCCATAAATTTTTCTCATAGTTATGGCAACAAATTTGAGTTTTGTTGGTTTTATTTAAGCACAAGATTGCCAACCTCAAAGTCTCTCAAATGGACTTTGTCATTATAATCTTATTTTAAACACTCCTGATAAATGCGAAGATGCTCGAGGGCATTCATGTGATGTTCATCAAGTAGCATCAATTGATCAAGGTGAGCTTGCCGCATAGTGTCATCATCGATGAACTCTTTCAATGGGACGTGCAACATTGGAATTTCCAACTCTAGGGGCATAACGGCCTCAGTGCCATACACTAGTGAAAATGAAGTTGCCCCAGTGGGTGTCTGAATGCTAGTCCTATAAGCCCATAATGCAAGTGGTAACTAGATGTGCCAATATTTGTGGTGCTCTTGTACCATCTTTTTCAAGATAGATATCACCATTTTATTGGAGGCCTCAGCTTGCCCATTTACCTATGGATAATATGGAGTTGCAAAACTATGCTTGATCCTATACTTGGATGTCAAAGCTCTCATAGTTTTGTTCTTAAATGAAGTTCCATTATTCGAGATGATCTTGGATGGTATCCCAAAATGACTAATGATATTGGTGAGTATGAACTCAAAAATACGCACTCCAGTTACCATTGTTAGGGGAATGGCTTCCACCCACTTTGTAAAATACTCAATAGTTGTAATGATAAATGTATGACGACCCAATGATGGAGGAGAGATCTTATCGATAAGATCCAATCCCCACTAATAAAATGGCCAAGCCACTTGGATGGGCTATAAGGCCTATGATGGCAGGTGCACAAGATTAGCATGATGTTGGCATTTGATGCACTTCTTGACATACACATTGCAATCCTTCTCCATAGTAGGCCAATAGTAGCCCATGCGAAGGATGCGCTTGATGATAGCCATGCCACTGAAATGGCCACCGCATGTACCATCGTGAGCTTGTGAAATCACCCAAGCTGATTCTTGGGGCTCAAGGCAATGAAGGAGAACTCCATCGTAGCTTCGATGATACAAAATATCTCCTAACAAGACATACTTTGTCACTTTCTATTTAAATGTGCATCTTATGGCATGTGATAATACCTAGGGGATTACACCAATTTTTAGGAAGTCATGGATTTGTGACATCTAGCTCTGATAGGCTTCAGATTCGACTGATAAGACAACATGTTCCCCCTGCGGTTCAACATTCACGAATGCAGACTGGGAAACAACCTTATGGTGAATGGTAGTACCATTCCCTATCGAACCTTGTGAGATTAATGACCCCCAAGGTAGTCTCTTAAGAAAGTCTCTTGCTCTGTAGAACCATTCATGAGTTGGTTCTACATGAATCATGTTGATGGACTCTTTGTTATCCATAGCTTCGTGCTGCACAATAGAGTGTGACAATGTTTTGATGTGGATAGTGGTAAAATTGGTAGATGGATTCTGAGGGATTAAGGATCCCAAAGATGCCATGGTGTCTATAAATCTATTTGATAAGCGAGGGACTGCATCGATGTCATACCATTCCAGTTTAGCTAGATATGTATCAACAAGATCTTTATATGCCTTTAGGATTGGGCACCTACATTGAAATAGCCCCTTCACTTGGTTTACAATGATAAGGGAGTCACCAAAGATATTTAACCTTTTAATATTCATGGAAATAGCTATTTGGAGGCCCAAAATTAGGGCTTCATATTCAACATTATTTTTAGTGCAAGGAAAGTCCAACTTGAATGACAAGGGCATAGGAGCACCTTGTGGCGTGAACAACACTACTCCTACACCACCCCCTTGCTCACACTTCGAACCATCAAAGAACAAGGTCATATTGGCTTTGTTGTCTGGTTCTTCAGGTTTGGGACCCTCTGATAATGCAAAGACTGCATCATCAAGAAGTTCAATGGTTAGAGGCCTACTATTTTCTAGTGGTGCCTCAACCAGTTGATCAGCTATGACTTGTCCCTTGATGGAATTTTGGCTAATGAATTCTAAATCAAATTATATCAATAGCATGATCCACTTCGCAGTACGTGTATTATGATATGTTTTACTCATCATGTACTACAAAGGATTTTATTTTGATATAACATACATCGTATGACTTAGCATATAGTGCCATAATTTCTTTGTAGCGAACACTACTGCTAAACACAACTTTTCCACGTATGCATATCCTAGCTCGTAACTCACCAAAGTTTGGCTAATGTAATATATGGCTTGTTCTTTATCCTGTGCATTCTTTTGGGCTAACATGGTCCCTAATGCAAAGTCGATCACCGATATATATAGCAAGAATGGTATATCTAGTTTTGGTGGAGCTAGTACTGGTGGTATCACCAGGTAGTGTTTGATCTCCACAAAGGTTGCTTGATAGTCCTCATCCCAATTAAATGGGACCCCCTTGTGTAGCAGTCGATTCATGGGTCAACATTTATCCGATAATTGAGTGATGAATCACTTTATGGATGCTACTTTGCCCTAAAGGCTCCTTAGTTCTTTGATGTTTGAGGGAGGACACATTTCTAAAATGGCCTTAACCTTTGCTGGATTGAATTTGATCCCTCGCTTTGAAATGATGAATCCTAAGAGTTTTCCTAAAGTGATGCCAAATACACACTTCTTAGAATTCAACCTAACATTATGCTCTATCAAATGATCGAAGACCTTTATTAGGACCTCAACATGCTCTTCACATAGCAATGACTTTGCCAATAAGTCATCGATATAATCTTCTAAGATTTTATGCATGTAGTCATGAAAGATATATGTCATAGCCCACTGATATGTAGCACCAAAATTTTTAAGGCCGAATGACATAACTTTGTAACAAAATATCCCCCATGGTGTTATGAACATGGTTTTATGTTGGTCTTTGGGCTTAATCTAAATTTGGTTGTAACCAAAAAAATTGTCCATTAAGGAGAGCATCTCATGACCCGTAGTTGCATCTACGAGAGCATCTATGTTCAGCAATGGAAATAAATCCTTTGGTGTTGCCTTATTGAGGTCTCTAAAATCCATACATATACAAATCCTTCCATCAGGTTTTCCTATAGGCACCATATTGGATACCCATTCTGGATAGTCGATGGAAATGACAAATTCCACATCCAACAACTTTTGTAGCTCATATTTCACCATTAAGGCTACCGTTGGATGCATCTTCTTGAGTTTTTTCTTAACTGGTTTCTTTGATAGATCTAGCGAAAGGTTGTGTGTAACCAATTTTGGATCTAGACCTAGCATATCCTTGTAAGTCCAAGCAAAGAGATCAGGTCTCTCTCTCAATAGAGGGATGAGTTTGGCATGCTCATCTAGAGTTAAAGTCTCTCCAAATTTAACCTTCCTTGGATTGGTGGGATCATCGCTGATATCCACTTTGAAGGTTTCCTCTACTGACATATGAGATCCCTCCTCAAGTTGATGAGGCATAGGGATCAAATGGATGTCATCTATTGGGTTTATGGGTTCCACATCGAAAGCACCCTCAGCATGATAGACATCATGTGCATAGCCTAGCGCAAAGTGAAATGGTTGCAATATTTCTTCATTGGGGAAGAAATCTTCAGGCTCTAGTGGTGAATCAGCGTGATCCCAATCAATAGCATCTACATTTAGATACAATGGTTTGGATGGATCGGCTAGATTGTAGAGTGGAGTGGTCAAATCAATGGAGATCATATTGATGGAATGGATTATGTCTCCAAGACCACATGCATGTGAATCTATACTTGTATAGCTTCCATCCCTAAGATGTGGTTTAGGGGGTATGGGGATCTCTAGATCCGATCTATGAACAGACTCGAACACAGGATCACTAGGCTCGAGGAGCTCTCTAAATGTTGGTGGATCAGGGAAGACCATGTGATAAATTCTATCTAGATTAGGTGGTCTTCCTCTGAGGAGAGGATGAATATTTATGTCTCTATACATATCCTCTACCGTGTAAGGTGCATTACGATGATGTAAGTAGGGAGGTCCTAGATAGGCTCTCTCCATCTCATCTTCCTCGTCACTATCATAATGGATACCTCCATCGCTAGCCATTGGAATTGGGCGATTAGGAAGATGGGGTCCCATGTGAGCCCACTCTTGATAATCACTATCACCTATGGAGGATTTCTCATCCTCGATGACTACCTCTAGAGGTAATAGATAACGCAAATTAAGCGGACCTAGATAGGCCAACTCAGTTCTATCCTCAGATTGCTCATCGCTTGAGGACCTATCATCATCATCACTCTCATGCATGTAGCTTGGTCCACCAATATCGAAGATGGACTTTGATCTATCCTCGTCATAAGGGTCTTCTGACTCAGGCTCTATTGTTAAGCTAGCATCTTGAATCTATAGACCAATGTCATTGGTTGCCTGATGGATTTGTTCACCCAAGTTATCTCTTGGTATATGTTCTAGACTGGTAGCCACCAAGATGTCATTGTGATATATCATGGGTGGTTCTATAGTGACATACGACACTATCTAATTATCCCTATGAAAATCTAAGGGATTGGGGTGGTAGGGATTAAAGTCGACTTCCCCCCCCATGTTGAGGTACAGGTGGTCTAAAGATGCCGCTAAGAGCTCACCATATCCTCTACTGTAATAACCTAACCCAAATCTATCAGTGGGTAACTAAAATTGTGGTTCATAGGGTGTCCACCCCTACTCGAATAGCTCAAGGCCGTAACCATGCCAATGGTGATGTTCAAAATATCGTAGGGAATACTCTGGGTTAGCAATATAATGAACATCTACAACAAATGGTTCATCATCATCTTCATCCATGGGGGTGCGAGATGCTATCTGGTCTAACCCTCCATAGATAAATTTTGTTTGGTTAGGTGGTACCCCTAGAGATACCACCGTCCCTATGGGAAGGTGATGGGCTCATGGTCGGCCCATGTCTTGTGAAGTCTCAATGATCGGTGTGAATGTCACATTCTGCACAATGTATTCCCCCATTGCAGGATTAACCAAGTGAACGGTCACCTGTGGCATAGATGACCCCACTGAAGATGCAGGTGAAGCAGGCTGAGGTGCCTATTCGACTCCTACCTGAGCATTCTCTACCTCCATGGGAGAAGGAACCTCATCTACAATATATTTGGGCATGTGCTTTGTCTCTTTCTCACCCATTTTTGCTTTCAACTTCATGTCCTCCTGACGCATCATGGATGTGGACGGTCTAGTAGAAGCGGCAGTTGTGTGCTCTGATATTTGCGATGCAAACTTTGTAAGCTTTGCACACACTTATTTTGCTTTACCTCTTAGTTCTTTAATTGGAAAAACCGACCATATATCCAGGTGCATTGAGGGGAGCACAAAATCCCCTAGCAAGTCTACTAGATTCACATATTTAAAAGGTTCTTCATCAGAAGGCACTATGTGAACCTGTCCCTCGTGTACATATTTGATGCATTGATGCAGTATAGAAGGGATGCAATGCATTTCTCGAATCCAAGGCCTCCCTAACAGGATGTTATATTGCATCGCGCCTTCGATCACGTGACACATCACAGAGATGGTCTTTAGTCCAACCTAGATTGGAAGGACTATGGTACCCACCGTCGAGCATAGCGCATCATTAAATGCTCGCAAGGTAAATGTGGAAGGTACAATATGTGATTTTGGCAGCTTCAGATAAGTCAATGCCTTGGTCATTATGATGTTGATTGAAGACCCCATATCAATCAATACCCACTTAAATAGTATGTGATTCACACATGCTATAATGTGAAGCGATGGGTCTGCTATAACAGTGGAGACCGTCTTGACTTCATGGTCATGAAATTGAATGATCGACTCCTGGCACTATTGTACATGTCCCACAAAGTGTGTAAATGCTTTGGGGTCTTGGGATTGTACCTCGATGGACCTTAAAATATCCATAAGCATCTCCCTATGCTTAGGAGACTATTGGATTAGCTCATAGATCAACAACTTAGTAGGAGTTATCTGTAGGTTTTGAATCAACCTACTCTTGATCATCACCACCGGTCTAATTGGTGGGCCTAGAAAATTTTGGGTTGGCCTTGGAGGAGGTGCAGCTTGAACTCTGATGGGAGCTGGAGGTTGATTGGGTCTCTCATACCTCGCATGTCAGGTAACAACATTGACCATACCAATGAACCCATGGGTTGGAGGTTCGATACGCACTTGGTTGACCTAGCCAACATTATTCCTAGGTGCCTCATGATTGGGCAAAGGATTCTTGTAAATCCCCATATTGTGATTGTCTGGTGCCTGAGGATTATCCACAGTTAGCTCACCCTTCTCTATCATATTATGCACCAAATTCTTGAAACTCCAACATACTTCTATGTCATGTCCCTTTGATCTATGAAAGATGCAGTACAGTTCATCCCTATACCCCTTCGGCTTGGGTTGACTAGGGTCTAACATCTTGATTCTTGGTAAGTTGATGGCCTTGGCCTCATACAGTTGATGGAATATCGAGGTCATCGATTCTGTCAAAGGTGTGAATTGGCGAGGTGGGCGTTGTTCCTTGTTTTTACCCTTTTTATTATAATTGCGCTGCTCATACTGCGTAGGAGGAGGTTGGGCTTGATAGTTTCTTTGTTGCTGCCCCTTATCCCCTTTATGAAGGTTTAGGACTACTTGATTGACATGGGCCGGCTTGGCCTACTATTTCTTAGTACTTTTCTTATTCCACTCCTTATTCCTGAGCTTCAAGTTACCCTCCTACAACTTGATATCCTCAATTACTTTGGCTTGCACCAAAGCCTCTTCGAAGGTTTGGTATTGTTGCAACTGGAGTAATAGCGAAATGTGCTTTGCGTAACTCTTTGTAAACATTCATGTTAACTCAGAAGTAGGGATGGGGAATGGTAGCTTTACCATCATCTTCCTCCATTGCTTTCCATAATCCATCACTGGCTCATCGTCATGTTGCGTTAGAGCAGCCAGATCGGATAAATTTACCTTTTTCTTGATGCCAAAGGAGAAGTGTTCAAGAAATGCATCAGCCAATTGCTCGAAATTGGTGATGCTATGCCTCGTTAGTTGGTTGAACCACTCCTGGGCTGGGCCTGAGAGGGTCATTATGAAGGTGCACAGAAGCAAGGCATCATTGCTTACGATATGAAAACACATGTCCAAAAAATCTGTAACATGCTCTTGGGCGTCTTCCTCTCCTTTATACTTTTCTAGCCTAGGCATCTTGAAATGCTCGGGATAGGCCAGAATAGGCATCGATGGGCATAAAGGTTCATTATGGATTTTGTTCAAGGTAGGCTTTTGATAAGTCGTCCCTTGTTTCTCAATTGCTCTGACCTTTTCTGCTAAGGCTTTGTATGCTTGTGAGGATAAGAACTCCTCCTCTCTAGATTGCCTTGGTGGTGCTTTCGAAGGTCAATTTCTCCTTTTCTAAAGTGGAGGATTAGGCTCTTCCTCCTCTTCAATTTGGGAGGCTTTAGGATATTCCTACTCCATTTTCTCTCCTAGCTCTTCCTCATATCGTCTCTTTCCATAATGTTTGAATGCGGGGCACCACTCTCTTTTTTGGGTTGAGTGATGAGTACGAGTATCTATGTACTCAAGATGCAACTTAGGCTACAAAGTAGCTCATCTATCGACACGCTCCCTATTCTCATCATGAGGATGTATACCGACTCTATCCAAGTGATCCTCCCTTTCCACACTCTCATTCTGATCAAGGATGCATTGTTCACGCATGCATTGCTCATATAAATGTTGTCTCAAGAACCTCTGACTCTAAGTATTCTCATTTTCTAGGCATTCTCGTGCTATGTGAACATCCTCCAATTGATCTTGGAGGATCTAGCATCTTTGCTCCAACACCAGTCTATGAGATATGTCTACTTGATTGACCATTTGAGGCCTCTGGTGCACATGCTCTTTGTGAATGGTTTTGTGTGTGTCCCCCAAGGGACTTATTTGCCACACTCTTGACTTTGTCTATGAATATGGCATTCACACATAGCTATGGCCTATATTCGGTGCCTACCTATGATGCAAGGGCACGCATGTCATGAGGATGCATGGAGCCTTCTCCAAGTTATCGAATAGTTCTAATAGTGCTACCACTATGCACACTCGTTCGGCGAGAAGGTGCAAGAGTAGGCTTATAGCCTAACTATCCTAAGACTTTGTCTAAGCCATCCAACTGTCTGCTATACCATGGCTCATGAGGTGGCATACCATTTGCTCCCACTTTAGATATATCTATTATGATCCTACATGGTTCACTCTTGTTGGGAGTTTGCATGGGTCTACGCTCGAAAGCGGCCCTATCTATCTACCCTTGAATGGGTGGATCCTGAGTTCATCTATATTCAAATATTGGAGGCCTCAAACCTCCCCTAGACGCAAAATGAAGGGGTACCAACCTGGACCCTTCGATGACAAACTCTTTGGTAGATCCTATGGATGCACGCGGAATATGGTCACGGTAAATGCCAACATATTCGAAACCCCCATGCTGGGAAGCTCCACGTTCTGATCTATGCTATGAGGAGTGTCTGGTAGCTCCTCTAACTGGGGTATTCACAACTGAATCCCCGTGCATGGTATTATCTCCTCTAATGCTCATCGAATGACATTCGGGAGGATTCTGTGATTGAGGGTTACGTGCATCTTGTTGTGTGTTTTATGGAGCTATGACTTCGATCTCAGATCTATGTCCGGATAGGCCTCTCCGTGTTTGCACCATGCTATTCTATTATCTTTATATAAGTTTTAAGCAAACAAAGCAAGCAATGGTGATTATCTTTTTTTAAATTTTTAAAGTGAACCCTAAACTATTTGATGTGTTTGCAAATGTGTTGTATCAGTATGAAACTCTCATTGTGTTTTTAATAGTTGATGATATACTCAGTTTAAGGGGTTTTCACCTGTATGCTCGTAGCTCAAAAATCGATAATGAAAGTCATGGTCACGTAATCCAACCTATAATGTGTGGTAATGAAGCCCACACACGCTCAGGGAGCACAGGTCCTCCCAGATCCTCACCCATTTTCACCCAGTCAACATCATACCCTCTAAAGAGGAGTATATGCAAATTTTCCAGGCTACGAAAGGTTCTTGGATCCGGTATTGGTCTAGAACATAAGGTACATGGGAGTTGGGCCAACGGATGGAAATCACCTCCACCGTCGTTGAAACCCTACTAGTGGTTGGATGTGACTTCCAAATCACTAGCATTTACTGTGAAACATGGTGTGTGTTGTTCCTTTTAATTTGCATGAAAGAAAGATGCATAATACAACATTCAAATGATTATTCTATATGCAATGCAAAAAAGGAATGTTTCACATTAAGAAAGTATGCATGATTAATTCTACATGATATTTCGACAATGCATACTAGCTATGGAATGGCCACTAATCAGGCCTCAAGCAAGCAAATAGAATACAAAATACATCCTAGCATGCTAGAGACTAGGGCGGACTACACTCAGAGGTCCGATGTTCCTAGAAGCGCCTAGTAAAGACCTAAAAATGGAAGACCTAAGGACTCATATGCATATTGCCAATTATGTTGTCTTTCCTAATTAGTCTAGTCTTTTTTGTATTCTGGAATTTAATAGAGAGTAAAAATAGAAATAGAGAATGACAGTGGAACCTACCTCAAGTTCACATCTTATTAAGATTTATCCCTCTATTGTATGATTTATCATATTCTGACCACGGCCTTGTGGCGCGGGGACCACTGTTACCCGTTGGTGTCAATCGCAACGACAAATTTTGCCCACGTATTTCAACCGTGGTGAGCACCTGTCATAAAAAAATCATAGAGGTCAGTAATCCATGGCATGAAATGTGGAGGTTTTGCCATGATCGCCTTTTGTACCAACCTAGAAAGCATACACCTATTGATACATTAACTGAAATCAATCATTAAAGCATGAAATAGGAAACAAGATTGCATATGACAAGAAAGTGAATGTTTCTTCTATTAATATTGAGTCAAATATTGGTTACAATCATGCCCCTCTTAGGGTCACCCAAATGTTGATACAATTAATACAATTTGATATCCCCAATGGGGTAGGTGCAATACGTAGACTTTCTAAATGGACACGAACTGCTCCAAGGTGTCGATGACCTTCTTCTCCATGATTAGAGGTATTTTCTGCCTTGCATCCCAAAACCCTATTGATCCTGCGTGCAATAAACAACAAGAAACAATTAGAAACAAAGGAGGCCTCTCTTGATGAGGCTTTTAAAGGGTATTTGCATAAAAAGATGTCATGATTAGCAATAATCAAGAAATTGCAAGAAATATACTAAAGCTATGCAAAACATGTAAATATTTCTACAAAACATGTAAACTAAAGCAGATCTATCTATCTAATGGCCTAATTATGAAATTGAAAGCATGGAAGCATGAAAAGATCCATTAGTAGCATAATTGCAAAGTAAAGGAAAATGACTATAAACTCCTAATTACACCGGTCAAAGTCTCTATAAAAGCTAATTAACATGAAATATAGCTATTCTAATGCAATTAAGATAAATCCTACTACTAAGATCAAGGGAATTGAAGATGACAACCTGACCATGGGTCTGATTCACGATGAGCACTGTTCACCATGGTTGATAGTCACAGCTGAGCTTGAAACACTCTTGCCCTCCTAATTTGGTGTCCAATCTTCAATTCTCCTTGAGGAATTGATGATCAAGGGTCGCCATTGTGTCCTTTGATAGATTTGGTGGTTGAATTGCTTAGTAAGTGCATGGATTGCACGAATTAGCATTTCTTGGCTCTCCTAACCTCCTAGGATCTCCATGGCAATGTGATTTCCAATTGGGTAGCAAAAGTGCTCCTCTCAATGCATGTAAATGGGTATGCAATTTGACAGGGCTTCGTTGTGTTCAATTGAAAGTTTCTCTATATAATTTTCCCCAATTTGGAGGGAGATTATATAGCAATGGCCCAGGGCTAGGGGTGGATTCCTCATGAATCCAAGAACAATATTGGGTGGTTGAGCTTGTTGGATGGAAGGATCTGAAACCTTCCTCACTCAAACCACTCCAATATACAACCAATTGGCCATTTGAACCAACTTTGAATTGGTCAAAGGCCAACTGAATCTGAGTCTTGACCAGGACTGACAAGCGCGGTAGGCTCTACTAACCGTGGGTTTCATCAGTCGGTTAGCACTGACTAGGCAAAGGTGCCCAAATGAGTGGTAAAAACCACTGCTATACCTTGGAATCTACCCAAGGTCTTCCATATGGTCTTGTAGCATGTCCCATATGAGTAGTCACCTCGACATGACACGTTTTAGGTGTCTACACAACTATCTTGATGTTTGTGTGTGATTTGGTTGTTTAGTTGTAGCAGAATTAGTTTATTTTAGGACAAAATCTATTGTAGCAGTTATTTATTGATTCATTCACTCTTCTAAATTGGCGGTAACAAGCTAGGATTGGTTGGAAAATGCTTATCACACATGTCCTTATCTCCATGCACCTTCCTCCATGCAAATTGGATAGAGGTGGGCTTATTTTGGCTAAAACATGCCAGTCTACCCTATCATTCCGAAGAGCTATGAAATATCAGGTTGAAAAGGAATATTTCACCCAAATGACACCAAAACATGCAAGAAAGTCATTCTATGTGGATTGGACATCTTCCCTATCTCTTATCAACTATTTCCAATCATTGCCTCTTGTTTTGTTTGAAAAATTCCATGCCATCCTTTATAATGATAGGTGGTTGGAATTTGTATGGGCTGCACAACTATTCTTTCTTTGTAGTTATTATGCCATGTTATTGTCCATTTAGACCATGTGGGAATGCATCCAAGTGGGTCATAAGTCTTCTTTAGTCATCATGAACACATTCCAACCATTTTTTCTTACCCTTTTTAACTACTTCAAGATGCTCCTTTAATGTGACAACTGGCCGATTTTTATATGTTGCACAAAACCTGTCAATGCCCTGGTTTATAGCAAAGACTATTTTGGCACCATTCCACCTCAGCAACTCATTTTAGGTGGGAGAATATTCAAATAACATAATGCAATTATAAACTACAACACTCCTTATCAGCTACTAATTTTACTATGCATTTTTTTACTAACTAATCATGCAAAAACAATGTAATAATGCTGAAAAACAGTCAAAATAGGGTATAATGCTTCTATACAAATTAATCATGCAAACACTAGTAAATAACATATTTTAATTAACTATTTACAATTTTAACTATTTCATGTTTTATAATATAGTAGTTTTATATGTCAAAATAGTGAAATATGAGGCATTATGTGGCCTCATCACTGTCAACCTTATTTCCCCACTTTTCTTGATCATGTCATTTATTGGCTTGGAAATCTGAGTAAAATAAAGGACAAACATCATAACAATTTAAGAATTTTCTAACTCCATTAAGATTTTTAGGAGGGGTAATTTTAGCAATTACTTCAATTCTTTGTGGGTCAATGTTGATCCCATCCTTTGAAATAATATGCCCAAGTAGCTTATCTTGTGTGGCCCCAAACACTCATTTTCTAGGATTTAGAAATATTTCAATATCCTTGCACCTATCAAACACTTGAGTTAGGTGTGCAAAATGATCTTTAGGATTTTTGTAAAAAATTGTAATGTCATCAAGATATACTACCACTATCTTGAACATCAACCCCTTAAATGTAACATCCATTGCTCTCTGAAACATTGCCCCTGCATTCATCAACCCTAAGGGCATCTTGATATATTCAAATGTTTCCCATGGTGTGGTGAAATTTTTTTTGTGTTTGTCTTCTAGATTCACTACAATTTGATTGTAACCTAAAAAGTCATCCAATAAAGATATTCTTGATGACCCAACCATTGCTTGAAGAAACTACTCCATATTTGGAAGTGGATAGTTGTCTTTAAGTGAGATCTTATTTATATTCCTAAAATCTACACAATTCCTGATCTCACCATTCTTCTTTATAACTAGAACCAGGATTGCTAACCAATAATAAAATCTCACCTTTCTAATTATCTTAGTATCCAGTAACTTTTACACTTCTTTTTGCATAATTGGATGTAAAGTAGGATTGAAATTTCTATGTTTCTGCTTGAAAGGCTTGGTATCCTTTTGAAGAGATATTATGTGAGTCATCATCTTTGTGTTAAAGGTCTTCAGATCCTCATAACTCCAAGAAAAAGTATCAATTTTCTTTTTTAGAAAGGTGATATACTGTTGCTTTTCTTTTCCTGACAGAGCTTTATTGATCCTAACAATTTTGGGCTCTTCTTCTATTCCAATATTAACTTCATCTAACTCAAATTCTTTAACCATAGGTTTATATGCTCTATCAAAGTCATAAAACAATCTCATCAAAGATACCAAGCCCCTTGGGATCCTATTGGTCTTCAGTTGTATGACTTATGTGGGGTCTCCAATAATATCCTTCAGTTTTTCTTCATCACTTTCTTCACAAATAACATTAGAAAAATTATTTTGCATAGTCAAAAATATTTAATGTGTATATCATCATGAAAACTTGTAAATATACCATATTATGAGGGACATATGACTTATAAACATATAATTTTGGGAACCTATCCATAAACCATGTGTCTATCTCAAGGCTATATACTCTAGAAGCATTGATTACCAACATATTAGCATTGTGATTCTGTGTTCTAGGAATGTATTGCAGATCAAAAGCCAAAAATCTATTTATTTTATCCAACACTACTTGCTTATATTGCTTTAATATGGGGTGCTTTGTTTGATATTTCCCTTTGATCTATTGAATTATTATCTCAACATCCCCACTAACTTTGAGGTAAATAATAACCAATTCCATGGTTTTCCTTAGCACTAGAAATAAAGCTTCATACTCAAGAACATTATTTGTACAAGAAAAATCTAACTTGTATGGTATGCCAAGATAACTTCCATTGATGTCTGTCAATAGTCCTCCAGCTCTTGCTCCTGTTCGATATTTTGCCCCATCAAAGGTCATAGTCCATAACTTTGAAGCCAAAATTCTATCAGTTTTTGCATCCACTTCAACCTTCATTTTTGGATCCATATTCTCAGCATCATGTACTTCCAATAAGAAAGGAGAGTACCAAATAGAATAAACCCCCATGTATTTTTGCTCAGTTTTCATAACATTAACCATATTATCATTAAGATCTCTGAATTCAATGGAATACCTATTGAAGGGTTCTCTTTTCAAGATTAATTTTTACTTATCTTGCATTAGGATAGTGGCATGTGAGCAATCCAACTGAATAGTACCACCTAGATTCTCTACCCAATGCCTAGAGAGTAAGATATAAAAGGAAGAGTCAACATCTACAATTGTAATATCCATTACCACTCCTTTCTTAGTATATTGTTCAAGACGGACAAGAAGCTCAGTGATAATATCTACACAAGGTTCTCTCATGTTATCCATCACATAAATAGGAGGATGCTCTTTTTGATAAGTCAAGTCTAATTGATTAGCTACCTATTTTGATATTACATTCATGGAAGCACCACTATCAAGCATGCAGTTATGAATAATATATTGGTCTCTATAGCCTGATGTATACCTTAGTGAGATGTAAAATGGCTTAACTAAATATGGGTCTCTGACTACATTATTTTCAAGGTCTATAGGGATTTTAGGCTGCATTTCTAACTTATCAGAAAGGTTTAAGGCTCTACATACCTAATATTGATACTTTGGAATAGTTATTAACTCTCCAAAATTGATGTTGATCTTTGGCTTGGCAATATCTACACCTAGATCAAATTTATCTTTCTTATCATCATTTTATTTTCTAGATTTCTGATTAGACAAGTCATTTTGTTGCTTTTGGATAATTTCATCTACATCAAGCTCTTCAGGAATCATTTGCAGCTTCATCTAATTTACCTTTTTCTATGAAATCACTCCTGTAGTTTTCTCCTTTTGTGTAGGACCTTCATCAATTTTTTCCTCCACTATTTTGTTCCTAAGATTGATAGCATGCATTCTCTCTAAAGACTCAACCTCTTTGGTTGTAGGTATGAGCTTCCCCTAATTCATTCTATAAAATCTATAATTAGAAGACTCACCTGAGGTTGATGTCTCTCCAAAAACTAAGGCTCTTTGTTCAATATTATTGACACATAAGTCCATATTTCTCTCAAATTATTTTTCTCTGACCTCATCTTCTTGAGTCCAGCATACATTAATTCTAATATCTTCATCTTCAAATTCAATATTTAAATCAACATTAGAATGCATACTTAGATAAATACCGCAATCAATAGGGTTATATGGTGCATCACAAGTAAAGCAATAGAAAGGAGATCTAATACTATATTGTTATATGGTATTGGGTTTGCAACAAAATCTAGATCTCTCTCTACTTATTTCTTTTTTTAGTTCTCATTATGATTCATGTTTTCCTCTTCATTTTCGTTGTTATTCTAGTTTCTATTAAAATTCCTCCTAAAAGGAGCTTGTTATCTTATTGTTGTCTATTACCCTATGAAGTTTCTACAATGTTGTCTTTCCTTTTTTTATCTTGGCCAACCCTTTATTTAACGTAGTAAACATCTCACTCAATTGGTTGGCTATATTGTTCATAGGATCTTGTTCTATTTTCTTAAGGATAGAGAACTCAACCTTCTTGGGCTTTATTTTAAGTTGATTGGGATCTAGAGAGTATTATTTTTTTTTTTTGGGTAATTATAATAATAGATTAATTGTGGGTTTTTATAAAGGATCCCAAAACCTTATGTACAAAATTAGCCTTGCTAAAAGATATTTCATGTCGTATGGCTGGGTAAATAGAGCAGTTCGTAAAAAAAACAGGGAAATACAAAATGCCCGAGGGCCCCAGAAGACGCGGACAGTCCTGGAAATCTTGATCTTGAAATACATTAAAACAAAATAATAGCCGAAGACAATATATCAACAAACTTTGGGAGAAGACCTATGATACAAATTCTTCATCATGAGGGAATATCTGCCTTGGCCAAACTGTCCACCTCGGTTGGGAAACAAGAATGCCAAACAACCGGGCACATGGTCATCAGTCCTTTGTTGGCCAAGTGATCCGCCACTCGGTTACCTTCTTTGTAGATGTGCCTCGCCTCCCACCTGGCGCGTCGAGAGAGGAGCATCCTAGCCTTGAGGATGATATTCAGGACCCGCCACGATGGGTCTTTGGAGCCACGAAGGTAGTTGATAATGTTTAGAGAATCGCCTTCAATAATTAAATGCCTAGGATCATTTGATATGACCTTCAACCCTTTCAACACACCATGGGCTTCGACAAAATGATTGGTCTAAGGGCCCAAATTTTCACAGTAGGCCAAGATCAGCTTCCCATTATGGTCCCTGACAAGCCCCTCGGAACCAGTGGGCCCCGGGTTGCCTTTAGCAGCCCCATAAAAATTAAGTTTGATCCACCCCAAAGGAGGTTTGGTCCAAGTGACCTCCCTACGGCCATTCACTGAGTCAACTCTAGAAGAGGAGCCAAGGTCCAGTCTTTTGAAAATAATTGCCTCCCAAGGATTATGAGGGCGGGAGCTGGGAATAGTTTTTGAATTCTCGACAGCAAAGGATAAGGCCCATTGGGCAACAGAGGGAGCCATTCTAGGGATCTTGTCGAAGACTCTAGCATTATGCTCCAGCCAAATTTGCCAGATGGAATGGTGAAAGGCAGCCTCACAAAGGAATCAGAGCTTAGAATTCTTAAAGGGCTTGGGCCATTAGAGGAAGGCGTCTTTAAGGGAGTGATGGGAGCACCAGAGTACTTGGAAGGAAGACAACACATAGCTTAGAACCAAATGGGAAAAGGGGTAATGCAAAAATAAGTGATCGGATGTTTCACAGTCAGCTAAGCAAAGATAACACCTGTTGGAATTGCAAGGCCTCTCTTGTGGAGATTGTCTATGGTAATGGCTTTGTTATAAAAGGCAATCCAAGAAAATTAATTTATCTTAGGAATAATCCCTTTCCTCCAAATTGCTTTCCATTGGGGGTCCACAGCAACCTCACACAACAGAAGATCATAAGCGGACTTAACATAAAATCGCCCATCTTGCGTGTTGCTCCAAATAATTCTATCGTCTCTTATGATCAAAGGAATTAACACCGATTGGAGGACACTATACAAGAAATTCACCTCATTATCAAACCCATCCACCATCAGAAGTTTCCACCGAGGGGGAAGGGAACTTCGGTCAATGCAATCCGAAACCTTGAGATGACTGTTTGGATCAATCTGGGCCCTCAAGCTAGCCAAGTTTTGATTTACAGCAAGAGCTTCATCTGTAGCCCACCTGTCTCTCCAAAAAATGATCATGGATCCATCCCCCAAGATCCAACGAGCACCCCTGTTAATCATCGAATGGCCCTGAAGCATCGTATTCCAAAAAGCCAAAGCTTCATGAGGAGACTCAGCTTCCAGGAGAGAATTTTCCCCAAGATACTTTCTTTTAACTATATTGACCCATTTTGTTGGTGCATTAATAAGAATTCTCCAAGCATGTTTGGAAATTAAGGCAGTGTTCATGAGCCTAGATCTTCTCAATCCCATGCCCCCTTGGTCCTTTCGAAGGCAAACCTTATCCCACACCACTAGAGGAATTTTGGATTTATCTTCGCTACTGTACCAAAGAAAATTCCTTTGAATATGCTCGATTTTGGAATGGATAAACATAGGAAGCATGAAAACAAACATGAAATAGGTGGGAATTCCTTGAAGACAGGCTTTGGTGAGGGTTGCCTTCCCAACTTGAGATAACAATTTGCCTTTCCAAGTGCTGAGTTTCTTATGAAGCCGTTCCAAAATTGAATTCTAGATGTTCCCATCGCCTCGCCCATTGCAAACTAGCGGCAACCCCAAATAAGTTGCAGGCAGGGAATCAATAGTGCATTCGAGGATTCTAGAAATGCGAATTTGCCTACATAGAGGGGTATTAACAAAATAAATTTTGCTCTTCAAATAATTAACTTTTTGGCCAGAAGCCTTCTCATATCGGGATAGAATGCGCTTGATAGATTTGGCCTGAGTGACAGACGCTCTAGTGGATATGAGCGTGTCATCCACAAAATGTTGGTGAGTGACAGGATCAACTCTAGAAGTAGGCAGAATTCCATAAATCTTGCTTCGATGGAGGGCTTCATTCAAAGACCAGCTAAGGACCTCTACCAAAACAATGAATAAAATAGGAGATAGAGGATCACCTTATCTGAGGCTACGAGCACTTTGGAAGAATCCAGCGGGGGACCCGTTGATCAACATAGAAAAGGACAGAGTGGAAATGCAACTATTCACAAGGTCAATCTAGTGATGATGGAAGCCCAACTTGCAAAGGACAGCATAGAGGAACCTCCTTTCCACTCTGTCAAAAGCTTTATTCATGTCTAGTTTAAGGAAAAGCACAACATTCTTGGAACATTGGGCAGTATGGAGGGTTTTGTGAATAGTAATGATGCCGTCAAGGATATTTCTACCCTTAACGGTGCTCCCCTAAGTTGGACCTACCAAATATGGGAGGAGGGATCTCAGACGATTGGCAATGGTCTTGGTAAGAATCTTGTAGAAAACATTGCAGAGGCTTATGGGATGATAGTCAAAAAAAAATTTGCAGGCGAGCGACTTAGGAATGAGAGCCAGGAAGGTAGAGTTGAGCTTCGGATGGATGGATCTTGATGCTTGGATTTCTAAGATAGCCTCACAGACATCAGGTCCCACAACATCCCACATAACTTGAAAGAATCAGGGGGGGGAACCCATCAAGCCCGGAGGCCTTATCTGGTTGCATGGAAAAAAGAGCATCCTTAATCTCGAAATGGGAAAAATTTTCTAGGAGTTTAATACTTGCCTTATGGGGGACTTTGGTAGGGAAATTAGCAAGCAAGGATTTCTAAACTTGGAGGACGCTATCAAGAGGAGCACCCAGCAAATCCTAGAAGAAATCGACTACTTCGCTTCGAATTTCCTCAATCTCCCTGGTAGTGTGCCCATCCTTACACAACACCTATCTGATCTTGTTGGCCCCCCTATGTCTCATGGTAGATGCTTGGAAAAACTTTTAATTTGAATCATCGCTCTTCATCCAGATATCCCTGGACTTCTGATGCCAAAACGTTTCCTCACTGGCAAGAATGGAATGATAGTCCACCAGGTTGCTCCGTTCCTCCTCTCTGAGGCCTTTAGAATACCCTTCGACCTCCATATTTTTCTCTAAAATCTTCAAGCGCTCAGATATGGACCTTTTAGACTCAAAAATGTTGTCAAAAACCTCCTTATTCCATGCCTTTAAGTTCTTTTTAATCATCTTAAGTTTTAGGGCCAGTCTTTTGGATGCTGAACCAACCACCATCACCTGCCACCATTTCAAAACCAAATTTTTGAAATCCTTGTGGGAAATCCACATGGACTCAAATCTGAAAGGGATCATAAACCTAGGCCTGCCAGTGGCCTCTAACAGAATGGGATTATGGTCTGACCCAATTCTTGGCAAAGTTGAGAGAGTTGCAATGCCGAGGAAGGGAATAGCTTCGTGGGAAATGAGGAACCGGTTGAGCTTGACATAGATGAGATTGCTCCCAATCCTCCTGTTGCTCTAGGTTAAGGACGCTCCTTTAAGTTTGATGTCTAGCAGATTATTGGATGAAATAAAATCTCTAAAATCCTCCATGCTACGACTGGCCAGCTCAGTGCCTCCCTTATTTTTAGAGGGATGAAGAGGGCAATTGAAATCCCCTCCCACAACCCACGGGAAGTCACTAAAACTTTCCCTCATCAGAGAGATGGTTTTCCACAACTCAGCTCGCTCTAAAGCAGAGTTCGAGGCATAAAAATTGGTCAAAATCCATGAAAAATTATCAACCTTGGAGTGAAACAAGACATTGATAGTCCTGTTGGAAGCCGATAGAAGACTACCCTCGACCTTGTCAGAGTCCCACAGCACCATGAGACCGCCTGCAAAACCTATTGCAGGGCTAGAAAGGAATTTGGCCTTGGCCCAAATGGCCCTGGAAACCTTGACAGAGGCAGAGGCATCAGACTTAGTCTCCTACAAAATGAGGATGGATGGGTTAGACTTCTTTCGGAGATCGGCCACCACCCTACGTTTGGCCGCTCCGTTAAGACCTCTCACATTCCATGAGAGGATTTTCATCTGGACATTTTAAAGACTTTCTTGCCTCCCTTTCCTTGCTGGATGGGAGGTTTTGGGATAGGCGAATCACCCACTAGGGAGTCAGAATATTCTTGAAAAAGCAACCACTGGGATCCATTTGCAATGTCTGATGTCATTTCCTTATCCCTTCTTTCTTTGTTAGGAGGTCGCCCCTATTTTCTTTCACAGCTAAAATCCACCCCTTGCTTTCGGCTTCTAGTGTTTCGCGGACTAATATTGCCATATCGTTCGTCCCTCTTGCCCAGCAGATACTCTTCCAGCAGGGACTCAGGAGGTTTTTTATTTTGAAAAATAGGGGAATCAGCTTGAGCAGACATACAGGAAGGAGACTGATCCTTTTCCACTTGAGGTTCTGGTTGGGAACTTGCATTGCACAGAACGGTGTCTGACTCAGGGAGAACCCTAGAAGGATCTGGAGACTCAAGCACTGTCACTACAGGGTATTTTGGTTGTTTTCCTTCTTGCTTTGGGGGGTTTCCAGAAGCCCCACCCTTCATCCTTGGCTTTTGAAGAGGAAAATTTGATCGAAGATGCCCCTGGGAACTGCATCGGGGGCAAAATGCCGGTCTATTTTTGTAGTTAATGACTTGCTTATGAAGAACGGAGCCTCCAGACTGAAGAGTGATGGAGGATGGAAAGTTTACCTCCAAATCCGCCAGGACACAGAAGCAAGCTTGGACAAATCTGGTTTAGGCCCGAGTGGGAGGGTCAATGGTGACCAACTCACCAATGGAATGGGTGATACCCTTGATAACATTTTCATGCCAGTAGAAAATGGGAAGGTTCGGCAACCTAACCCATACTGGGGCAATATTAATACTCTGGGTTTCGGGGTTAAAATCCATCCCCCACTTCCTGAGAAAGAGACTCTTGTGTCCCAGAAACCAAGGACCCCCAGCCAAAATTTTATAGTAATCCTTCACATTATTCAGCCTAATTGTGAAAAAACCTTGGGATAGGGCAGCCAGCTCCATATGACCCGAGGTCCGCCATTTTCCTGTCGCCCACCTGCGGATGGTCTCCATATCGGGACACCCTCCAATAAACTTCCCGATTAGGGTAAATTTTTCAAATTCGACGAAACTTGATAGGATTTCCTCCAGGATGTCGAGTTCATCCCCAGACGGAAAGAGGTCCTTAGTGAAAATACCATTTGGGGTTTCAGAAGTCGCTGCCTCTGCATACGATTTCTGTTGGCAGTCTCTCCCTTTGTCAGGCGGATCCTTCCTACATCTGCCTCCATCTTCGGGTAACTCCGTTGAGCCTCCATTCTCTGACTGCCCTCTCTCCGCCTTGTTGTAGCCCTCCAACTTGTCGATGCCCAGGTTCACAGTGCTGGCGCTCCCTCTCCCGTGCCCTCCTGCCACTACCTTCCCGCTCATCGTTGCCCCCTTAAAAATCTCTAGAGAGTATTATTTTATCTTCCCACTATCAATCATATTTCTTTCTATTTTAATAGTCATTTCCATACATATATCAATGGTGGTTATTACTTTTTGTCTCGGCTCATAACTGAAATCTCCATGGAAAGCATTTTTGTATAAATAAATGGATTGCTCATCATTTGGCCTTAACGTTATAGGAATATTATTTCTAGTCTTAAATAATATTCTATTTAAATCTTCCACTGATTAATTTTCTTTCTTTTTCATGATAGCCAACTCTATTAGCAAGGATTTTTCATTCTTTCTCTCTTCCTATTTCCTAAGGAAAGTGTGCTCTAGATCTTTAAAATTATGGATAGTACCAGCTCTAAGGTTGTTAAACCATTCTTAAGCATCTTTCTCTAAAGTTTAAAAGAACAATCTAAGGACAACATCTTCATCATCTATCTCAAGACTATCCATGGCATATAAAAAATCTCTAATATGATTATCACCAGTAACAACATTGTTTCCTTAGAATTTAGGCAAGTACTCATGAGTTTTCCCAAGGAGATGATTCAGATTTAAAGGTAAAATAAAAGTTCTAATTCTATTGGTTCTCCATTGATTGATATTTTGGTTGGCATTGATATTTTGATTAACATTAACATTTTTATTTGTATTAGGAGCTACCATACTCACTACAAGTTGATTCACTATAGGTACTTGATTCACAGTAGGAGAAGATTGATTTAAACTAGGATTCAAACTAGAAATAGGAAAAACAAAAATTTTAATTGAAATATTTCCATGAGATTTTAAGAATACCTTAGGATTTGGCACTCTAATGAGCAGTTTGTTGCCACTTCTTCTTGTAGATGTTAGATCCAACTCCTTTTTTATTTTTAAAATTATGAGTTCATTTAGAGTCGCTAGCACAAATGTGCAAAGAAAGAGCAAGATCTTCAACAATACTTGGGCCAATATTGCTTAGCCTAATATTCACTCAACTATCACAAATTTCACTCCAATAAATACTATGATAAATACAAACATAAAATTGGTTCATAAATAAAATAAATAGCTCTTAGAAATCCTAGAAATAAGAATTATAATCCTCGGCAATGGTGCCAAAACTATTGAGGGAATTTTTTGCACCCTTAAGAGATTTGTCACACTACAATACTTCCCTGATCCAATCAAAAATATGGACTCTAGTGGATCTACCTCTTTGACTTCGTAAAATATTATCACATGACTCTAGATAAACCGAGTAAGGTAAGGAAACCCTTGAGGTGAGCCTACAATATTTCTTATATGCTCATGCTCATCCAAATATGCAAAAATAAAATAAAACTATAACATAAAAGTTGACCAAGTTTCAAAATAACTCCCAGCTAGGCTTCAAACAGTAGATTGATGTCTTATCTATTGGGTAATTGTAGCTAGACTTAAAATATGATGAATAAAGAAGGAGGCGAAGATAAAATTGAGCCAATCATATCCATTCAAATAATGTAACAGAGATTATTAAACATGTCAGCGAAAGTAGACATTATTTACACATTCGAATGATGTAACATGTAAATAGAAAACACACAAAACTACACACAAAACTACTAAAAGGAGGAAGTAGGATTTCATTAAACAATAGATCATTACAATGGAATTCTGATCAAAATAACCAGATCTCACTAAAAAAGTAAAACAAATTTTTCATTCAAATGATGTAATAGAGAACTACAACTCTTCATTCAAATGATGTAACAAAGAGTCTCCTGGATTCCAGCCTCATCCACTAGATATGATCTCTATAAACTAGGTACCTCCTCAATAAACCTGCACAATAATTGGGAATAAAAAGGGGTGATTAGACAAGACACACAAAGGAAAATACAACTGATAAGGATGGGCACTCTAGTATACCTCTTGTAGAATTTTACTATGCAAAAACTTGATCCCTTTCTTCTGGTGCAAAAACTCTCTTAAATAGCTTGATAATTTGGTCCATAATTGTGAATATTGCAACTGTCTCAATGATGGCTTATAACTGCAATGGTCATTTATTAAAATCGAGTGATGGCCCATAAAAACTACAATGGCCTCTATATTTGATCCACCATATTGATTGCATTTATAATGGCTCTTGTTCGTGGCCTGCTAATGGCCTCAACTAGTCAAAAATACCTTCATAATTGTCTAGCATAATTTCTCTCGAGGTTGGCCAAAAACAACTTCAAAAAATTAATTAATTTTCAGCCATTAACCTCACCCAAAAAAAAAGCATATTACAATTTTTATGCAAAAACTTTTAATAACAATAATATAATAATATTATTAAAAATAACAATAATATAGAGTGGAGGGAATGGATGGTTTCCCCCGCTCTTTTAATAATTTTATATATAGTATAGAGAAAGGGGATGGATGGTGGCCCCCGCTCTTTTTAATTATTTTATATATAATATAGAGCGGGGGGTGGATGGGTCCCTCCACTCCATTTAATTATTTATATATAATATAGAACGAGGGGATGGATGCCCCCCTGCTCATTTTAATTATTTAGATATAATATGGAGCAGGGATGGATGGGTCCCCCACTCCTTTTAATTATTTATATATAATATAGAGCAGGGGGATGGATGGGGCCCCCTCGCTTCTTTTAATTATTTTATATATAATATAGAGCTGGGGGATGGATGGCCCCCCCGCTCGTTTAATTATTTTATATATAATATAGAGTGGGGGATGTATGGGGCACCCCTTTCTAGTTTTAATTTTATATATAATATAGAGGGGGGGTGGATGCCCCCTCGCTCATTTTAATTTTATATATATATTATAGAGCAGTTTTATTTTTTATTTATAGAATAGGACGAGCGGGGGATAATTTAATTAAACATAATTAAATTTAATTAAAAATTTAACTAAACTTGATTAAATATTTAAACCATACACATAAAAGGGAAAAACTTAATTAAATATTTAAGACCCTTGGAGGTCAAAAAATAATTAATTAAGCCTTATTTAGGTCAAAATTTACTAAAAAAAGACCTTTAGGAAAATCAATATAATCTCTGATCTTGATGACACAAAACTTTCAAAAATGATCTCGGAGGACTCAAGACATAGGACACCAAAAATTCAAAAATTGGGGGTAAACTTCAAGTTGAATTTTTAGGGTCCAACAGGAACCAAAGGCCACGCAGAGGCAAGGACCTAAAGGTGACCTAGAGGCAAGGTCCTAAAGACCCATAGGTAATGAACCAAAGGCAAACCTAGAGACTGATCCAAAATGGCTCACCTAGTGGAGATTATCTAAAGCTATAGCCAGAGCTAAAGCCAAAGCTAGAGCACAATTCTAGTTTATCGCCCCTAGAATCATGAGGGGGTAATTATGTTTATAAATAATGTAGTAAAAGGGGATGTTAGACTTTATTACATTATTTGTTGTCATGTAATTATTACATTTTGGAGGATGTTAATTATTTCATCTCATATGTGGGTGAATAGAAATCTCCCAAAAGAATGAGAAGATGAAAAATTTATGATGAAGGTGAAATACCAAGAGGTGAAACATCGAAGGGTCTCTTGAAACTAAGAGACACCATATTGTATAAGTATGATGGTTGTACATGTATTTTATTTGGTGAAAAATATATGTAATATTATTTCCTGATTATTATTGCTTGTATTTCCCTTGATTCCAACAAAAATAATATTATTGTTGATGTTTGCATCTATCCTTGGAGGTAATCTCTTGGAAATGTGAGCATATCTATAGAGAAGGAAATTCGATAGAAGGCCAAGTGAGATTTTATCTCTTAATGAAATTGATGTCATGAAGATGATTGTGGAAACATAGCACTTTGAGAAATATGAAGAATATATTTGATAGAAAATTAAATGAAAAATATCTTTGATAAAAAAAACAAGGTAGATATTCTTTAATTGATCTAAGAAAATGTAATATTTTGGTATTTTAATGGAAGTGGCCCCAATAGAAGCCACATGTAACTTATTAAAAAAATAAAATAGTATGGGCATTTTCCACATTCATATTAATTTCACTGTTTATTAATTTTGTATTAAAAATATATTACTTCGAATTAATTAATTTCCACTCAAAATATCTATTAAGAATTTAATAATAATTTTTTTATTAGGATTGGTACTAGAGATATTAACTTCAACCTAATGCATTTAATTATCTTTTATGTTGGATTTTAAGTCAAATTATCTAATGTTCTAATATTTTGGATCTTGAGTAGTCTAAGAGCAATCAAAATATAAGTTGGCCAACATAACTAATATCAAGAAAACATCAAATATATAAATGACCAAAGTCATTCATGCAATAACATGAAAATTCACAGTAGAATTTCTCAAAATATGCATACAAGCTTCAATATTATTATTTGATTGAATATGATCTTCATAAATCCTTTTGATATACAATCCATGGAGCTTTATCTCCATAATATAGCCTTACAAATATGACTCTTCATGTACTTGACTATTGCTCTCCTCACATATCTAGGAGATGCATCTTTTCCTATTCCATGCATAAGATAAATCCTCTCATGTCTTTTAGATTCTCATATTGCCACTTGTATACATGACTCTTACACACTTCTTCATGCACACCTAATACATGACACTTGTGCACTTTCTTTCATTGCATATTTGTACACTTAATTACATGACACTTGTGCACTTTCTTACACTACACACTTGCATATAAGGGAAATATAAATCACACTTCTAAATTTTTTATAAGGTTGGAAGAAGAGGTTTTTGAAAGGGCCCCAACACTTTAAAATTTTCACACAACACATATATATTCCTTATTTTAATGCAAAATGTGACAATACATAGATCCTCTTATTCAAGGATACAACCCATATTAAACTACATATCCTTAACTATATAAGATGATCTATTACAAACTTAGACACAAATATAACACCAACACCACTAAAAAAACTGAGACCAAGACTGTAGAAAAATATTGATGCAAGAAACTGAACACCATTAATGAAACCAAATAGACTAAACACCATATTGACCAACCCAATATGATACAAAACATTCATTCCGAGTGTTGTCCTTTCAGCATGCATGCAATCGCAGCCATGAGGACCAAGGCGATCAACTTGATTTTGGTATCCATTACAAACTCCTAAATTTGATCGATAAGTCCGTTGAAATATTTGGTACTACATTTAACTAAGGAGGCCAAATCATCCAAGAATATCATATTGGTAATTAAACCAGTTGTAGTAATAAATATCTCAGTATCACCTTTAAAAATTGTGGGCTCCTTAACATGAACCTCTTCCTACACCATGGCCTTCAAACCGATTCATAAAATTCGGCTCTACGCCCTCTAGATTTTCCATTTGATAATTCTCCTCACCATCCTATAATAAAATATTATAAAATGCAATAATCTTCCAGATACACCAAACGATGCTTTGAAGGGGCATTGAGACCCCTTACATTCCAAGAAATGACCTTCATTTCTTAGATCTAGTGGGTTGCTTCTTCCCACTTAGATTAAGAATAATTTGGGTTCCATTAGCCACATCCATAGTTGTTTATCTCTATAAAACCTCCTTATTTAAATATTTGTTAGGTGGTTTATATTCTCCCCCTACATCAATTCCAATATTCTTACTATTCCTTGTTATTCTAGATGTAGTTAGACTTTTATTCCCCTTTAGTGATAATCTCTTTTGGAAAAATCCATGGGGTATCATATTTTATTTTTCTCCCTTGTTAACCTCAAGTGTTATAAGATATTTTCCCAACACTTCATTAGTCTTTTCATCCCTAGTTTCAAAATTTTATCCATTTTCTCATTTATAGTTTTCTCCTTTTCCTCATCTAGGTTTTCCAATGAATCAAATGGATTTTTGGTAGGAATTTTATTTATAGAAATACCTGATATAGAAACATAAGGGCATATCTTAATATGATCATCCATAATATCACCCTTTCAAATAATACAATAGCTAATCCACCATCTTCCTTTAAGGAATTCATTTGGTCTTTGTCATCCAATCCTTTCCCAATATCATATTTCATCATTTCATATGCATTTTTCTTTTTCCATATCTGCTTATGTTGTTTCTTCCTAGGATGATTAGAGAAAAAACTTCCAACATGACCAAATTTAAAACACACATTACACTTGATAGGAAAATTCTCAAATTCAATGACTTGCAACCACTTACCAAATTTGGAGATAATTTCAATAGTATTTGGTAGATCTTTCTCCAGATTGATATTAACATAAAATCTTGCATAAATCAACCTAGATCTCACAACGATGTCCAAATCAGTTATTATAAGTTTTCCAAAATCCTTTGCAATCCCTTCAAAAATATCTTCCTACCACAAATGCAAAGGGTCCAGGTAATCTGACCCAAAATAGAGCATGTAATATGTTTTACCTATAAGGATCAAAATTTGGAGTCCAATGCTTCAAAAACAAACCCCTTCTACCAAAAAACCAAGGACCCTTTTGCAAAATGCAATCCATATCCTCAACACAATTCAATTTAACCAAAAAAAATTGTTAGGAAGGGCCACGATCTCCATAAACCCCAATGGTTTCCATTTAGCATGGGCCCATTTTTTAATTGAATCCAAATCAGGTCTAGCACCCAGAAAAATTCTAGCTAAACATAGATCACCTTGTGTTGTACCCATTTATATCAATTCATCCATTATAATAAGTTTTCCTTTCTCCATTGCTAGATTGAATTTTTTTTATTTGGCATGTTCTCCTTTCCTCTAACAACGTCCATCCATGGTCTAGATCCATGATTAAAAATGTGAGAATGAACCCATTTCTCTTTAGTCAATTACCCATAATATTTTAACCCATCCTTTGGTAGGGACTTATCTAGTGAAATCATCAAATCTCCAACTTCACCATGAGGATAACAATGCCCCTCATCGTTCCAATCATAAAACTTCAATTCCTATCCTAAGTCACACACCATTAATGAATAATTCCAATCATGAAACTCAAATTTCATGGTACTTGCAACATTATTGCAATTTGATTTGTTATTGAGATGATAGCGATAGTGGATCAACCATAGGCTACTGATACAATGGATCAACCACAAGTTGTTGAGGCAACAACGATGGTGGATCAACCATAGGCTATTGAGGTGATGGTGGCAGTAGATGAACCACATGCTACTAAGATGGTCATGATGATGGATCAACCATAAATTGTTGTGATGGTGGTGGTAGTGGATCAATAATAGGTTGTAGAGGTGACAGTGATGGTAAATTAACCATAGGTTGTTGAGGTGGTGACGGATCAACCATTGACTACTATGGCAGTGGTAGACCAACCACAGGATATTAAGGCAACAATACATTGACCATAGTCTATTAAGGTGATAGATCAACCACAGGTAGCTACAACAATGATGGATCAACCATAAGTTGTGATAATAGTAAGTCAAACACCAACTATTGAGATGAAAAAACAACCACGGGCTACTGAGATAGTAATGGATATACCATAGGATGTTATGGCATATCAACTAGAGGCTATTGAGGTAACAAATCAACTACAAGTGGTTATGATGATGGTAAATAAACCATAGGTTGTTATAACTACAATGGTTCAACCACAAGTTATGCGACTACGGTAGATCAACCACAGGATATTGAGGTGATGAATCCAATAATATCTATTTTTTAATTACAAATGTATTTTTGTATGGGATAGAACACCTTGATGAAGGATATAGTCCAACGATATGTCTAAGTGGCACAAACAAATTCAGTCCATTCATTGTAGCCCAACACCATAAACCTTCATCAAATACCTAGAAACAAAATATTTTCATAGGCTTCAAAGTCCTCTATGCACAACTTTTTGTGGACCCAATAGTCTTCCACATGCGCCTTGAAGAGCTTTTCACTTTTAAACTATTGACTCAAACCCTATTCTAATATTTACATTGTACCATAGGTACCATGGGGGTACATTAGCATGTACCAAATAATATAATATTCTTCAACATAACTATACCATTCATTAAGACCATAATGAGGCAAATCCTTATAAATTAGATCAATAACATCAAAAAGAAATTTTCCTTTATCTTTAATTAATTGAACTCTATTACCAAATCTTATCTCTTCCAAAAACTAAGTGATAGCAAGATATATTATGACCTATTAACCCTAAATAGGAAGAGCTATGATAATTATCTCATACAAATGAGTTAAATTATTGAAGTTTACTACTTGTTTAGAAGGTTAGTCAATATTAAATAAGTATTTAAAATGGTACTTTAATTACATTTTGTTGATTATTTTGGCTTTACTTATAACTTCTAAACTAGAAATTAAAAAACAAATTTTGCTATGATGGATGTCAATCATATTGGTAAGGTGCCTACATTTGTGCATTGATATCATTAACCATAATTTATTTATAATTTTCAAACCTCATAAAATGTATTTTTATATGATTTTTGCTATGGGAGGCTAGTAACTATTTCTTACCTTTGTTATTTTATTTTCATTTTTTAATAAGTTATATGTTGCTTCTATTGGGGGCCACTCCTATTAAAATAATAAAACATTAAATTATTCTCATTACATTGCTATGATGTTAATTGAACCATATCGAAATTCTTTTATTATCAAAGATATTCTTCATTTACCTTTTTATCAAATATATTTCCCATCTTCCATAAAATATTATGTTTTCGTAATCAATTCCTTGATATTAAGAGATAAAATCTCACTCATCTAATTGCCTTCTAAACATTGAATTTTTCCAATATGAAAATCAACATGGCAAATGGCTAAAATATTTATGACCCAGTTTCCATTTCTATATATATGTTGTCTATAATAACCTGTCAATTTCTTAATACCTATTTTTAAGGGGTCTTATTCATGCCCCTAATATTCCAAGATATTGTTTTTATCCACTTTTCATTTGTGGCTTTGACCCTACTTCTTGTTAACACTTGTGATATTTGTTTTTGTTTCCCATGTCAATATCCCTTTGAGTTTCTTTTTCTCTTTGTTAATATTTTATGGGTCTTCCTCTCTTTTTTCATTCCCAAATATACTTTTATCTTCATCAATCTCTTCAATTTTTTCAAACTACTCATAATGAGACTTATCATTTATAGATTTTTCCTACTTGAAGGATTCGAAGTGCAAGGAATAACCTCAAAAGCACTTTCTTCTTTATTTTTCCTTAGAAACCCTATAGTGCAAGAATACTCCTCTATAGCAATTACCTTGTTATGCTGCCCTAAAAACCCTAAATTGCTATCCTCATTTCCTTATTATGCTACTATTGAAACCCTAAATTACAAGGGATAACCTTTACAATACCTTCATTTCTATTGTTAGGAGAGGAATCTATACTACTTGATGAAAATGAAGACAATTTACCTGGAATAAACTTGACCTCTTCTATCATATTTACTTTAAAATTTTCCTCCACATCTTCCTTTGCACCTTTAATTCCTTCTAAATTTGAACTTGTACATTATACTTTCACACCCCTTGTATCCTTTGTTTCTTTTTTCTTTGCCCCTTCATTTGAAGTGTAATCTCCTTGATCTAGTCCAACTTTTATTACAATATGATTTTCTTGCTTCATCTTAAAGTTTTCCTAATGATAAAATTTGTTTTATCTTTCTTCATCATTTTTACTTTGCAATCTCTTGGCCTATGTCTAGTCTCATAACAATTATGGCATCAAAGTGCAATATTTTCATAATCTACTTGTTGATCTCATTTTCTTGATTCAAATTTAATCTTAATGAATTGTGGCAAAGGATTTGAAATATTCATAGCAACACATATCCAAGTATATATAGCATGTTTTCACTTCTTAGTAGTTGGTCCCTCCTTGATGAATTCCCTTGGGGTATTTTCAATTTTCTTCAAAATATATTGATTGATAAGCTTGTAGAAAATTCCAAAAAGCCTAACCTGCAATAGAATCCTTTGAATAGTTTACGTCTCGACATAAAATTTCTTACTTCATAATCTTAAAGTGTTGGAATTTTTGCCACACTAAATTTTATTGTAAAAATTCTAAAAGAATGATTTCACCTGTGGAATTAAAGAGCAAGTGTTTTGCCAGCAAGGGAAAAATCAAATGGTTTGCCAATGTTTTAAAATTTGAACTCCGGATGACGTTTTTTGGGAAAGTATGTGTTCGAATTTATGTACTTCTTATGGTCAAATTCAATTTCTCCACAGAAAGGGGGTGAAAATAATTTCCGCCCTTCTTCGAGGTGAATTGCTAGTTGAAGAATTTTTTGGAGTGAAGCTACAAAACATACATCATTTAAGTGGAAGCAATGCATTGGTCAAAGTCAAATTTACTCCGAAATAAGCATGCATGATGATGAAGGCGTTTCCCAAAGTAATTTCACCTTATTTTTAGCAAATTTAATGATTTCGCCCAAGTTGGGGCGAAAACAATGAAAGTGCCCAAGTTGGGGCAAAAACAACGAAAGCACCCAAGTTGGGTAAAAAACAATGAAAGTGCCCAAGTTGAAGCGAAAGAGGCGAAAGTAGCACTAGTCAAAGTCAAAGTCACCCCAACTTGGGGAAAAATTCATTTTCACCCTTCTTTAGGGGCAAAATTCCATTTTTGCCCCTGGATACCAACAATACTTTATTTTTGGGTAAAATTCTGGCAAATATCTGGCGAAAGTCCATTTTCGGGTAAAATTCTAGCAAATGTCTAGCGAAAGTCCATTTTCGGGTGAAATTTTGGTGAAAGTCTATTTTTGGGTGAAATTCTGGTGAATATCTAGCAAAAGTCCATTTTCGGGTGAATGTTTGGCGAATGTTTGGCAAAATACCTTTTTTAGACGAATGTCTGGCGAATGTCCATTTTGAGCACTTTTTTGACGAAAATCAATTTTGGGCAGTTTCTTCAGCGAAGTTCCTTTTTGAAGGTGTCATCATTGTAGATCATTTTTGGGAAGGATCAAAGGTTGGCAAATTTTAATTCATTGGGGCAACGAAATCAATATTTCTAGAATTCCTGTTGAAGGGTTGCCAACATTAAATGTTGCACTCCTAATTATGATATGATCACCTTCATTTTCAAGGCACCATCCATTGATTTTGCTCCTTTTCCAAATGAAGTTAATTTTTGTTGGGTCTTCCTAGAAAAAATAAAGTTCCAAGGTGCAAGATGATGAAGCAACAACCAAGATTTAATGCTCGAGCTCTTGATTTTCGTGCGATATTGTTGTGTTTCAATGCATCGAATTTTGAAATGATTTTCCATCATCCGTTATTGCTGATTTCCCATACACTCTCCATGAAAGAGGGATTGTTTCTTCCTGGAGAATGTTATGATTCGATCCTCGTTGCTACCGAGGAGATAATTGCTCTTATTAGTATTTGACTAGCCAGCATTTTGTTTTAATACGCATTTAATTTTAGAGGTGAAATCCTCTATAAATACTAAGCATTTTGATGTAATGAAAGAGGATGAACATTCTACAAAAAATACTTTGAGTTTTCTACATCAATTGAAGGATTCTTGGCTTCTGGTTCCTGGAGTAGTGTTGTATGCAATTATTTTTTGCCTTTCATTTATGTTAAGTTTATGATATTTGTTAGGTAAATTTAAATTTTGCATTTCTGAATTTAATTCCTTGTAGAGAACTGAATGTTGAAATGATCATTGGAAATTATCCCTGCAATCTATGAATGGTTCCTTTTTGTTACATGTTGATTAAAACTTGATTTGTATTTTAGCTGCTAGTTTATCCCCACATTTCATCTCTGGATCATAGCCATATTTCTCATTTCTTTCTGTCATTTCCCATCTCTTTCCTGTTACCCTAAGCTTTAAAATGAATTAGATTAGTATAGGAACCAGCCCACTCTAAATATTGGCCCAAAGGACATCTCTACCCTTTGGCATTTCAATGTTGGTCGGGTCTAGGGTGCATATATTTTATGATTAGGAAGATTTGTGTCCAACATAAATAAAGGGCATCTCTACCCTTAAACCATGGTCCACCACCCATTGTTTTATCTCTAAATTTTGAACTAGAAAATATGATGAGGAAAAAACCTTTAAGAATAAAAGTCATATCATAATTTTAATTCAATCCCCATTTTAACTTGATCTTGGCTAGTATCCATGGAACTTATATATTAAACCTTTAATTTTAAGAACCATTATATCATGCTCGATCATCTCATCCTTAATAATCACTTTTGGTGTAACATTTGTTCCCTAGATCAAACTTACCATATATTTACTCTTCCTCTTATCTCCAACTTAGGCATCCATACTTCTAGGTAGGGCATCCTGACTTCCCATTAGGGCTTTCAAATATGACTTTCCTTCCATGCTACGTAGTGGGTCTCACTCCCAACTCATGCCCATTTCAAACAACTCTATTTATTCAAACCATATTTCTTACCCTTTGTGAGTGGATAATACATAATGTTTTTGGGTTGTAGTTATGCACTATCTTGATCGAGTCCTTGTTGAAATGAATTTCATCAAATTCACATATCAAGATATTATGATGGACTAATTTTATTTTCAGTCCATATTTATATTTATGGTCTTTTAGGTGGCTTGTATTATACTTTACATCTATCTTTGAATTACATATACCAATGTAACTCCTTTGGTAAAACCTTGCTTTTCTTGGATGATTAAATATCTTTAATATATATTTGGAATATAATCTAGGATTGCTATTTCTAATACATATTATTTAATTAATTCATCACAAATACAAATTATAATTATTATTTTATAAATTCCACTATCTATTAAAAGGTTTGTCTACAAATTTGTACAACTAGCTTTAGTTATCTTTTTTGTTAATAATCATTATAAACTTAGCCATTGCACTAGCCTCATTCATGGATTTTATAAAAATTGAATCCTTTATGACTTTATAAGACCTTCCTTGGTACTAATAACCCATAAATTTAACTAATAACTCAAATTCCATAATCTTTTTTGTGTCTAAATTAGTTTTATCATTGTTGATATACATTTACCAATTAGACTAGGTATTCAAAATTATGGTCATTCCTTTGACACAAAAGTAATTTTTTTTTTTGCTTGATAATAAGGGGTTGTACTCGTGTCGATATATATTTTAAAATTTTTTTTGCTCTGCTAGGTTTTGATGAGGAAAGCTGCTTTGCTGGAATTTTTTTGAGACCTATCTGGTGGGCTCTATGGGGATGGCAGCAGTTTTTGGAGGAGGTATGAACAACTGGAGGAATGTAGTGATGGCATCAGGTCCATCATAGAGTGTGCATGCTAGGGATGGTATTTCTTTTAAAAATGATTGGAAGGAACAGGATTTCCCATTGCATGCCAGGAATCGCTTGTTAAAGAATAATGGATGTTTGGAACGGTGTGAAGCCAGGTCGGTTCTAGTGGTTCAACCAGACTCAGTGGCAGAAGATGTGCAGTATTTAACCAAACATCCACTTATTAATAAATTTATGGGCATCCGAATTTCTCTTCCCTTTGTGGAGGCTTGGGTTAGGAAGACTTGGAACCCTAAAGGTGGTGTGGAGGTGATGCTAAGTGCAAACAGCTATTTTATGGTGGTTTTTTCTTGTCTTGCGGATCGTAACAAAGCATTTGAAGGAGGCCCCTATTTTTGTAACCAAGCGGGACTCTTTCTTAAACCCTAGCATGTGGGTTTCAACCCATCAGAGGAGCGGCCTTCACGGGTTCTGATGTGGGTTCGGCTTTCGTGGCTCCCCTTGGAATTTTGGATAAATGACATCTTGCATATGATTGTCCTTCTACTTGGGAAGTCGGTTGGGCCGTCAGGACAGATGCTGGATAAAAAGGTAATCTTTATTGCTCGTACCTGTGTTGAAATTGATTTAAACAATCCTATTCCAGATTCTATTGAAATACAGTTCGGATCAACCACATGGGTTCAAAAACTTGACTATGAAGCTCTTCCATTTCGTTGTCGGATTTGCCATGAATATGGCCACTTACAAAGAAAATGCCCTAATTTTGTCCTACCTGTGGCTTAAAATCCTAGGCCCTCTCAAGATGTACAAAATATGGATAAAGGAAAAGCCCCGATAAAGGAGGGGGATCAAGATAAGGAAGGCTTTGTTACGATAAAACCTCGAAACAAAGGAAGAAAGGCAAAAAGATACATTAAGGATAACCAGCCAGATGCTCAACTCAATCATTTTGAAATTCTAGAGAATCTTGATCAGTGCGTGGAGATACCTGAAACATCGCTACCTGTTATAGATATAACAAGACCAAATCAGTTGTCTCTTCATGAGGTGGAACCAAGGGAACCAGATACAGGGGGTTTAAATGAAGAACAAAGGTCTTTGGTTTCGATTATAGGTGATATGGTTGGCCCTAGCCCTGGAAGTGAAGTTATCTTAGAAAATGGCACAAATTTAGATGTGCCCTCTCCTACCAGAGCATCGATGCGATCATCCATGGACTGTAAAACTCCTACGATCTTTGGGATTGCGAGCATAAAATAATTAAAAAAAATGCTTCAGATAAGAATATGAAGGTGGGTCGAAAGAAAGACCAGGATAAAATTAATTTAATGGGGGAGACTTTGGTAGAGTCAGGTTTGGTGAGAACATTGGACTCCCATTTTTATAACCCCCAAAAATGATTATACTTTCATGGAATGTAAGGGGGTTGAACAACATCCCCAGACAAAAAGTTGTTCATGATTTGATTCGTGTTCATTCTCCGGATGTGGTTTTTATTCAGGACCGAGTATTGATAACTGGGAGAGTCTCCCGTCTGGGGATTCTCAACACCTATGGGAGTTGATCCATAAGGATGTTCAGACTTAATGTGGTTTGTTTTTTTTTTGGTTTTCTTTGGGAGTTGACCTTGTCTGGTGATTTAGCCTGTCTTGTTGCTTATTTGAGTCCTGGGTGGGGGCTCAGCTATACTTTGTAATCCATACTTTTTATCAATAAATTTTTACCCCTTTATTTTAAAAAAAATGGGTTGTACTCGTGTCCCCACACTTGACATATTACATCTCTCTTCTTTAGATCTTGAGAATTTACAACTAGATACACTTCTCATCTCAATTGAGATGCTATAGCTAGAAACCTACAAAATTTTACATAAAATGTCTGAATACTTGATTTTCATTTTTTGGATCTTTTCAAATCTCTGCATGAATACAATTACTTCATAATTGAGCATCTTTCTTGACATTTTCCTATAGCAACCTTTACATTACCAAAAATTCACCTCTACTATCTATGCCTTACATCTTAGTAGATTAATATTTCCAAAACATTGCATTATCATAGTATGCTTTATAAAATTTGGATTTCTAGTTTCCTTCTTGAAACACAAGTGCAACCACAAAAAATATAATAAATAGTCTAAATGAAAAAACATTATTATTACAAAATAAAATAGATATTACTAATGGAAAACATTAAAGTAAATCTTAATCATTAATTGATTTAGGCAATCAACATTTTTTTCAGCTTCAACTAAACTTTCTACTTCCTCTAACCATGGAAAGGAGAATTTAACTTCGCAATCCTCAATCGACACCAAAGTAATTTACTCGTGATGCAAATAACTCCAATTGATGTACAAAATAATGTGTGTGGTGATATAGATATTTTCCTTGACGTTATATCACAAATATTAATAATCATCAAACCAATATGTAATTGTGGCATGATATAATATATGAATTTACTAACAAGATGAAAAATATATGTGGGTCAATATAATAAAAAACAAATACAAAATCAAACATGGTAAAAAATAATGACTATTTTTATCAATAGAAAAAAAGTAGTTATTCCAAATGAGCTATTAGGTGGGTTGATATACATTGTGATACATGGAATATAGATAGGTTCTTGATTTATAACAATCAAATTTAGAGTTAAATTTAGAGTTGTCTATAACTTTTAATATACTTTTCATAAATGGATTGAACCATAAACTCATTTCTTTGGGGACTAAAAAATCTAAAAGGTTTTCTCTATCTTATCCATATTTCAATCAATGTGGATTTAGGATTCAATCTACTTCTATTTAGTCATGTTATGTTAGAATGGAACAAAAATTTAAAAGTTATAGGATGTTTGTACTAACACAAAAAAATAATATAACTAAATTTAGTGATAAACTAATGGAAGCAACAAAAAATTTGGGACTATCTTCTGAAATTTGGTTTGATCTTAAAAATGCATAAGTGATCATGGGAGCCAAGAGAATGGATGAAAAATCACACTCATAGGTAATATAAATGCTAATTGAGTATCATAATATATTAAAAAGAAAATATGTTTATTGGCCATGAAAATTAAAATAAAAATGCCCAAAGGAAGTGACAAAAATAATAAAAATATTCACTTATCTACAAAATAATCCTTCTATTATATAAGAAATAGAACAAAATAAAAAATAAAGGAATGTTGCTTGAAGAAGATATTAGGCAAAGGTTGTGAATTATTTTCAAAATATTCTATCTAAAGAAGGTGGATATTAGGAGTCTTAAATAGAGAGTTTGGAAAATATTCCATCATTTATTATTTAGACAAAATAAGGATATGTTGAACAAAATATGGGTGGGAGAGTTCTTGAGTTTATTTATTCTTTTCACCCATATAATTTCCCTTCACTAATATAGATTTACTATTATCTTCCTTTATAATTTTGGCAAATCATAAGTATTGATGTGGTGGTAACAATGGATGAAATAAAAAATAAATTCCAATATTGAGAGAAATGAACTCCAATTCTTAAAATTGATTCCCAAAAATGGTGAGGCTAATGTTATGAAAAATGGGTAGTTATGTGTTTTTTTAATATGATTAAAACTATTTGATATGGGTAAGGCAATCACATATTCTATAAATACAATTGGCAATGAGCTAGTCTTCTAAACTCCTAGGACTATGGTGACATAGTCAAAACCCTTCCTTTGATTGACCAAAGTAAGGTCAAAGGGAATCGATGCTAGTGTATAGGTTGGGATAATTCCTCCTACTCTAGAGTCTAATTAAGACTATATATATAAGGTTTTTCACCAAGTTTTGATCCTTGGATGTCCAACCATATGATGGCTTGGATATTAGTAGCCCCATAGCTTGATGGTTAGAAGTCGATAAGCCCCATAGCCTCTTACTTCAACACAAGAAAGGTTTTATTTTTGGAACTCAATGTGGAAGCTAATGAAACTACAACAAGAATAAAAAATAAAACTTTATTTGTGATGGCTTAAGAGACTAACCATGCCAAACATAGGATAAGTAAGGTTATTTATGAAGGATCAAGGTATATCCCTTTTTGCACCACTAAAACTTAGTACTAATTTTAGGAATTAAAGGTATTTCACCGTCTTATCCATGTATATAATTCATTATTACATCAATGGCATGTTTTTGCAACAAATATGTTCATCATTTGGTATCTAAATGCTACCATTGTAGAGGTGAGACCGATGGAGTTACGAAGCATGAATCAAAGATGACAAAAAATTCTTTGTGGTGAAGACTTCCTTGGCCAATCCAAGTGGTTTGAATATTATGTTATGTGAGGAGAACTTACTACCTTGCTAGTTCGATAATCTTGATTTGATATTTTTGACCATCAAGGTTTGTGATTGTGAGAAAAAGGACACCCATCATCCAATTGAGGTTTGATGTAGAAGAAACTTCTATATTTTTTGGTTTGGTTATTTTTTTTTTAAGGTAAAAGTATTTGTGGAAGTCTTATCAAAGTTATCCCTAGTCATTACAAGACAAGTGAAGAGTGTGTGGAACAAGGAGAGTTCATACAAGTATTATGTGCTACAACAAATTTACAAAACATAAAAGACCAATAAGAACATGTCGACCATAGAGATTATGAGTCATATGATGAAAAAATTAAAATCAGTTGAAGAAGTTCAAGTAGAGGGCTTCAAAACAATCCTTCTTACATTGACCAGAGAAGAACCAAAGAAATTTATATTGACATGAAGGCAAGTAATAACAATAAGAATCATGTCATATAGCAAGGGAGTAAATGCAATGTCCAACTATTTGTGAGTAGAGATTAAAATACAAGGTGATAACTACAATTAGTTATAAATAGTTGGGTTTTCTGAGTGCATAAAGTCTAGAGCGAAACATATAGACTTTTATTGGTTGTGTAAAGAGTAGCATTATTGGCTAGTTATGTGTTGACCAAAGTGTGGTAGAACCATTTGAAGTGTGCATACCAAAAGAATTTAAGTGAATAATATTTGAGGGTCATCCTTAAGGGAGTTTTCATCTAAAGTGGCATCAAATGAAGGCTGACATCTAAAGTAGCATCAAATAAATACTGATACATATTTTAACAAGCCTAAGCTATTTTAATTTGTATCTAACTAAACTTTTCCAAGGCTCATACCCAACTAGAAGCTTGGAAGTCCACTTGGACATAATATTAATCCCTTGCATCCAAGGATTAATAAGGCCAAGCCCACCATTTTTCTTAGGTTATTCTTTAACCAAATTATTGTCCTAACTTCTAAAATAGGTTTTGTTCCCCCGATCCAAGTTTCAACAAGGTTAGATAAAATAGCCAATAGTTTATCCTGATGTCTGGATTTAGGTTGGCTCCTTGCTAACACTAATATAAACTAACACTAATATAAACTAAATTGCGTGAAAGTAAAGTGAGAAAATGAATAATACATAAAAATTAAAATGTAGAAAATATTTTTTTGTAAGTATGGAGTGCAAGAAATTAAAAGCAACTACAACTTTTACATAGTAGTACGAAAAGTGTATGATCAATCAACACATAAGAAGTCGAATAACATCAATTTCCATCCATTCATTTGATTATAAAATTGATAAGTGAATGACAAGATGGGCTAGAAGGATCATGCCACAACCGTCACACACTTAGCAAAGTAGGAGAGGTGTAGCACTAGTGGAATGCTTAATTGCCAATTTCTTACAATATCATAAGTACAAAGGACAATGTGGGTTTCACAATGTAGCTTTGAATTCTTATGCCCAAAATATTATTACAATGGAGGACCTAGGCCTCTATTAATAGTAAAATTTTACCCAAAAGTTACCTAGATGAAATATAATCACTCCTAGTAAATATTTGGAGGTAAATTTAGCAAAATGGTGTGCCTGCAAATGTCACCTCTAACAAGATTAGAAATCCAAAATGATTGTGTGCCACTACATGCCAAAAAATCACTTTATAGAATATTTACCTCATGATTCCACCATATTTAACCTTTACAATTGTTCAAGTGATTTGTTCATATTTTGAGAGCAAATCACTCTCATTTGTAAGAAAATCAACAAATTTTGCCATGAAAATTGCTCGTTTTAGCCATTTAGTCTCCTTTAGGAATAAAATTAATTTTCACAACTAATCGACTAAATTTTTCAAGTGAATCAGTCTTGACCCACAATCAAATTTTTAAAAATTGGCATGCTTTTTGTTTCCTAATCTCTATTGCTACATTCCCCTCCAAACCTAGCATATTTTGCATAGATATTGTCAAGGTACTTCATTTATGGTGACTTAATTGGATATCAAGATTGATTGGTGTAAGATCCCAAATCCTGCCTTTATCTTTGGGCATGAAATCTATAAATTTGGGACCTACACTACAAAATCATCAAAATTGTTTTTTCTCCTTTAGCTGGTCTTTGGTAGTAGCAGCCCTAGCAACTTCCACCACTTGTTATGGTCTAGAAACTATACTACTCTGAGGTATTTTGCATCCTCTATTAGATCTTCAAAGGGATTTTTTAATAGTTCCTCCTATTTTGTAGTAGCTCTTAGATCTTGGCATGAATTGACTTCAACCTCTTATAGATTTCAGCAGCATTTCCTAGGTTGGCTTGGTCCTTCTCTTTCTAAATCATGGTGCTTATGACATCATCATCTAAGATGTGATTCCTTTCATAAAATGTATCAAGCACTTCAATAGCAATAAACCCTTGGATCTTCTTATCCATTTTTTACACTTGGGTTTTCAAGGATACCAGGTTATTTTTACAAGTTTATATCTTCCTCTAGAAATGGGATATTTATCAACTTCTTGACTAGTTCTTTATAATATATCCCTTGTCGTTTCTATGTTGTGGTCATTGATATAAGGAGTTTGAGGAATTTTTTATGTTCACTCCTCATATATATATGTCCTTCCACTATCTAATGGTCTTGTCAACCTATTCCAAGCTTCTTCCTCAAAGGAGACCAATATATTCATAAACATTCTTCATCTCTTTAATTTGGTCCCAAAAGGTCTTGACCTTTTGAAATTCTTGCACCAAATTTGGTTTTACATCTATCTCTTTATATTTTGAGGTTATCAATTCCTTAATTTATTGATATTTATGCTCAAGGCTTTCTAGGAGTCAAATATATTATATTGTTAGTTGTTGCATGAGTTCTTTAGTCTCAACAAGTCATGTTTTAAGGTCCTTGACTTTCTTCTTTAATTGATATTTCTTGGAGAAATATTTATTGAACCCTTCATTCTCCTATTGGATTTGGTTCCTTTGTGCCTTTAGTTATTCTAATTTAACCTCCAAATTTCTAGTTTTAATGTGTTATTTTATCCTCAACTACTAGTCCATATATCATTATTGTGTCAAGTGTGAGTTGGTTAGCCAATAAAATCATTTGGTATGGGTCTATCTTGTCTAGATCCTAGTAGTATAACATACCAGTTAAGTTAGCAGGAGTTGATACTACTTTGGTGGGGTCAATTTTTATCACCTCGACAAAGTACACACTGTCCCCCTTTCTCAACGATTACAAATGGAACAGCACTGAAACCTTATAGGTCTTCTTGTTAACTCGCTTGTATTCCTTCTTCAATATCTTTTGCTTAGTGGAAAGGACATCCAATGCCTTGACAACATCAATTTCTATGGCCTTGTAAGAAAAGCTTAGCCTAGGTCCTCTTGTCATACTTATGGATGGGGAATATCTTATAGACTTACCTCCTTGGATAGGGGTGGTGGTTATCATTGCCTACAGGAAACGTTGTCATTCTTATGACAGTGGACGAGTGGAGGTGGATGATATAATAAGAAGGGTGAATTGAGTGGTAATAATGGGGAATAGAGTGGAATTGGCAAGTGAGATGTGAACTATTTACACTATAGTAGTAAATACATGGGACTAGTGGGTGTGAGGTAATGGCTTGGACAAGTGAAGATAGGAATGAGGTGATAGAAGTGGTTCCTAATGTGACTATAATTTTTGGAGGTGGGGTCCCTCCTAGAGAAACATGTGCTACACTAGTGGATGATGAGACAAGTGCAACAGAAGAATGGAAAGGTGAATGATTGGAAATAGAGGAAGGGGTAGAGATAGAGAAAGAAGCTAGAATAGATGTGATAGATAGGAGCAATGGGTGGTGATGATGGAGTGGGAGTATATACAATTGTGGCTAGTAGACTAGCCATTCCCAACTCAAGAGGGATCCTCGAGGGCTTTTCCCTCTTCAAGTTGGGTTTTCTACCTATGTTGTTATTCTCTTGTTGTGGCCACCTCCCCAAACATAGACCCATACTTTTCAAATTCTTTTTACCCCTTTATCATTTTTTGCCTAAACACTAAACTGACAACTACTAGATTTATTGGTATAGTTGAAATGATTATTACTGGCATCACTTGCTTCTTGGGCTTCTTTTTGTGAGGGGTTTTATGTTGCTACTTCCATGATGATCTTAGCCCTTCTAACATCTTTGAGGTGGATTTGGTCATAGGTGGCAGAAATTTTAATATTTAATAAACCATCTATTATGGATTTGGTAATTGTGTCTATTTTTTACCTCATTATCTGCCATGTAAGGATCCTCTTATTCATATACCCCACCTTTTAAAATGCCCCAACCTCTAATGGTTTAGCTTTATATTAGGGTCAAATTCATCCTTCTGCTTTGTGTAAAAAATGTACTACTTTAAAGAAGTTACCATACCAGCTCTGAATTTCATCTTCATATCCTCTATTACTCCCTAGAGTGGCAAGGGTTGTCTCTTCATCCAAGTTGACCTATTGCTAGACATTATACCTCTTCTCATTAACGTAGAAGGTGTTCGACTTCTTGTCCTCAAGGGTCTTCTTGAATATTCCTTTTGGATCACAGGACCGATGGTCTTTAATTTGTTCAAGATCCATTTCTCGTAATTGTGCCTCTACTACTAAATGGAACCCACACAGCTTAGGTGTTATGCTCATGACTTGTTACTTGAGTAGGTAGAAGTTAGTTTTCTTCTAATCCTTGAAATACTTTAAGTTCACATAGTTGATTTATTACACATATTTTAGGTTGAACATGTAGTTTGGTACTCATGCTAGCAACTTGAAGTGTATGGATAAGAAGCCATAGAGGCAAATGAAATATTAGCCCTCTGTAAGTAGAATTATCCTTTAAGCCATTTTCCCTTTGTTAGCAATTGTCATGTCTCATTAGTCAATCTTGGTGCTTTCCCCTAAATTTCTCCATTACCTCATACACCTAATCATAGAAGCAATAGGAGGTATTTATTGATACTCAATAGGGGTACATCCATGCACTCTATTATACTTAGAGATTGTCCATATTCCCCTACCTAGACTAGCTAGAGGGTGGAAAACTAGCTTTTCTTCTAATAAAGGATTAGCTAGACCAAGTAACAAGTATAGTTGAACTTTCTCTCTACCTTTAATTCTTTGAATTGATTTTCCCTCTGGTCAAAAAATGTATTTGGTATACTCATTCATTTGGAAGTGTTTGACATAGGTTTGGATGGCATATAGGACTATGTGGTCCTCATAAAATCTCTTGGTCACCCCTCTCCCCTAATATTATGGTTATACCTAATATCATCTTCTTGACATACTTTTTAACTAGCTCAACTCTGGTGAGATTTTGAAGTTGGTTGGATGGTTGGTATTTTCTAAGTAGGGATTCAAGAAGATCTACCAATAGGTATTATATTGTTCATAGTAAAAGTATTTCTTTTTTTAGGACTATAGGAGATCCATATGGTTGGGTCATCAATGGCCTTTAGCATGTTTCTTATCACTTCTTTTCCATCCATTGGAGGAGCCTGAAGCTCCTTATTATTGGATCATAATTCTCTACTACCACTTCCACCAACTTTGGGAAACTCCACACTTGAGCCACCAAATTCATGTCTAACCCTAAAGTCCAAATCTTGCTTATGCTCCATGAATCAATTTAGGGAGCCAATTTCTACCTTCTAAGGGCCTATTTATTTAATTACCCTATGGGGTGGGTATAGGTTCTTTCATCCACCTTCGAAAGGGTCTTCAAAGTACTATTTTAGTCTTTTGGGAGGTGGAGACCCCTGCCTCTTTCTCTTTATTTATATTTTCTTATATATTTATCACTCTGTTGGCTTAACCTCTACTACAATGACTTATGGATGATAATGGGACAAAAAGGGGTAAGACAAAAATTATGATGTGGTTACATGACTTATGACTCCACCAATGAAGGGATAACAAAGGTAGATGTGATGTTCATGATGAGGAAATAGCAAAAAATCAAGTAAAAAAATGCAAATTAGGGTAAATTGCATAAATTTGAACTTTTAAGGATAAAAGTGATTTTCTCAATGGAGGAACTAAAAACAACGGGTAATAAGGATAAAATTGCTCAAAAAATTAGAGTGATTCACTCAAAAATATAAAATTATTTAATTAGCAAGGGGGATCAATTCACTCGATGAGTTCAAGTGATTCGCTAGTGACTTTCATGTGATTCACTTGTGTTTGGGGACCTAGGAAAAAAAAAAATTTCTATTTTTGCAATGTTTTGGCGAGTAGTTTGCTCATTTTTCAACAATCAATGAGGTCCATAGAGTTGCTACTTGGCCAAGCTCTCACATGTGATCAGCTTGAAGGGTGGTATGCAAGGTAGTCGAGTAGGATTTTAGGTATGGTGTATGTGAGTGAGACCCCATAAGGCTCCCCTAGGGCTTATATAGGCCCTAGGAAACTTACGCCCTACCCATGCCCTAGCATGGGCCTCTAGGGTAGGATGATCAACCCATTAAAGGCTAATAAACCCCACCTTCTAGTTGGTTTAGGCCCTTTATAAGGGTGGGCACCTTGCTCACTTATAGCAAGCAATTTGCTTGCTAAAAGCAAGCGATGTGCTCACCCTATTTTTATTTTACATCAAATATAATGTAGTATTTAACAAACCCAATGGACCTCTACCAAGGGAGTAAAAGCAAACTTTCTTGACAAAAATGAAAAAATTTGAAAGAAATGGAAAAGAGGAAAATAGGATTAGTAGAAGTAAGAGGAATGAATATACTTACCAAATTATTAATTGATACTACGTACATATGCATTCTTTTAGCCAAAATTCTTGTCACTGTACAAAGTAAATATTTTGTTATTTATGAAAATAGGTAGCATTACCCCCTCCATGAAGGTAAGTCTATAGGCCATTGGCATTGCAATTTTAGTAATTTGGTAGGGATTGCTCCATAACAAATTAGACTTTTTATGTGCTCCTAGTTTTTCTCGATCCTTATCCCATTTGAGCACAATTTCTTCTTCCTTATATTCTACTTTCATGGTTCCTTTATGAAACCACCTCTTTATGGCTTCCTAAAATTTAACAATCCTTTTGAAGTCCTTTTCTCTCTTCTTCCAAGGCCAACAGTGTATTCAATCTTGCTTGCATGGGTTTGACATTAGTGTCTTCCAATTCGAGTTGTGATATTTGGAGGGAAGAGGGCTTGAAGTTAATTGACAACACCACCTCCTTATAATTTACTAAATTGTAAGGAGATGACCTTATGGACGTTTTTGACATCACTCTTTCTGCCCATAATGTTTTATGCAACTTTGTATGACAATCCCTCTAAGACTCTAAAATGGCCTTTTTAAAGATCCTTGTGATGTTTTTGTTGGTTGACTCAACCAATCCATTGCCTTGAGGATAATAATTGGGTGATCTTCTAAGCAAAGATACATACTCAAGGGAAATTTTAATCACTTTAGCCCCCTTGAAATAAGTGGCATTATTTATGACAATGATGACAGACACTCCAATCCTAGTGATGATATATTCAAGCAATTGAACTACTATCTCTTGATTATCCACTTTGGTTGGGACTTCTTTGACCCATTTGGTAAAGTAGTCTATAGTGGTGATGATCCATCCATGGTCCACACTTGAGAATGGGTTAATATTGCCTATGAAATCGAGGTCCCATTGTTGGAATAATTCAGTTACGATAGTAGGCTTCAAAGGCATTGGAGTTTTCTTTTCCTTCCCTTAAACATACAAGATTTACAATCCTTGACCTATTGGTAGTAATCAGTGAAATTGGTACGCCAATAGCACCCAGTTCTCAAGATTTTATGGGTTTTCATGGGCATAGAGAGGTGCCCTCCTTCATCATGGTATTTCTTGATTAGGACTCTCTTTTTATTTTCTTTGACATAGTAGAGTAGAATGCCATCATATCCCTTTCTAAAAAGGACATCATCTAACCAATGGTAATGCAACACATTTTTTCTAAACCTGGCTCTTTCTTTGGTTGTATGTCCTTCTGGGACCTGCCCTATAGCCATGTATCTATACATACTGTAGTACCTTAAAATTGACCCATTTACATAAAAAAGACAAGAAAATTATAAAAACATTATGTTTGCATTACTAACCTCAAAATTTGTGCTACTCTGACAAGATTGTACTACGATTAGCAAAATCGTAGTACAACCTTCAAAATCATAGCATGATTTTAGTCTTACGATCTTAGCGATCGATGTACGATATCGTCGATCATAATACGATATTGCCTAAAAACAAAAAAATTAAAATAAGAAAATGACAAAGTTAGTTAAACGGCTTTTTATCTTCGTCTATGTAACTACGCAGGAAATTCGGGATCGAATCCGCCCAGTATAGAGTAAATTTTAACAAATTTACCCTCATCCCTATTCTAGACACTCCTCCCTACCTATTTAATCAAACCCCTCCCTCCGTAAATTCCCCTGGCTCTCTGCAATTAGGAAAATTCGGTTTAATTTTGCATTCTAACACTCGTTATTTTGTTATTTGCTTGTAGGATTGAAGGATTTTGTCATAGATCAGGGGATACGATAGTGTGATTGTAATACGAACGTGCAATTTTAGGATACGATCTTTCCCATAATGCTACGATATTATCTGCAATCTGCTTGGGGGAAACTCCAAGTTTTGGTTTGCATATTCTGGTCTTCCTTCATTTGATTTTCATTCCATTTAGCATTTTATCATAGGACATATTAGATTAAATAATATGCATTCTTGGAGTTCACCTAAAATCTCATGTAATTGCAGGTTTTAGGTAATTAAATGCATTTGTTTATATATTTATGTTATTATTATTGTTTTGTAGTGTTTAATAGATCATAATCATACTTGCAAAGATAAATAAGACCATCCATCTCTGTTATTTTCCCTCTACCCATACATTTTTTATCTTCTATTAAAATCGGATCTATTTGTCTATGATCGGAATATGATCTCGTTGATCGTAATACGATCTTGTGAAATCGTAATACGATATTGCTCTGCAATGTACAAAACTGGACTACTTAAAAATTTTAGAACTTACATCAGACCTCTGGATATAGGTAGGGTTTAAAATCTCTTCATAGGCATTGGATCAATTTATACATTATGTTTTATGTATTATTTTGTCTACATTTGAAGTTAAAAGTGCATGTAGCTTAGTTTAGTTTACATATTGGCCAAACTTAGGTATGTATGTGATTTGATTAAAAAGAAACCATCAAAACAAATCCCAAAACCTAGGCTCGAAAACAACCAAAAATGTTTCCTGGTGAACCCAAAACCCATTCATCAAAAAATCACCATATATAGAAGGTATGATTAAGTACCTCTCTTTTGAGGTGTAGACCACTCATTCTCCCATTCCCCTCTAAGGCACGGATCCATCAACCTTGAGGAAAGGAGTGCGAGAATTTTTGGGCTACATTCTTTGGTGAACCCAACATGAAACATAGGCATTCTTCTAATTTATAAAACACAAAAAAAAACATTAAAAAATACAAAAACAAAACGAAAATCCAAAAGAAAAACTATTAGTTAAACTTGCACACTTTAGTGAAATTCATAGATGGTAGATTACAATAGTAGAAGAGTTGTACTTATAGATGTTAAATTATTATTAGACAGACAAGAAATTGCTCAAATACTTGGATCTGTCGACGTTTTCTCCTTACAATAGTGGAACGAACTTTGGAAAATATTAGACATCATAAAATATCACGAGCCTAAACTTAAGAAAATCATAAGGTTTGACTTGTCTAGAATCCTGGATCCTGATAGTGCACCTTTCTATTTTGACCTTCAAAGAGCATGTGATAGGTGGCTTGCAGATAAGAGAGCTCTCATTTCCCCGAGTTTTTACTCCTTTGAAGATTATCTTGATGATGCAATAACGGTACATAAATTTTTATCACATGTTGAAGATCGAGAGGTTGTCTTAGATGATAAGAGAAGATTCAATAGAGTTCCCAGAGTTGTGGTTTACCGAGAATATTGTCATGAATTATACTTTTATAGGTCAAACTATGAATTCAATTGCATCACTATAGCCCACTTCATAAAATTCTTAAAAGGCAACTTCAAGTTTGAAGAAGAACACTACATGACCCCAGATCAATTGGAACCTATTAATGATATTTATAGGTTTTTTCAAGAAAATTGAGATATAATATTATAGGTGTGTTTATTTTGTTATTTGCAATCTAAAAACTACAAAAACCAAAAAATAATCATATTATATTTATTTAGTTAGGTATATATAACATATATACCCCAAAATTTTAGCACATATATATAAAATATATATCTGCAAGAACAAATTATTCTAAAACAAGATGCCTAAATTAAGAAGTGGTAAACAAGTAGATAACGATAATATGGGAGAACAAGAACAAGATGATATTGAAGATAGAACACTTGTTGGAGAGGATATACTATCAGAAGATGAAGGTGATAATGAGGAAAATGAAATAGAAGATCCCAATGAACCTAAATTAGATGAAAAAGGAAATGTTAAATTCGAGTCTATTGCAAATTTTACTCAATTCATAAAAGATCACATAGGTGAATTTAGTCAAGCAGTGCATATGGATAATTCAGGAGAAGGTTCTATGGAAGGAGCTTTAGCATCCACTTTTCGAGTACATACAAACCCATTACCTTACATGCCTTCAACGGATCAAGATGATAATCAAGTAGGAACATCTAATCAAAATATGATACCTTTAAATAAAAATGCTCAAAAATCAATGGCACAATCATCCAAAATTGTTGCTAACAACCCAAAAGCAAATCTTAAAAAACAAAAACAACCATTCACATCCATATTCACTCAAGCTCTTAATCAAAAAATGTCAAATCAACAAAAGGTTAAACAAGTACAAAATACCAACTATCAACAAACGCAACAAAATGTAGTTCCTGCAAACACTTTACATAATAGTGTTTTAGTTGGGAATCTTCACACAACAACACCAACTTATTATCAAAGACATAACAGTATGATGCAAACAAATCAGTTTGGTGGACAACAACAATAAGGACTTGAAGCCATGGTTAAACAGTTAGCTTCTCGTCTAGACCAAATGGATCCCTACCGTCCCTCATATAATTATCGAGAGATGTGTAGTCAACCTTTGGATCCTATTGTGGTAGCTCAACCTTATCCTAAGCATTTCCCCATGCCGGTCCTCCCGATATATAAAGGAATCGAAGACCCTATAGAGCATCTTCATATGTTTAGGACAACATGTCATGATGTCTCTCATGATGATTTGTTGTTGCTAAAGATGTTCCCTAAAATTTTGGGAGGTATGGCCCTAGAGTGGTATTATCAACTACCCAATAACTCTTTAAGGAATTTTGAGGAGACAACGGAAATGTTTGTCCATCAATTTAGTGCCTATATAGAAAGGCATGTGACCATTAAAGATTTATACAACCTGAAACAAGGAAAAGATGAAAGTTTTTCTGAATTCTTGGCTAAGTGGAGACAACTCCTGGGAAAATTACACTTTGCATTACCTCATCGTGAAATGTTGGATATATTCATAGGTAATTTACAAGAACAACTATCTTATGAACTTTCTACTGCTACAGTAACCACCTTCGATCAAGCCATTGATTTAGAAATAAGGGTAGAAGATGCCCTTATCATAAGAGGTCAATTTAAGAAGAAATATGAAGATAAAACTTCTAAGAATCAATATAAGAATAAACAAGTAGTAGGTGATGGAGTTACTGATAGTAGAAACAACTCAAATGTTAATATTGCAGAAGTTGTGAAAAAGTTTGTGTTAAAAGTCCCTGATAAACCACCAAGAGAATTTAAAAAATTAAATCAACCTTTAACTATGATTTTACCTCAACTATTGGAACAAGGTTTGATACGGTTGCCTGAAATAAGACAACCTGATACAACTATAGTTGGATTTAGAGCTGATTTACATTGTAACTTCCATAGAGCTGATGGTCATTCAACAAACTCATGCAAAATATTGAAACACATGATACAAGATCTAATTGACAATGGAAAAATGGAAGTAGAAAAATTCCCACCAAAAGATGCTCAAAATAATACACAAAAATCTCAAAATCAAAATGTAAATCAGAATTTGGACATCTTTCAACACCCTTTACCGAAGCATGGTAAAGAAGTTGTAAATCAGGTAGAACATCATAATGTTCCCCATCCAACTCGATATGTGGGAACTATTAGTAGTTTTCTACCACATCAAAACTTACCAAAACCATATGTAACTACTGAATCCCTAGTCACTATTAGACCTCTAAAAATCTATCAAAATACACCTTTAGAAAGTGACATGGAAAGTGAAATAGGAAGTGAATTAGAAATTTCTTCAAATAGTTATGAGTATGAATCAGATCGAGTCACACCTATTACAGATTTGTTTGTTCCAGAAGAACCATTTCCAAGAAGAATAACTACTAGATCATCATCTCAACAATGGCTTTCAAATGAGCAAGCAGAAAATGCTAGACCCCGTTTTGGTAATCCATGACATAGCAACATTGTAGGTACCATCGGAGTTGTTACAAGACAATAAGCACAAAAAATTCTCAAGATCAAAGTCAAAATTAGAAGACAAATCCATTTGTATTAAAAGCTCCTACTAAAGCAAATAATGTAACAAGTTCACAACAAAGATCTCCATATGATATTAATGAACAATTAGCTACTATCACAGCAAGAATATCTCTTTTGGATCTCTTAAGGACTTCCTCCATACATAGGGAAGAATTGATGAAAACTTTGAGCAAGATGATGGTACCTAAAGATATTGAACCAAATGTTATAGTAAATGTTGTAACTTTGGATGAAACAAATTTTATAGATTTTCGTGATAAAGATATCCCTCCTCAAATTTTGTATGGGGATAATCCTTTATACATTACAACATTGATTGGAGATGTAGGAGTTAAGAGAGTCCTAATCGATAATGGATCATCATTAAATATTTGCACATATGATTTCTTTCAAAGGTTTGGATTTAAGAAAGAAGATATGAAAAATATTGAAATGATTATCAAAGCATTTAATGATGAAACTCAAGAAACATGTGGAGTCATGAAGATCCCATTGCAATTTGGTCCGAGGATTTTAGATACGATTGTGTTTGTTGTACCTTGTTTTGCATCATACAACATTCTTTTAGGTCGACCTTGGATCAATGCAATGAGAGCAGTACCTTCCACATTACACCAATGTGTCAAATTTGAGTTTAAAAACCAATTAGTCACCATCCATGGTGATCCTAGGCCATTTGATATGTGTGCTCTATAAGAACCTGTAGGAGTTTCATTTTGTCCTGCTATGTCTTATGTCCATCCTAGTACACTCTCATCATCAAAACCTTCTAAGTCTAAAACATCATCACCTTCTAAATCCACATCATTAAAAACATAGTCTAAATCATCAACAAATTCTACATCATTATCATCATCACCTTCTGAAACTATACCTAATCCATTTCCTAAATCTATAAGAGCATAGTCACCTCTTGAATCTACAACATTTAAATTTACAACATCTAAAGAGCTAGCTAAGGAGGATAATCCATCTACTTCATATGCCATTTCAGATGAAGTATTACCAAATTTATCTTCAGTACTGGCAAAAATAGAAGAAGTTAATTTTGCTACCCAAGATTCCTTGGTACTATCTAAATTACCACCATCTCCCCAAACATTAGGCTTACCAAAGAAGGGAAGCATATGTCAAATTGGGAGTTGTGCCTTTGTATATGCAAGATATGATTGGGGAAAATTTTCAACTATAAAAATTACAATTGATCAAGAGGGATTTGCTAAGTGTTATTTTTCTAATGGATATATAAAATCAAAACCAATGATGTGTAGCATGGGTTATAGAGGTAAAGGTTTAGGACCTCACGAAAATGGTATAAAAGAACCTTTAGAGGTCGAAGAGTGGCCAGCCCGATGTGGTCTTGGTTATATCCCCACCAAAATAGAACCTTTCCCATATGAAGATGATAATCATCTTGTAACATATCAAGAATATATGGAACAAAAAGAACCTTTTAAAATGATACATACTTGTAATATGTTGACCATGGTTTATCCAAAAATGATTGCTTCTTTGGATGAATGTTTAGAGGGTGATATTTGTCATGATATATCTCTTGATGAAATTTTGAGGAATGAATTCTTTTTTGATGGATCTATGTCGTGTATAGTCCATATTGAAGCGACTACTCCTCAAGAAGAGTTAGCTAAATGCACATTAGAAGAATTGCAAGAAATGGGGGTGTCACCCACACCTCCCAACTTCGAAAGAGACCTAAATATTGTTGTAGAAAATTTTATAAAAATTAACATTGGGACAGAAGAGAATCCTCACATAGTCAAAATTGGATTTGAATTAAGTGAAGAGAAACAAAAACTATATATTGAATTCCTCATAGAATATTCTGATATCTTTGCTTGGACATACGTAGATATGCCCGACTTAGATCCTTCTGTATTTATGCACCATTTAGTAGTGCGCTCTGATGCTAAACCTGTAAAGCAAAAACTCAGAAAAATGCATCCTAAAGTAGCACTACTAGTTAAAAGTGAGTTAGAAAAGCTTTTGAATGTAACTTTTATACAAGCTATTGACTATGCTGAGTGGATATCAAATGTTGTTCTAGTAACTAAGAAAGAAGCTACTAAGATTAGGGTTTGCACATATTTTAGAGATATTAATGCTACATGCCCTAAAGATGATTTTCCTCTCCCTAATATGGATCAAATCATAGATTTTACAGTTGGAAGTGGGATGCTATCCCTTATGGATGGTTTTTCAGGATACAACCAAATTAGAATAGCTCCTGAAGACCAAGCTAAAACAACCTTTATTACGCCCTTTTTTTTTTATCTATCAAAGAGCTATGACATATATTTTTCATGATATGATGTACGATATCTTGCATGATTATGTAGATGATATTATAGCTTTTTCAGCTAAATAAGATGATCATATTAGTGATTTAAGAAAAGTATTCGATAGGTTAAGAGAATATTTGATACGTTTAAACCCAGACAAATGTGTATTTGGAGTAAAATCTGGAAAATTATTAGGAGTTATTGTTTCTATGTGAGGCATAGAAATAGATCCTTTAAAGATTAAGGCTATCCCTGATATGCCACCTCTTAAAAATATATCAAAATTAAGAAGCTTGCAAGAAAAGTTACAAGCTATCGTTGCTTCATTGAAAAATTGGCTAACAGAACATAACCTTTTCTTAAATTACTTAAGAAAAAAATTTCTTTCCAATGGGATAAGGAATGTCAAGAAGCTTTTGATAGCATTAAGCAATATCTTCTTAACCCTCCAGTGCTTGTTCCACCTAGACCAGATTGTCCTTTCATCTTATATATTTCTGCTTCGAAACTTGCACTTGGAGCTATGTTGGCTCAAATTGATGATGAAAAGAAAGAACGAGCCACATATTATATAAGTAGAACTTTAATAAGTTATGAAACAAGATATACTCCACTAGAAAAGCTTTGTCTAGCAGTAGTATTTTCTACGCAGAAGTTGTGTCATTATATGCTTAGTCAAAAAACATATGTTATTGCTAAATATGATCCATTAAAGTACTTGATGAGTAGACCTTATTTATCAGGATGCATAGCTAAGTGGGTTCTAGCTCTTAGTGAGTTTGAACTTACATTTATCGGCCAAAAATCCATAAAATGCCAAGTTATAGTAGATCAGTTAGTTGCTGCACCTTTAGAGTCTACTCATCCCATGAACATTGAATTTCCTGATGAGTGCCTTAATTTAGAAGAAGATCATTCTGAAACTTGGACATTATTTTTTGATGGATCTAGATGTATGAGTGGTGTAGGTGCTGGTATTATATTAATATCTCCTCAAAAGCACCTTATCCCTTTATATTTTAAATTACAATTTGCTTGCACTAATAATACTGCAGAATATGAGGCTCTAATCCTTGGGTTACGAGCTGCTTTAACTTTAAAAATTAAAATCTTGTTAGTTTTTGGAGATTCTCAGCTTGTGATAAATCAAATCAATGAAGTTTATCAAACACGAGATGAAAAAATCTGCCCTTACAAAGAATATGTACTTAAACTCATATCATTGTTTAAAAATGTGACTTTAGAAGCTATCCCTAGAAGTAGTAATCGTGTTGTCGATTGTTAAGATCCTGCTATAAAATAAACTCAAATAACACACTCTCACACAATTGCTTGAAAATAAACTCACATAAACATCACATTAATATGACAAAAATTTGCATAAAGAACAATCTCACAATAAGACAGAATCGCAGGCCTCTTTGAGGGGGCAACCTTCTTCAATACTTCATTAATTTTGCAAAAGATGGTTACATTGGTGCCTTTTCGGGTATTTAAGGAGTTTCCTTCCAAGGTTGGCTTACATGCAAAATGCCACCTGGATTACATGCATAATGCCACCCGAATTACATGCATAGTGCCATTTTGAATTACATGCACAATGCCACTCGAATTACATGCATAATGCCACACGAATTACATGCACAATGCCACCTATCTACCATGTGTTACATAAAAAGGGTGCCATTTGTCATAGGCACTACCTAAGCTAAAACTTAGAACATTAGAAAATATTAATCATGGGTACTACCCACTTTCACTAGGAATTATTACATCAAGTAAGTTATTACATTAAGGTTTAGGATGAGATCCTAACATGCCCTTCTCCTTGAAGAAGCTTTGTCCTCAAAGCTGAAAATGAGGAAACTATTGGAGATGATGGAGAGACTCCCATGTAGCATCCTCTTATTCCATGCCACCGGACCTCATGTACGGTGGTAGGGATGGGCCTTCTTCTCCAATTGGGGGGTTGATGGAATGTACCTTGGGTCCCGAAATGTAGGAGGAAGTGAGTGGAGGGCGCCCATAGCCTCAAACGGAGTTTGGTGGGAGGAAGTGTGTACCCTTGGCCAAAGAAAGCATTTGCCCAATGAGTAGGTGATCGGAGGGGGCAAGGTGAGTTTCCATTTTTACCTCTTTGACCATCCATTTGCGGGGTGGCTGCTCTTTTGGAGTCCCCGCCTTAACAACTCTTGCCACAAATTGCTAGTAAATGTGGGATCACGATCGGATAATGGTTGGCATCATGAAGGTGAAATATGGAGTCGAAAATTTGGGCAATAGTGAATGTTGTGTAAGGATGGGTTGGCAAAGTGAGCTACTTTGAGGGTCCCTCCACAAAATAATAGATTGCGTTTGGTAGCTTCTATGAAGTCCCTGAATGTCGTCCACCGATCCTTTGGCATGGTGGAAGGTCCGAGGTTTTCTCCTTTCATCTTTGCCTTCTCACCGAGATGTTTTGTTTCCTACCTTTCCAAAATAAGGTGCGCTTGAGTCACTCATAAGGTGGTCTGATATTGGGAGGTGTACTATCATAATGGAGTGGGGGGGGTTGTTTGGATTTCACCATTGATGTGTGTTGATGGAGTTGTGCCCGTTTTTTTTTCTCTGTTTGTTTGTTTTGTCGGGGCCTTGTGAGGTGTGTTGCCGTTTTCTTGCCCAACGTCTCAACCATTGGATCCCAAAACAATTAATCCCGAGGGCACTGTCTCTTTTCATGCCCCTATCTTGTTTTCATTCCCTTTCCTTTACAAGGTGTTCCCCATTGGCTCCATCTCAAGGATTCGTGTGGATATGCTTTCTTTGCTTGGGTTGAAGTTGTGCATGCTTCCGAATTAGAAGGATGGAGCGTTCTTGTCTTGTACCTTCATGGTTTGAGGGTGTTGTGCAGGGCATGGTTGTATTGTTGTTGTTTTTTTCATTTCTAGGGGGTCCTCATCCTCATACTCTCGTGTATGGTTCTTCAACATCTACAAGAACAATTTTTGTGTGCACATTATCCCTTTGAAAACTTTCATCACAATTGTAGCACAATCCTTGGGCATGACGTGCACCATCTCTTGGTGGGGTGGGATTATTATCACTAGGTGTTGGGCCTAGGAGGAAATGAAGGTCTATTTTAAGGACTTGATGGGTTGTGGGGGGTTTTTGTTGGCCCCCGCCCACCCGATAGTTCCATCTTAGTTGTGGTTCAACATTTTTACTTTTGCTTGGAGTCACCTTCAACCTATAACAATGAAGAACCCTTCACTCAATCTCTTGTCTATTGGCCATTTCTCAAATTGAGCTTGGTACTCTGCCCTTTTGTTGAGTCTCAAACTCACTAGGACCAAATGGGAGTAGGGATTCAATCCTCCCAAGAGATATTTGGGTAGAAGAAACGTGAAACGGGCTGATTCCAAGTTAAAGGAAGCCATCTAGACTCGTGAAATTGGGTACATTATGAAGTGATGAATTGGTCACCCGACATAGCACCATCAACATCCTTCCCTAATTTGGGAAAGCCAATTTGGGCATTCTAAAGGGTGGACATGGTCACGATTCCTTGTATAACTCTCCTTATTCATTTGGGTGGTTCTCTTCTCTTTTTGTCTATTCAATGCTTCTTCTAACGATGCTAGTGGCCTCATGTCTAGGCGAAGACCTTGACTTCTTCCTTATGGATTGAATATGAGTTCAATTCTTTTCTTTTTCCTTCTTAAAGAATTGATTTTTAGACTTACTATTTTTAGTAAGTGCAAAAACTTGGTGATATATATCAAGGTGATTTTTTTTATTTTTCTTTGCTACGTTTTTGTTGGAGCACTATCTATTTCATGTTTCACACTCAAGATTCTCTTATTTTTGGTGTATTTTTGGTGTTTTCTCCTTCTTTTTTTTCTCCCAACTTAAGTGTCACCTAGCTTATCCAATTCTTTCCCTTCTTATTTTTAGTAGAGGACTCTTTCTATATGCTCACTTTTAAATGGGTTTAAAAGGATGTTTGGATTTTTATTTTTATTTTTTATTGTTTGCATTTTTGTTAATGTACACCCATAGGCTCTAATATCAAGTGATTTTCTACTCAAGGAGGATTCCCAATACCTTGAGCACACTACTTCTCTTACAATACGGGAGGGTAATCCAAGATGTTGTGTCCGTGACTATGAGTAATCAGGAAGAGCTTCTAATGCTAAAATTTTGTTTAATCCTAGATGGTCTCGATATACCGAAGATACGTGGGAGCTCAAGTGTGGAGTTTTGTCGAGGCGGTATTGGAGTGATCCTCACTTCACTAGAGCTTTATGGGCTATATGCTTAGCCAATAACAATAGCTTTGTGATATTTTAAAACCCTCGATACTGGGTTTCTACCTACTCAACTAACAATATTTTTTTTGTTTTTGGTCAAAAAAAAAAAAATGTATTTTTTGGATTTTTTTTTTTAATAAGGAAAACAGATGGAAAAAACACAGAAATTTATACCTAAAGGGGATTGGATGGCAAGAATCGTTGGATTGGGAGAACTTGGTGGAAAGCACTCTGATACCACTTGTTAAGATCCTGCTATAAAATAAACTCAAATAACACACTCTCACACAATTGCTTGGAAATAAACTCACATAAACATCACATTAATATGACAAAAATTTGCATAAAGAACAATCTCACAATAAGACAAAATCGCGGGCCTCTTCGAGGGGGCAACCTTCTTCAATACTTCATTAATTTTGCAAAATATGGTTACATTGGTGCCTTTTCGGGTATTTAAGGAGTTTCCTTCCAAGGTTGGCTTACATGCAAAATGCCACCTTGGATTACATGCATAATGCCACCCGAATTACATGCATAGTGCCACTTTGAATTACATGCACAATGCCACTCGAATTACATGCATAATGCCACACGAATTACATGCACAATGCCACCTATCTACCATGTGTTACATAAAAGGGTGCCATTTGTCATAGGCACTACCTAAGCTAAAACTTAGAACATTACAAAATATTAATCATGGGTACTACCCACGTTCACTAGGAATTATTACATCAAGTAAGTTATTACATTAAGGGTTAGGATGAGATCCTAACATCGATGCCATGGCTGTAACTACCTCTTTGTTGCCTTTGGAGTTAGATGACAAGTATGCTACTATCATTATTTGTAAGCTCCAAGAACCTACTTCTTCTAAGTCTTACTTAGAACCATTAGATGTATTTTTGATCAATGGAATTACCCCAGAACCGTGGTATGTAGATATCTTCAACTTTTTACAAAATGGGACCTTCCTTGAAGGACTAGATAGAAACCAATGTAGGCTATTATGTAAGCGAGTTGTTCGCTTTGTAATTGTCGGTAATACTTTATATAGAAGATCTTTTGAGGGTATCCTTTTGAGATGTCTCAACCAAGAAGAGTCTAAGAAAGCCTTAAGTGAAGCCCATGATGGATCCTATGGAGGACATTTTAGTGGTAGTACCATTGCTAAAAAGCTCCTTAGAATGGGATATTTTTGGCCTTCCATGGAAAAGGACGCCAATGATTATGTGTGTCATTGTGACAAGTGTCAAAGACATGTTGACCTTGTTCATGTTCCTACTCAAGACCTCCAAGCCATAGCTTCTCCTTGGCCCTTCTCTAAATGGGGTTTAGATATTATTGGTAAAATCAATCTTGTCTCATCTGATGGTCATAAGTTCATAATAACAACAACAAAATATTTCACAAAATGGGTAGAAGCTATGCCTTTAGCTTCTTGCATAGGTGTTCAAGTTTCTAAATTTATTTTCAATCAAATCATTTGTAGATTTGGAATTCCATCTAATCTCATCTCTGACAATGGTACATGTTTTAAGAATAAAGATGTTAAGAAATTATGTCAAAAATATAAAATACAACATAGATGGTCTACTCCTTATTATCCACAAGGAAATGGCCAAGCTGAAGCATCTAATAAAACATTGATCAAAATCCTAAAAATATTGGTTAATAAAATAGGTCGTGATTGGCATATACAATTATATCCTGCCTTGTGGGCTTATCGAACTAGTGTTGGTACTCCCACAGGTGCTTCACCTTTTGTCTTGGTGTATGGTACTGAAGTAGTTTTTCTATTTGAATTAGAAGTTCCTTATTTAGTTCTTCTACTTAAAGATGTGGAAGTGGGAGATGAATATCGTGCTGGAAGATTAAGTCGGTTGGAACTTTTAGACGAAAAGCGCATTCATGCTTTAGAGCATCTTCGTGCTTACCAAGACAAACTTAAAAGGTCATATGCAAAGAAAGTTCATAATAGATCCTTCGAAATTGGATATTTAGTCCTAAAATAAAATCAAAAAAATACTAATGCAAGAAAATACCTTAAAGGAAAATTCCAGCCTAATTGGCTCGGACCATTTATCATCACTGCCAAATTTGGATCAGGTGCATGCAAATTGGATACCTTGTATGGAAAAGATCTCAAGGAGCCCAAAGTTTCATCATTGTACATAGTTGTAAATAGTTTTCTTATGTATTTCAATATACCCTCAAAATAACCAAAAAAAAAATTACAAAATCTAAAAATCTACAAAAATATTTCAAAGCATTATTAGATCTTTATCTCTGCATCTATTATCTACTAAGATTGCAAGTTATATTTTCATTTACTTCAGATTAATTCAAAGGGGGGGAAAAAGAAAAAGGAAAAAAAAAAAAAAAAGAAAAGGGGGGGTGGAAAGTTATCTTGAACCATGCACTAAAATTCACATAGTTAATAAGTTTTGTATTTCGTTATTTTGATTATAAATCTCTCTTGTACCAAAGAACACTATTACTTCATTAAATAATTTTGAGTATTGTGAATGATTTTGCTACTTTTTGAACCAAGAGCACACTTTCATATCTTAAAATGATTTGTTGCAAATTCGAAAGTGATACTACATAGTACATCCTAATACCTTAAGTGAAAAGTTTCCCTTGCTATCCTATCATGTGCATGGTCTAGAATATTGAGAAATTGGCAAAAGGACAAGCTCCTCTCTACCCGAATAAAATCCCTTGCTCCATGCCTAATCTGAGCAAGTATCCCGAAAAAGAAAAAGAAAGAAAAAGAAAAAAAAAAAAAAAAAAAAGAAAATAAAAAGAGAAAAACAAGAAAAATGTTCCAAAGAGATAAAATCCCCTTGTTCAGAAATGAACAAGAAATCCCTATCCTATAAATGTGAATAAAAGAAGGGAGTATTGAACTTGAATCCCTGGAATTTCTCAGTTATTTGAAAACCATGAGGTAAACCCCATAACAGATGATTTGTGCCCAACTTGCTTGACATTGGGTAATTCCTTTTCACATGGTGATATGTCTATCACATTAGTAATTTTTCTTTTGTACAGACCAATGTCCGCATTTGGATTAGCTAGCTTTTGGTAACTTGATTTACATGATAGTTCAGTACCAATGCATGCACAAAATCATGGTCAAATGAACTCTTCACTTGCACACACATTGGTTCATTCAAAGTTCGCTTTTTCATTACCTTACTCAAAATCGGTAACTTAACTTCATAAAAGCACACACATTTGTTACTTGAGAGATTTTGTATCATCATGACAATCCAAACAAATAATGAATTCACTTTTCACACACTGGTTCTAGATAAATTTTGAATTTGTCTTAGAAATAAGTTTAAAATATTTCTTTGAAATTTTGTTAGATAATCAATTTCAATTCTTTACATTAGTTCATACAAATTATTTTATCATCATAGCACAATAATTTATTTCAACTATATCTATTACAAAATCAAAATTTATATCATCATGCATTTCATTTTGATTTTCGCGATGATGGTATAATTCCTAAGTAATTATTTCTCTTTAAATTTCACACTTAGGAATTTTATGCCTAGCGCAAGTCATCTTTCTAATTTTTCATGCCCAACAATGATTTCATAAAACTATTATAAAAATATTTTGAATATGTGACATAATGATTTATCCAACACTAATTTTGCATTTTAAAAAGAACACACAAAATTTATATCATCCTGCATTTCATTTTGATTTTCGTGATGATGGTATAATTCCTAAGTAACTATTTTCTTCAAATTTCACACTTAGGAATTTTATGCCTAGCACAAATCATCCTTCAAATTTTTCATGCTTCGATCAATATATTTCACAAACATTTATCAAATACATTGTTCTCAAATAAACATCACACATTCTTTTTATCACAACCATTTTAGCAATATTAAAAACATTCCTCACAAACAAGATTAGCTTCATGACTTAGCGAGCTTTGAACTCCACCAACAGTCACATAACAACACAACATCCTTTGAGGTTTATTGCTAAAATCTATCAAAATTTATCATTATTCCAAAACACCTTTTTCAAAAACACATTTTCAAAATTAAATCATTTTTAATAATCCATTTATCATTTTCAAAGCATGATTAATAACATCTCATCATCCAAAAATTAAAATGCAACATTAATCAAACAAAACAAAAAAATATGAAGTCACATAGAGACAAAAGATCTATATATATATCTCAAGAATCCATATACAAAAATAAAGTTATACTGATATGCCACAATCCTCAAAAATCGGCATACTTAGTCAAATATATCATACAACTATACAAGTATCTAGGCTCATCCCCTAGAAGCCCTAGAGCTCTGTGCCTCATCATCTCTACTAGGGGGTGGAGGTGGTGGTGGCATCTCTCGTGTCTCCATAGCAATCCTAGAGGAAGATGCCCTAGATGAAGAGCGGGATGACCCAACTTGAATCGGCTCTGCAATATTTGTAGGGAGAGGCTCTCTCCGATTTGTAGGGACCAATATGAAATATAGGGTCTAATAGAAGGTCATATGTTGCACTACTCACAACAACTCATCCCCTACCCAACTCCACTCAGACTGACCTATCTGATTTGATGTCACAACCCTAGCTTCCTGCTCCACCTTAGCCCGCACCTCTACCAGCTCTCCCTCCAGATTCTAGATCCTGTTGCACATACCCGCATCTTGCGCTCTATCCTGTGCTAGATCTCTCTCCAAAGACTATATCGTAGTCTTGTGGAGGGTGTTCTCTCCCTGTAGCCTGGCTACCTCCACCCGTAGAGTAGTCATCTCACTGCTCTCCCCCTCCTCCAAAACTCTCTTGCCCTTCTTGGGCGAGTATGGTCTCTCCTCCTAGTGATTCGAGGCTCCTCCCTCCTCCTGGGGTGAGGCTATCCTCTCCTACCGATCTTGGGGGATCCGTTGCCTCTGGGATATGTGTCCACCTCGAGTACGAGAACCTGGACTCCTCAAAGATTCCTGGATGACCGACTACTCCTACTGTCTAGCTACACGACTCTAGAAACTTTATCAGTCGCTCGTAGTACTACACTCCTCTCTGATGTCAAACGAGTAGGACAGATATTGGCATACCATTGTCAATATCGATCAGCAACCCCAGCATCATCCCTGACCGCTATCTCTACTGGAGCGTTGTCGAGCTTCGGATCCAAAAACTCTGCCAAATTGGGAGTCCCACTAAGAGTGGTGGGATCCTGAGTAGACCTGGCAAAAATGACATTCCAGTACTCAAGAATATCCTGACGGAGCCCAAACTGTCATTGCACCCAATCAAAATGGTGCAACTCTACCTTCCCCTCATGCATCCATAGCCAAATAGTTTTCCTGATGCAAGCCAACTCAAAGGCATCCTCCTGCCATCCTAGAAGCCCTCTCCATGGCCTCCATGTAATGTCATCAGCCAACAAGTCATCTATGAGTCACCGCATAACACTGAGGCTAGATCGTCTCCCATGTCCTCCCTGTAGAGACCAATAGAACATCCTAGGTCTATCATCAACCACCCAAGGTCATCTATCACTCTAACCAATAGAAGCCTTGTAGGTCACTGGATAGTTATGTGCTACCAGCACCACATCTATAGAAATGATGTCAAAATGAGGCCCTTGCCCCTCTTGTAGACTACTCTATGCAGAAATCTATACAATCTACACAAGAGGAAGGGACCCCAAGAAAAGCGGCACCTCTAGTCTCTCATATCGCAGACAACCTCTGCTAATGTCCTGGGTAGTTTCATCCCACTATGATGGCACAAAATCAGGTCGTTCACAACACCACTCAGTAGCACTATCAATCGAGAGACTCCCTCTGTCATGTAAGTCTCTCTAGTGGAACTCCTCCCTTCCTCAATAGGAATCTCGGATCTCCAGTTAATCAGTGTATATCCTGACCTTGGTTGCCATATGCAGTAACCGGAGCACCCCATAGTGGCAACCTCCAAATCCGCCAGACATCCTCTAGGGTAGGAGCCATCTTCCCTATAGGTATCTGGAAGTAAGAGGACTTCGAATACCATATCTTTGCTAACGTTGTTAGCAGTTGCATGTCTGTACCAATATGTGGTATTTCTACCACATGTGTGAGACCCACCGTCTCTAGAGTAGCTCGATCATCATCTGTAAGGGCATATAAGTCCGCCTGTAGGGTAGCATACCTCCACTCCCTGTTCTTTAGCTCAGTCATCTATCAAAAAATAAAAAACATAAAATCAAAATTAGTGATTGGATTAAAAAATGCAAAATTGGATAAACACAGTGCAAAATCGTATCAAAAATTTGACGATATTGTATCAATTTTTTGATATCATATCAATTTTGCGATATCGTATCATACGATATCACTCATATCAAAACGATATTGACGAAATCGTATCGATTTCCCCAATATCGTATCATACAATATTGTAAAATCATTACAATTTTGCGAAATTGTTACGATTTTGTAATTAGGGCTATGCGACAGCAGTCGTGCCCTAAAAATCCAAATTTAATAAAAAAAATTGCAAAAATCTAAGTTAGAAGAGAAAGAAAATGCATACCTAGAGTGCTCTATCTCCTATTCGGACCAAATCGACGCGATGTGTAGATCCTGCCATGTTTTTCTCCAGAGCTCTGAAAGGTACAAAGGTAAAAAGCAAATGAATTACTTTTTCATTTTATTTTTCTTATTTATTCATTTTACTTCTAATTTTGGAGTTTTTTTATCCAAACATCAATTTGGATATAAAAACTTGAAGGGGTACCATAAACAACATATTTCAAAACAACTTGCATTAAAACTTAAAATCATCAACGAAAATTGCAATAAAATTTTTCTTCTCGTAAAACATGCCACATTGTTCTTTAATGCACTTTCGCCCGAAATTGCACTAAAGAGGGGGCAAAATGTAGCACCTTAAAATTGACCCATTTACATAAAAAAGACAAGAAAATTATAAAAACATTATGTTTGCATTACTAACCTCAAAATTTGTGCTACTCTAACGAGATCGTACTATGATTGGCAAAATCGTAGTACGGCCTTTGAAATCGTAGCACGATTTCAGTCTTACAATCTTAGCGATTGACATACGATATCATCGATCGTAATACGATATTTCCTGAAAACAAAAAATTTAAAATAAGAAAATGACAAAGTTAGTTAAACGGCTTTTTGTCTCCGCCTGTGTAACTGCACAGGAAATTCAGGATCGGATCCGCCTAGCATAGAGTAAATTTTAACGAATTTACCCTCCTCCCTATTCTAGACACTCCTCCCTGCCTATTTAATCAAACCCCTCCCTCCGTAAATTTCCCTAGCTCTCTGCACTTAGGAAAACTCGGTTTAATTTTGCATTCTAGCGCTCGTTATTTTATTATTTTCTTGCAGGATCGCAGGATTTTGTCACAGATCGGGGGATACGATAGTGTGATCGTAATACTAATGTGCAAGTTTGGGATCGATCTTGTTAAAAACGCTATGATATTGTCTGCAATCTACTTGGGGGCAACTTCGAGTTTTGGTTTGCATATTCTGGTCTTCCTTCATTTGATTTGCATTCCATTTAGAATTTTATCATAGGATATATTAGATTAAATAATCTGCATTCTTGGAGTTCACCTAAAATCTCATGTAATTGCATGTTTTAGGTAATTAGATGCATTTTTTTGTCAATTTATGTTATTATTATTGTTCAGTAGTGTTTAATAGATCATAACCATATTTGCAAAGATAAATAAGACCATCCATCTCTGTTCTTTGCCCTCTATCCATACATTTTTATCTTCTGTCGAAATCGGATCTATCTGTCTGTGATCATAATATGATCTCATTGATCATAATACGATCTTGCAAAATCGTAATACAATATTGCTTTGCACTGTACAAAACTGGACTACTTACAAATTTCAGAACCTACATCAGACCTCTGGATATAGGTAAGGTTTAAAATCTCTTCATAGGCATTGCATCAATTTATACATTATGTTTTTTGTATTCTTTTGTCTACATTTGAATTTAAAAGTGCATGTAGCTTAGTTTAGTCTGCATATTGTCCAAACTTAGGTACGTGTGATTTGATTAAAAAGAAATCATCAAAAAAAATCCCGAAACCTAGGCTCGAAAATAGCCAAAAATGTTTCCTGGTGAACCCAAAACCCATTTGTCGAAAAATCACCATATATATAAGGTATGATTAAGTACCTCTCTTTTGAGGTGTAAACCACTCATTCTCCCATTCCCCTCTAAGGCGCGGATCCATCAGCCTTGAGGAAAGGAGTGCCAGAATTTTTGGGCTACACATACTACCTATCTATCTAGTTTTACCATTTATATCTATCTTTTCAACCAGAGAAACTTGTTCTTTGGAAACTGCCCTTGCCAGCCTTTTTCATAAAGCCTTTCCCTTGATTAGTTTGGTCACTTTGATCTCAATATCTAATTCTTAAATTTTATTGATCCACCTAGCCATTTTCTCTTCTAGTTCACCATGTAATATAGCAAACTAGACATCAATTTGTACTACAAATATGGTGGTCTTGCTCTATGATAGTAGAACTTAAACTTCTTCAAGGACTTCATGATCGTGAACACTTATTTTATTAATCAAGGTATACCTTTCTTTGTAGTTGTGAAGGGATTGGTTCATGAAGTATATGGGGTACTCTTCGTTCTCATCATTATTTTGGGTTAGGATAGTTGCAATACTTTTGTTAGTGCCAAATACATAGATCCTAAGATCTTTGGAGAAATATTGATCAATTAGGACAATGGCTTTCGTGATGGCATCTTTGACATCTTGAAAGGCTTTCTTTCCTTGATTGGTCCAATATAGAGAGGCATCATTTTCCAACATCTTGGTTATGGGCCTGCCATTTGAGCAAAATTAGTAATGAACTTAGCTACAAACTAGATTAGACCTAGGAATGACCTAATCCCTTTAACTGATGAGGGTCTTGGATGATTTTATTCGATCAAGGTCTAGGGATAACCCTTCTTTTGACACTACATGACCTAACAATTTGCCTTCCTAAACCATGAAAATAGACTTCTTAGGGTTCAGAGAAATGCCAAAATCTCTACATATTTGGAATATTGCCTTAAGATGATTAGTATGCTTACTCTTGGTTTTGGAAGATACTATTAGATCATCTAGATATATGAGAATAGTTTCACCTATGAGCTTAACAAAAGCTATGTCCATAGCCCTTTGGAAGCATGCCCCCACATTTGATAGATCAAATGGCATCTATTGGTATGTAAGGGTTCCTCATTTGGTAGTGAAGGTTGCCTTAAGTTAGTCTTCATCCTTAACCCAAATTTGATTATATCTAGAGAAGCCATCTAGAAGTGACAACATCTATAACCTAGAAACTTTTTTTAATATTTGATTGATGGTAGGCAATGGATAGTGATCCTTCAAGGATATCATGTTCAAGTTTCTAAAGTCAACACATAGCCTTATATCTTCATTTTTCTTGCATATCGAGACCATATTTGCAACCCATGTAGAGTGTTTGATCAGGATTTGCAAAAGCTTTAGTAACTTGAGTATTGCTTCTATATTTGGATTCACTAGTCTCTGCTTTTGCGTGAAGGGCTTGGCATCAGGGTTCAATTTGATAGTATGCTCTATGATATTCCAGTGTAGAATTTAAGATCTTCATATGACCATGTAACAATATCTTTGTACTCAACACAAAGATCTTTGAAAAGGTTATTTTCTTCTTGAGTGCAATATTTTCTTAGTAGACTCTTTCCTTCAATTGCCTTGAGCAGTGATATGAAGAATATTTTACCCTTAGACTGCCTTTTCTTGTACTATCATCCGAATTAAATATACTCTCTAGGGTGATTAGGCCTTTGGGCAACTCATTTGATTTTAGTTGTATGACTCTCTGACTCCATCCTTGACATCCTCCCCATATTCATTCTTCTCTTTGGTGTATTGGGATTCCTTGATCAAGAATTCTATAATCAACTCGTTATTGTTTAAGACTCACCAATAATCAAAGTTATCAATTATTACTAGTCTAAAAACAACTCTAATTCTTTCGATCTATCCCACATATCATTGATGGGGTCAAATATGGTCGTCATTCTTGCTAACTCATTTGACTTTTCATTCAACTCTCTAGGTCTTGCTTTGATTTCATATGAATCAAAACTTTGGAGCATATCCCAAAATTAATGCTTGTAAGACTTTAGGTGCTTGTTCTTCATGGCACACTGGGAAATGACCTAATTTATAGATAGTTTAAAGTCCTTTATATCCTTAGGTCCTTGATTTCTATCTTTTATGCTTTCATCAAGCTAATACAAAGTGTTTCATATTCTAATACATTGTTTGTACAGTTGAACAATAATATGCAGGCATAGTGAGTCTATGCTCTTTGTGGGTCAATGAATAGTCCGTGTCTTTTTATCTCCTTGACTTGTTAGGCCACGGAGATTTGAAGGAGTTTCCATGATAAGGTAGTTTCCTAGATTGATTTCTTCATACTCCACTTCTGGATCTTCGTTATCTTACAATATGTTGATTATCATGTCTACCTTTGGATCTTGGTTGCTCGTTGGCATTTTTGCCACATTTATTTTGATTGCTGATTATTCATGCTTAAGCTGTTGCAATTCTAACTTCTCTACAGGTTTTCATGCAAAAAATGACTAAGTCCGAAAGCTGTCGCGAAATTGCGACAAAAAACAGCATGGAGAGCCAAAGTCAGAAAACCGTCGCGATATCGCGACATGTCGCAAATTAGCAGGTCGGACGAGGAGAGAGAAAACAAACGCCAAGTTGTCGCTATTTCGCAACGTGTCGAAAAATCGCGGTCAACGCAGTCAACGGCAGCGGGGGCAAAATCGTCACGATATCGCGACGTGTTAGATTTTTGCGGTCAAAATGGTCAACGGAGGGCAGAGTGACAAAGTTGTCGCGAAATCACGACAAAACCAAGCCAAGGGTGATGAGACTCAAAGTTGTCGTGAAATCGCGACACAATATGGCACACGGAACATAAGGGCAAAGACGTCGCGAAATCGCGACGCGTCTCGTTTTCGCGGCGTGGATGGGCAGAAAAATTTTAAGGCATGAATATGTCGCGAAATCGTGACAAAATATGGCGTATAGCCCGAAAGGCGAAAGATGTAGCGAAATCGCTACGTGTTCCATTATCGCGGTCCATTGAATGAAAAGAGTCTAAGGCACGAATGGCGTAGCGATATCGCGACACTTTTGAGAAAACGTTCAAGCAAGGCAAAGACGTCGCGAAATCGCGACAGAAAGTGAGACCAGTGAAGAATGCAAGCAGACGTCGCGAAATCGCGACACAGTGAGCAAGAAAGGCTAAGTCAAGAAATGGTAGCGATTTCGTGACACATTATTGCAAGACTAAGTGCGGAGAAACGTAGCGAAATCGCGACATGGTGGAAGTTGAAGAAATACTAAGGCAAGAGTGTTGCGTTTTTGTGGCTTAGAAGCAAGACCATACAACAAGCAGAAAGTTGTAGCAAAATCGCGACATGGATTTTCGCGATGTAAAAGCCAAGACTGAGCAGTGAGAAGATAGTGTAGCGATTTCGTGCATTGTCTCATTTTCATGACATGGAGATAACGATGAAAGTGCCAACGAAAAGATGCAGCGAAATCGCACGATGTCATGTTTTCACGATTTGATGTAGCAAAGAGAACAGAGAGATGAAAGATGTAGCGAAATCGCGCAGTGTCGCATTTTCGCGAAAACAAAGCAGAGAAAGAGCATAATTGTACAGACATCGCGAAATCGTGCAATGTTGTGTTTTCGCGGTTCAGGGTTGCAAAGGAGATAAAGAAGCCGAATGTGTAGCGATTTCGCGACACGTTTTTTTTCGCGAGTTCAAAGCGATAGAAGCGTATGGAGCAGAAAGACGTCGCGATTTCGTGACCTGTCATGTTTTCGCGACCTGTTACAGTTTCGCGCCAGGAAGCGGTTCAAATGGTCCGATGCAGTTTTGTGAGTTTCGATGATTCAAAGCACTCCAGAATTTAATGTGTTGCTGCTTTTCGATGCGGTCAAGGTAGAAGAACGCGCCCAAGCTACTAGAATTGAAGATTTCCAGTATTCGAAGCTGTTGTTCACGATTTTTCTAACGGTTTCATGCACATTTTCAAGAACATCATTTAATGAAAATGGTCGACTCTTCCTTATGGAATTTAATTTTTGGTTTTTTCGAAGTTGTTTAAGGATATTCTCTCCTTGTTTTCGTTGCATAATTTGTAGATCTCGAGGAGGTCCGTTGCAAATTTTAAATGCTGCAAAGAGGCAAGACCTCTATATAAATCCATGTAAATTTCAAGAGCAAGTATTGGGAGTGAGAGATACTTTTGCTGAAAGCTTTTCAAGTACTTTGCATGAATATTAGACATTCGGCTCACTGGTTTCGCAAGCGATTTTTTGTGTATTTTCCCTTCTGTATTCTGCATTCCTAATTCATGCTCACATTTCTTATTTGCTGCTTAGTTTTAATTCTGTATTGAGTTTTAACATTTGCTAATAAGGGAGTGAGTTCTGGAATGTTATTTTGGAGGTCATCTGCGCAAGGTTGCGAGTGGATCATGTCATTGTCTTCTGTTATTTGTTGTTGTTGTACTTAGAGTTATTTGCTATTGTTCTTTCCCGATCAGATAAATTCGGCCTACGGCCATATTTCCCGTTTCTTTCTGCAGCTTTACAATTTCTTTCCTGTAACTTTGATCTAAAAACAAACTTAGAATAGTAAGGGAACCAACCCACTCTGGAGATTGGTCTGGGAGACATTTCTTTCTCCCAGCCTTTCAATGTTGGCCGGGTCTAGGGTGCATTTTCTATAAAATCCTTTCCTGTGGTAGATTCGTGACCAACAGTTTTTGGCACGCCCGGTGGGACAGACTTCTTCTGTCTCAAAAGATCCATAATCGGTGAGATTAGCTATTTTATTGTTTCATATCCGGAGGTCTCAAGATTTCTATGAGCTGTCTTGGCCTCATAGCGGAGATTTGTAAGTTCATCTGGCGACTTTGCTGAGTTGAAGATCCGAATTTCTTGATCATGGATGCCTGCCTTTTTCAAGCTAAAAGAAGATACCCCAGAGGAATCAAGGTTTGGTGAGCAGCCTTGACCTTACAAGCGGAGGAAAAAATGTTCACTTGGCGACTCTGACTTAATGGCGATAGCCATGATCTCGCAGACCACTACTATAATGGTGAGGGTTTGTCCTAGATGGGATGATCCTGGCCCTCTGAATCTCCAAATTCGGCATGAGATTCCCAAAAGTGCCCTGAAAGCTCTAACAAAATATGATGGCACCGAGGGCATGGCTCTAGAGCATGTTGAAGATGTTGCTGCTTTGTCAACCATACATGATATAGTTCATGAAGATGTCATGATCAGACTTCTGGTTCTGTCTTTGGAAGGAAGGGCATTGCAGTGGTACAGACTGCTCAGGCGTCAAAGCATCAGTTCATGGGATGATCTAGCGGGAGCACTAATCAGAAGATTTGATGAAGATCCCTTCAACGGTTCTCAGGATCCCTTTCAGCTTTTAATGTACATCATGAGAGCACCTCTAGAGAGCATCACGGACTTCAATGTCCGATTCTTGAGAAGCTGGAAGAGAATTCTAGAGATGATCCGACCGACACCCACCCAAGCCCACCTCTTCTATGTTCGAGCTTTCCATTCTGACATAGGCCTCCTCTTGCTGCAATCAGGTGAACGAAGGTTCCCTCAAATATTTGAGGAAGCAGTGCGAGCGGAATAGCTTCTGCTCCTATCAGGAAAATTACCGTGGGAAGAAACTCCATCACCTTATCCGGTAGTTGTTGTTCCTGTTTATCCAACATAGTATTCATCATGGCAGATCCCACATACTGTGCAGAGACCTGAGATGCAGCTATGTGGAGCTCAAGAGCTAGATTTCATCCAAAGCCAACGATGGGCATATGCAAGCACTGTATCAGCAATGAACCATATGGTTGCTTGCAGTTTTCATCAGGAGATAGATCAAGAGGAGATGAGCGAAGAAGACGAATAACCTAAGGAGGGCACATCTTTTTGTATCCCGGGGCGCAGCATGCAAGTGTTCAATCAGAATCCAATAAACATATCTCATCAAGAGGAAGAGCTTGAAGAGATCCTAGAGAAACGACTGTTGCTGGACAATTTTTGTGATCAGATCCAGGAGTTGTCGAAACCTATTCTCAGTCCACAATCAAGGACCCCTTCAAGATGGTGGTATTGGATTCAGTCATTACTACAATGGGTACCTACAAGAGCTCTTCATGTGGCAAATTTATTTGCTACATTATTTGTTGATTGTATGGGTACTGATCTGCAGGATAACATGCCCATGTTTGCAACTTGGAGAACTTTAGGAGGAGGTCATCCTAATTTCAAGGATCGACTCAAGTATGATCGGATCTAGTCAGGATATTGTCGATTTACCGGATAATCCTCTGAGACTGGGTTTGTGGTGGCGACATGCCAATCATGTCATAAATCCTTGTATATATATAAAAAAAAAAACAGAAAAAAAAAAAGTATTGTTTTTATTTTTTCCACCTCGGCTCTTTTTGCATGCGAGCCGTAGGTGCCTGTTTTTTGTTTTTCTTTTTTTCTCTCCCTTCCCAGCAGTTAGTGGCTTTCTAGCAATTTCTTCCTTCCCCTTCCCTTTTTCTTCCCTTCCTTTCTTCATTTTCCTCCTTCTACTTCTTTTTCTTCTGCAGTAAAGAAAAAGCCACTACTGTTGTTTCTTTTCCCCTTCTTGTTATTCTCGCTTCTTCTTATCCCTTTCTTCTAAGTTTTCTGTCATTTTTAGCATTTATTGCAGTTTATCCATGGTTCACACCTTTCTCATCATTTATTCCACTTCCATTCCATTAGTTCATTTACTTCCATTCCCCTTTCATCGCAGCTGGTAGCACAGAAGCATCCTGTTACTGTGTTTACCGCATCCCATTCTATCATCTCATTGTTCCATTTGCATTTCACTGCCTGCGCATCCGCAGGATCTCATTCCATTCATTTCCATTCCATGATCAGTTGAGCCAAATGCAGATTCTTTAAGTTTTAGTTATTCAGCAAAAGTTGTTGCAGCAGTCCATCGAGATGAACCCCAGCAGCTAGCTTTCTGTTCTAAGTTTTTCATGACTCTGTTGCCCAATGGATTCAGGCCTGGGATTCTTGCATACAGCAAAACTGTATACCCCGCGAGCCGCCAAGAATGTTGGCATTTTTGCCACATTTATTTTGATTGCTGATTATTCATGCTTAAGCTGTTGCAATTCTAACTTCTCTATAGGTTTTCATGCAAAAAATGACTAAGTCCGGAAGCTATCGCGAAATCGCGACAAAAAACAGCATGGAGAGCCAAAGTCGGAAAACCGTCACGATATCGCGACATGTCGCAAAATCGCAGGTCAAACAAGGAGAGAGAAAACAAACGCCAAGTTGTTGCGATTCACGATGTGTCAAAAAATCGCGGTCAATGCAGTCAACGACAGCAGGGGGCAAAACCGTTGCGATATCACGACGTGTTAGATTTTCATGGTCAAAATGGTCAACGAAGGGCAGAGCGACAAAGTTGTCACGAAATCGCGACAAAACCAAGCCAAGGGCGATGAGACTCAAAGTTGTCACGAAATCGTGACACAATATGGCACACGGCACATAAGGGCAAAGACGTCGCGAAATCGCGACGCGTCTCGTTTTCGTGGCATGGATGGGCAGAAAAAGTTTAAGGCATGAATACGTCGCAAAATCATGACAAAATATGGTGTATAGCCCGAAAGGCAAAAGTTGTAGCAAAATCGCTATGTGTTCCATTATCGCGGTCCATTAAATGAAAAGAGTCTAAGGCATGAATGGCGTAGCGATATCGCGACACTTTTGAGAAAACGTTCAAGCAAGGAAAAGACGTCGTGAAATCGCGAAAGAAAGTGAGACCAGTGAAGAATGCAAGAAGACGTCGCGAAATCACAACACAGTGAGCAAGAAAGGCTTAAGTCAAGAAATGGTAGCGATTTCGCGACACATTGTTGCAGAAGGACTAAGTGCGGAGAAACGTAGCAAAATCGCGACATGGTGGAAGTTGAAGAAATACTAAGGCAAGAGTGTTGCGTTTTCGCGGCTTAGAAGCAAGACCGTACAACAAGCAAAAAGTTGTAGCGAAATCGCGACATGTCGGATTTTCGCGATGTAAAAGCCAAGACTGAGTAGTGAGAAGATAGTGTAGCGATTTCGTGCATTGTCTCATTTTCGCGGCATGGAGATAACGATGAAAGTGCCAACGGAAAGATGCAGTGAAATTGCACGATGTCATGTTTTCGTGATTTGATGCAGCAAAGAGAACAAAGAGATGAAAGATGTAGCGAAATCGCGCAGTGTCGCATTTTCACGAAAACAAAGCAGAGAAAGAGCATAATTGTATGGACGTCGCAAAATCGCGCAGCGTTGTGTTTTTGCAGTTCAGGGTTGCAAAGGAGATAAAGAAGCAGAATGTGTAGCTATTTTGCGACATGTTTGTTTTTCGCGAGTTCAAAGCGGTAGAAGCGTACGGAGCAGAAAGACGTCGTGATTTCGGGACCTGTCGCGTTTTCGCGACCTATTACAGTTTCGTGCCAGGAAGTAGTTCAAACGGTCCGATGCAGTTTTGTGAGTTTCGATGATTCAAAGCGCTCCAAAATTTAATGTGTTGCTACTTTCCGATGCGGTCAAGGTAGAAGAACGCACCCAAGCTACTAGAATTGAAGATTTCCAGTATTCGAAGCTGTTGTTCACGATTTTTCTAACGGTTTCATGCACATTTTCAAGAACATCATTTAATGAAAATGGCCGACTCTTCCTTATGGCATTTAATTTCTAGTTTTTTCGAAGCTGTTTAAGGATATTATCTCCTTGTTTCCATTGCATAATTTGTAGATCTCGAGGAGGTCCGTTGCAAATTTTAAATGCTGCAAAGAGGCAAGACCTCTATATAAATCCATGTAAATTTCAAGAGCAAGTATTGGGAGTGAGATACTTTTGCTGAAAGCTTTTCAAGTACTTTGCATGAATATTAGACATTCGGCTCACTAGTTTTGCAAGCGATTTTCTGTGTATTTTCCCTTCTGTATTCTGCATTCCTAATTTGTGCTCGCATTTCTTATTTGCTGCTTAGTTTTAATTTTGTATTGAGTTTTAACATTTGCTAATAAGGGAGTGAGTTCTAGAATATTATTTTGGAGGTCATCTTTGCAAGGTTGCGAGTGGATCACGTCATTGTCTTCTGTTATTTGTTGTTGCTGTACTTAGAGTTATTTGTTGTTGTTCTTTCCCGATCAGATAAATTCGGCCTACGGCCATATTTCCCGTTTCTTTTCGCAGCTTTACAATTTCTTTCCTGCAACTTTGATCTAAAAACAAACTTAGAATAGTAAGGGAACCATCCCACTCTGGAGATTGGTCTGGGAGACATTTCTTTCTCCTAGCATTTCAATGTTGGCCGGGTCTAGGGTGCATTTTCTATAAAATCCTTTCCTGTGGCAGATTCGTGACCAACAGTTACCTTATTGATATTTAGTGTCTTCAATGAATTATGGTAGCTTATTCCAATTCATTATACTTTCATCCTCAAGCTTGTGTTGGAGATAGTTGCAAGCTGGATTGTTCCCAATTCTGGTTACTTTTTCATCTTTGAGCATCTTCATATGACAATAGTCCATTGTTAGGTAACTATCCCTTGACAACTTGCATGTCCATTCTCTAGATAATAGCACCCTAAAGTACAAAGCCAAATACACAACTATTACTTCTTTTACTACTTTGGATATCTAGCTATAGTCATGATCAAATCTTTGAGAACCTCAACTGCATTGATTGTTGTTCCATCCATTTGGTTTGGATGGTTGGTCATCTTAGTATAAGAGAGTCAAATAGCTTTGGCCATAACTATAGTAGGCGCACCTAAATCAACTATGCAACTTCAAAGAACATAATTTTTTTTTCCTTGAGTGTTACATAGAATAGGGGTGGCTTTAGTGTTTTTAGTTTTGGATCATTTTGTATATCAAATGCGTTGACCTAGATGTATGAAGAATGTTTTGCCAGCAAATTTTTATGCTCTGCTATGCTAACTAGAGTGGGCTTTTACTGTTTACCCTTAGCATAAATCTACTTTTACTCTTTTAGAGCCTCTTCGAGCAGGTGTCATTGCCTTTTCAGGGCTAATTCTTATAGCATGTTGACCTTGGATGTCATTTTTTTCATCTCTGCAATATTGGATTTGAACCTAGGATAGGAACCTTCTTATCGCAAAACTTGGATATTGTTTAGCAGTCATAGGTCGCCTTCACTCATGAGGGATATTTTAGTTGCCTTTTGATCTCCTTTTGAAGAGGATCCTTACCCTTTTTACCTCTCCTTTTAGTAGTTTTACTAGTTGTTTCTCTATCTTCATCCCCTGATACGATTTCCTTTCCCTTGTCTACTCTCTGATCTTTATCATTTTGTGTTCCTCCTTACCCCTTCTACGGTGTATCTATCATTTCCTTTATTGTGTTCTCTCCTTTTGTTTTTCTTATTGTGTTGCAATAAGCCTTTCATCTTTTAAGTGCAAGGATGACCTCCTTTTTCTAAGGATCATCGTACCTTTCCCCCTGTTAGTTTGCTTATTAGGTAATTGTTCTTCAAAAATATTTCTTTTATCCTAGTTTCAACCCCTTGTTGATTAGCGCCTATGGCATCGTCTTCAAAAGACGATTCATGTCTTCATAGCATTGAAATTTTCTAGAATAGGGTTATTTGAATAGGACAAGGTAGATACTAAGTACGAAGCCTAGGGTTGTTGGTACATAGTCAAATTCATTGTGGGGGCCGCTTGTCCTAAGATGATAGCTTGTTGAACCTAACACTACTAACTATATTGAACAGTTTGAGAATTTGCAATGGTGCCCATGTATTCAGTAGGATTCTGCTTGCCATTACAAGGGAGACACCATGTCGGTTCAGCCTTTGCATTGGTGTTAACCATGTAATTATGAGTCTAATTTGCTCCTTGTTTAGCACCTTGCCAAGCTATCTAATATTTTGTTAAGTACAAGGTCTTTTAAGCCTTTCCAATTCTATAAATTTTGGTATTGTTACTTCGCATCAATATAATTTACAAAAGTCTTGATCACCACCAGCATTTCATTCATTGCAAAATTGTTATTGAACTAGTTACCAAAGTTGGATGGAGCGAGGAGGGTTGGAAGTTGTGGTTGGAAGGCCATAGTAGATGATGTGTTTTGGCTAGGATAAGTGATTGTGTATGGTGATATGTTAGGATGAATGGAATCATTTGGTTGGGCATTAGGGATTGGTGAAAATTTTGGAGTGGGATTGTTATAGGTGCGTTATGAAAAATTTGTGCTACATAGGCCATTGGCAAAGTAGGGGGTATCTTCCCTAGTAAAATGAGAACATCCTCTCCTCTAGCCACTTCTTTGAATGTTGTAGCTAGTGTACGATGATTAGCATTACAAACCATTAAAGCTAAGTTAAATTGTAAACCTTTGATGTAATATGGTAGTGCTTTTTCTTCATTTGGCCTAATGTTTACAAGGTATGTTTTGCTTACCATAAGTTGGTTGTAGGTTGTAGAGTTGACTTACAAAGAGTGGGTTATTTGTAATATTGTTTATGTCAATTGGTATTTGATACAAAGGATTAGTGTGAGTTACAGTAGGGATCATATTCAACAAAGTTTGGTTCGCTAGAAACGATGAGTAACTCATTTGTTGGCTTAAGTAACCGATTTCCAATAATATAGGGCTTCATCTACCTCAGTTGGCCATGATGTTTTTGCTCTTTTCCTCTAATAGGATAGGATTGAAACCAAGATCTCTTCAAATTGATCCTCTTGATGTATCCATGTATCCATGTGGTGTTTTAGCATTTCTTTGGTGGTACGCAATGATGTTTGCCATTTTGTATTTTTTTTTCTGTTTTTTGAGCCTTTGATTGCATATTCACAGGCTTGCGCATGTGTACTTGCATGAATAGAGTTTCGAGGTCAAAATTTTGCAAAAAAATATAATTTTTCCTATTGACCAATTTTAAGTAAAACTAGTATTAGAAGCAAATTTTTAGTTCCTAACTTTAGCGAATCACTCTAGATTCGACCCATAAAAATACAAGCTTGTTCGAGTGAATCCTTACTTAATCAGAGTGAATTACTTGGATTTACTAAGTCAATCGCTCGCATTTGAGGACTTCACAATTTTCCAACTCTTGCCTACAATCGAGTAAATCACTCTGAATTTTGGAGAGAATTGCGTGGTAAACCTGACTTAAAATTCCTAATTTCAAGCCAATTTCTCCATCCATGACAAATGCAATTTTAGCATAGAAATAAAGGAATTTAATGCAAAGACAATGCAAATGAAGGTCTATCCCATCAAGCATGCTAGAAAATGTGGAATTGTCTTGACTACTAAATTAGGTTTTGCACCCCTTATCTAAGTTTTAACAAGGTTGGACAGGATTGTCAATGGCTTCTCCTAACCTCCAAATTTAGGTTGACTCCTCATTTTCCTCGTATAGAACCCCTACAGTAATCTAAACTAAATTCCATGAAAGTAAAGTGCGAAAAGTGAGAATGCTTGAAATGTAAAATGCGAAAAATAAGATTTGTTTAGAGTTTGAATGTGGGAAATTAAAAGCAAATACGACTTTTATATCGTAGTAAGAAAAGTGTGTAATAAATCAACACACGAGAAGTTGAATAACATCAATGTCCACCCATTCGTTTGATTATAAAATTGATAAGCAAATGACAAGATGGGCTAGAAGGACCATGCCACAACTGTCACGCACTTAGCAAACTAGGAGAGCGGTGCCACTGATAGAATACTTAAGAACTTGCTAATTTTTTACAACCTCATGAGTGCAAAGCACAATGTGGGTTTCAGAGAGTGTTAGCTCGGATTTATCATGGCCCAAAGATGATTACAATGAGGTCCCTAGGCCTTTGTTTATAGTAAAAGTTTACCCCTAAGTTACTTGGGGTGAAAAATAATCACTCCTAGTAAAAGTAAAGATTTGGAGACAAATTTTGCAAAATTTTGCACCTCCAAATGTTACATGCCTCTAATAGGCTTAGAAGGCCTCCAAAATGACTTAGTGCATGACTACATACCAAAAATTCACTTTCTAGAAGATTTACCTCGTGATTCATGCCATGTTTTACCTCTACAATTGTTCGAGTGATTTTCTTGGATCTCGCAAGCAAAGGGCTCACATTTGTAAGCAAATTGGCAACTTTTGTCGAATGAATCACTTGTTTGAGCCACTCGATCTGCTTTTGCGAGCAAATTGATTTTTGCAACCAATCAATTGAATTTTGCAAGTGAATCGATCCTAGTCCACAATCAAATTTTGGGAAATTTAGGATGTTTTTTGTTATCAATTAGAGAGGGTTGTCAATTGGCCTCCTCTCTTTATTGAATTACAGTAGTCAATTAGAGAGGGTTTTCAGTTGGCCAAATTTTATGATTACATAAATTAAGGGGGCCAAATGACAACCCTCTCTAATAGACTACTGTAATTCAATAGGTATCCATAGCTTTCCATTAACAGCCACTGTAGTAGTTATATCTAAAAATAGTAAGGAAACTTTTATATGAAGTTGGGACTAAAACCCAACCATTGCATCTATTGTAAAATGAAAGGCCACCTAATCCTAACATATGTTTTGTCATAATACAACTTAACAAAAATTGCATCTTGCCCCAAATCTATAACCCATTAAAGAGATTCCCAAGCCAAAATAAGATAGTCGAGAATGAATCTTCCTCTAAAAAAATCAGTTATATAAGGTTAGACAATTTGTTGTACAATTGGGCAAATTCTTCTTGATAAATCTTTAGAAATTATTTTGTGACCAAGTGGAGAAAGGCCATTGCCCTCCAACCTGACACTTTGTCTCTATTGGAGCCTTTAAAAATATTCTTTTATTAACTCTGATTAATCATTGCCCCTATCTGCCTCATACATCATAAAGAAAATTTGCCCCTGTAAAATTTCACATTACCCTAAAAAACTGTAGGAAAACAATCTACTCTAGGTGTTGACCTCTGGGTATGGCACCAAACACATCAATCAACTATCTTAAAAAACTATTTGTTCTTCAAAAACTTTGCACAGGATACAAGTAGCAAACTGTTGAATAAATGACATATTGATCGTTCCTAAATCCTCTAAATAAAATTTATAAATGTAAAATAAAGACAATGGCTATTTCATAGTCCTCCGTGATCAACTTGCTAGTTTCATCTCTAATTTCTAAAAATAAATTATGTTCCTTTTATGTTTATGGTTCACCTAAATTGATCCATTGAATTCAAGATCTAATTATGGCCCCTGTCAATCTATAAGGTTCTAAGAAGCTTAGTCTCAGCTATAGCACCCTGATAGCTTGGCGTTTACCATAAGGGCATAGAAAATCCACGAATTTGACAATGCCCCTTTCCCACAGGATCTAATTTTAGCCCCTGTCAATCTATTATGTTCTAATCTAAGAAGATTAGTCTCAGCTATAGCACCCTGATAGCTTGGCGTTTACCATAAGGGCATAGAAAACCCACCAATTTGATAATGCCCCTTTCCCACCAAAGAGATCCAGCCATCTGTCCCATGAGGCTTCTCTTGCTCTATCCAGGCTAGTTTTATCCTAGTGATGCAATTTGGGTCATTCAAAAGGGAGACATTGAGTTCATAAAGTAGTAAAGGAGACATTGATTTTATAAGGCAGCCCCTCAATTTGATCAAAAATGTGATCTAAACAAAAACTTCTGTAAAAATGGGAACATGATCTGATAATATGGTGTTGTAATTGCAACTAGGGTAAAGGTAGTGTTTGTAAATACATCAGAACAATAAAATCTATATAATCTACTCATCTTTGTTTTTACACCAGATCTTTTATCATACCCTATAAACCAACATTGCATGTCCACATAGGCTTGGCTCCTAAGGATATCAAATATTCCAAGTTTATTCTTGCATGAGGCCCAAGCATTTAACTCTGTTAGTGATGAGGGGTGAAGCACGATCCCATCTCCTATTAAAGGACTAAATAATACTAAAATCTCCCTCGATGATTCATTCAACAAATGGCAAATTGTTGCCCATCTAGTCCATAAAGTCAAATGATCAATGTAATAGTTTTGTGCATACAGTGAACATAATCTAATTACCTGGACTTGAATAGAGAAAGTGGCCCAAACTATTCTATTATTAAGATCCCCACCCTTGTTAATTAGCAAAAACTTCACCCAAGCATGAAAATAGGAAACGGAACCCCCAGAATGAGCACAACAAATATAAAAACCTGATTTCTAAATAGTTTGCAAAGCAAGATCAACTTTCTAGGTATTACATTTTGTTTCTTGGAGCATTAAAATGTATGGCTTGTGATGTCTGACAATGTTCCTAATTTTGTTATTTTTTATGCTTCAGTATTAACCCTCTAACGTTCCAAAAAAAAAGCAAGAAAAAATTCATTTTAAGTCCTATCTAAGAGTGGAATCCATGGTCAGGACCTCAAATGAGTTTGCCATTGCTAATGAACTCTTGTATCTAGGTGGAGATTTAGACCAAAACCTATACCTAGAAGTTTCTCCTACCACCAGTTGAACTAAATTGTCAAATAAATCTTCTTTGCCATCACAACCCCCTTTTATCTCTCAAATTAGGTTGGGTGGAGTGTTGAAAGGAAGAGGGAGTTTCTTTTATTTTCCTCTAAACCTCCCTCCATCCTTCGAAAAGGGCAACGTCCCTGTAGGAAGGAATGTCCTCAGATTTGAATTGAGGACACACCTGATACTGCACAGTGCAAACTATCAACAACCTTGAGTCCCAGTTGACCTACATGCGAATTTGAAGCCACTAATCTTACTTTGAGGTTCTGTAGCGACCTCGTTTCACCCAAAGGTGCAATCAACCCCTCTTGAACCTTCTAGTATCCACCTAGTAGACTGATCAGCTAATTGCTCTGAGTTCTATAGTCGAAAAAAACATTGGGACCTTAGATTTATTATGCTTGCATGGAGAGGCACGAAGAGATTGTGAGGGGATGAAATCTCTTACCCTTCCTTGTTTTTTTATACGTCAACCTTGGCAGCAAAAGGGATAGGTTCACCACCACCCATTGGCAGATCGACTCCCATTAACCCTTATGCGGACAGTCCCTCATTATATGCCCAACCTCCTGACACAGAAAACAATAAACGAGTTTCTCATTACATTCAAATCCCAAGCCTATTAATTTAATAAATTGCAGAAGCTTGCCATTCAAATACATTTTAACGCCAACATGCAGATCGAATCAGAAGCGCAAGAACTTCTTGTGCTCATTTTTACACAATATTACCTTGACAAACTGAGAAGCTAATTCGTATGGCATAAAAGCAAGAATGAGAAAGTAAAAAAAGGGAAATTCCACCTAGAGCATGAATTTAGATCTAGATGGTCCCTTTGGATGGAAATCAAATGATCAGGCCTGTATATAGTAGACATGCCCGCAGATTACCCATGTACTGAAATGTAAGACTGATTAAGTAGCTCCTTCAATATTGAAATGACAAGAGATGTACCCCTTACCAAGACCCCTCGTTTGCTCAATGACGCAACCCCTCCTTTCCCAATTAATTCTAACCAATTTATAGAATTCATGTTTCGGAAGTACAGAGGGTAGAACAAAACAATATAACATTTTTTCTGGCATTTCCTAATTCTTTCTAAGGCAAGAGAAATTAAGAGATTGTACTTGTCTCTGGAAATCTTGCAGCATTGTTTCCATGAAGTGGCGACCATTCGACCTCAATTCCCACTCCAACTCCCCCAATCACTCATTTTTTGGTCAACACATGCTTCCTCTTATTGGGTATGACATTCGGTTGTAAATATTTCATTTGCACTCAGGTCTAAGATAGAATTTCAAGGCCCTAATGTCACAGGATTAACCACACATTGACTATACTTCAAGCAGTGCTCCCCACCATAATGAGAGTTTTTAGTAGCAAAAGTTGGGGCAAGGCCAAGAGGCCAGCATTAGAGTCAGGAATTACAAAAGGTGATATTGACTATGGCACATTGAGACAAGTAGCAGGAACATTACCTGAGAAGGATTCCATGATAGCGGAGTACACTTCATGATTACCCAATGAAAAATGTGGTGAAGCAGATGACTATGTTATAGAAACCGCCTAATTCTTTAAGGCCCCAGACCAAGGGGAGAGGAAAAAGGGAAAATTGGGTTAAAACCCTAACTATAACTGACCTGACACTAGCAAAGAAAACTGAAAGATGTTTGCACACATGGATTATTTGGGTGGACGATGATTTGAACGGAACCCAGACCCAACTACACCTACATGAATCCTATTTTAACTTGAGGATGCGACAGAGACTCACTAATTCGAGTACTAAACAGCACAGAGGTTGTCTCGGGATACCCTAACTATGATCTTGAAAAGACATGTTGAGCAAGGGCAGAGGCAGATAGAAAGGAAGACTAATTTGTAGGAGGGAGTCATGGAATCCCCCAAGACTGGCAACAGAGATAGAGTCGATGCTAGTAGTAACAAGGACCAAGATGCCAGCATCAAGGACAGCCAAAATGGCATTCAAAAAGGTCGTAGAGCTAATATCAAAAACCATTTCCAGGCATAAAGATCTCATGTGGGTCAATTGGCTTCATTAAAATTTGATTGCCTATCGACCAGAGCTCCAAATAGTGTTTGAGTGGTGTTGAGTGGTATTTTCACCCAGTTGTGAAAACACACTCTCCGATAGGATTTGGATTCTAAATCCTCTGCTTGCAAAGAAATTAAACAAGTAACTTCTCCAAGGTTCCTGTTATATTAGCATTTTGTATCTGTGTATTAATGATCTCAAATGAAGATATTCATTTTAAATGCTTGGAACACCTTAGTGGTTGCAAGTAACTGAAAACAAGGGGCACTGTGGTTTATTTTACTGTGAAAATTTAATGATTGTTCATTAAACCCGAATAAAGCAAATATGATTTGATTTTTATATGACCATGCTGTAACTTCAAAATAACATTTAATGAAATGCCATAACCTGAAGGAATTATTTATGGATTTTGAAGTTTTTTAATTTTTTATTTTATTTTAATGCTTGAAAAATAGAGTTGGAACTTCTGAAAAATAAAGTGTAGCAAAAAGAAAATAAAATGTAAAAGAAAATAAATTAAAATTGCATTCAGTTTGATGCTATCCCGTCCTGGCAAAACCGAAGATAATGATATTTCCATGCATGCAACCTAACTTATTGAACCTGCAAACACGCACAATCCAGGTAAGTTAAGTGCTGGTCTCTGGGGTTTCGACTGTAATTTCAGATTTAGACATTCGCGTGAAGCAACCAAGAGAACTTACATTAAAACTTCATCTATAAGCCTAGAAATCTGAAAAGGGAGAATAAAACAATTAAATCTTGCATGCAGAAAATGACTCCTTTCTTGCCAACAAGATGCAAATTTCTGAACACTCCTGCATTAAAAATAGATCATATTACAATGGCAGAATCTCTGGTTTTCTCAAAACCAAAAAAGGAAGGAAAACAGCCTCAAAGCAGGCCCAGATTGACCCTTTGGCCTTTAGCACTGCAACTCTGCTCGCAGCGGTTTCCAACCCCTGAACCTGTCCTGTGCTTCTGCTTTAATACTTCTGATACGGCTCTCTGTTTCCACGACGGTTCGTTTCATCTTCCAGATTGCATCGTTTCACCTTCTTGCCTTTCCATTGCTTTTGAATTTAGCTCGAGATCTTCTCTGTGAACAGTAACGCCTTTGCAGCCCTTACACATGTATGCCACGTGTTCCGCACTTTTCTGCATCTTCTGTAATGGCCCCATGAAAATCGCGACAAAAAATAGCATGCAGCTTTGCTCCTTTGCTTTCACCGCAAAAACGCGACATGTCGCGATATCGCAACATTTTCCTGCTAGCAGCCTTGTCCGCCTTCATGCGCCGCGAAAACGCGACATGTCGCGATATCGCGACAACTTTTCATTTCGTACACTGCTGTTTTTTTGTCGCGAAATCGCGACACTTTTCTCTTTCGTACACCTTGGCTGCTTCCTGTCGCGAAATCGCGACACTTTTTCATTTCTTTCACTCTGGCAGCTTTCTATCGTGAAATCGTGACACTTTTCTATTCCGTACACCTTGGCTGCTTTCTGTCACGAAATCGCGACGCTTTTCATCCTTGGCATGCTCTTGTTGTATTTGGCCGTGAAAACGCGACATGTCGCGAAATCGCTACGCTTTTCCGTTTCGTACCACTTTGCCAGCTTTCCGTCGTGAAATCGCGACGCTTTTCTGCTTCATGCTCCTTTGCTGCTTTTTGTCGCAAAATCACTACGGTTTTCTGCTTCATGCCCCCTTTGACTGTCTTGACCGCGATTTTGCGACATGTCGCGATTTCGCTACGCTTTTCTGCTTCGCGCCCCGTTTAACTGTCTTGATCGTGATTTTGCGACATGTCGCAATTTCGCTACACTTTTCCATTTTGTCTTTCTCTCTCCTCTCTCGACCGCGACGGAGCAACATGTCGCGATTTCGCGACACCTTTTCATTTTCGGCCGCGACGGAGCAACATGTCGTGATTTCACGACGCTTTTTCATTTTCGGCCGCGACGGAGCAACATGTCGCGATTTCACTATGCTTTTTCATTTTCGGCCGCGACGGAGCAACATGTCGTGATTTCGCTATGCTTTTCATTTTCTGGCAGCGACAACGCAACACGTCACGAAATCGCGACACTTTTCATTTTCTAGCAGCGATGGAGCGACATGTCTCGATATCGCGACACTTTTTCATTCTTGTGCAATTTTGCCCTTTTTCTTGATTTTTAGCATCTGGGTCACTGAGATCTTCTTTGAAAGCATGCAAAAAAGGTGGGTCCCCAATTTTGGGGTGTGTTGTGGATCAACCACAACAAGTGGTGTTGGGGTTGAGTTTTCCACGTCGTGAAGCCAAACTGTTCGCTAAAGAAGAGCTCACGCTTTGCGACCTCAAGGCGCATGTCTCCAAAGAGACACATGGGCTCCCAGCATGGTGGGAGTGTTTGATGGTAGCAATCAACTAGGCCCACACCAGTGGACTAGGTGAATTAATAATAGTGCTTGCCTCTGCGATTTAACCAAGCATTGATAGAATTTGTGGTACAACAATTTTAAATAGAATAAGTTGGGCGATTTATTAATAACTATGAAGTTATTAATACATCTTTTCCTGGGAACTTAGTGGAATATTTAAATACTTGGACATCAAAATTGTGATGCACTGATCTTATATTTGTCGACACGAGCAACCGATAGGTGACTTGGATCTACTACATCTTATTGTGTTAGCTTAACTTACCACTCATATGGTTGAATGTGGTCTATATCATCTTTTAAGGTCCAAATGCTCAAGCACATTAAGACCCTTGAATGCAAAACTCAATCATGGAGGATTTCTCCAAAAAAAAAAAAACACAACAATTTTAACTGTCTTTGCAAAATGAAGAAAACCATATACTATATATGATATAACTCACTTCCAATATAACACTGTTTCAATATGTCAAATATTTGTACACTTTTATTTTTTAGTAGTGTTATGAAAAAGACAATTTTTAGAACTCCCAACATATAAGAACTAAGATTTCAACCAATTCTTAATTTACCAACCAGACTACAATTAATACGAACATATTTGTAGCATGAAATAAAAATGCTTTGAAACAAAACAGTAATAGTCATTAGTTAGTTATCAAACGACATTAGCTCAAATGGTTAAAAATGTGGGCTCTAAATGAGGAAATTTCAACCAATTCTTAATTTACCAACCAGACTACAATTAATACAAACATATTTGTAGCATGAAATAAAATTGATTTGAAACAAAACAGTAATAGTCATTAGTCAGTTATCAATCAAATGGCATTAGCTCAAATGATTAAAAATGTGGGCCCTGAATGAGGGGAGGTTCAAACTTTTCAGCCAATATATACCACTGGTTCTTTGAAATACCATGGTAACATGGTGATAAAGTAATATGGGGTGGGGTGCGTTTCATTCCCCTATAACCAATTAATAAAAAGTTAATATTATATTCATTAGTCAGTTCACATGAAGGTCTATATTTACCTGTAGAAAATACTTGTTCATAAATGAGAAGAATTTCTTCGAATTTTTGCATGAGGAACTGAAAACCCTATCATGTAGTGCAGTGAAAGGCATTAGCCTCTAAAATCATGTTGAGAAATGTAGCTCGGACAGGAACTTCTTCCACAGGCTTCAATATGAACGTGCTAGAAGTGGTTCGAGACATTTCAAATTCCATTTTGAAATTCACTTAAGTGATTTTCTATTTTTAAGTTCATTGAAGTGATTCTATTTTGTAATTCACTTAAGTGATTCTATTTTGAAATTCACTTAAGTGATTTTCTATTTTTAATCTTACATCTCAAGATGACATGAGATCTAATCTTAGGGTTAGAGAGATTAGGGTTACCTTTTCACTTAAGTGATTTTCTATTTTTAAGTTCACTTAAGTGATTCTATTTTGTAATTCACTTAAGTGATTCTATTTTGAAATTCACTTAAGAGATTCTATTTTGAAATTCACCAAGTGATTTTCTATTTTTAACCTTACATCTCAAGATGACATGAGATCTAATATTAGGGTTAGAGAGATTAGGGTTACCTTTTTCAAAGATAAAACGTGAAGGTCAAGAGTGTTTTATACACAGAAAGAAAAGGAGAACAGATTGCTAAAGGAAAACTGCAAGCTTAGGAGGAGAAGAACAGTGAAATTGCTGGCCAAAAAGGCAGCAAGAGAGCAGGGTGTCCTGTTCTAGCTATAGCCTCCTTTATTTGTAATATTTCAAGTTCAGAAATATATTTGATTTCCGTTGTTCAGGCTGTTTATTTTTCCAGCCATCTGTGTGACTGTTGCATGTTTGGATAAATTCTTTTCAGATCTGATTTATTTTAAAATAACATAGGACAACAGTTATCTAGGGTTTGGAAAATTTACATGGTATCAGAGCTAGGTTCTGTGATTAGATCCTCAAGGGTTTACATCAATATATCATTGTTGGATATTAAAAAAAAAAACAGCAATTAAAGGGTTTCATATTTTTTCTTGAAGGACTAAGCTTATTTGCATGACAACTTTTTTGAGTCATTCATATCAGATCTGAAAGTTTGTACAATAGATCTCAAAGATGGCAGCAGCTAGCCTTAGATTTGAGGATAGATTGGAAGGTGCCTCCAATTTCTTGCCCTGGAAAGTTAGGGTTATGTTCTTATTGGAAGAGAATGATCTCTGGGATATTGTCAAGGAAGATGTGACTCTGCCTATAGATCCGCAGCAATTGGCAGCTCATAGAAAGAAGGAAGTGAAGGCCAAGCAGATGATCTTGGATGCAGTGAAGGATCGCCTGATTCCTCACACATCCGAGAAGAGTAAGGCAAAGGAGATGTTTGATGCCCTTGTTAGCCTCTACCAAAGCAAGAACATAAACAAGAATATGATATTGCGAAGCAAACTCAGATCTATGGAGATGACCAGATCTGACACCGTTACTAGTTACCTGATGAAGATCACGCAGATTCGTGATCAACTGGCAGCAGTTGGGGAGAAGGTTGAAGACACGGTGAACGTGGCACTGAATGGTTTCTCAACTTTATGGGAACCATTTGTCAAAGGCATCTATGCTCGTGAGCACCTTCCCATCTTTGAAAAATTGTGGGATGATTTCATCCTAGAGGAGACTTGGATGGAGTCAAAGGACAGCAAGAAAGGTGGTGACGATAACCTACTCTCTTTGGGCAAACCAAGAAGGGCAAAGGTAAAGGACCCAACAAGGGTAAGGTAAAGAGTGAGGAGTCAACCTCACAATCAGGGAAGGAGGACTTGAGCAAGATCAAGTGCTTCATTTGTCATAAGCACGACCATTATGCATCATAGTGTCCAAACAAGAAGGGCAAAGGAAAGCAACAACAGACACAGGTAGCAGCCTCTGCACAAACTCAGATGAGCGAATTTGCTACCAAATTCAAGAAAGATTTCTCATTGGTCTCTTGTCTTTCTACCAGCACGATTCCAAGAGATGCTTGGTATGTGGATAGTGGGGCATCTCGGCACATGACATCAACCTAACAATGTTTTACCAATCTACAAGAGCAAGACTCAGGGGTTCAGGATGAGCTTGGTGATGATACCAAATATTCAGTTGTAGGAATTGGTACCATTCCTTTTCAACTCTAGTTAGGGAACTCTTTATACTTTCATGATGTTTTGTTTGTTCCAAGTCTCAGGAAGAACTTGCTTTCAGTTTCGGTTATGGAGGATAAGGGTTATGCAATGGAGTTCAACAACCAGCATGTCCTTATTAGACCAAAAGAATCTAGCCCCAAAACAGCACAAGTGATAGGGGTTAGCGAAGGCAGTCTATATAGGTTGCAGGGTGAACCTGTTCGAGCCCTAGTTCATAGCAGTAACAACTTGTGTGAGTTGTGGCACAAGAGGATGGGAAACCTGCATCATAGAGCATTGCCTATTCTTAGGGATATAGTGACGGGTCTTCCAGAGTTCAGCATTGAGCAATAGGGAGTATGCAGAGGGTGCATGCTTGGCAAGCATGCCAAGGCTGTTTTCCCAAACAGCGAGCATAGGTCTAAGGAGATAATAGATCTAGTACATTCGGATGTTTGTGGACCGATGTCAGTAGCATCAATTCAGGTAACATGTACTATGTTTCCTTTATTGATGATTTCTCTCGCAAGACATGGATCTACTTCTTAAAGACCAAGGATGAAGTCTTTAGCAAGTTTCAGGAGTTCAAAGCTCTAGTTGAGAACCAGACAGAGAAGAAGATCAAGGTCTTGAGATCAAACAAAGGGGATGAATATGCCTCCAATGAGTTCGATGGTTTCTACAAGCAGGCAGGAATCAAGAGGGAGCTGACTGTTCCATACAACCCACAACAGAATGGGGTTGCAAAGCAAAAGAATTGATCCATCATAGGGGCTGCTAGGGCCTTGATTCATGACCAGGGCTTGCAAAAAAGAGGGAGTGGACTATGATGAGACTTTTGCTCCAGTCGCCAGATACACTTCCATTAGAGCAGTTATGTCTTTAGCTTCATCTGTGGGATGGCAGATTCATCAAATGGATGTGAAGACAGCTTTCCTTAATGGGATCATTGAGGAAGAAGTGTACATAGAGCAGCCTTAGGGCTTTGAGGTAAATGGGAAGGAGTCCCATGTTTATAGGTTGAAGAAAGCCTTATATGGACTCAAACAGGCACCGAGAGCATGGTATTCTAGGATAGATGGATACTTGCAGAGTGTGGGCTTCGCCAAAAGTGATGCAGATCCTAATCTATATTACATATTTGTTGGGACTGATTCATTTTGGTGTTATATGTAGATGACTTGTTTCTTACAAGTGCAGAGAAGCTCATTGCAGGGTGCAAAGCAAATATGGCAGTTGAGTTTGAGATGAAGGACATTGGCATGATGCATTACTTCTTGGGTTTGGAGGTTTGGCAGAGACCAGGGGAGATATTCCTTGGGCAGGGTAAGTATGCAATTGAGATCCTAAAGAGGTTTCGGATGGAGGACTGCAAACCTATGGCCACACCCATGATCACTAATTTGAATAAGGTGACAGCTTCAGATTCAAAATTGGTGGACCCTACGTTGTACAGGAAACTGATAGAGTCCTTGATGTATTTGGTCAACACTCGACCAAATATATGTTTTGCAATGAACACCTTGAGTCAGTTCATGGTGGAGCCAAGGCAGGAGCATTGGGTAGCAACAAAACATGTGCTCAAATACTTGAGGGACACGGTGGAGTATGGTCTGAGATATCTTGGAGAACGTGAAAGTGAGGTTGCAAGGGTATACAAACTCAGATTAGACAGGCAATGTACCAAACAGGAAGAGCACCTCAGGGTGTTGCTTTAGCTTGGGATCAGGCATGATATCCCAGTTCAGCAGGAAGTAGACTTCTGTGGCACTTCTCAACAAAGGCCAAATACATGGTAGCCAATATTGCTAGTTGTGAGGTCATCTGGCTTCGCAAGTTGCTTACAGTATTGATTGATCAGGAGTTGGATCCCACAGTGATATATTGTGATAATCAGAGTTGTATCAAACTCTTTGAGAATCCAGTATTTCATGACGAGTCCAAACACAAACATCAAATATCACTTCATACGAGACAAGATTCAGAAGGGAGCCGTAAAGCTCTAGTATATTCCCACAAATCAATAGGTAGCTGATATTCTGACCAAGCCCTTAGTGAAAAGGAAGTTTGAAGCATTCAAAGACAAACTTGGATTGGTGCAAAATTCCTTCCTTACTAAGAGAGAGTGTTGAAAAATGTAGCTCAGACAGGAACTTCTTGCACAGGCTTCAGTATGAATGCTAAAAATGGTTTGATACATTTCGAATTCTATTTTGTAATTCACTTAAGTGATTTTCTATTTTGAAATTCACTCAAGTGATTTTCTATTTTTAAGTTCACTTAAGTGATTCTATTTTGAAATTCACTTATTTTCTATTTTTAACCAAGATGACATGAGATCTAATCTAGGGTTACCTTTTTCAAGGATAAAACAAGAAGGTCAAGAGTGTTTTATACACAAAAAGAAAAAGAAAAAGAGAATAGATTGCTGAAGGAAAATTGCAAGCTTAAGAGGAGAAGAACAATGAAATTGTTGGCCAAAAAGGCAGCAAGAGAGCAAGGTGTCCTACTGTAGCTGTAGCCTCCTTTATTTGTAATATTTCAATTTCAAAAATATATTTGATTTCCACTGTTCAGGTTGTTTATTTTTCCAGCCATCTGTGTGACTGTTGCATGTTTGGATAGATAAATTCTTTTCAGATCTGATTTATTTTAAAATTAAATTGGACAGAAGTTATCTAGGGTTTGGAAAATTTACAAGTCACTGCTCAACAAATTATATACCTTGCAAGCAATTTACAATCACAAAGTTTATCACATTCACCCTTTAATTTATAGAGCTTGCATGCTTCCTAAACGTAGAAAAACTTTGTAACTAGCCTTTGTAAACTGTAAAGAGAATTTTTATTACTCCCAAGATATTATGAATGGACACTTTAACCAATACTTAATTTACTGGTTAGAAAGCAATTAAGACACGTTAACATCAAATGGCATGAATTCAAACAATTAAAATTGTGAACTTCCAATGTGGAGACTCTGGTTCAAATCTTGACAGGCGATATATGTATAATTGCCAAAATGTTGTAATACCATTAGGCATTAAGTCATTAGTTGATATACCTTGGTCACATATCATTGCCAAGAACTTGAAATACCTGTGGTTAGTTGATATACCTTTGTAATGCGGACATGATGTAATAAGCATTTCAATCTCCATAACCAATTAAAAAAACAATTAAGACGCAAAATTTATTAAAATAGAAAAAAATGCTTCAAGACAAAACACTCGTATTCATTACTCCGTTTGACATGATGACCACAAACCATGACAAATGCCTTGAAAAAAACATTTGTTCATAAATTAAAAAAATTCCTTGTATTTTTTGCATGAGAAACTCAAAAATATAACATGAAGTAGTGCAGTGAATGGCATTGAAATCCAGAGTTACTACTCAACAAATTATCTACCTTGAAAGAAATTTATAATCATTCAGAGTTTAACATATTCACCCTTTGACAATTTGCAGAGCTTATCCTCTTCTTGGACATACAAAAGCTCATTAGCCTTTATAAGTAATTCCAAGCTTTAACACTTTATTGTAAATTCCTTCCCAGCATGTTTTACAAATGCAAGACCATAAGTAGAAATACAGTGGCAAAGTACATGTCCAAATTTGCCACAACTCTTAGCTTGCATCAATGTATTAGGTCCAACCAATTCCAGCCAATCTCTCTAATGACATGCCACATGGGAAACAACTTTTACTATGCTTAATGCCTGCTAGCAAACCTTAGAAACAATATATTTGCTGAACTTTACATTTTTTTTAATTCATTTATTCAGAAGAGAAAAATCATGCTTTATATCCCTCAGGTGGAAAAGAAAAATAAGGATGGAAATTCATAATAACTCATGCTGAATGCTTCTCTGCCAACATTACATGAATTTGCAAATTAGTATTTGTTCTACAAGCACAACCATTGAGTGGCTGTAAAAATTTGTAGCCTGTAGCTAGCCGCATTGCTAGCAGGTTTAGTATCAAAGTTCAGAAAAAATTGAAATTACAAAACTTAATAAGATTACTCAAGCAGGAATCCATCCTTGTTTCCCAGCAGATCTCCAGGAAGATGATCTTAGGTATAACAAGTTACACATAACAGCAAACTAAAGAACTTGTATTTGTTTGATCTGTACACATTAATGAAGCATATTGTACCAAACTTACAGCCATACTCTTCTAAATCATTCATTCTATGAAGGGTACTTTTAGCTCAGCCAATTAGTTGGCTAATAGTGCCTATGTTGCTTATTGTTTGGCTGACATTACTTGCCTTAATTTTGCCTGTAAAACTAAATTCACTTGATCTGCAGTATTTTTCTTTTCAGTAGCAACCTGAACAACAAAAATCAAATAATAAGCTTACTACTGTTTTGCAAAAACTAGAACGTAATACTCGTTACCATTCAGACTCTCTGACTTTGTGTACACAATTTCAACATATAACACACAAAGAAGCATGCAAACAGTGTTAAGAGCACTTCCACCATCAAGGGGATTTGAAAATAGTAACAACCTTTTATCTACAAATCAAAAATCATAGCTGCAGCAATTGGCAAGGTAGGAATGTTTTTCAAACTTTTCAAATGTTAGTTTTTCACATGTCAAATGGACAGCCAATAGGATTGCAGATTGTTTAGCTAATATTGCTACAAAAATATCCAGGATCATTCAGGTGGTATAAAACAATATGTAACATTGCCGATGACCTATCTTGCACAAAACCAATCCACACTTGATACATTTTACACCATATGTGGTTGTATTTATTTTCTCTATAGTTTGGATGTAATTTAGAATTTATTCAGGGTTCCATGGGGACGCATCCCCCCGTCCCCTGCATCCCCAGTACTAGGGGACAGCATCGGGGATGTTTCTTTGCTGTCCCCCTTTTGATGGACGGCGAGGAGCCGTTCCCAAGACGCCAGAGGCCTGCAGCCAGCCATCCCCGAAACGTTCCCTGTGAGGGGACGTCCCTAGGGACACCCAGCCGTCCCCGGGGATGGCCCAAGCGTCCCCAAAGACGCCCAGCCGTCCCCCATGGCTGGGCATCTCAAGCAAAAGTTCAAACATAAAAAAAAAGTTAGCATATTAATTTTTTTTTAAAAAGAAAAGGTAGGGGGTGGGACCCATGAAAGTCTCACCCCCCCAAACCCTAAAAACTAAAAGAAACTAACACTATAAAGTAAAAAGAAAAAAAGTTAAAAGTTAAAACAAACACACTCATTTAGGCTTTCAGCAGTGAGGAAGAAGAAGAGCAGGGATAGCAACAGGAGGCAGCACCAGCAACAACAAGAGCAGGTAGCAACAGCAAGGATAGCAACAACAAGCAGCAAAAATCCAAGTTTGTTTTGAAGTTTTCCAATTTTCATTACCTCATCCAAGTCTCTTTTGAAATTTTCATATTTTCTTTCAACATTCAACATGAGCAGCAGTGAATTAGACTCATTTAACATTCATATGGAGGGGGTCAACCAAAGTAAAAATCAAAACCAAAATATTCATGCTGTTAGGGATTCTGCCTCTACCATCCAACCTCAAACTTCCAAAGGGGACAACACTGCTTCTAGGACTAGTTTTGATTGTCCATCACCATTATTAAGGCCAAGGGTCCATTCAATATTAAAAAACCTCTGCTGCAATTTGTAACCAACTGTGACCATTATTAAAAGAATATGCCAAGGGTCCATTCAATATTAAAAAACCTCTGCTGCAATTTGTAACCAACTGTGACCATTATTAAAAGAATATGCCAAGGGTCCATTCAATATTAAAAAACCTCTGCTGCAATTTGTAACCTCTTTTTGTTGTAAATGAGCATTTAGACTATTTACTATTAGTACTTCTGATTTCACTATTTTGTTGTATTTTTGTTCTCTTTGTATTTCACTCTTTTTGTTGTAACTTGTAAATGAGCATTGAGACTATTAGTATTTTTGCAACTATTTTTCATTTTGACATTTGTTGTAAAATTTAATTTTTAAATTATTCTAAGAATCTAATGGCTTCTAAGTTCTAAATATTTTTGTTGTAAACTATTAGTATTTAGTATTTTTCATTTTTGTTGTGTAGAATCTGTAGATTATTCTAAATTTCTAAAAACAATCATACTATTATACCAGCCGTCCCCTAAAATCAGCCTGTCGTCCCCTGCCGTTCTTGAAACCTGTCCACCCGTACCCCAGGCTCGTGGAACCTTGAATTTAATCATCTTCCTCCTATCAAGAGCTTCACAGATGCATTGTTCAAACTTGGGTGGAAAGAATGTTCCTTTATAAAATATATTTCAGGAGTGCCCTAAAACATAGGCACAAGAGAACCATCCTTCTAAATGCAATTGTGTTCTTGCAGCTAAGTCATATTTCTCATCTTCTGGGGTAATTTCCCCCCTTTGAAGGTCTGTGTACAGGAAGGCAAGACTGCAAGGTTTGAGGACAAAAAGGCATGGACCATTAGAAATGCATCATCTCCTGATGGCTAAAAATGAAAAAAGGATATCAAATGGCATTAGCTCAACTGGTTAAATTCTTTGACCTACAAGGAGGAGACCTAGGTTCGAATCTTGCCAAGCAATACATACATAATAGCCAAGCTGTTGTAATACCACTGTGGAAGTGATGTAATACCAGTAGAGCCAATTTCAATCCCATATAGCTAATTATAAAAAAAAAAACTGAGAAAAGGATGTTTTCAAATTTCAATCTGCTTCCTCAAGCGGAACCAAAACCACGGAGGACTGAAATTCACTATAATTACCACCACTGTCATCTTTCTCTTCAATGGCAATACAAGACATATGTTTGTATGAATCAGTCCATAGTTACAAAGTCCAATTGAACTTGGTCCAGGTTCGGTTCTATTCGAATTTTTTGAATGGACATCAATTTGTTTCTTTTAATAAAAAGAAAAAAAAATTAACAAAAACGAAAAGTTTTTTTTTTCAAGTGAATAGAATAGAGATGCATTTTATAAACCTGGGAAGCCATAGTAAATCAAATTGAAGTTGTGCCACGAAGCTACAATAGAAAGAAATCAGTCATAATAAATGCCACAGTCAAGAATAACGGAGCTTCACTGAATGGCTGATACTGGAGAGTCTTGCACGGTAAGATGGGCCAAAGTCAGTGAAACAGATCTGAAGAGTTTAACACTAACCAGACTAGATATCAAGACTATTTACACTAAGATCTAGTCTCTTCATTGCTTGCATAATAGTTTTTTAACCTTCGCATGCCCTCCTCTTATTCTATTTTGCTTATACTTCAGGTTTCACTTTTCATTCACTTTATAATTTTCTACGAAGATTTTAATTTATTATACATCATTCTCAATTTCCTATATTTGTTTGTTTTTAAATTTTAATATAAACTTTTGTAAACATGTATTAGGTTTTCTTTTAAATTCATTATAGAGAGAGAGATACTTTCTTTTAGAATAGTTTTTCATTCGTTTGTTTGTAATATATATTCTTATAATAATATATTTTAATTGATATAAAGTAGATTTATGTAAATTAAGGTTTAAGTTATATTAAAATATTATTCATATAAACAAATTATATTAAATTATAATCCCACAAAGTTTGCGACAAGAGGTGGAAGGTGACAAGTTTCAAACCATAAACCAAGGTTCTATTCCCATGGGGGAAGCTTAATATTTTGCCCAATGGGTTTGAGGTAAGTGGTGGGGACTGCAGAGTTCCACACCGTAAGTCAAAGTTCCAATTTTATGGGTGAACCTTAACATTTTGTACAACTTAAGTTGGCCTAACAGTTAAGTACTCTAAGTACAAGATCTAAGGTCCGACTCCATAAGGGGGTAGAATTATACACCATTTAAACATAATACAGATGGGGCTTGTAGGAGTTCAACCCCATATAACTAATCATATTTGCCTGTTTGAGGGAAGCAGTGGGAAGCGAGAGTTTCACACTGAATAATAAAGATCCATTTCCATAGATGAACATTCACATTTTAGCCCATGGGTTTGGGGCAACTCATGGGCAATGAAGACTCGCACACCATAAGCCAAGGTGCCAATCTCATGGGTGAACTTGAACATTTTAGCCCATAGGGTTTAGGGCAAGCAATGGGGAATGAAGAGTTTCACATTATAAGCCAAGATTCTAATCCCATGGGTGAACCTTAACATCTTGCCCATGGGGTTTGGAGCAAGCAATGAGAAATGAGGAATTTCACACCCTAAACCAAGGTTCCAATCCCATGGGTGAACCTTAACATTTTTATTCTATGTTACCGGTTCACCCCCTACGACCCTTGGATCCTGGTACGATTCGTAATCATTCTCAATATGGGTCCGATACGCTTGTAGGTCCGTCCAAGGTCCTGTCCGAGGGATCCCGGGTCCGTCCATTAAATATTAATATTAAGTTTTAAATTTTTTAATATTTCTTTAATATATTTTAATAATAACTTGCATTGTAAAAGCCCACCTACTCCCATTGCGATTGTAAAAGCCCACCTACTACGTTGCAAGTGGCATCATTCCGAGAATTAAAAGACATATACTATACTAAGATACTTCATTTATTCAAGACTACTTAGCTAATAAACCATTCCTCAAAGACCAAACCCTAGCTGTCAAAGCGTGCTTGCAGAAGGCTCCTCCAAACCCTAGTTGTCAAAGCATGCTTCAAAATCGCAGAAGGCTCTTCCAAACCCTAGTTGTCAAAGTGTGCTTCAGAATTGCAGAAGGCTTCTCCAAACCGTAGTTGTCAAAGCGTCGCAAACCTTAGTTGCTCGCAGATTGTCGCAAGGGTGAGGTATGTTTAGCAGCTTTATCTCTTCCTCTATATGCAATACCACCTTTGAGAGTCTGAAACGAACGTTCATATTAAACTTTAAATTTTTTGTAGGAAAAGTGAAAACCACAACTTTCAACTGTTTATATTGTTCGAGCACCATTTTTCTCTCAACCTTGAATTAAGCCACGTTTATCTCCTCGGACACGTAGCACTTCACAGACCTCATGTAAATTTCGTTTTTTTTTTTTTTTAATCTTAAAAGCTCAGACCCCCCCCCGACAAACTTTGGTTTAGAATCTTAAATAAATATATATATATTTTTTTTTTTTAAATAGACATTGATGCATTTTCTATTAATATTTCTTCACATTTAATTAACATTATACAAAGTTAGTAAGTTTATATATTTAATAAGCCATTATATTAATATATTAACTTAGTAAGTTTTTAGTTATTTTAATATTTTTAGTTTATTCGATTTGTCTTTACTAAAAATATTATAAATTTAATAAGCCATTATATTAATATATTAACTTAGTAAGTTTTTATTTATTTTAATATTTTTAGTTTATTTGATTTGTCTTTACTAAAAATATTTAAAATATTAAAATATTAAAAATTTTATTTGACTAAACAATCTAAACACGGTTGAAGAAAAATTATATATAACACCCTATATATATATAATTATGGATACCTTAATCTTAATACGGTTAAAGAAAAATACTATTTTTTAATAGTCAGATTTGATTTGCCCACTTCCACTCTTTAAAAAATAAAAATAAAAAATAATATTTATCTAAGATTCTAAACCAGAGTTTGTATGGGGGAGTCTAAGCTTTTAAGATTAAAAATTTATTAAAAAAAAACGGAATTTACATGAGGCCCATGAAGTGCTACGTGTCCGAGGACATAAACGTGGCTTAATTCAAGGTTGTGAGAAAAATGGTGCTCGAACAATATAAAGAGTTGAAAGTTTTGGTTTTCACTTTTCCTAGATTTAATTTAAAGTTTAATATGAACGTTCGTTTCAAACTCTCAGAGGTGGTCTTGTGTATAGAGGAAGAGATAAAGTTGCTAAACATACCTCATCCGCGCGGCAATCTGCGAGCAGCTAAGGTTTGTGACGCTTTGACCGCTACGGTTTGGAGGAGCCTTCTGCGATTCTGAAGCACGCACACTTTGACAGCTAGGGTTTGGAAGAGCCTTCTGCGATTCTGAAGCACGCACACTTTGACAGCTAGGGTTTGGAAGAGCCTTCTGCGATTCTGAAGCACGCACACTTTGACAGCTAGGGTTTGGAGGAGCCTTCTGCTATTGCGATTCTGAAGCACGCACACTTTGACAGCTAGGGTTTGGAAGAGCCTTCTGCGATTCTGAAGCACGCACACTTTGACAGCTAGGGTTTGGAGGAGCCTTCTGCTATTCTGAAGCACACTTTGACAGCTAGGGTTTGGAGGAGCCTTCTACGATTCTGAAGCACGCTTTGACAGCTAGGGTTTGGAGGAGCCTTCTGCGATTCTGAAGCACGCTTTGACGACTAGGGTTTGGAGGAGCCTTCTGCGATTCTGAAGCACGCTTTGACGACTAGGGTTTGGAGGAGCCTTTTGCAAGCACGCTTTGACAACTAGAGTTTGGTTTTTGAGGAATGGTTTATTAGCTAAGTAGTCTTGAATAAATGAAGTATCTTAGTATAGTGTATGTCTTTTAATTCTTGGAACGATGCCACTTGCAACGGAGTAGGTGGGCTTTTACAATCGCAACGAGAGTAGGCAGGCTTTTACAATCGCAACGAGAGTAGGCGGGCTTTTACAATGCAAGTTATTATTAAAATATATTAAAGAAATATTAAAAAATTTAAAACTTAATATTAATAATTAATTTTAATTTTCCTGGGTGGACAAACCCAGGCGTATTCAAGTCCTCCGGATAGGACCCTGGACAAACCCACAGGCAAACCAGAGGACGGACCCGAGCGTATCCAGGTCCCCAGGGCAGGACCCTGGACGGACCCACAAGCATACCAGACCCGTATCGAGACCGGATACAAACCGTACCAAGATCTGAGGGTCCTAGACAGACCCACAGGCGAACCGGACTTACAACTCACTTAGGCAGATCAAAAGTATGGAGTGGGATTGAAGTCTTAATGAGAAGAAAAGACCAAGAAACCCGATTCATGATCAAGCAAAGACCAAGAAACCCGATTCATTATCATATAAGATTTGAATGCCATAACCAAGCTACATAAAATTTGGGGGAATTAGGAAAATAACACAAAATATGAGATATTTCTCAACTTTTAATCAAAAAAATAATCTATGGAGGTTGAGTTTGAGGAGGACAACTATACAGGGACCAACCATAGTCGCAAAAATCATCATTTTTTCCAATTCTGAGTCCAATTCAGCTTCGCCGAGTCACTCAGGATCAGGACTTGGATTTTTCAAAAGATTGTCGATTAATCTAGAATTGCAATTTTTTCAAAACTTGCAAGTCCTGACCCAAAAAATCAGCCAACAGGGGATAGGGCTGGGAAACGCAATAAAAAATAATTTTTTTCATTTTGCTTCTTGAAAACTGGAGAGAGAGCTCTGCCTACCTGCTACCACACTAAACAAACACTAAACTGCATCCTAACAGCAGATTTTTTGCAGTTTGAAGAAATCTAGCAGCTACCAACAGCTGCCTAACTGATTCATCTGAGGTAAGAAAAGCTCTTGTCAACTGGTTTTTTTCCCTCTTTCTATTTCAAGCATGTTTTTGTTTCTTTTTTAAGATTTAAACCAAATGCAACAGCCACCCAACTATTATATTTGAGCAAACTCTTTCGAAATTTCAGCAGTCCTCTTTTTCTTTTTTTTCTTTTTCAACTGTCTTGTTTTTTTTCCTCTTTTTTAAGTAATGTTGCCTGATAACTATGCAAACCCATCTTTTCAGCTATCAATGTTTAAACTAGGGTTTACTAAACCCTTGGGCAATTATGTTTTTAGTTTATAGGTAACTGTTTGTTGTTACTTGTTTCCCTATGCAGCCACAAGGAAATGTGAGATCCAACATGGAATCATGCAAGGGAAGGGGATAAGAAAGGGAAGGTTTATTGCAATTTTTGTGGGGCTCTCATTCATGGAAGCATATATACCGCCTCAAATACCATTTGGCAAAGCAAAAAAGGCAAAATGTTAGAACATGCCCACAAGTGTTGATTGATGTTGAGAGAGAATGCAATGCCATCCTCTCAAACTATGAGAAAAAAATTCTCAAACGAAGAGAAAGCAAGGCCATGTCAACCCCCCCTTCTCGACCTCGTACAAACTGTATCGACAACACCTTTATTCAATTTCATTGTGAGAGTTCGAGTCCATCAATTGCACACCCAAGGAGTGGGACAGAAGAGTCTTGTTTTGCGGAATGTTCTGCGCCAGGGGCACAACCCACGCTTGAGGGTATGGCCGTGTGGAACGAGGAGAGGCACAAGGCACTAAGGTAATCCAAGCCCAGCGGAAAGGGAGTTGCTTAGTGAATATCATAATATTTTGAGTAAGGAAGAGAAATTTTGGAGATTAAAATCAAGACAAACATGGTTAAAAGGGGATAAAAACACAAAGTTTTTTCATAGGATGGTAATAGTACAGAGATCAACATACAGAATTAGTAGAATTAAATTAGAAGGGGTTTGTTGGATTGAAGACCAGAGTGAAATCAGAAAGGAGGCAAGGCTTTTTTACCAGAATATTTAAGGATCAATGGAGATTGAAGCTCTTAATGATAAAATACTGCAACAAGTGCCTTCAGTTATATCATATGAAGACAATAGCGCACTGATGGAGCCTATTACTCTAGAAGAAGTTCATTAAGCTCTTTTCTCTTTTGACAAGGATAAATCCCCAAGTCCAGATGGACTCTCAACAACATTCTATCAGCATAACTATGACATAGTGAAGGATTCTTTATTGGTGGCAGTGGAACAGTAGAGAGTAAAACAATACATACCTTATAAAATAAATGCAACATATCTTACCCTGATTCCAAAAAAGGATGCAGAATTGTTTGATTCATTTAGGCCCATAAGCCTATGTAATATGGCATATAAGATAATCTCCAAAGTGATGGAAAATTGGTTAAGACCACTATTAAACAAAATTATTTCAAAAGAGCAAGGAGGATTTGTAAAAGGGAGACAGATTCTGGATGGGGTCATAGTAATGCATTCAACAACTTCTAGAACAGAGAGAGCAATGACCTTAAAACTTGATACAAATAAAGCCTATTATAGGGTTGAATGGGATTTTCTTTTTGTAGTATTAGAAAAGTTTGGATTTGGGAAGAAATGTGTCATATGGATTAAAGCTTGTGTTTCTACAATATCATATTCAGTGTTGGTCAATGGGCTAGTAACAAAATCATTTAAAGCCAAGAGGAGTCTTAGACAAGGAGATCCTCTATCACCATATCTGTTCATTATTATGGCAGAGGTATTGGGAAGGAACATGAAGAAGGCATACAAAGATGGGCTAATAAGCAAACTTAAGGTTAACAATAGATAGGTATTAACATGGGACGAAATTTCATTCATAGAATATGCCACTAGACTTGCATCATCACATTAACCGGTTAGAAAGCAAGAGGGCCAGCCCCCCACACACATGCCCAAACTCGCTCTGAATAGGGGTGAGTAATCCCACAAAGTGGGACTAAGGACTTGCACCTTTAAGCCTGCTACCCCATTGGCAAAGAGTATGGAAAAACATTGACAACATCACCCATCAACAGTTTGTAGATGATACAGCCCTTATTGGGAGGGTAGGGAGAAACAAGGCCAGAACTTTGAATAACTAATTAAAAGAATATGAAAGAGCGTCAGGGCAAAAATTTAATAGGACAAAATCCATAACTTACTTCCTAAACACTCCAGGTAGAATCAAAGCAGGATATGCAGGTTACTTCAAATGGAGGAGGCAAATTTGTCAGCAACATATCTAGGGATGCCCTTATTTGAGGGGGGAATGAGGATAAATTTGTGGAATCCAGTTATAAGTAAAGTTCAGAATACACTACTGACTTGGAAAGGTAGATGGTTATCGTTAACAAGAAGAGTGCGGCTAATTTAATCGGTCTTACAAGCCATTCCAACATATTATATGTCCTTCTATATTATGCCAAAATCAGTAAAAAAAAGTTTAATCTATATTATGCAGTCATTTTTGTGGTCAAGATTACATGATAAAAGGAAATTTCCTTTGGTGAAATGGAGCAAGGTGTGTGATGATAAAACTAGGGGAGGTCTAGGTTTAAGAGTTCTTACGGATGCAAACTTAGCTCTAAGGGGAAAAGTAATTTGAAGATTGTACAAAGAGAGTCAAAGACAATGGAAAAGAATTCTTCTAAGTATGTTGAGCCCAATGACCCAAGCTTAATCTTTACTACATTCTCACTACTAGATGGTTCTACACTATGGACCAGTTATAAAAAATCAATTGATCTAGTGATTGAAGGTCTAAGATGGGTGGTGGAAAATGAAGGAAAATTTTCTATTTGGATGGATACTTGATGTGATTAAAAAACCACTAAATCTAGTTCCAATTTTGAAACCATGGATGAGATTACTTCAAGACAAATATGGTGATAGGGTTTCAAGCATTATGTACAAGGATCAAGAAGGAAGATACAAATGGAAAGAAGATTTTTTTACAAGTATACTAGACATTGTTGTTAGGAGGCAATTGAGCAAAAGGATAACAACAATGATTATTTTGAGGGGAGCCAACAATAACCTGATTTAGGAGTTGATTACCTCAGAAGAATACACAGCAGAAGCAGATATAATGTAAAGCACCAACAAAATAAGAATACCACAAGAATATGGAGAGATATTTGGGATAGCCCGAGCATTCCAAAAGTCAAAATGTTTGTATGGCTAGTAGGTCATAGGAAAATTTTATCCTGGGATAACCTAATGAAAAGGGGTTTTCATGGCCCCTCACAATGTTTTCTATGTAAAAAGGAGGAGAGTATACTATAGACCATCTCTTGGGACACTGTTCAACGGTTTGGGAACTATGGCAATAGATTCTTAATAAGTTTGGTAAATGCATGGTGATGAATGACAGAATTGAATAATGGTTAAAGAAATGGCAGAGCACTATTATAGTGAGTCGCTATAGACAACTTGGGCTACATGAAAAGATACAATACTTTGGACTGTATGGCTGGAAAGAAATAAAAGAATATTTAAAGGAAAGGAAAACAGTTTAGAGGTAATGAAAATGAAGATTTGTTTAGCCATAGAGGAGTCTAAACCAACCCTATCAACTCACCCAATCCCTAATCTTGAAGTAGAGAGCCTTGATAGATGGAGTCAAGTCATCAAATGGAATTATGATGTTAGGTATAGGAGAAACGAAAGGAAGGCAAAGAATATAACATGTAAACCACCGGAAGTGGAGTTGGTCAAATTGAATTTTGATGGAGCGTCTAAAAAAAATCCAAGACCAATAGGAGGAGGAGGAATAATTAGAAATAATAGGGGTGATATTTTGTCAAATTACGATTTCAATAGTGAATTGCAGCTTGGGCGGCTTTGGAAGGATTAAAAATATGTAGACAAATGAAATGGAACAGAGTATGGATGGAAGGCGATTCACTAATAGTAGTAAATGCAATTTTTAGGAAAGCAAAGGCTCTATGGAACATACAAGAGATCATTGTGGAAATACAAGACCTTGCCACAGAATTTGAAGAAATCAAGTTTACACATACATTAAAGGAAGGGAACAAATGTGTAGATAGGCTAGCCAACAAAGGGGTTTCAATCGAGGATCGTGAAGTTAAATTCTCTTTTCCATGTTTAGAGGAAGTAGTTAGTTTAGTTGAAGCTGACAAGAAAATGTTAATTGTCTTAATCAAATAATGACTAAGATTTACTTTAATGTTTTCCATTGGTAATACTTGTTGTATTTTATAGCATTAATGTTTTTCATATAAACTATTTATTACAATTCTCTTGGTTGCACTTATGCTTCAGGAAGAAAACTAACAATCCAGATCTGATAAAGTTTTGGAAATATTACTCTACTAAGATGCAGTGCATAAACAGTAGAGGTGGAGTTTTGGTATTGTGAAGGCTGCTACAAGAAAATGTCAAGAAGAAGGATGTTGAATTTTGGAATATTTGTATTTACAAAGAAAATTGAAGAAGATCTAGAAAATGAAAATCAAGAATTCAGACTTATTATGAAAAAAGATGTAGGTATCTAGCTATAGCAACTCAATTGAGATGAGAATTGAATCTGTTTGTAAACTCTCAAGCTCTAAAGGAGACGATTGTGATTTGTCAAGGGTGGGGGACCCGAGTACAACCCCTTTTCTCCAGCAAAAAGAATGATTATATACTAAATAATTATAAAACCCTTGTTAAAAAATTATGAAATAAATTCTTCCAAAGGAAATCCAAGAAAAGCTGGTGGAGGTGGTCTTTTTCAAAATAATGAAGGCAAAATTCTCCTCACTCGTAATCATATGAAACTTCAACTAACAACTATGTAGAGACTAGGGCACTTCTTACTGGGATCAAAATTGAATTTAAAAAGTATGAAAATATATTTTAATTGAAGGGGATTCATAGATTATCATTAATGTTATCAATAAAATTGGATGTAGGTATTGGATTATAAATATAAAAAGTTAACATTATTGGATGTTCATCAACTATTGCTGGAGGCAATCTCTCCAAAATGCAAGTATATCTATAAAGAAGGAAATCATGTAGCAAATAATTTAACCAATTGCAGTGTTGATCTGTCTTTGTGAAATTCATAGTAGTCGGTCAAGTTTATGAACCACATCTATACTCTATTCATGTTTTCTTTTCGCTTGTTTTTATATAAAATAAAATAAAATAGAACTTTTTACTATAAGGAAAGATAAATTAAAAAATGGTCGACATGGCCAGTTCAATCCATCATAAAACTTTGAAGTGGACCAAACCTGGAACAGTTTACGCCGAACCTTGTAACTATGATTGTAGTTTTGTTCTTTATCATGTTATGATACCATTGCTTATTTTTGCAAATGATGTGCTACTCTTAACCTCATGTCTAAATAAAGAAACAAAGGAAACTAAATTAAACAGGTATTTTTATCTCCTAAACTTGTGGTAAGCTCTTGTTATGAAAATATCTGAAAGTGAAACTCGCTTAAGGTGATTAAGAAAAAACTCAAAAAACTGAAATCTGAATGCTGGACAGGATCATATAAATCATAACAGAATTTTTCTTATAGATGCTGAGATTAAACATAGAATGAAATAGATCTGAAAAATAAACTCCTATCAGAAAAGTAAAAGAAAGGTTCGAGAAGACAATCAATCTTCTTTCCTCTCTATTCTGCTTGCAACCAATAAACAGAATAGCCCAAGCTCACAGGTGAGCCACTCCAGATTCGAGAAGACAACCAATCTTCTTTCCTCTCTATTCTGTTTGCAACAAAAAAAAAAACAGCCCAAGCTCACAGGTGAGCCACTCTAGATTCAAGAAGACAATCAATCTTCTTTCCTCTCTAGTCTTTTCACAACCAATAAACAGAATAGCCCAACCTCACAGGTGAGCCACTCCAGATTCGAGAAGACAACCAATCTTCTTTTCTCTCCTGTGCAAATACCAATTTTCTGTTTGCAAAAAAATACCTTATTCATGAAGTGCTTCATACTTATAGGCATAGTAACCAGGTTTGTCCAAACGTGAACCAGCTTTGGTCCAGTTCTAACTTTGGGAGTTGGCCCAAACCAGTTCAGTTCGGTTTCGTCTGGTTCAGATTTTTGGTGCTGGACCGAACCGGTTCAGTTTGGTTTGATCCTGTTTTTTATTTTTTATTTTAACTTCCAAATTTTTTTATATATTAAAAAAATTTAAAATATGGCTATAAAATATAACTCATACATTTATAAAGTATAAAATAAAGTTGAATGTAGAAAATATGGAAGAATCTGAATTTTTCTATGTTTTATTTGCATATATTTATATTTTTTTATGAATATTTTGTATGGGTGTATATATATTTAATATATATTAATTATCCATACCTTTCCAAGCGAAACTGAAACTCCATGAAAAAACCAAACCTCAGAACATTTTTGGCTTTCCAAACCTCCAAAACGAACCATACCTGGTAACTTTGTTTATAGATGATGAAGTGCTTTATTCTATTCTTGGTTGGTTTCCCAGTTGTACTTGTTTATCCTTCCAGCAGTACTTTCTATATTTTCCAGCAACATTTGTTATATTTTTTGCCAACTCCATTTGCTTTATTCTCTTATCTGAACTTCCTATTTTCCAACTAGCTTTATTCTCCAACTTTATTTGCTTTATTCCCTTAGCTTGCTTAACTTTTCCTTGTCTTAGTTATACTTAATTCTCTTCCTAAAAGTAAGTACTTATTCCCTATGCAATATTTGAGGTCATTATAGCTCTTCGCATCTATTTCAATGGCTTAGGCTTATCTTACCTTAAAAAGTGTTTTCCATAAGTCTTTGGAGTAAGGACAGTGCAAGATGGCAGGACATGTTGTTGAAGCAGCAGGATGTGTTTCCCAACATCAGGGCAGCTATTCAAGATGTCGAGACATCTTCCAGACAGCCCCTAAGACCCGGAATGCCTTCCTATGGAAGATAAAGACTTTTGGTTATTGATCATTCACTGAAGCTCCTTCATTCTTCTCTATATCATATAATAATTTCTCTTATTTGTAGCTTCAAAGCACAACATCAAGTTGATTAATAGTAGTCAGTAAGGTTTACAAATCACATCTATATTCTGTTTCTGTTCTTTCCCCTCTTGTTTTTGTTTTATAAAAAATGTTTTTTATTATAAGAAGCAAAAACAAATCATAAAATGGTCAACAGGACCAGTTCGGTCCATCTGAAAAGTTGACAGCGGATCAAAGGTGAACAAGTTCAGCCAGACCTTGCTCTTTATCATGTTATGATCACAGTTATGCGATCACAGTTATGCGATCACATTGCTTATTTTTGCATATGATGCACTAGTCTTAATCTCATCTCTAAATAGAGCATCAAAGGCAACTAAATTCAAGGGGTAATTTTTTGTTATCTCCCACTACTGGCGGTCAGCTTTCACAAAAGACTTATGTTATGCTTCATAATACCAAAAAGGAGACTCTCTCCAAGCCTTAGTTCTTTAGATTCTCGTCGGTTGAAATTATCACTTCTACCCTCTTGGGAAGTCCAGTTCTTAGAATATTCTTATGTAGTACACTAAGACATTTTGTAAATAAGTTCAAAATTGATCTAATACTAAGTTGTGAACCTGGGTCCTTCATCGTATTTGACTTTTCAATCTAAAAGGTGGTACCTCATATGTCGTGGGCCATACTTGGTAATTAAAATAACTTGGAGCTTCATAGGATTCTTTTATATAAATAGGGATTCTCTTATATTTTATTTATAAAATCTATCATTTTATCAATCCAATCTACCTCTAAAGAAGACCATTCCTCTAGCTACTTTTAAATATTCAGATCTCATTCAAACCTGAGGTGTGTAATAGCTGCTAGCTGAACTTTTGCCATTTTCTGTCAAAAAGGAAGCCATTCTTCCATTTTATTTTCCTATATCTCATTTTACTACTCTCTTATAAAAGTGTCCAAAGTGGTAGGATTTTCTGTCAAAATGAAAGCCAAACAACAACATAAAACTTCAGACTTTTTCACCCCATCCTCTCATTTGTCCATTACTTTTTTCTTGTGCATTGTTCCTCTGTATTTCTGTACCCATCATCTTGTTTGCCTTAACAATGAAAATACTTGTGGGTTTTCTCATATTTTTGGCTTGCACTCTGCTTGGACTTGGCATAACTATGGCTCTCAGCAATAGAGATCGAACGTGAGCTAATGAACCTTGAAGATGTGAATTGTAAACCGAGGATAAGGAGACACGTTTTGAAATTTGGATGAACTGTTCTTATATATAAAAAAGTTGCAGTAATTACAATGGCATTGGTTATTTCAGTGTTTAAAAAAGCTGTCATAAATCTGATGGAAAAACATCATAGTTATAGATAGTTTTATCATTTATGACCTGCAAAAGCCTACTTAAGCATCAGCTTTTCTCTTTTTTAAAATTCCTTAACAAAGATATTATTGTTATAAAGCATGTAAATGGTTGATATTGCATGACCAGCAGGACACAATGTGTATACCAATGCCTTTAAACAAACTGGACATGTACAAGAAAAAGAGTGCACTGCACGCTAGAATACGGAGGAAAAACCTATAAACAGTGAAGAACTGTACCTCAACAAGTTTATCATGATTAGCCTTGAGGAAGTTTATTTTTCGCTCACAGTATTCCTTTCCTTCTTGCATGGTTTTCTGATCCAGAACATCAGAAACCTCCAGTGAGAAAAAGAAAATAAAACATCTTTAAACAAACTTGTCACAGAAAACAGATAAAAGGAATCCAGAAGTGGATTAAGCCCACAAACTACTTCTGAACTTTCTAATACCAAGCTCTGAAAGAAAACAACAACATACTGCAAAAGGGGAGAGGGAAGAAATATAGTGATAGGAGTAATTTGTACATCAGGTGCAAGGCAAAATCTCTAATAAACTATGAAGATAACATATTGATCAATCATTTCTTTTAGATAGATTTCTTTTTCTTTTTTTTTTTTAGGTGGGGGTGTCAAGGTAACTTTAAAATTTTGAAGGCCAATGACACCCATGGGGTTTGGAACAAGTGGTACAGAACGATGAGTTACACACCATAAACAAAAGTTCTAATCTCATGGGTGGACCTTAACAATTGAATCAAATGGCATTAGCTCAACCGATAAAAATCCTCAACTTTCAAGGAGACCCAAGTTCAAATCTTGGCAAGTGATAAATGTATAATATCCAAACTATTGTAATACCACTATATAGTGATGATATAATATGGGTGGGGCCCGTTTCAATCCCATATAACCAATTATTTAAAATAAAAGAAAAAATGAAGACCAACCATCTACATGCAACAAGCCACCCCATAACGCATTTCAAATCAACAAAGCAAACCTGATTTTTGAGATGAGATACTTTAATTGATAAGAACTTGAAAACAAAGTCATGAACGTATATTACAAATCTATCCATGCCAGTATATTCAGCTAAAATAACGCAAACAAGGTCATAATCATGTACTAAGAATACCGAAACAAAATTTGGGCTTCCAACCAAAGTTCTAAATATAAATCCCTATCATATTAAATTAACTAAATTAACCATACCCTATGGAAGCAATATAAAATTTCAACTGACAATGTTTTGAATGGAGAAGACAAACCCAGAGGTTTTAATTTTGGCCTTTCATGTTCTCCAAGACTCAAACAATAGGGCATTTCAGAGTTAAACACATTCTTCGAAATACTGCCTTCAAATGGTAACTGTTTAAGGACTTAAATGTACACAAAGCAGATTATGTGTGAGATAATTAATATGAAATGGCCCAAGAAATACAAAGAAAGTATGCATCCTGAACTTTATCAGTAGCACAGAAATAAAAAATAAAAAAAGGAATTGTCATTCGGAATATAATGCACAAATGTTACAATTTTGACAAGCCAAAGATGATAGTATATTAGAAGAAGACAAAAAAAAGAATAAACATAAGGAAAGGCTAAAGGATAACCTTCAAAAGAAAGAAACAGTTGATACAGCAACCACATTGACTTGAAGACACTTTTAAGTGAAAATTTAACTTTGGCATGTGTTAGGACCTCACGTCCTAACCTTCTTATTTATTTTTTTGTAATAGTTTAGTTAGTAATTAGTGGGCACTTCTTTTGAATGTAAAGGTGACCCTTGCAAGTTTATTTGAGGTTTCAATTAATTCATGCAGGTTTATTTTGAATACTGATTCAAATCAAAATCACTTCATGAATTTTGTATCTTTGAGATGTAGAAACCTTCAAATGGAAGCAAAACTAGTTCTCAAACTTCTTTCACTAATATCAAATATGTCAAATAAGGTGGTTTTTCCATGAGAAGCAAACTATAAAGACAACCATGCAACATTCATATGGCTTTCAAAAAGACTCATCTACTATGAATATGTTGTAGCATTACAACCAATAATAAAAAGAGTTTGAGGAGGAACTAACTTTATTATATGCATTTGTGTCAATATCAAACCTTTTGAAAGCACCTAAGAAGGACAAATCCATTTAGTCAATACTATTGTGAAGTAAGATCTTCAATTGATGAAACAATGAAAACAGAGTTGAGAAGAGAGCCAATGATGGGTAGAATTATCTGAAGTATAGAGTTAAGGCATCTTTTTCCCAAGAAAATGAAATTGTTGGCATGCAAAAAGGCAAATCAGCTACAGGTAATGTCAGTCATATAAGAAACTTCTCTTGCCATAACTCACCATGTTGTTCGAATTTGCAATATTTTCCAAAAACCATCCAAAACATGCATTCACCACAACCATATTCCAGAAAAAAGAAACACTGATTTAAAAGATAGCAATAATAAACAACTTACAGAAACAAAGGGAGACGGCAAAAAAAAGTATAAGATGGGTGCCCATGGATACCCCAATATATCACCTTTTATTCACACTTATGATACAAATAGATCCTCATTGAGGCCTATTTATAGTGATAATAAATCCCCAATGAGAGTTCAACCTCAATCCGACATAAACTTAACCTTAAGGTTAACCTTACAATACAATAATAATAAATTACCCTTTTAAGAGAGGTTATCCATAAATATGGATTAACAAATACCACTAAGAGTGAAATAGGAAAAGGGCCTCTAGGATTACATGAAGATGCCCATAGGGTTACATACTCACATGTCCATTGGCTACATGAACAACACTCATAAGCACCTCATCACATTTTTGGACTTGGCCTAAACAAGATTAGATTACACAAATTTCAACACCCCCCATAATCTGAGCTGAGAGGGCCAAGGAGAGAAGGCATTAGAGGTAACACCTCCCTCCATAATGGATGCTCTAGTGGGCCTCCAATGTTCCTCCTTCATCCTCATCTTCATCATCAGAAAGCTTGTGTCCATCCCTCAAGAATTTTGTCTCAATCTTCTTCAGCCTTGTAATGCAATTCTTGATGGAGTGTCCTTCCCTTTTACAATACTCGCAAATGTTTGACTTCTTTGAAACCTTAGACTTGCCCTTAGACACCTGAGCTTTAGATTCCATTGACTAGTAGTCTTTTGAATGAGCTTGTGTATGAGAAAGAGCTCCACAATTCTTTATTGCCACTTCATAATGGATTAGAAGCTTGAAAAGTCCTTCAAGAGAGATGGGTTGTGGTTCTTTGATTGTGATAGCATTCACATAAAGAACCAAGCCAGCTATATGAAAAGAAGGGGAAAGATTGGAAATAATAGATTTGACATGCTCTTCATCACTCTTTACCTTCCCTCCTGTTGTATCTAGATCAGTTTTTAGAGCTTTGAAGTGAGATACAGAGTCTTCGACATTACGAAAATCTGAAATTTTGAGATTGGAGAGCTCAATTTCTATTCTATTAACTTCACTAGCACTTACTTTTCCATAGAGATCTTTCAAAGTAGTCCATATGTCAATAGGATCAGTTCTCTCTAATGTGGAAAAGTACATTTAGTTCCACCAACATGAAGAATAGTCCAAGTGCTTCCTCCTTTCACTAAGTTTATGATCACTAAAACCTTCTAATTCATTATTGAAGATGAACTAGAGATTTTTACTTCTGAGTAATCCTGCCCTTTGAACTGACCAAGTGCTAAAATTTCGCCCATTGAAGCGAGTAACATGCCCTAAGGAATCCATTTTGCACAAAAACCTTAAACAGATCTTTAACATGTCCTTAAACTGATATCACCACTGCATAGAGCTCGAAAAATCCTGCAATATGCAAAAACAATGGGCTCCAAACACTTCCATATGCAAAAGTTATGGCCTCCAAAAGATTTGGTTAAATTAGAACTCAAATAAAAAAAATTTAAACACCAAACCTTAGAAAATTCTTCACCAAATCAGTTGTTGCAACGTGTCACCACTAGATTGGGTGTGTGCTTGCGAATCTAAGTTTGAAACGTTGCTGAATGTGATTGGTGGATTAATCAACATGGACACACACACAGATATATATATTGTTTTATGCAGGTTTGGGGCCAACAAGGCTCGAACCTGAGACCGCACGCAATGGTACTAGATAGAAGCAAAGCCAATATGAACATGCCACAATGAACTGGCAAACCTTGCAACAAAAATCATCCCTGCAACGAATCAAACTCGGGGCCTTCCCTCTACTAGCAGGGGGGCCAACCATTGTGCCACTCAATACATTGTGTCCACAAGCCCTCGTTTCTCCTAAGGCGCGTACGTCGTCCGATGTAGTGAGAAAGTAGCTCAAAAAAGATGCTTCACGAGGAATCAAATTGCTAAGCAAGACCTTCCATGGAAGCAGCTCAACTATTGCGCTATCGACGGAGATGAAACCAAACCAAGGAGAGCTTGCTGAAATGCATGACACAAGACGTGTACCAAAAAGGGTGTTGCCTAGTCTTAAACCGACAACCTTGTAGCCACAATCAAGAGGGCCTGACATTGTGCCACTCCCTAGCAACGCGAACAATAGATCGAGCAAACCCTTCCTAAGCCTAGAGATGGTGATAGCAAGACAAAAAAAATGCAACAGATTTCGAACCCAAAACCTCGCGAATAGAAATGCATGATCAAACCGTTGCATCCACCGTACTGACGCAATCACTTATTTGGCGTCAAGTCAATAGATTGTCACAGAGGACGCCAATAGAGAGCCCACACACGAACAAACTCATCCATTGACTGAGAAAAAAAAGGCAGGAAGAAGAATTTAAAATTTTAAAAATGAACTTAAATGTGATGCCAAAATTATCAACACAATTCTTTTCTGCAGAATAAGCGATGCAACTCGGGAATCCGCTTTGATACCATGTTCAAATTTGCAATATTTTCCAACCACCTTCCAAAACATGCATTCGCCACAATCGTATGCCGAAAGGAAGAAAAGGCAATTTAAAGAATACCAATAATAAAAGACATAAAGAAACGAAGGACGACGACAAGAAGTATAAAGTGGGTGCCTATGGGCGCCCCAATAAATCACATTTTATTAATACTTATGATGCAAATGGATCCTCACTAAGGAGTATTTATAGTGATACCAAATCCCCAATGAGAGGTTAACCTCAAGCCAACATAAACTTAACCTTGAGGTTAACCTTACAATAAAATAATAATAAATTACCCTTCTAAGTGAGGTTATCCATAAAGATGACCCAATACCATTAAGGGTGAAATATGAAAGGGGCCCGTAGAGTTACATGAAGATGCTCAAAGGCTTACATGAAGAATGCCCGTAGGCTTACATAATCAGATACCCATAGGCTACATGAATTGTGCTCATAAGCACCTTATCAGACTTTTGGCCGGCCTAAACAAGATCAGATTACACAAATTTCAACGCATGAATCTCCAAAATAATCAAGAGAGGTAGATATAATTAGTTACGTCGTTGGACATGTAGAGCATTGATCATCCTGTCTTCATTATAGCAACTCTTTTCTTTGCATACAAGATTTTCTTAAAGGTGAACCCCTCATAATTTCAAGAACAGGCATTTTACTATCACTTATCAACAAAGTTACCAGGTGCGGGGGTGTGGGTGCGGGTGCAGCCCCTGTCAAAATAGGGTTCGTCGGGTGCAGGTGCGGCTAGTTTTTAATTTTATATATCGGCCCCTGTCAAAAATAGGGTTCGTCGGGTGCGGGTGCGGCTAGTTTTTAATTTTATATATATATAAATATATATATTAAAAAATAAAATGCACATTGCAAAATAATTAAATAAATGATAAATCATACACATTGTGAAATAAAATAAATCATTCATACACATTGCAAAATAATAAATATTTAAATATGGCATCATAAAAGCATATTGATATATGATATTTCATATTCATGTAAAAAAATGACAGGATGTCAAGTCATAAAGAGTCAAGAGATAACAATATACTATATAGTAGTGGACATGTACAAAGATAACATCAAATATATGATATTTGACTCTCATTCGTCATATTCCTCATCATCATCTTCTAGGCCCTCCTCCTGTGGATCTGGTGGTAGTAGATCTGAAAAGCCATCACACCTACTATCATCTCTGGTGTCATCAGGAACTGCATCCCAACGTACAAAAGGCCCCTCTGTATAACCCTTGTCCCTAAGAGACATGAGTCGAAGAGTACTATGGACATACACGAGGTTCTCTAATTTTTTTTAGCCCGTATGGGCTAGGTGTGGCTGGGCCCACCTTAAAAAAATAATAATAAAAAAAAAACGTTTTTTTTCCTATGTTAATGCCCAAACTGGGTTGGGTTCGGTTGGGTGAACCCTGATTGACCACAGGGTTTGGCGAAGCTGAACCCTGATTGACAGGGTTCGATCAAAAGTTGAACCCTGTCGACAGGGTTCGGCCCAGCTGTACCCGATCGTGAACCCGCAAACCCGATGCGGGTGCGGGTGCTGGTGCGCGCACCCAGCCAACTAGGTGCGTGAACCCGGTTACACTGCTTATCAACAAAGAAAGTAAAGACACTAGGATATGAGTAACATGGCACAGCCTTAGCAATAAAGTACCAGTTGGAGCAGTGATATTATTAGGAATAATTAACTAGCATCATAAGTATTCTAACTCAAGAGATTATATTAGGGCATTTTCTTATAATGATTTAAAGAAAAGGAACTTTAAGTCAAACATATTAATCTTACTAACATACATTTAGGTTTACTGATTTCATCAAGCAGCTGATCTAAAAACTTAACATAAATCTGTCATTTACTGCTTATATAAATTATCGAGTCTTATTTATGTCTACATAAAGGAATTTCGATAAAAATATGTACCAAAGCATCAGGATAGTGAATGATAATCTGCTTGATCCAATAAAAAAGTATATTGTCAACCACATTTATAGCATTTTGAATATTTTCAAAATATTAGAGAGAAGGCAGCAAGGAGAAGAAATACATTAGAGGAAAAGAATTAAAATATGCAAATATGATTTATGAGAGAAGCAAAGGCAATAGTGATGGATTATAATTTAAATTAACTTTCATTGTGCATTTAAAGAGCATTATTGTATTGCATCTGAAGTAATGGTTGATACAGAAATCATCAAAATCTTATAAGGCACTATTTGTACTGGACATAATTCGTAGCCAAATGATCTCAGTTAACAGGGGACAAACTCAGCATGTTGCTGGAATTTTTCATTGCTATGCATTACCTTTAAGAATTCAAGCTTTAACAGATTTTTTTTTTATTCCTATCAAAGGGAGAGCTCCCAGGCTTTGATCAACAGATCTAGGGAATCTTGGTCTATATTGCTACATGTAGCATTACTTTTGCAAGGGGGTTCACACTTAAAATCTGTCCCAGTTGATTGTTAGCATGTATGTTAAATCATTAGATATAACCTCGATTGCCTTATACTATCACAAATTATCACTGATGAACATCTAAGTCACATTCTTCCAAAGGTCTAAATGTCTCCTCACAGACGGTCTGGCACCATTGCTTGTACCTCCAACCATATTAAGCGCAGCAAACTAAAGGCTTCTTCTCCTCTTCCCTCTTGACTAGAAGCTAAATCAAACATCTTGGCATCATGATTCCTTTTTCAACTGCCATAAACCTCATGAAGTTATTACATGCATCTGTTGTTCCTCATTTGTATTAATGAGCAATGAAATGGCTATGGTGCCAAAAATACTAGGTATATCTCAGGTTTCAATGTCTAACAGCTTGATAATGATGAGAATGCACATTAAAATCACAATTGATCTTGACATGCATTATATCAAGACATATTCATTCCACATCCATTTATAATACAATAAAATCATCACAAGGGATATCTTCATCAGTCAGTGACAAAGTACATGTGCACGTGTCATTATCATTAGGTGGCATTGAATACTACACACTAGTTAGTCTCGTTAATATTCTGCTACAAGGTTTCTGCATGTTAGTCCAAAAAAACCATAAATAATGATATGATACAGACAGGAAAAACCTTTGACAGCAATAGGATGATAACCACCTGCGACCTCGTAATTAATAATACATAGTGACTTAAACTCTCAAGCTCTAAAGAAGAGAGTTGTAATTTGTCAAAGGTGTGGGACCCGAGTACAACCCCTTGTTCTCCAGCAAAAAAAAGAATACATAGAGAGATCAGCCCATTAAATTAAATTAGTTCAGGCAAACTGCAGTAGGCCCATAAGGTAAATTTGCTTTTGAAAGACTACTCACTTAACATGGACTTATTAAAACAGTTCCAGGACTTATTAAAACAGTTCCATTTTTTATGCCTAAGTTGCATGAAACTTGAAAATGGACAGAGTTTCTAAAGCAGAAACACCTTAGGAAATGCAAGTCCCCAAAGCCTTCGAAAACGTGGAAACATCAAAGGAAACACCTATTTAAAAACAAAAAAGTGAATGCTTTTAAAATACATGGACAAAATTGAATTAAGGAGATCACAAATTGAAGAAAAACACATATTAGAAACGTCTCTTAAAAAGATAACATGGGATGTCAATGATGAGTTTCTTGAAGTTCTCAAGTTTCTGAAATGGGGAAACATGAGCACCTTAGGAGTTTCCTGCAACATAGCTTTATGCTAAAATGATTATGTACAATGTTTATGACAACACTTAGTCTACGCCGTACGGCCTAGGCTAACAATATCCTCGTGGCTAACTGGCAAGGCTCTTATTTGAGCAGTCAACAATACGCTTCAAGAAACAGAAAACTAAAAACAGCTCAATAAGGAAACCCTCTTGAAGCACTTAACAAAGTTCCTTCTGTACACAAAAGAGGATCTACAGATGACCTGTCAAAGGAATAGAACACAAATCCCATGGAGCTATGTTACTAAAAAGCATGCATCAATTTTTCCACATAACCTGGAATAATGGACTTATCCTATATGTGTAACCAACTGTGTATATGCTTGCAACTGTAATTGAATTAATCTTTGTAAAGCTAAGGAAAAAAAAGAGGTAAAAAGCAACCATTTTGGCTGGTATACATTGCCTTTGGCAATTCTCACATATATCTCATATCTTCTTGCCTTTAAAAGTTTATTTCAAGAACCAAATCTCTTTTCAGCTTTCAATGAGTATGGTCATGACAACCTCGACATCCCATGGTGCTTGTCTAACCAATGGGTAGAATGAGAACTATATGTAACCCATATAATTCCATACCATCCATGTTGGGCATAACCTTACTAAGGGGCATAAAGCTTGTATCTAACTTCTCATAAGTCAGTCGTGTCCAAAATCTACCATCAAAAATTCACTAGGACTCAATGTGACCAGGTGCTTAGGTTTCTAAGAAAATGCTTTTTGCATGTTTAAATGCAAGGGTCTCTCTTCATATGTGGTGTCAATAGAGTCCTCCTACGAGGATTTTGTAATTCTCTTGATGCCAATTATCATCATAAAACTAAAAGGTTCATTAACAGACACTATGGTCATATACAGTAACATACACACGTGTTTCCGACACTAAACCTTGGATATTCTTCTCTATTTTCATAAATCAGAGCTCTTTTACAAAAATATGAAATAGGCCATAAATTATATATGATAGTTTGGATAAATAAACAAAAGTTAGTTCCAGATCCCAATTTTAAAGCAAACTTATTCACAAATCAGTCTATTACAGTGCATGTTTATAGTACATGTAAGTAACAACACACCCACTATGTTGATATGGTAGGTGTCATATGGGTATAGACAAATCTGAAATCTACTTACATATATGCAAATTTCCTTTGTGTGTATTTCTAATTTTCTATACACCTGTCTGTATGGATGTATGCGTGTACAAACTAAAAATTGAATATTATAAACAATGGAACTAAGATGAACATTTTTTTTGACTCGCACCATGGATGAAGCCAAATTGCCAAAGAATTATTCCTTCTCAGAATAATTAAGCATAAAAGTTGTGTGTGTGCATTGTGTCTTATGCCAAAAGCCGACACATCACATAGTATTATGCATCCAAGAAAAAAGTAATTACAGGGGGATCAATTGAGCTATCTAAACAAGCTTGATTAGTTCCAACACTTTATCAATTACCCCATCCAGGTCAAGTCCCTTTGGCCTCACCAAGCATGCTTTAGAATGCTACCTAGGTTTTACATGAAAAGTACTAATGATAGTAACTAAGAACATTGTCCATAAATGAGATGACCTGGTCCAAAGCAAGTTTTCAATGCGGTTAAAGCAAACAGCGAACAATGATATTCTCCAAAATGTCTTCTTCAAAAAATAAAAACAGCAAGAAAGTATTCACACGCCCTCATGTTTAATACAAAACCTTCATTAACTATAATACTTCCTACATTATTGAAAGCAAGCACAGGTATATGAACCACTATCGATGATCAATATCTAGAATTATGAAAAGTTACACAAATTTAAAATATTGCACTTAAAGACCTAGTTACCACAGATCACTACTTCTCATACTTTCCCGATGAAAATACTGGCTTTACTTTGACAACAGGTGTAACTGAATTACCTCAGCTGGCTACAACCACTAAATGAACTATATGTGTGCCTCAAACCCAGTAGATATACACAATGAGTGTATAACAATAACTTCATAACAAAATGATATCAAGAATAAATATACTGCAGGGAAAATATTTTAAAAAGGGACAACTTGACGTACCTCCACATAATATCCTGTGCCCACATCAATGAGGACGTTGTCGGCATTATCTAAAGTCCCAGGAACATACAACGATGCTGTCAGAGGCACCAACATCTGTTTTCCTGCAAGGGGTAAAATCCACCTACTTGAGAATGTGCAAACCAGCATAGAGTAAATTAAAGAACAACAATCTAACTATTCACACCCATCGCACAAGAAACAAATGAAGGATAGGATTGTGTATTATACTCTAGGGTAATGATCAAAAATAATATTTTTAGTGATGGTGAGCCAACGTTGAAAACCATTGGTGGTGGCCCTCCATACATCATAATCTTAATTAAAATAAACAAACTTATCCACTCCAGAAAAAAAAAAACCTTCACAAAAACACTTGCGAGTATTAAAAAATGTAATTCTATTTATACCAGATTTACACAAAACACTCAAAGATCCATGCAACCCACTTCCAATCCTGAAATGACTATGGAAATCAAACATTCAAACCAACATAGATGGAAAAAAATAAAACCATTGGAACCCATTTGGAAAAACTAAAGTAATAGTCACAGTAAATCATTGAAACAAACTTGGGTACTAAAAAAAGAGAATGGAAAAAACCTGCAGGATGTTTGGAGAGATTGTGAAGAGCCTTGGAAGCCATCTCATAGCGAACAGCAGCAGTTCTTATGCGGTTGAGACTGTCCTGCAGAAGACCCACCTCTCCGTCCACCTGTTCTTTCACCTGCTTCACCTGCTCCACTGTCAACTTGTTTAGTTCCTCTATTACTGCCTTCCCTTGATCTGAAGCCATGGCTGCCCTGCCTCTTAATCCCTGATGCTTGAAGCTAATTGCTAAGGAGATTGATTGCTATGTTGAATCTTGAATTGAATTTTTTTCTTTTTTTTAAAGATCGGTGGTAGAACACGATCCTCCCGCACTTAAATCTCCAGAGTCCTTTTATCAGCCTCCTATGGGAATTGGGTTTTTGGAGGAGAATTTATTTTATGGTTTAGGTTCTATGTCTATCATGGGACCATGGTTTTGTTAATGTGCATGGTTTTGCTCAGGAAAAATAAACTAAAATAAGGTCTTTAAGTTTCTTAAATAGGGAGGCATATTAAGATTTAAATTTGAATTATGAAAAATAGTATATTAAAACTAAAATTCGAATTATGAAAAGATGGTCCCAATAAAATGAATAGTTATAACGGTTCACCTCAATCTATAATTATATCATTCAACCTTGTTTTAATCTTTTAAAATTAACTTGCACCATTTGTAAAAGTAGAAGATATAGATATCCGCTTGATATGGTCTACCGGTAAGGACGCCACTTACATTATCGATGATGTGACCTGAGTTCAATTTACTCAATTTTAAAAAAAATAGAAGATATATAATTATAATATTTAAATTTATGATAAATATTATATGTATTTATATAGATTAACAGGCAGTTTTACATATGTCATGATTTGAACTTCAGACCTTAACAAGACAAATTTTGAATAGTATGTTGTTTTCAAGACTATAATAGCCTCTAACCTTTAAGGACTAGGTGGATTGGTAATTGTTTGTGTTTGTCATGCACTTACCAAGAAGAAACTTTTGGGGCATGCTTGTTGCAAAGGTAATAGTATGATTTGAATCCTAAGGGCATGCATGTTAAGTAATAGTCTAATTTGAATCTTCTAAGTCAGTTAGACCAACGACAAATGGTACAAATCTCGAATAACTTGTGGTTACTAAAAATAGTGTGGATATAACCAACTCCCCTATGTATTTAAAAAAAACAAACAAACTATAATAAATTGTTTTTATTGAGGTTAGTGTGAGAAACCTCTATAATAGGGATCAAACACACAATCATACACACCCACTCCCTCGCGCACTCACCCATATCGTGGTTTGAACCTTAACCTTCCCACAAAGTTAAAGTGTGAACAAATACGTTGTTCCTCGAATAATTTTTTTTTATAAGGAAAGCCTGTTAATGACATTATTTTTAGTAACTGGTAAGCGTAGTGTTCAAACCACATGGATTGCTCCCAATAAACCTATTTGTCTCGTTGTTAACCCGACATGAGATGAAGACCACCGATCACTCAAGTTTTGTACTATCGTTATCGATCTAACCCACACTCAACAAAATTCAAAACATACACTAAACCTAATTTCTAATATGTTATAAATAATTTCATTTGTAAAAAATTTCGTCCAGGGAAGAATCACAAAATTTTTAATGTGATTTTACCTTAGGGATAACTAGATTTGTGTCAAATATATGATGTTGTATTAAGCTCCAAGGGCTAGGTGGATTGGTAAGTGTTAGTTTGGATGGACACTCGTAGAGAAGAGACCTAGGTTCAAACCTTGGTGGTGCCAGTTTGCAATTGTAAAGGTAATAGTCTGCTCTAAATCCTTTAAGTGTGCGTCAGACCAACGATGACGGTACGAACCTCGAGCAACCGATGGTCCCCATCTCACGTCGGATTAACAATTAACGAGACGGATAGGTTTGGTGGTTGCAGTCTCCATGGTTTGAACCTTGCGCTGCTAGTTACTAAAAATAGTAATTGTAGCCAATTTTCTCCTATGTAACCAAAAAAAATTATATTATAAATAATTAAATTCATGGGACACCTTATTTGTATACTCTCAATCTTTTTTCTTTCTTGGTTATTTAAATTCAAACTACGAAAAAGGTTGCATCTATTATACTTAGAAAAGGTGGCTTGTATTGAGTTATATTTCACATTATTTAAAAAATAATAGTTTGATTTATATAAAATAGTTTTATGGAAAAATTATTTTTATATATAAAAGTTGGTTACATTTATATTATTTTTTTGTAATTATTTAGTATAAGGTTTAAATCATATGAATTGTTTTCAACAAGTTTATACCACCTCGTTATTATTGATCCATTGTATACCACTCATTATTATTGATCTATCATGAAGGGGGCCACTGATCGCTTGAGATCATCGTCATTGATTTGACATGCACTTAAAAAAATTCAGAGCCCCTAAGGTTTGAACCTAGGTCTCTTCTTGGTAAGTGCCTAAAGTTAGAGTTAGAATATACTATATCATTTGGATCATGTAAACTTACCACCTTTGGTACATAGTTAGAATAGGAGATTACTTTAGGAGGAAGTTAGCTAGTTACTTCAAGCAATGTAATAAATGCACAAGTGTTAATGTGCAAGTTGTAATGTGCAAGGTGTTCCCTTGTACAACTAGGTAGAGCGTTGGTCAAAGAATTTATATTCCTATATAAAGGGTCTCATAGTGATAGATTAGAATAAGCTCATATCAAGCTTATATCAAGTGCATAGTAGATAGGAGTAGAACTCTTGTATGGAGTATAATGTAGTTCTTTAGCTGATATTAATGGAGTGACCATTACCTATATATTGTATTGTATTTTCGTTATTTCTATTTATAGTATATTTCAATCATATTGCAGAATTCCATTCTTTCATATTTTCTACATCTTATTAAGACCTGTGTTAAAACTCTTCCACTACATATATCCTCACAAGCTGACAGTGGTATCAAATCCACGGTGAATTGAGATAAGAATAGGAGTGCCTACATCCATCATAATTCCTCTTTGTATTTTTGCAAACCAAACTCGCTATTGTGCACTGCCACTTGCAAAAGTTGTCATAAGAGAAGTCCAGCAGGTCAAGAGGAATAGGGAGAGTCACCATTGCTATTGTTGGCCTGCATCGTTGCAAACCGAATTTGTCATTGTACATCGTTGCATGCAAATGTTGACATTAGGAATCGATTGATATAAAAACCACAATAGTCAATAATATTGGAGAAGTGAGGACTGAAATAAATCTCAGTTACAAAAATTCTAAGATTACAATTGACTAGAGTCTTTCCACTGAGTTGTAGAAGAACTTGTGAAGACTAGGACTTAGCATTCATTCTACTAGTTTGACAGATCAACTAGTGAAGATAATTATCTCCAGAATTATAAATTATTTCATTCTAGTTTATAACAACTTGTTGCAGGAAAAGGCATTTCATGAAAAGGTTGGGAAGCTTCCTACAAGAGAGTTAGAAAGAATATCTTCTTAGAATCATTCTAGCACTTGCAGCAACAACAAGAAGATCAAAGATTTCAAAGACCTAAAAGAAAAAGTTCCATTACAAGAGTTACAATCATGTAAATTGCATAAGGGAAGAAAAGGCCACGATAGCCTTATAGCAAACTCAAGGAAGAAGAGACTCTAGAAAATGAGTCAAAGAGGAGATAGGAGATTGGTGATCTTCATTTGAAATCCATACTTGCAGAGTGCAGAAGCAGTAAAGGCCATAAAAGTCTTAATCTAGAAGAAAAGGCCATAGAATCCTTGATCCAAAAGAAGAGGCCAAAGGGACTAATAAGATTGGCATTAAAATTGTGTTCTTTAAAGTTCACTAATGGCGAAATTAATTATTAGAGAGAGGATGGAGGATTAGACATTTTTCGCAGGACTGCCCAAACTGCCGAACTCGTTTCGGCCATATCTCACTCATCCGAACTCGGATTGAGCTAAAATTTTGAGGGTAGATGCCTGAAAAACCCTAGAACGTCTCCACCAATTTTCATATCATTTGGAGCAACACAGATCCTAGCACATCCCTATGTGTGAACGATATATTTGGCAAGCGGCTATGCGAGGGTTTCATCTAGGTTGAGTGCAAGCAGCTCCAGAGGTTGGTTTTTAGGGCCTTCGGGCCCTAGCGGCCAATATTTTTGTGGTTTATGCTCAATATTTTAGCAGGAAATGTTGTAGGGGATACAAGATGGGTTAGAAATTTGTCTTTCAACAGATCATACCGTGAACTTGAGTGACAACGACTTCCAATTTGTCTGCACAAAAGAAAAGTGAAAACCATACCTTTCCACGGCGTCTAGGGCAAGGATTAAAGAGACCACAAAATAAGTTTCAAGCAGTTGATCAAAAAATGGCTCATATCTCAAGTGAATCTGGTGCTAAGGTGCACCCACAAAATAATTCTACTATGAAAACCCCTGTCAAGGGTAAGAATTTCGAAGACTCAGTCCCAAAAATGAATTTTAGGGATGCCCTTCATGGTGGACAGCCTCATCCCAATGCTAATATCAATATTAGGGCTTCTCATAAACCTCTAAGAATGCCTAAGATTGATCCCAGGAAAACGGAGTCAGGATGTCTTAAAGCAGTTGATGGAACTCCTATTGTTAAGCTTGATATGGGTAACATTCAGACTGGCATTGAAGATTTGGAAAAAAGAGGACTAATTTGTCGGTTCGTGGGTTTTCGTCCGAGTCTATCTCGTTTCAAAGTCTTGGCTGCAAAAAGCTGGAAAACTAAAGGTGAGTTACAAATCTCTATTTATCCAAATGGTTATTTTCTTGTTTTATTTGCTAATAATGAAGATAGAGAGAAAAATTTTCAAGGGGGTCCTTGGTTTTTTGAAGGGCAGGGCTTTTCATGAAGCCCTGGCATACTAAATTTAAAGCCGAAGAAGAGATGCCTTCTATAGCTCCCATGTGGGTTAGACTCTTTGGCCTCCCTATTGAATTTTGGAATCCTACTATTTTTTCTTCAATTGGAAACTCTTTAGGAACTTTTATGATGACTGCTGATTGTACTCAAAATTTTGAACATATTATTTATGCTCGAATTTGTGTTTTAATGGATTTTGACAAACCCCTACCTAAAAAGATCACATTACAATTTGGGGAAGACACTTGGGAGCAAGTAGTGGACTATGAGAACATTCCTTTTCGTTGTAGAATTTGCCATGAATATGGTCATTTGGCCGAGTGCTTGCCCAAATAAAATTCCTGATCAAAAGAAAGAAGATATAAACTCAAGCAAGTTTCCAAATACCTAAGAAGAAGAACACTAAAAAAAAACCAGTAATGAAGGATCAATCAAAGTCATTTGCTAATATGTTTGAAATCCTTTCCACAAATGATGTCCCAAGTGAGGAAGAGGAAATAATGGAAACTGAAATCTTAGAAACACAATTTAAATATGAAGGAAAGAACTCGGAGACAAACCAACAAATCAAAGGTTTTCAACAGAAAAAAAGGAGAAAATTTACACAAGAAAAACAATATTTCAAATGTCAAAACTTCAAATAATGCAGGTCCCAATATAGACTCCATTGAACCATCTAGTAAAATTTTGGTTGTGTATGAGCATTCTTCAAGGTTAGAAGCCATCTCGATTCAATTGGAATAAGTCAAGAAACAGGGAAAAAATAATTGAAGATGGATTCTAATCAAAAAGTAGGTCGCAAGACCAATCAATATCATATGGTAAAAGAAGGTGAAAAGCTTGTAGAGGAAGGTAAGATTAATGCCCTTCCCAACATTTTTAGCCCTGGTATTAATGAAGATCATCACTTGGAATATTAGAGGACTCAAAGGGAGTCTTTCAAAACAAAATGAAATTAGAAGAATGATTCAGATAAATCATCCACATCTTGTTTTCCTTCAAGAAACAAAGATGTCAATGGAGGATATGGACTTAATTGCCGATAAAATTTGGCCAGCTGGAAAAGTGGTTTCCCTCGGCTCCCAAGGGACTTCGGGTGGCATTGCTTGTCTTTGGGACCCAAAAGAGGTAGTTATTCACCATATGGTTGGCGGTTGGGGTTTGTTGGCTATAGCTATTCAAAGTAGACATTCCAACCAGATTATGCTCTGCATTACTGTTTATGCCCCGACTTCTTTGGAGGAAAAAAGAAGACAGTGGAAGGATATTACTCATATTATCTCTCATTTTCCTAAAGCTTGGATCTTGATCGGAGGAGATTTCAATACCATCCTCTCTCTGGATGAGAAAATGGGGGGGAAATAGAAATTTGGACAAAAGTACTGACCTCATGAGCGAATATATTGCAAACCTCCATCTTGTGGATATCCAACCGAGATAATGGCCTTATGACTTGGTCTAACAGAAGGCAAGGCTTAGCTTGTATAATGGAGAGATTGGATAGGTTTTTGCTCTCTAAAAATTTCTTAATCCATGGTCACATTCCTAAAGTGAAGACTCTTAATAATGTTGGTTCGGATCATTGGCCACTCATGGTGGAAATGTGGAAAACCAATGTGAGTTTCTCTCCTTTTCGTTTTCAATTAATGTGGCTTAGAGACATTTCCTTCAGACCTCGTGTGCAACAATGGTGGAAGGAAGGTAAACCTAGGCATGGGACTAAGATGTTCTGTTTTGCCAAAAGACTGCAATACATTAAATCCAAAATCAAGACTTGGAACTGGAAAGAGTTTGGGGATGTTCATAAAAAAAAACATGAAGTTATTGCTCATCTTGAAAATTTGAATAAGAAAATCCGTTTAGATGGCCTCACAGAGAAGAGAAGTGCAGATGAAATTAAACTCACAACTCAGTTAGAGGAATGGGAAAAAAGAGAAGAAATCTTATGGAAGCAAAAATCTAGAATTCAATGGCTCAAAGAAGGAGATCGAAACACAAATTTCTTCCACAAATCTCTTCTAGCTCGAAGATCTCACAACTTTATTTCTTCCTTAAAATCAGATTCTGGAGATGTTGTTTATACTTGGGATGGCATGAACTCTATTGTTGTTGATTACTTTTCCAATATTTTTGTTGCTACTCCTCTTGACTCACCTTCACAACAAAATGTTCTTCAAGCAATCCCTTCTCTTATCACTTCTGAGGAGAACTCTATTTTGACTGCTCCTGTTACTATCAATGAGCTTCAACAAGTAGTTTTTAAAATGCAAAAATGGAAAACCCCAGGTCCCGATGGTTTTCCTATTGAGTTCTACCAAGAGTTCTGGGATATCCTTCATGTTGATTTATTAGAGGTGGTGGAAGAATCCCAGAAATCCAAAGAAATTTTGAAGGTTATCAATAAAACTTATATTACTCTTGTTCCAAAAGCTCAAGAGGTTGATCATATCTCAGCTTTTAGACCTATTGCTTTATGTAATGTTCTTCTCAAAATTATTACTAAAATCATGGCAGAAAGGTTGAAGCCTCTTTTGCATAAGATTATTTCCCCAGAGCAAGGGGGATATGTGGAAGGACGTCAAATAGTAGATGAGATAGTTCTTGCTCAGGAAGCCATCCATTCCATGGATATGCAAAATTCTCCTTCTATGTTCATCCGGTTAGACTTATCCAAAGCTTATGACAGAGTGGATTGGCACTTCCTTATCAAAGTTTTGAGGCAATTTGGTTTCTCTAAGGATTGGATGGATTGGATTATGGGATGTATCTCTTCAGTTTCCTACTTAGTTCTTATCAATGGCAGGCCTTCTCAGTCTTTCCCAGCTTCCAGAGGTATTAGGCAAGGTGACCCGCTATCCCCTTATTTATTCATCATTCTTGTTGAATGCTTGGGTAGGACTATAACCAAAAAGAGGGAAAACAAAACCCTTGAGGGAGTTACCATTGCTCATGGAGCTAGACCTATCTCTCATCTTCAATTTGTGGATGACTCTACCCTTTTAGGTAAAGCTACAGTTAAGGAAGCTTCTAATATTAAGCAAATCATTAGCTATTTTTCTAAGGCTACTTGGCAGTTGATCAATGAAGACAAATCTAAAGTTATTTTCTTTCACCGCTCTACTAGACAGGAATCCATGGTCTTGGATAAATTAAGATATAAGAAGACCTCTCTTCCAATCACTTATTTAGGTATTCCCATAAATATTCAAAGGCAGAAAAATAAAGATTGGAATTGGTTGTTGGACAAAGTCAAGAAGAAAATTGGAAAGTGGACCAACAAGTGGCTTTCTTCTGGGGTAGAATCACCTTGGTAAAATCAGTCCTTCAAGCTATTCCTATTTATGTTTCTTCCGTTTTGAATATCCCAAAGGCTGTTCTTCGAGAATTGGATCAAATCAGTCATCGTTTCCTTTGGAGTGGTACTAAGGAGAAAAGAAAATGGGCCTTGGTGAAATGGGATACTTTATGTCTTCCTAAGAGTGAAGGGGGGTTAGGATTCCGGTCTTCAATTAATAACAACAAAGCTTTAGCTGCTAAATTATATTGGAGGATGTTGCATAACCCCAATGCTCTTTGGGCCAATAATCTCCGTGCTAAATATGCTCAGAACAAAAGTCCTGAAGACCTTGTTCGCTATCAACTTCCTACCAAAGGTTCTCCCATTTTAGCAGCTTCTTAAGACTCGGTGAGGATTTGATAAAGAAAAAATTATTTTGGATCATTCATAATGGTCAACATGCAAATTTTTGGACAGATTCTTGGGATGGTCACAAGCCTTTGATAACTCGGCTTCCCGATTGGAGGCCTTGGATGGAGGAGCTTCACCGAGCTAATTGGATAAAGGTGGCTAATTACTGTCGGTACCATACTGGTAATTCAAAGGTTGGTAGATATTGGATCCCTATTGAGGACCGGCCTATTCAAATCCCAGAAAGGCAAAGACAAGATATCCAAGGCATCCTTCATATGAGATCCCTCTCTTGGTCCCATGAAAAAGATTGTTTTGGATGGAACAACACTACTAAGGGTGAGTATTCAGTTGCTCAAGGTTATTTGACCTTATGCCATAATAATCCCAACCATTCTTCCGACATATTTTCTCAATTGTGGGCTCAAAAGCTCTGGCCTAAGGTGAGGTTCTTTAATTGGCTTTTATTGCATCGTAGGGTGCTTACCGGTGAGCAACTTATGAAGCGTGGTTTTCATGGCCCTTTTAGATGTGAAATGTGTGAAGAGAATGTAGAAAATATCAACCATATTTTTATTGAGTGTACTTTAGCCTCTGAGCTATGGAGGAGAATGGCAACTTTACTTGGCTTACAATGGTCCAATTTTTTCACTTTTGAACAGACTTTGGAGGGATTGGCCTAATCAAGAGGGTGTTGATCATTTTATTAGGCAGTTAGTTTGGATGGGTTCTACCATTCTTCTTTGGAATATTTGGAATGAAAGGAACAACCAAATTTTTAATCAAGATAGGAAGGATATTCACTATATTTGGCAAAAGACCATAGCCAACTTAGTTGAATCAGTCCATCAACTCCTTAATCACCCCCAAAACTCCCACCAAAGATGGGATCAAGTGATGCAAAGATTGAAGATTAAACCTTCTAAGGGCAACCAACTTAAAGGGAATGTGAGTATTAGTAAGATGGATAGGACTAGAAATTGGCAACCTCCTCCTAAGGATTTTGGAAAAGTCAATACCGATGGAGCCTCTAGAGGGAACCCCGGAAAAGCCAGTGTGGGAGGAATTGGTAGACTTTCGGATGGCTCCCTGGTTTTTACTTTTGCTGAGAATTTGGGTATTCTTTCCAATAACCTTGCTGAGGGGTATGGTATCCTTAGAGGCCTTCAGGAGGCTACTAAGGTTGGATGGGAAAAGGTGTTAGTTGAGTCTTGACTCTCAACTTATGATTAATCTCTTGAAGACTCCTTCTAAGAATCATAAGGTGGATTGGAGAATAAAAAGAATTATTGAGAAGATTCAGTTAATCCGGATGGGATTTTTGAAAGTTGATTACAATCATGTGGTCAGAGATCAAAACAAGAGTGCTGATGCTTTAGCTAATTGGGCTTTGGACAAAGGTGATCTTACTTGTTATGGCCACCCTCCTATATGGTGGGCTTCTCAAATTAGGGAAGCTCTTCTTTCTATCATTTCTTTGGATGGCTCCAGCTTCAAGGTACCTAGTTTCTTCTTGTTTTTTTTTTTTCTCTTTGGTTCATTCAGCTTTTTTTAGTTCCCTAGCTCATTCTATTCTTTATTTTGTTTCCTCTGTTGATTCTTGCATTAATAGTCTTCTGGTCTAGATAGGTCATTGTTTTGTTCATTTTTTTTTCTTTTGTCTTCTTTGTTTTTTTGTTTAGTTTTTTAAGGTGGGTGGGTTCTTTTTTTTTGTTTTGTTTTTGTGTTCTTTGTGTTGTTTTTTGTTGTTCTTGTGTTTTTGTTGTTTTGTTTTTTTTTATGTTTTTTGTTATTGTTCTTGTGTTTTTTTTCGTTCTTGTTCTTGGGTTTCTCTTTGTTTGTGTTATTTCATTTTTTTATGTGTGAGTGTTTTCTATGTTTTTTGTTTTTGTTTATTGTCCGTTGTTGGTTGTTTTTATTTTTATTTTATTTATTTTATTTTTTAGGTTTTGGTTGTGTTTATTTTTCATGTTTTTTTGGGTTATGTCTTTGTAGTGTTCTGTTGTTTTTGTCTTGTTTGTGTTTTGTTATGTGGTTCTTGTGTTTTTCTATGTGGTTTGTGTTGTGGTTTCTTTTATCTTATTGTGCGTGTTTGGTTGTGCTTTTGGTTTTGACACACTCAAGGAGCATGTTTTTTATTTTATTTTATTATTTTTGTTGTTATTTACTTTTTTTAATTTGGTTTTGTGTGTTTGTTTGCTCCTTGAGTATGTCAAAGGTGGTAGGCCAGGTCCGAGTCCCGGGCATTTTTTGCGGAATGGATACCCCTGCCTCCTTGGGTCTTACCCGAAAGTGGCATCCCTTTTGGGATGTTTTCCACAAATAAAAAAAAAGAAAAAGAAGAGGCCAAAGAAGCCTTGATCCAGAAGAGAAGGCCATAGAAGATTTAATTCTGAAATAAACTTCTGAGAAGAATTCTTGATTTAGAGGAAAAGTTCCTGATTCAGAAGAAAACTCCAAAGAAGAGTTCCTGAAGTAGACTCTAGAGAAAAGTCCATGAAAGAGGAGATTGGTGATCTCCTTTATTGATTAAAGACTTCTTTCAGAAGAAGTTGAAGAGATAAGGAGAAGATCTTGTTGAAGAAATTCCATTATCGAAAGAAAGATAAGTACTAGGAGAGTCCTGTTCAAATCCAAAAGCAACAAATTTCAGAGATCCGAGAAGATCTCATCACCAACACTTCCAGAAGTAGAAGGTTGAAGAAAATGTCTTAGTTGGAAGACCGAATAAGATGCAAGATAGAAGACCTTGGAGAGGTCTCAAGGAGTAAAAATAAGAAGGCTTGGAGAGCCTTGTTGTAGAGCTCAAAGAAGCATCATCAAAAGAGTTCCTAGGAGAACTCATTGGAGAAATCCACTACCAAGGAGAAGCTCCTGATAGTGAAGGACTTGGAACAATTATCATCATCTGAAAACAAAACCAAGAGAAGAAGAATTTTGCAAGGAGTGTCAAATACCAGAAGAAGAATCCAGTGAAGACATCATGGAATTCAAAATCTGTAAGGATATTTCTATCCTCTCTTCACAATGTAAGCACAATTAATTCAAACTATTTTACGAACTATAATCAACAACCAATCTTGAGAATATAATGAACGAATAATTGGATTGCAAATAAAGAAATGCAGATCGCCACTTTAGGTGGGCTCACCCTCGCCGTATAGGCAGTATGCGAATGTCGCAAATGAAGTTTGATAAAATATGATTCCTAATTTAAAACAAACAATTGGACTTATATAATCAAATGAGATCTTTCATAATATAGCCGACGACTATATTATGTTTGGTATGTAACATGACTCCCCTCCTCGAAAATATTTGTCCTCAAAGCTGGAAATGTTTGGAAAAATCCTTTCAGGTTCCCATGGAGCCTCTTCATCTGGTAGGCCTTGCCATTTGATGAGAAATTCTTGGATGTGACGAGAGCTCCGTATGCGTGTTCTACTTTGTAGAATTGCTTCTGGCTGGAGATGGATACGCCCTTCTGCATCTAGTATTGGTACTTCTGACTGAGATTTCACTTTTTGGCTGATCACCTTCTTGAGACATTGTCTGGCATGGTCATGGGATCTTTGGGGAGGTAGTCCCTTTGGTTCTTGGAAGACCTCTTCGTAATGTGCTACGATGTCCTGTAAATCTGGGGCAAAAATACCCAAAGTTGCTTGAGATTGCTTTTCCAAACAATTAATTTGAGCTATGAATCCGTATCCACCCTTTTTTAATATTTTCTCCATACTATGAGAGCTCACCATCTGTGATGGAGGAGTAGTAATACCTTGTAAGCGAATGACCCGTCCGTTTTCCTTCCATTCCACAAATAATTTTTTGAAATTGAAGCTAACCGTGTCTAGTGTTTCCAACCATTCGACTCCCAAAATGACATCAGATTTCCCTAAATTCATTACGAAGAGAGATCCATACCATGTATAAGTTCCCATTTTAATAGAAACTTGAGATGTTCTCTCAATACATTGAGTGTTCACCCCGTTGGCTACTAGAACCTGAAATTTGTCTTTGTTGGAAATGGATAAATTCAAAGTTTTTGTTGTTTTGATGTCGATAAAATTGTGGGACTGCATGAATCAATTAGCACATTCACCTTTTTCTGGTGAAGAAATCTCGGTACCTTGATTGTATGGTGGGCTGTTAACCCCATGAGGGCATGTATGAAAATAGCCATAGTATCCTCTTCCTTCTCTTCTAGAACAATCGATAGTTCTTCTTGAATAGGTTCTTCCTGATGGTATGCTTCTTCCTCTTCTTCTTCATATTGAGCACACTCAATATGAAAGTTTTGTTTTTGTGCACATGCTTGTTCTATGGGATGGTGATTGCGACATTTATAGCAGAAGTATCATGATGGTTGATCATTTCTACGAAAAGAGTTGTTGTCATACGAAGGATGACTATAAGTTTCATGTTGTGTATACAACTGAACTCTCTTCTCAGCTAGCTTGGCTATTCTTATGCAATCGTTCAACGAGGTTGGATTTTGAATGTCCACCTCCACCTTAATATTTTCTTTCAATCCATTGCAAAAAGCTCCTACCACTGTGTCTGGACTGAGGTGTAATGCATACGATAGTAAACTGGTGAATTCGAAGATGAACTCACTAACTTATCTTTCTTGTTTAAGAGATAACAGTCTCACTGTGTATGATGATGTAGCTCCTTCATCAAATCTTTCTAAAAAATAGGTAGTGAAATTATTCCAGCAAACAGTAGCTCCTTTCTCGCGTTTAAGCCATACGAACCATTGGTAAGCCTCAGTGCCTAATTTTGATGCCGCGAAAGGGACTTTATCAGAATTTCTAATTTGGTATAAATCTAGAATGCCTTCCTTCTTTGCTATCCAACCATGAGGATCATGACCTTCAAAAGTGGGCATATCAATGCGTGGAAAATTATTAGGGCCTCTCGGTTGGTGATAACCCATATCCCTATCCTGATCTTGGTTATATCTCTGTCGATGAAGGTGATTCCTGTAATTATCCGGATTGCCTCTTTGCTATTTCCAATTTTTGTCCTGGTCATTATTTTCCTCATCCCTTTGTTCGTGATAGTGATTTTGGGAATTAGTGTTGGGATTAGGTCGATTTTGTGTGTCCAACAGTTTAGTTATGTTGATATTAAGTTGGACCATACCATCTAGTAATTGTCGAAGAGCTTCATCAGTGGTAATGGCAGAGTTGCCTAATTCTCCTTGTGTGACGTTGTCATGAGTTGGGGAAGGGTTAGTAGCCATAGGATCAACCAGTGGATGACTCGAATTAGAACTGCCAATTTTGAAAGGAGAAGGAGAATTATTTATACCTTGGCTTCGATGAGGTCTTCTTATGTTTGACTTTTCTTTGTTGGGAGCTTCCAAGCTTGTTAATCGACCGTCAGATCCTTTGATCCCTACTCATGCACTGTTCAAAATTTCTTGTTTAGTAATCCTTGAGCTTCAATTTCTACAAAATTGGGGTTGGCTTTTGGCAAAAAATTTGTTGTTTTTTCACCTTAAGTGCCAATCCAAATGTGGCTTCGACTTGAATGTTTTGTTTGGCTCACCTCCTTTACAACAGTTTTCAGCAACTTTGAAAGTCACAATTTTCAGCAACTTTGGATGACTTTCAGCAACTTCTGACAGAAATTTGATAACTTATGTTGACAACTTTCGTGTAATTTCTTGACGATATACAAGACACGACAGCGACGACACGAGATGACGATACCACACGACACTGGACTGACCAATAACCATAGATCGCTATGGACAAGACCGACCGAAGACGACTGACAACGAGGACATAGGCGACAGACAACAATGACATGACAAGACACAATGGATAGAAGCGATGAAAGTCAAGGACATGAAATGAATGACACAAAAAAGACATAGCAAGACACAACACGACACACAAAGGATGCAACACAAGGAGGACCAACACGACGACAACAGAAACTGACACAAGACCACTGATCGAAAAACAAGACTGACTAGGCAACTGGACACAAGACCACGACGACTAGACTGACTAGGCGACAAATGGACAAAGGACACAAGTGACAGCTGGACAGTAGGACCGAACGTAGACGGTGGACAGCGAGGACGACAGACGTTCGATGCACGCACGAGAGAAGCCAAGAATGTGATCGAAGTCACATTTCAATAGACGTGAACCGCGTCTTTTAAACTTAGGTTTCGAGTTTAATAAACTGTTTTAATTGGTGCACGATTCCTCGATGTTAATTTTGTTGGCGACGAGTTTGGACGTGAGAGACGCTTCGGATTCGACGTTTGCTGCCTATGCGATTTGGATCTTTGGAGGATTTGTAGGTGGAGATGACTGCAATGGTCGATTGCTCTAAAAAATCCTAATTTCACCTTCTGTCGTGCGCTGTGTAAGACTTGTGTGACTGTTGTACCTGTCTAGGGTTGGTGTCGTGCAATTTGTTTACCAGAAGAGCGCAATATTTCAACTACGATTTTGAAAACTCCCAAAACGATAGTATGTCACTCAAAAATGATTTGATTATTTTTTTTTAGGTGTTCGGACCCAGTCTTTGGTGCGGCTGATTAGCAGAGACGATGTAAACGTTTGGCTGAGTTAGCTATATCATGGTTGACAAACACAGTGACCTATGATTTTGACGATCCGAACAACACCTTATGGCGAAATCACCCACGCTTTCGATCGCTGAATCTGATACCACATGTAAGGATATTTCTATCCTCTCTTCATAATGTAAGCACAATTAATTCAAACTATTTTACGAACTATAATCAACAACCAATCTTGAGAATATAATGAACGAATAATTGAATTGCAAATAAAGAAATGCAGATCGCCACTTTAGGTGGGCTCACCCTCGCCGTATAGGCAGTATGCGAATGTCGCAAATGAAGTTTGATAAAAGATGATTCCTAATTTAAAACAAACAATTGGACTTATATAATCAAATGAGATCTTTCATAATATAGCCGATGGCTATATTATGTTTGGTATGTAACAAAATCTTAAGAAGAAGAAGATCTTGTTTGAAGTCAGAATTTGACAAGAAGATTGAAGGAAGATTCAGATATAAGAAGCCTACCAAATCTAGGATATTTGGAGATTACTTCTCACAACAAGAAGGCACAGTTCAAAGAAAATAGTTCTCTGAGTATACAACATAAAATAGAAGATCACTAGAAGGATCAAGCCACCAAACTACAGGATCAAAACAAAAAGTTCAAGACCACAGTTTGGTGAAGCAGAAAGCTATTATGGATAGTCGATAAGAAGTTGTGAATTCATCCATTACAAGGCAACAACTTGGTGAATCAAAACACCAAGATCTACATCTACTATAAAAGCCATTAAAGGTAAGCAACTACGGTGCAATTAGTTGAACTTCAAATTTGGGCTCATTATCAAATTCCATTAAGCACCATATTTGGATTAAAGTTGCAAGGAGAAGGGCTCATATTATAGTCTTCAAGAAAGTGCAAAAAGGAGAATTCATTTTAATATATATTTGCACATTAAATAGAAGTTGGATATTTTTCAAAAGAAATATAATTATCATATACCTATTATCTATCTAGAAAGCAATAAGACTATATCCTACATTATTGATTGTAGTGAAAAATTGCAAAATATTCATTAAGGGTTCATTACAAATTACTCTTAAAAGTTGTAGAGATTATTAAGTGCATTTGAAATTATTTTGAGAGTTCATTTACAGGAGCAATAAGGTGAGATTATTTTTACCTTTAAAGTGCATTAAGTTGGAGATATTAATCCATTAGCACATCTAGTTAATTTTAACCAGTTACTCTCAAAAGGATTAGTTTGTGTTTGTTGATTGTTAAAGATCAAGAGCACAAAACCAACAGATTATTAAAGTGTCTAGAGATACTATTTTGTGCACAAAACCTGCAACATTTTACTGCCCAAAGAAGCCACCAAAATTAGATCAGATTCCTCCAAGGAGTGGAGAAGAAAGCCACCATAAAAATCAGCAAAAAAACCTACAAATCGAGACTTTATGAGTCTCAGATTTGAGGTGCACTAAAGGTTTTTATACAGGTGAAAATTAGTACAAAAATTACTTCTATAAGAACTTCTATCTACAAATTAATCAAGCAAAAGGAGAGAGTTGTCTAGCAAAGAAGACAACTTCAAATCAATCCTTGCCTACAAGAAAGTCATTATTAAAACCAACATAAAGAGATTGCAAAAAGAGGTGCAAATAACTATTGTATTTACAAAGTTTATTTAGATTGTCTTGCATTGTGATATTATATCCTACGTAGGAGAAAGGACAAGGTTTAAGTGTCACAAAGACACATTCTTCACAAAGGAAGAAACCCAACAACTTGGAAGCAGGAGAAAATCAAAGCAAGCAATACCACAACTAGACGTACGTCTAAGGAGCATTTTATATCATCATTGGAACATCACGAAGTCTCCACTGAAGCATTTCTCATTTCTCTAGCTCAAAACCACTCGAGCTCCACTAAAGCACTACTCAAAGCCACTCAAGCTCCATCATAGCATTGCTCAACTGGAACCAACTTAGTGCCATAAAAACATAGCAAAGGAAAAGGTGGAAACATACATTGGAGAAGCTTGCAAGAATACGTTAATAAGGTTGGGACATGCAAAGGAAAGAAGGTGCCACTTGTCACCTTAGAAGAAAACCTAAGGCCTTCGAAATAACGTTCAAAATTCTACACTCATGAAAGGAATAATTCGAAGAAGCATTACACAGGTCAGCATTGGGAATATTAGAGAAGGGGTGACACTTGTAACCAAGGTATACAAGTGTTTACATAAAGACTATAACATCTCCATTCTACAATGAATTCCAAGTGTCTAATAGCATTGTTGAGCGTTGAAAGAAACCATCGTGACACTTATCCTTCTCAATAAGATCATCCTCCTATTTAAGGTACCTAAAACCAAGGAGGAAACAACATTTGGTAGCATTCGAAGCAACAACGAGTTGCAATAAGAAGAGCATTAAAAGCTCTCGATCAAGGTATTTAAAGTAGGTCAAATAGGCCAGACTTGAGGTGCCACCATTCAAGTATTAAAGTCAAGGGAGAATCAAAGTCTGCCATTGCTCATAACACCTAGAAGAACATTGAAAATTATTACCATACACGTCTGAATTCGTCATCGAATACGTAGAGGTTTGAAGCATTATAAAAGCAAGAGTTTACCTTAATCTAATTTGCTTTCATTAAAGGGAGTTATAAGGATATAATATAAGGTTGAAACATTTATGGAAATCAACCATATTTGAAAGAAAAATTAAAAGGAAAATATATATTAAAATAGCCTAATATTTGCAATCTAAAACATAGGAGAAATAGGGATTTCTACGTGGATATATTACACATCTATTATTGCAAATATTATTGTTTTATAATATTTCATATTAGGGAGTTATAAGGAATACTACACCAAAGTAGGTTATTGGAATTTAGAAACATTTTATATCAAAATATCAAAGGCTATAAAAGAAGGTTCATTAACCCACGTGTTGTAGGTGAGTTGGAGAGGGTAGGACAATCCTCCAAGGGAGGTCCTTGGTTCGAATCTCCACCCTACCAAACGCACATCGAGTACCCAAAATCCAGTTGATAATGTTGGTGCGATCAGGGTCGGACGCGACTCTCGGGTGATTTTGAGGTTCTAGAACCCCCTGGCCATGGTTTCTCAGACCAAGGCGGCCCCGTAACGGGTTTTTCACTAAATTAAAAAAAAAAATGTTCGTTAAGGAAATTCAAGAGTTGGAAATAAATTGATATACTTGTCTCAAAACTATATTAAAGGGATAAAAGAAATCCAAACAATAGAACCTCATAAAATTAGAAAGTGCTTAAGTTCTGAAGTAGGGAAAAATGGTGCACCAAATTATGTGGAACAATAAGCGTATCTACCCCATCTTGCTAATGAGCATAAAAAAGGAAGCATGCATGCAAAAGTACAAGAAAACCAACAAAGGAAAGTGAATCAAAGCAAGTCTTTTCTCATTAATTTGTTGGATCCAATCCAAGGTTACAGTAGTACCCTTGAGGGTTCAAAAGGGTGATACAATTGTTACAATATTGGGTGCCCAAAGACCAAGTCTTTCACGGAATCCAAGTGCACATCCAACGTTTCTCCGCATACCCACATTCGAGGTGGGCGAGCCAATGCTACTATTACTTGTATCTATGTTCTTTTATGTATGATATTGCTTCCCAAAGCCTTCAGAGGACCTACACCTGCACACAAGGAAACAAAAGAGCTCAAATAGCAAGGGTGTATGGTGAAAACATGCAATCCCCACGGGGGCAAAATGGCATATGAATTAAAAGTGTATCAAATGATATCCAAATGAATTGAAAATTTGCAAAGATGTTAAAGAGGAGGTTTTGGGAGGATATCACCCAAAATAGATCAGAAATTACACCCATAGACCCCTCGGTTTAGCGTTGCCCACCTATAACCTACGAAAAGGAGGACAACAAAATCTCAAAATTGCACTCATACAAAACTCGTGCAATTTTATCAGTATGCATAAATTGGAATTTAAAGACAACCCATATGATCATATTTTCCAATTGGAGCCCGGATCCACCTGCATCAAATTGGGGTGCCCGGATGGGCCCTACGAGCCTGCAAAAACTTAAAAATAGCATAACTAATTAATTTTAACTCCAAATGACCTGAAATTTGAACTGTAGCATCATGGAATAATATAGAAAATAAATAATTAAAAATAGTAAATAAATTTCTTAAGAATTTACCCTCGTCCCGGGGGGCGATGGTGACTACAACTATTTGGGGGCACCCTAGGAGGGGATACCCACCAAATCCAATCACTTTTTGTTACAAAACCACTAGTAGATGTTCCTAAATAACCTAAGGTGTGTTATCATCGAATTTGGTGAAGAAATTCATCTGGATGGAAAAGTTACGCTCAGATTACCTTCTTGAAGTCTCCCGATAACATCCTTGGCAAAAGGGAGATTACGAGGGCAAAAAGGTGCAATAAGGTGAGGGGAAATCTCGACAGCACTCCGTTGCATATCCTAGAACTCCTCTCTCTAATTTTTTGTGGACCATGTATCCATTTTATAGCCCAAAGGGGCTCATGTGCAAAAAGGCATGCAAGGGCATGCATGGCAAGAGGTGCCACTTGTCAAATGGGAGGCATGCACAGGGTGTGGAAGAGAATATCCCAATTTGGCCCTCATCAAGATGGATGTCATAAGGATTCCTTGTCCTCTGCTTCAAATGCTCTGTTTAGGTGGTCAAATGGCAGTTTTTGGGTGCCATTTGGTTGAATTTTAACTTTATCTGGGTCAAACTTCACCACCGTCCCACCCTAGGACGAGGGATCACCATCGTCCCAGGGTGGGACAATGGGAATCTACCATCATCCCAAGTTGGGACGATGGTGAATTTTGGTCCAAAACCTCCCAAAACTGGGCCAGTAGCCTCCAAAACCCTTTTAAGAGTGGCTCAAACCACTGTGAGCCTCCTGAGGGTTGCCCAAGGGGCCATATTATGTCAATTTGATCATTGCTTGTGGGTGCTTAATCGGATTTACCACATTTTAGTGTCTATAGATGCCCCTTTTTGATATGCATTGTGTGCAGCACAACGCTGAGCAAAATAGATGACCAAAATGTAGAATGATTAAGGTTACTCGATAACCTAACCAACTTTAGATGCCCCAATCATGAAAAGGGTGTGTGTTCTTGAATCCTTGCTTCTAACTCATTGAATGAGCGTGCTTATGCTTGAACATTGTCTGTCATGAAGGGTCAGGGCCTATGAATTCATTATTATAGTAATTTCAAGCGTTATAATGTGATATTGTGTGCTTGTTTGTTGCCCCAAGCAGGAGCGTGATTATCTTTGTTGAAGATTCGTTGACGAACACAATTCACAGAATTGAGTGTATGCTTACTGATTTGGACTGAGGATGACTACCCTTTCAAGCGATGAGTCGATGATGGAATGACCAATGAGAAAAGTGATGAGTCGCTTGACCCAATTGACTTGTGTTATGCTTACCTTCAGTTTTGTCCCTTGAAAAATAGGGCAATTTGAAGAGGATTTTGGTGACTTTGTTGAGTTTTCCTAGAAGAAAGGAGCTGAAAAATGCATGTATGGGGGGCGGTACAGCCACAATGGTCTAATTAGGGCATGAATTAACAACTTTTACATCCTCCTAGGATCCTCGGGGTTGCATTTTGATCCATGTGAAATTTGGACCCAATTTGAGCTATTTTGGTGCAGTTTTGGACCTGTTTTGGGTCATTTAGGGCTGTTTTGGCCTATTTTTGCTACCACCGTCCTAGGGTGGAACGAGGGAATATTCTACCACCATGCCAGGGTGGCACAGTTGTCCAAATGTGTACTCATCCCACCCTGAGACGGTGGTGACCCCTGCATATTTATATAAACCCAAAATATGAAGGTTAGGCTCATTTTTGCATGCTTTCTTTGGTAGTTTGAGAGGTGAGTAGGAGAGTGATTCTGAGTAGTGGAGTGCTGTCAAATTCATCCCACAGTCACCATGAGTCAGTGGGAAGACTTAGCCAGTGGAGGATCCGGTGCGAAACAGGTATGCCAAGTCTCTCTTATTACATTTTTCTAGTGTTAGGAGTTGATTTTCTTGCTTTTATGGTATGTTTTGACTTGGAAGCATATCACACTAGATTGTAGGTAATTAAACCTAATTTTATGAGATATGTACCAAATTTTGTGTTTTACCCATGTTTTTGGTGCAATTAAATTGCATTTTATAGGTCCAATTTTGCATTGTTTTTGCTATTTTTGATGGCCTGAAAGGTCTTTTTGAGCCCATTTTTTTGGAGTCATCCCTAGGTGGGATGGCTAGTGTGGGATGGTCATAGGCCATCCCTTTATGGGCTAGCCACAGGGTTGGGGACCATTCCTAGGAGGAATGGCCACAAATCGGTCTCAAAGAGGGGCCATTTTGAGTCTTTTCTTTTGAATGTTTTTGGGGCCATGCAAGGCAATTTTGGTGGTGTATTATTGAGTTGTTGATCCCTATCAGGTGGTGAGGAGTCGGTATTAAGTACCTACTCTCTTTTATTCCATGAGGGATGCCTTGACCACAGAGGACTAGGAGTGACTGGATGCCATCGGCCTCAAGCAGGTGATCCGATTAGAGGCTGTCATAGGAGACCGTGCATATCTGACTACCCTAATTGATCTATGGGATCCACGCACCAATACCTTCCACCTACCCACGGGGGAGATGACATTGGAGGATGTCTATCGTATTCTTTGAATTTTGATATAAGGGCAGTTGATCTGCATGACACCACGAGACCAAAGACAGGTAGTGCTCGAGAGGTACTTCAGTTATGATCTAGAGACGGTAGAGCTGGACTGCTTGAAGGGTGGTATGCTGGTAGGATTCTAGAACGAGGTGAAGGTATTGAGGGTGAGGCATACACTACTCATGATGCTCATCTCCAATATGCTACTACCAAATTCTTCTGGAGTGAGGTTCCCATGGAACCTAGTGGATATAGTGTTTGCGCTGGTGAGGTCTACTATGGTAGAGCCACTGGTGATGGCATGGGGTACTACACTACTGGTATAGATCTATGATGAGTTATACGAGATCCACTACCATTAGTGAAAGGATATTAGGTGTAGCTTTTTACTGTAGTGCTAGGGATGGCAACACAAAGCTATGGGGCAACCATAGGGGCTACCCTGGACGACTCGAGCACAACTAGCAGACAAGGAGATAGGATACGGTATCCTATGGTAGAGGGCTAAAGAGAGGGGATAGAGTCGACGATTCATAGGCGAGGTGGCCTACTATGTAGATCTGTTTGCCTGACTCGAGGTAGGTCAAGTATTCTAGAGGTGATACAGAGATTGTCCAGAGTGGGCAGCTGCTACTATACAACTCTACAAGGTGCAGCGAGGCAAATGGTTGGTTGGATGACATGGCACAAAGCGGGAGTACTTCCATTTTGCTCAGGTGATGTGATAGTTTGGGCTACGTCAGGGGGTGCCTAGTGAGCCGATGCCTTATCGACGTTGCGATGATGAGAGGACATTGGCATGGACAATGGTAGAGGTAGTGGCACGGGATGCAGATCCTGTAGTGGATATTTTGGATTTGGATGATGTCGAGACTACAGCAGAGTATGACGCTTGGTGGGTGACAAACCAGGGCATGGAGAGGGGCCACTAAGAAGGGGTGCAGCTAGGGAGGCACATAAGGATGTTTTTGGTGAGGACCAGGGTGAGGCAGGTGATTGGTAGGGACACAGGGTAGGGGAGCATGTGGATCTCTTGGACTTAGGATATCGAGGGAACTTGGAGGATGATGATGTTGGGGATGAGGAGGTGTAGGCACTAGTGATGGCATCGAAGGATATAGAGTCAGAGCTATGAGACGAGCTACTCAGGGTGAGGTAGGAGAGATATCTCCTACAGAAACAGGTGCACGATGTACAGGCAGAGCTAGCAGCACAATGAGCTGAGGTACAGGTGGCCCAGGCCAAGATAGCATCTATTTGAGCACAACTACGATCTCGAAGCCCTACATGGAAGGATTCCAATAGTGGGGAGGTGACCAGGCTGCAAGCAAAGGTGACACGACTCCATTTTATGGTGGAGACTTACCAGGCACGATGCCGACGTGGGTAGGCTTATGTAGATGAGCTGGAGACTGAGGTAGTATGCCTTGGTGGGCATATATAGGATGATGGAGGTGCTAGTGGGTTGTACCAGAGTCACCATAGTAGGATAGGGTAGTCCTCCTCTAGGTAGGAGGCACCAGGGTCTAGGCGAAGAGCTGACAAGGCAGGTGGTAGCAGATATGGGAGTTCATAGGGAAATCCTACTACAGGGGATGGCAACACAAAGCTATGGGGCAACCATAGGGGCTACCCTGGACGACTCGAGCACAACTAGCAGACAGGGAGATAGGATACGATATCCTATGGTAGAGGGCTCAAGAGAGGGGATAGAGTCGACGATTCATAGGCGAGGTGGCCTACTATGCAGATTTGTTTGCCTCACTCGAGGTAGGTCAAGTATTCTAGAGGCGATACAGAGATTGTCCAGAGTGGGCAGATGCTACTATACAACTCTACAGGGTGCAACAAGGCAAATGGTTGGTTGGATGACATGGCACAAAGTAGGAGTACTTCCATTTTGCTCAGGTGATGTGACAGTTTAGGCTACGTCAGGGGGTGCCTAGTGAGCCGATGCCTTATTGACGTTGCGATGATGAGAGGACATTGGCATGGCCGATGGTAGAGGTAGTGGCACGAGATGCAGATCTTGTAGTGGATATTTTGGATTTGGATGATGTCGGGACTACAGCGGAGTATGACGCTTGGTGGGTGACAGACCAGGGCATGGAGAGGGGCCACTAAGGAGGGGTGCAACTAGGGAGGCACATAAGGATGTTTTTGGTGAGGACCAG